>JAPQRP010000005.1:34702190-34750158 GCA_037367295.1 Apogon hyalosoma | reverse complement strand
TGTGTGTGTGTGTGTGTGTGTGTGTGTGTGTGTGTGTGTGTGTGTGTGTGTGTGTGTGTGTGTGTGCGTGCGTGTGTTTGAATCAGGAGGAGGCATAATAAAAACCCCATCTGCATTTCCATAAATCAGAGAGGCATGTTTGTTGTCACCCAGTTGAGGGGCCCGAGAGCGAGGCCCCAGGGTCTGCAGGGATTATAATCCATGCAGTCTATGTGAACACGCATGTGTGTACACGCATATTCATGCAGATACTGTATAAAACATTCTCTGTAATGGTACCCACGATTCATACTCAGAACATCCATTTATTGTTTAACGCAGCTCTATTCCCTTTTTTGTTCAGTCCGTCAAATCTCTTTCTTGCACTTGCAAGAATTTTTGACAATGATAGAAAATTGATCACTTTAAAACAATCTTTGAACAATTAAAAAAAAAATTGCTTCCATTTTTGAGATTTATCATCTCACAAGTATGCATTTAAATGAGGTGATTAACATGAATACATATTTACACTGGCACACTCAGTTAATCCACTTCATTCCATTTTTTTGTAAACCTGATCACTGCCTGTGTGTTTTTGTTTAAAGTCAATCAACAGAAGCTCCAGAGCGACAAAGTGCAGCAAGCTGTCAAGTCATAGCCACTGAACATAAGTATAATCCTTAATAATTTATACTATAATGCTAATATGATAATATTAATGTAATGATAATGTAAGCTATGTACCAGACATGAGTTTTAAAGTGAGTCTTCCTGATGAATAATTTATTTCATGAACTTGCTTAATAAATGTTTCAATAATCTGAATGCATTCAAAACCTATTAGTGTAAAACAGATTTGAAGGGAGATTGTACAATGGAACACTTTCATTCACATCAAACTCAGAGGCTACTTTTAAAATAATACGGAGATCATTGACAGCCTTTGTTAAATGCATCTGTCTTCTTGTTTCTGATATATGAAACTGTCATTCTGGTTTGCCAGGAAACGACATGTACTATATTTGAAATCAGTGTTTTTTTTTCAGTTTATCACATCATATAGTTCATTTAATGTTCATGTCAAACCTTGGAGGATGTGATACATTTGTAAGGGAGGTATTTCAGGGACAGTTTCCAAACATCTCTTAGCTATTCATTTTGACTTTTTGGCATGAATATTTTTGCTTTGCTTCAGGTTATGTTTATATCAATAAGTGTCAATTATGTACAATTTGAAAGTTCAGAGTTCCTTCACTCTGGAAGTATCATTTAGAGCAGTGTTTCCTGTATTTTCTGCATGTGCTCTTCACTTGTAAGAAGAGCACATTTTGCATAAATAAATGTCCCTGACCATTTTACTGACAGTTTGTTCCACAACACTTATAATCATATACATTAAATAGGTAAACCAGCCATTTCAAATCACGAACTTGCTAAATATTACACTAAATATTTAATAAATGTGATGATTAAAGGCTTTAGACGCAGTTAATAGGATCTTTTTTCCTCTGATCACTAAATAACCAGAACAGCCAGCCTTGTATACAAGAATCAATGTGATAAGTGCAATTATGAAAAAGGAACGAACAAAAACATGCGTTATATGATCGATGTGGAGGAGTGGGAGGCATTTCTCACAGAGTGGATGATCTGCAATAAATTCCTTTCATAGAGATTGATTTTAAGTGTCTGCACCAAATTCTAAACCGCAGATCTACTTTTTTATGGCATTAATAATAATAATAAAAAAGATCAATGCTTGATAAATGTTTTCCAGAATCAGCCTCAAAAGTTCTTTGCACCTACACCATGAAAACATGTTTCATTTCCACTTGTTTTTTTTTTTTTTTTTGTAGCTTTAGGAAAAATATTTGAGCTAAATTGTAACCGTGAGCCTGTAACTACAGATAAATATTAATTTGGACAGAAGGTATTCTGTCGTATTTATAAGTAAACATACTGTGATCCTTTAAAGCAGTGTATGACTTTCATCACAAATTGTTTTTCAAATTTCTGTCCCTGCATTCCTTGCGTCTTAGGACTGTGGGTGTTAAGATGATGGAGACAAATCTCCCATTTTGTCAAATTTCACAAGTCGTGAGTCTACACATACCTTCCTTTCCTCCTTTTTTCCCTTTTTCTTTATTTTAAACATTAGATAAAACAAGAATAGAGTAGGAAATAGAGGGGAAAAAAACTGACCCAGAGCCTCTGGGCATGTCATGTAGCAATTTAAATTAATTTGAGACTCTTAAACGTCTCCAAGCCCATCATTTAACCCCCTCTATCATCTATGCTCTTTTCAATTACACAAAGGATCCTTAAACTGTTATTAAACCACAACCCACCCCCTAAAAGTTAATCAGAAACTTTCAGTAAGAGTTTTTGAGATAAGTTTTTTTTTTTTTTTAATCCTCTTTTTTTGTTGAAGAACTACCCCCAAGACTTCACCCCGCTCCTCTGAGGGCTCCCATCGTCAAAGATAGCGTGGGCGTTTGTGTGATTGTGTCCCATCTGATCTGATCCAGTGGGTTTGCAGTGGTGAAATTGATCCCTGTGGTAGCTACACTGACAGGCCTGAGGAGCCAGTGTTCAAATGAATTAGGAAGAGGAGAAGAAGACAGCGAGGGCTTTCTGTTTGTTCTGCCTCTAAATAATACAACACGATGACAGCCAGCAAACAAAAGCATTTGTGTAACGAAGAGCGATACAGGGGATAGGATATAACATAGTGGAATGCTTAAATTACAGATGAGAATGGAAACATCTTTTTTGATGTTTTGTTGTCTGTTAAACATTGATGGGAGCCAAACCAGTGGGGACGGAGCTAGTGAGGAGGCTACAAAGAGCTGGCTCAGTGGTTGTCCGTCCAAAAATCCAGGAAAGAAACTGGAAGCCTGCAAGCAACAAACTGGAGCACTGGGCTCTGCTCCCAAATGGACACCACTCACTTTTTTCATATTCACTAGCGTCATATGTTTCCAAAGTTTGCTCCATTTAATTGTGTTGCTTGAGGGTGAAAAAACAAATGACAACCAAGTGATTGTATCTAAATTCCCTGAATGTGATTAAACATAAATGTGTAAAGGGTCGGCAGGGAGATTTAGCACTGAATAATTGACAATGCTCTATTATTTTGCTGTAGGAATTATTCTGCCTTAAAATACTCATTTCACTGTGCATGTGTTTTTTAACATTCATAGCATCTCAAAAATAATTGAAGGGCCTGTGTGTTGCTAAATATTTCATCTCCTTTGCCTCTTTTCCAAATTTCACAGGATGAATGATGGCTTTTGCACCCAAAAAAAGAAGGATATGAATATTTCAAGCATTTAAATAATTAAGTCCAAAGTGTTTGGGGCGGCAAAGCCCTGATAAACTAATCTGAGACGGAGAAAAGAAAAAGGTCTGAGAGGGACATTAGAAATTTATTATTTTATCAGCAGCTATTTATTATTAACATTGCGAGATCCCATTAGCATTCATAGACAAAGGGACTCCTGGGAGGATGCCCTGTGGATTTCAAGGTGATACATTAAACAGAGAAGTTATAGGAGGAGACGGTATCCACCACTGCCCCTCATCTGCATATTAGCCAACATCTTTCACTCACCACAAGCACTGGGATATCTTCAGGTGGATTGTTCGAGCGGATGGCAGATTTAGGACATGAAAATGAACTCTTCTGACTTCACAGTGTCACATGCTAAATACTTCATGACAGAATCTCACAATAGGGTCACAGCTATGACCGGCAACACTTCACTTGACAGTTTAAAGCAGCACTAATGAATATTTTTATATGACCAAATTAATGTGTAATGTAAAGGTGCTGCTCAAAGTGTAAAACTGGCACTAGCATCATCCAACTCTGCAGCTAAACACTACTAAAAAGATTCAGGCCAAAAACTCCAAATGAAAGGACATTTTAGCACCTTTCACTCAGTAATTTTCTTTTCTAACTCATAATGTTAAGGACACAATTCATGGTCCCCATTCATTCAACCACTGATGCAGAAAAGAGTTGTTTTTACAAAAAACTCCAATAATCCCTATTCACACTGCCATCTTTCTCTGCCTGCAAATTACATCAAAAATGCAGGAATGCAGTGGTGGACTTAGCTGCTAAAATCTTAGATGTTCATTTTAGGAGGTAAAGGAGACCAAACCAGTTAAAAAGGAAGGTGAATTTGGAATTACATAGAAACTAGAGCAGGACTGAATATATCCCACTTCATTCCAGGCTTTGGAAAAACACCCCAATCATTGTTTTCTATATTTGTGCTTTTTTTTTTTTAGGTTGCTGTTGTGTTGGATGGTTTTTTGGTTTTTTTTTAATTTAGTTTCACCATTAGCTGTCACTAAATATTACACACTGGAATGAAAACACCTACATCCTGCAAGACAGTGGAGAAAGACTTAAAGTAAACTCAAACCCAATGCTACCTTGACCTTTATGCATCCACCCTTATATTCAATAAGGATGTGAAAATTTCTTCCTGAATTTCTTGACACGGTGTCAAAACAATCCAATAGTGAAATCTGACACTGAGACTGAAAATCTCCAAATCACACTGAAATCATTTCTTGTCTGTTATTAAAGATTAAAAAGGTTAAAGCCTAATTTGTTGCCTCCATAGGCAAATTCCATCTCTGCATTTTACCCATTGTAATACAAACCTAGTATTGACCATTATATATATATTAACCAAACCATCTGTTTTTATTTTACACCTTCACATTTGTTCTGTTTTTGTTATAGTTAAAATTTATGTGAGAAAATGTAAAACCTTGAAAGTGTCTGTTATTATTTATTACATAATGGGGAAATAGGGGGAAAAACACTGGGGTAAAAGGTGTTGATGTGTGCTTTAGTGGGTGTGTGTTGTACATAAAGACAAAATGTACACATATATATTTGTAAAACAGCTAAATACTAAATCCTAATCCCCTTTTTCCAGCTTTGGCTTCATTTTTAGGAGAGAAGTACAATGTAGTGTTGATTACATGTGTAAAAGTTACACATTTTGCAAACAGTGAAGAGAAGAAGCAGGACGACTGCACTGGCCAACCACAGGATTCACCTCCCATGGGGTTTCTCAGGGTGTTTTCACACCTCAAAGTCTAAACCCAGGCACACATTTTCTTCTTTTTTTTTTTTTTTTTGTTTTACAGTATATATATTTGTTCTGGTTAGTTTCACACTGCAGTTTTGGGAGCAAATACATCCTTTTGTCATCATCTGTGTGCGCTGCATCTCCCTTCAGGATGGCTGCACATCTGATGTCTGTATGTTGTTATGTTTGTCTTATTTATTAATTTTTAAAGTTATTTTCTGGCCATTTTTGGTTTCATAAGAGACAGATATTAGAGATTAGAGATCAGTGCATACAGTGGAAAGACAGAAAAGGAAGGCGACAGGCATCAAAAGCCTGGGAAAAGTCTGTTAATCAAACCCAGATGTGTTTCCCCAATTTGCCTTATTTTTTAACTTCGCCTTCTGATTTCTTTCTTACACTGTTTTTTTGTATCTTTGCCTCAATTCCTGTGATTGGTCTGGAAGCCCACTATATCCTCGAACACTAAAAGTATTTTCATACTGTACATGGACCCAAGTATGGTTCAATTTGATCTGACTGAGACCACATCTTTTGGTTGGACCATGGTGCAGGGGTTGTTTTACACTTTAACATTTTTTGGCTCAGCTCAAACAGGAAAGTGCAAAAAGTCCAGACTGAACAAGGCAGGTGTGAATGTGCTCTGATTATATCTATAATTCCACTGTGGTGAATTCTCACAGGCCGCAGTATCAAACAGGTAATTGACAAAAAACGTCTAAAATTACCCCATCTCCCAGCAGTGGAGAACCCTCTAACAGCTCTGGAATATGATCTAGATTTGTATTAAAAAATAGGAAATACAAAT
Organism: Apogon hyalosoma; assembly: GCA_037367295.1. Lineage (NCBI taxonomy): Eukaryota > Metazoa > Chordata > Actinopteri > Kurtiformes > Apogonidae > Apogon > Apogon hyalosoma. Next base: position 34,744,251 of record JAPQRP010000005.1, on the reverse strand, counting down.
GTATCTGTTTCAGCAACTGTCAGAATGAATTTTTATAGATTGTTATAACATAAGCAAAATTACAGGAGCAAAATTCAAATAGTTTTTCTGCCTGCGTCTCAATGTACATTTAATTTACATATTCATTTCTTTGGCCTGCTCTGTATAAAAGGTGTAAAGGGTGTAGAAGGTGTAAAAGGATGCAGACTGGTGTCGGTGGATTTGCCTGAAGTGGTGGGACTCCTCTGTGACCAAATACCCATCTCCTCTCTCACCCAAAAGAACCCATTAATATTTCAAATTAATGCAAATAACCCCAAATGATGAATAATTGCCCCATATCAAAATTCAATTACTGTTAAACACTGACGAATAGCTGATTGAAAATTATGAATAATTTCTTTGACAGAAGCAGTCTTACAAAAAATGAAGCTCTCCTAATAAGATAGAGACAGACTGAGTTGGACTGAAAATGTAAGAACAAAAGGACGCTTTGACAAAGTCAAAGTCTGTATTTTAACCTACTTGCTTTAGTGTACATCAGCCAGTCTCTTTGACATTGTAGAATGTGTGTATAGGTTGTTTAAATTGTTTTCTATAAAGATTATGCAGGGTTAACTGAGTCAGTGTATGGTATAAAACATAGCACTGGCCATCATATCAAGTTTGAAGTGTTTATTCAATATAATTCACTGTGTGAGTAAAAAAAACAACCGTTAGCCTTTAAGGTGGAATCTTTTGTGTGGGCTTTAAGACTGAAAATCACCACTGTGAGATGAGGTGCTCGAAGAAGAAATGCTTTGTTTATTTCAGGGCCTTATTTATGCACAGATAGGAGGTCACACACCAACCAAGGACAGTCAGGGTGTGAGGACCGTCCAAAAGGAAGACTCTTTTATATCTGAACGCTATGTCAGGCATTTACTGCATGCATTGGACAAATGATAACAGTAACAGTTGACACACAGTATGGAGTTAAACATACAGGCTGACATTTTAAGATGAGAATATCACCTTGCCAATTCAAAGAACAATCACACTACAGGACAAACAAAGGCCATAACAGATTAGGACACTTATGTAAGACTAATACGAACACAACTGGGACACTGGGTAAACTGGAAAACGGAGTAATTTTTCTGTCATTTTGTCATTGCAGATTGTGATGAGAACTGTTGTCCTAACAAACTCTGAACTGTAGATAATGATTCAGACTTGTTTGTTTTTCCTATAGTCCAGTTGATTCTTCCAGCAGGATAACCACAATTTCCACAAAGGCAGGAACATTTTCAAAGGTGAAATAAAGACTAAAGGTTCATGTTAATTTGTTTGAAACTTATTCATCTGACATATACACAGGCCAGCCACAAACAAAGTTCAAACCTGGGTTTAACTCAGCAAATAGTACAGATACTTCCACTGGATAATTATTACAGTGATTATCTGTAACATGTTTTAGCTGCAACAAGTTCTTTAACTGATGCAATGAGTGGCTTCTCGTATAATGACCCAGAGCTAATTTTGTGGTAGTTCCCAAATGAATTTTCCCTCTATTTTTAATCTTTCTTAAGTGATTTATCACAATTTTTTTTCTAATATCATGCTATGTATAAATGAAAATCAGGTATTTCCCTGTATTCAATTCAGTAATCATGTAGATGTTCATAAAAGCTCAGATTAAAGTTGAGGGTTATTATATGAAAAGCAGAGAAAACTGAAGAAAAAGTTACTTTTTCAGTAAAATATATCATTACCTGAACATAAACCAAGCATCCCTATCTAGTGTCATCGATCAAATTCCATGGGTTTTACTGGTGAATCAATGTTGTAGAAGATGACGGTGTTTTCACAGTAACTACAGAGCCTTTGAATGTCCAGATGGGTCATATCTGATGACCATGAAAAGATGACAAACTGCATTTTACACCAATTATTTACATGTATTGATAGGATTAGTGGCTATTTAACTTTTTATATCAGTAAATGATAATAGTCACCAGTGGATGTTTTGGTCTTTATGGGTTAAACAAACCATCAATTTGATAAAGAGCATAAAGACTGGACTGTGTTTCAATGGATAAAGGTCATGTGGCCTGATGAGTCCAGACTGACCCTGTTCCAGGGTGATGGGTGCATCAGGGTGAGAAGAGAAGCAGATGAAGTAATTACTCATCATGCCTAGTGCCTGTAGTGCCAGCCTGTGGGGGCAGTGTTATGATCTGGGGTTGGTTCGGTTGGTCAGGTCTAGGTTCAGTAACTTTATTTGTCCATAAAATGTGTTCAGCTGAACCTGAATAAACTGAATGAACAGGTCTAACATCAGTAGTTTTTTTCTTTGCTGATGACACATACATATTCTAAGATGATGATACCGAGATATGTCGGGATCAGATTGTGAAAGAGTGGTCCAGGGAGTGTGAAACACCATTTTTGCACATGGACTGGACACCACAGAATCCAGACCTGAATCCCAGTGAGAATCTTTGGGTTGTTCTGGTGTAGACTTTACACAGTGATCTGACTCTATCATCAATACAAGATCTTGGCTCAAATCAATGCAGCTATGTGATGTTTATTATGATGTTATATAAGCACTGACGAACATAAACAATGTTACAGAAAATGTGTCCTGGAATCAAAATTAAAGGTGGTGTGTGACTGTATGTGTTAAACATAAATATATAACGTATTTGCTTGCCCTGGTCATGGAGGGGGTACACCAGTTGAAACCAGAAAAAACTCCAGGTCATAATGACAATCCAGTCGTCATCCACCTTAATGAACCTCTGTATCATTTACTGAAACACTGTCAAGTTCTTCAGCCCAGTTTCATCTCAGATGGAAAGACAGTGCAAACTTTTGCTGCTTTGTAAAGAATACTCTGCTCCATTTGTTCCGATAAATGCTCAAAAACTCTGAAATAAAGAATTACACATCAAAATTGTAGGATGATGTTCAGCCGTCTCAGACCCTCAGTGGGAAGGGCCTCTTTCTAGTCTACTGCTTGACAGTTGAAGTGGCCCAGAATGCACTGCTCTTAATGCTTCATAAATCTCCTCATTACCCTGTGAAAACAGCTGACCGCTTCCGAAACAGATTCGCCAGAGGAAGGAGAGGAATTATTGTCTGACATATTAATTAGTGTAAATTCAGGAATTTGTTTTCAGATGGTTTGGGATGGTTCTACTGGAAGCAAAGATGTAATTTGGAATTCCTATGAGGTGTGATTTGAATTCAGCCTGTCTGTTTTTGTCTATTTTGATTCCTGTTGAGTATTTTTTTGCGAGTGCATAAGTGGGTTTATTAATGTTTTATCCAGAGTAATTGGCAAGCATTTATTTGGTTTTATTCAGTTTTTGTGTCAGTCTTATTTTTTCAGGTATTATGATTAAAGTATTGATTTATTCACAAAGCGGAAGAATGAAAGAATGCATAATGTCAAGTGGGATTTATAAAATTAGTTTGATAAACACATTTATGTTTTCAAACTTGTTTTAAACTTTCACATTATCAACCAGAAATGGTGACGAAAATCTAAATTGAAGATGCAACTCTATTTTGTTTTACTAGAGTATCAGTGTAATTTTACTTGAATTTTTGTGTTTCTGAATAGAATCTTTCTGTACATATTGTTTTTTTCACTGACAGATTTCATCTTAGTTAACTCTGGAATGAGGTGAAACTTCATGTTCATCTGAAGGCCATCAAATACTTGGAGCTCGTCCTACAGACAGATGATGAACAGTCAGGGTAGGTCCACCTTTTGACCATCAGCATCATCATCCTCACCATCCTCCCTGTTTCTACATGTGACTCCAGCGCCGCAGACTGAGGCAGGGGTTTCTGTAAAGTGGAGCTGCACTGTCACAGATCTTTTTCCCAAGAGTCTCCCAATTTTCACTGCCTACTCCTGTGAGTACTCCAGGGATGTAACACCTCCTGAGTATGACGCCTCATTCCAGTTTCCATCCATATGACCACAGAAAAATAACAAATAATAACAAGATGTCAGTGGTGATGCTTCGCAGAGATGAGGCAGTGTTAAATCAAAGGGTCCGCTCTGGTGTGGGAAGTAATGGAAATGGGACATGAAACCGTGATGTTTTATTAGACACAAAGGCAATAGCACTGACATTATGTCTATTTGTGGTTCAAAGTATGGAACAATCTCATTTCTTTGACCATGCTGAAATGTGTTTCTCTTTGTACACATCCCTAATTAAAGTTCACTGTTCTCTGGTTCAACCTAACATGAAAGTACAGGAAATGAATTCTATTAAAACAATCATCCCTCCTCTCCCAGGTCAAGTAGCTCTCTGAACATTTCCTCTGATGTTGTCAAAGTTCTGGCTTTGGCAAAAAAAACAACACACATTCAGAAGACAACCAGAGAGGCCTGTGTTCACCAAAGTAATATCCATTTGAAGTTCTTCTCTGACCTAGAAAACTAACTCCTGCAGAAATTGCTTTTCCAGTCAGCCATTGAGCTGACTCATTCAGAACTCTTAACACCCTGCCTCCCTGTGTTGAGACTTTTACTGCAGCATGTTTCTAATTTCCAGTACTGATAGTCATGCTGTCGATGACCAGAAACATGAATCATAGTGTTCCTGCACATGCATGTGAATACACAGAAGAACATGAATATATGGTTGCAGTATGTGGACAAACTCATCTAAAATCAGTCCATCATTACTCTGTGAATAAAGAAAACTCCATATTACCACTGTGTTGCTGTATAATAATGAGCACATGACTTCAGTTTTAACCCAGGACCCAGTGTGACATTTGTGGCAGTTCCAAAATGAAATTTTCCCTATATTTAACTGTCCTTAAGGGGTTTTTCACCATTTATTGTAACATTATCTTCTGTATTTTGTGTTTTTTCATGAACATCAGGTATTTTCCACCATGTAATTTACCGATCATTTAGATGTTCATAAAAGTTCAGAGGAAAGTTGAGGGTTATCATATCAATAATAGAGAAAAGTGAAGAAAAAGTGACTTCTTCAGCAAAATCTCTCATTAACTGAGCATAAACCTAGCGTGTCCATCTACTGTCATTGATCCAACTCCATAGAAGATGACGGTGTTTCCATGTTCACTACGGAGCCTCTGAACGTCCAAATGGGTCATATCTGATGATCCTGAAAAGATGACAAATTGCATTTTACACCAATTATTTACATGTATTGATAGGATTAGTGGATCAACAGGGATTATTAAACAGTTACGTCAGTAGATAGTCTTGGTAGATGGGGGCTGTTTGGGTCTTTATGGCTTAATGTAGGAGCACTGCCTCTCCACCCTCCACATCATCCCATTGTTTGACAGGTCCCTTGATGCCCTTTTCCATTAATCAGCTGACCTCTGAGCCTGTAGCTCATATTTTTTCTCTATTTGCAAAAAAATATCTTTTCTTTTTAGGGACATTACTTACCACTTTATGTACAATAGTTAACCTAGTGATGCACCTACAAGGCTTCCAGCACAGGCTGAGCACTGACAACACAGCAGCACCATCTTCAGGTGATGCATGAATACAACAGGTGTACGTGGTGTATTATCATAGACGTACAGGCAGTATTCATTTGTTTTAGCGCCAGATATCAACTCTTCTCTCTTTAAGTTAAAATTATTAAGTGTAAAACAATGCTCTATGATAAGCATTAAGAATTGTATGTGCTTAAGCTTGTATGTTATTGTGTTTTGTGTGTTTTATTGTGTTTTGGCCACTTGGAGGCAGCAAAAGGTAAAAAAAAAAAAAACAGACACACCACAGTCACATAACAGTCTTGGTTCTGGTTCCTTTTGGTTCTCTCTGCGGTTCTATGTTGAATTTAGGCACATGTAAGAACAAAAAAAGAACTAAATTAACATACAGTCATTTAGTTTTTGTGTTTACAATAAATATATATAGATCCTTTTGAGACTTAGCAATGCATTTTGGTCCTCTGTGGGGGACAAATATTTCACAGCTTTAAGAGTTTCTCAAAGCTTTAACTTTTTTTAGAGAAAATAAATGGTTGTAACCCAAGTGATTGTTGTGTGATTATTTTGTGTAATTGATATATTATAGGCTTAGTCAGTAAGTGACAGATTGTTAGAGCCAGTTATTTACTTATTTTAGCTTAATAGGCACACGAATGCCAGTGTAAATGGTTTTAGATGTAATTTTATGCAATTGTATGTTTCTATTACTGAGCGTAATGAGCAGCATTTGAATTTCATGTAAACACTTTTAACCTGTTGTATAATGTACTGTCCTTTTCCAACCCTATGTGAATGTCATTGTTACCTGCCAAGGGACTGTTGATGTAAATCTCTACTATAATCCAGTATGTTTACTGCTTTTTATTCTCCTTCTTTGTGTTATTCAAATATGGATATTCATCATTGTTCCTATCATACACAAAAAAAAAGTGAAGGTATGTAATATTATTGAGTATGATGATATACTCAATTGTAATTTCTGAAGATACTGTGTGTGATTACTAATGGATGAAGGTTTGCTGGAATGCTGCTGAACTGTTGTTGAAACATGGCTGAATTTAGTCGAAACCGCTTAAGTTAGAAAGTATTGCATAAGTGAAAAATCAAAACTACAGAATTAATCAGTACTCACAACAACAAGTAGCAAATACACCTGGATTCATCAGTGTTTCCAATTGTGAAAGACAGGAAATAAAGGAACCACCTGAAGTTCAGGAAGTAGTGGGACTGTATTTAGTTAGAGCCCATTCACCTTCACATTCCTGCTTCCCTTAGACCAGGAGTCAGGGCCACTATCTTGCATGTCTCAGATGTATCCCTCTTCCAACACACCTGATTCAAATGCTAAGCCTATCGTCAAGCTCTGCTGAAGCCCGATAATGACCGTCAGGTGAGCTGGAAGAGGGAAACATCTGAAACATGCAGGATAGTGGCTCTGCAGGCCCGGGGCTGCTGACCCCTGCCTTAGACCCTATGTTTTGGTGCCTAGCTCTCTCCACTTCAGACGTCTCCGACAGAGGCTGTGTAATATTTTGGCCTTACACTGGCTTTTACAGCCTGTAATAATTAATTGTGCCTGTTTTATAACCTTACAGCCCATAAAATAAGTTGCACCTGTTTTACAGCTCATAATGATAAAATTATGCCCGTTTTTACTTTCACATCTCGCAACAATTAAACTGGGCCTGTTTAAAAGCCCCTAATAATTAAACTACGCCTGTTTTACTGACCCAAAACAAAGTTGAGTCCAATGTCCCTGAGCACCAAATGTCTAGGAAAATCACTTTCAACCCCTTTAATGCACAAAGACTGACTCTGTTTACATTACTTGGAATTTTGATTGAAATTTGAGTAGAAGTCCATAGTGGGTCCCACCTCCATCCTTCAGTTTGAGGGGAAGAGGCAGGACATCATTTCTGTCCTGGATGATCAGTAGACATTCGGCCTGGAATTCCACTTCTGACACCAAGTTTGCCATGGAAATGAGTCTTAATTAAAACAATCTTCAGAGTCAGAGCTGTCTTTGTGAATTTAATTGATCTTGGATAAGAGGAAACACAACCACACAAAGGATCTTGACAGGATTTATTTTCCTGGTTTATCCCAGTTCAAAGTTGGTGCCTATCTGGAACCTGTTTGGACCCACTTTGGAACCGGTTTGGGCGGTGGAAACAAAGAACTGGTGCTAAGTCAGGCACCGGCTCCGAACCAGCCCTGGACCCAGTCTGGTGGAACAGGGGTATGTGTTCTTGTGTCCGCTGGATGGACAGTCCGGTGACGCCTGAACCCGATACGGACACTGAGCAGCTCGCTCAATGGAGCTGTCACTCAAAAACTTATTAGCCAACGAGGATGCATCTCTTAAAGAACCCGCCCACCCGAGAGGTTTATGCAAAACTGTAAACAAAGAATCACAGGCCGCAAACGAAAAGCCAGCAGCGAGAAACAACCAGAGAAAACTGTAAACAAAAGGACATGTTGTGAAAACAGCAAAGTACCTATACTTTAGACAAAAGCACTGACAATTTGTTGGCAAGTTATAGGTTTTGATTTGGAAATGACTTTTTTTTTTTTTTTTTTTTTTTGCTGGGGTGAGTTTTATTCTTTCAAATTCATATATTTTGTTTGAGAATGAAAACGTTTTGTTTGAATATATTGGCACAAAAAAAATCCATATGCCTATCCAGGGATTCATTCTGAGTCTTAACTTTCAATCTTTTCAGCAACTTTTGAAAACTGTGTTTAAAAAAAAAAAAAAGTAGCAAAGCAAAAATTGGGACAAATCCATGTGTGTGAATTGTGAAAACAATCGGGTGAATAGGGTCCAAGAAATCAGTTGAACAAAAATCTCAGATGGACAAACAGAAGGAAAGGCAGGCAGGAGTATAATAAAACAGACTTCTATGAGTTCTGCTACTGCTACTAGTACTTATGTATAGTATCTCACAAAAATGAGAACACTCCTCACATTTCTGCAAATACCATCTGAACCAAAGATGATGCATAAGAAAGCCAAACAGTTTGCTAAAGACAAGCAGACTAAGGACATGGATCACTGGAACTATGTCCTGTGGTCTGATGAGACCAAAATAAACTTATTTGGTTCAGATGGTGTCAAGCGTGTGTGGTGTCAACCAGGTAGGTGCAGAAAGACAAGTGTGTGTGTGTCCTACAGTCCAGCATGGTGGTGGGAGTGTCATGGTCTGGAGCTGTGTGAGTGCTGCCGGCTCTGGGGAGCTACAGTTCACTGAGGGAACTGTGAACGCCAACACGTACTGCGACAGACTGAAGCAGAGCATGAGCCCCTCCCTTCGTAAACTGGGCCTCAGAGCAGTATTCCAACATGATAATGACTCCAAACACACTTCCAAGACCACCACTACCCTGGTAAAGAAGCTGAGGGTGAAAGTGATGGAGTGGCTGAGCATGTCTCCAGACCTAAACCCTATTGAGCATCTGTGGGGCATCCTCAAACGGAAGGTGGTGCGCAAGGTCTTCAGCATCCACCAGCTCCATGATGTGGTCTAGAGGAGGATTGAATGGAACCTGTGAAGCTCTGGTGAACTCCATGACCAAGAGGGTTAAGGCAGTGCTGGAAAACGATGGTGGCCACGCAAAATAGTGACACTTTGGGCCCAGTTTGGACATTTATACTTAGGGGTGGACTCACTTTTGTTTCCAGCAGTTTAGACATTAATGTTTGTGTGTTTAGTTATTTTGAGGGGACAGTAAATTTACACTGTTTTACCAGCTGTACACTGACTACTGTACATTGGATCAAAGTGTCATTTCTTCAGTGTTGTCCCATGAAAAGATATAATTAAATATTTGCAGAAATGTGAGGGGTGTGCTTACTTTTGTGAGATACTGTTTTTGGGGGTGATGATGAAACCACCACCAAGCTGACCTGTCGTCCTGGCTCCCCCTTGCTGTAGCATCTTTGTACTGTGGAAGAGTTACAACACTGTACCTCTTCAATCTCTAGCTGTGATGGAGATTTCACAACTACAACTACTGCTACTATTACTACTGCAAGTACTATTACTGCTACTACTACAACTGTGACTACTACTACTACTACTACTACTACTACTACTGCTCTTGCTTCTTCTACCTGCATGTCCTCCTTCCCCACATCCATACACCTCTTCTTTGGTAGTTCAGTTCCATCTCCATCATCCTTCTATTAGTATAGTCAGTATCCCTCCTCTGTAAATGTCCAAACCATCTCAACCTGGCCTCTTACTTTGTCCCCAAAAGGTCCAACCTGAGTTTCTTCCAAATCCTGTCCATCCTAGTCACTTCCAAAGAAAATCTCAGCATCTTCAGCTCTGCCACCTCCATCCCCAAATAACACTAATAACATAAAAAGGCCAGATAATTGTAATAGTATTTCAAAATCAATGACAAACAGGTATTATTTAGATTTGGACTTGTAGGAAACAGAAAACTACTGAGTGTCTTTGTTGACCTATTACTGTTGCTGCCACATGATGGTGCCATAGTAACATTTTCACTATTTTCTAAACTGTTTTCAGGTTATTCTGATGGCAGAAATATGTCAAATTAATAGTTAATTCAATGACAAAGACTAAATAAAAAACCATGGACAGTTAGGCAGATTAAAACTCTTTAGTATGTGGAGCCTATGTGATCAAACTTCAATCTAATTTGTTAAAAATGGCTGGAAGTCACACAATATCTTTAATATCTTTTAAAAGACTTCTTTCCTCACTGATATCCCATTTGTCACTCCTGATTTCTTATGTTCTCAACAAACAATGCATAACTAAACCTGAACTGCTCTGCCTTTTCTCAGCCAAGTCCCAGAGCAGTCATTTATTTTTAGAGCTACTTCCTCTCTCCTTTCCTCTCAAGTCATCTCCCACTTTGTTTTGCTTTTAACAGAGCATCAGATTCCTTGCGTGAGAGTGTCGTATTGGGTCCAGTTGATTGTGATATTAGGTTACTTTATTTTTCAAGTCTTTAATCCCTCATTCAGACAGACCAGTCAGCCTTTTCTTCAGAGACAGCTCAGATTTCTGAACTGGTGAGAGATGGCCTTGAAAAAAAAAACCCAGCTTAAATACAGGTTTTGTGCATTTTTTGTTTTTTTATACAACTAAAATAATGGTTTAGCATTGCATTAGGTGATAGCTCACTTAGCGAGGACTCGGGAATCTAAGTGAGAAACCTAAAAGAACCATGCAAGGAGTTGATTATTTGAGCAGACTGGCTTGCAGCACCTCAGAATACTGCAACAGAAAAAAAAAAAAAAGATCTACTGTGGTCAATTATATTCATTTGACAAGCAATCAGATGTCATTAGGTGGATTTATGTAAAGGTGCTGACAAATAAGCAGTCCTGTTTTCTTTCTTTTAAGAGCTAGTCAAAGACAGAGACATTCCTGCCCAGAGGAAACTGTACAGACTGTGAGGGGAATATGCTGTGTAAGCTCAGACTGGTGGTTACATAATGGCTTGTGGGAACACATATCTCAGAGGAGGGCTGATATGGGAGCAGGAAGACTAGAACAAAACAGTAGATGTGCCATCATGCCCACAGATAGCCTGCAGAAAACAAAGAGGTCTGACGCTGAAGCTGGTGCTGCAGATGGAGCAGATGATCCTAATGGGCTGAACCCGATACCTGCTCGTGTCTCGGTCTGTTATAACATTGGCCCATGACACAGTTTCCACACAATGAGCCAGTGTCCTTTCGTGAACTGCACAGATAACACTACATGCGTGGCATGGGAATAATACATGAGGCTAAGCGAGAGGTTACAGCTCTTTAATGGCAAAATAAATTAGACTTGTCCCTAATGGTTATATCTGATACACAAAGGATTCAGCTGCAGAGTGTAACATTACACATAATTACAGAAACAGAATAATATGGCAACCTCCTACAGGCAAATATCCATAAATGTACATATTTTGCTGCATGAATGTGGTAGGATTTAAAACACCAAACAAAACACAAGCAGATGAGATGGTTACAATATGAAAAATCATATTATGTAGTATACTTATACACTTCTGACTCATCCTCATTCAAATCTTCACAGTGAGCAATAGATAAATCATAAGTAAAAGTAAAAAAAACAATGGGTAAAGAGTGTACATTAACTAGACCCGATAAGCCTTTTTAAGGCACTTTTTAAAGCACAGGAGCGCTTTTTGTTTTATTTTTGTTTTATTTTTTTTTATGGCAACTGCAGCAGTTGTTTCCACGTTATTTATTCTTCTGTCTGTTCGAATAAAAAGACTAAACATAAAGATAGATGATACGATGCTGTAAAATGTGAAGTCAAAATATGGTCACAGGAGCTACCATGTTGCTTCTTTGTTGACAAAGTCTGAACAGTAACTGGTACATTAAAGCTGTCTAACACATGTCCAAAAACACCTGTGAAAAGACACCTACAATCCCATAATCCTCAGTCCCAGGGATGACTTTGTACAAAAGGTACAGAATATTTTGACCAGTTTTGCAAAAAACAAAACAGTTTTTAGTGTGTTAGGGATGCATGAACAGTGGTAAGAATAGAAGTAGACACTCAATTTAAATATGTTACAGTACTTTAATACTGTATTGTATGTGTTTACATCATATATACTAAATACAAAACTGCATTTAAATATAGTTCAGTCAGATGTCTTTCCAACAAAAAGGTGTTGAGAAAATATTAATTTCTATTAGGTTCACAGCTGAACACATTCAAAGTCTTTGGAGACTTAAAACACATCCAATAATAAAAACAAAAACAATAATAATCATCATCATCATCATAGCCTCTCTTTGGTCACAGAGAAAAGGCTGTATTTTTTCTAAACAAACTAAACGAATGAGTCGATTATTTACTTCGCTTTGTCAAACTGTACAAAGTCCTTTTTTTTACTGTGATTTGTGACAAAAAGCAAAACAAACAACTATACTGACACAAACTGCAAACAAGAGTGTTTTTACAAATTCACACTGTGATTTACATTCAATATGAACAATGGATTGACTCCTCTTTGGGAGCGGCTCAACATTTTGTAATTCCTCAAACTCTGTGATACAGAAAGGCTAAAGTCTGGGTTTCATCTCTTCTTCACATTTAAGTCTGCATGAAATAAACCCTGTTGCCCACATCTTCCATTTACCTGACTGAATACTTCAACATAGCTGGTTAATTGCACTGTCTATAACATAATGTGTTTAAAGCAAATGACTGCATAAGTAGTTTGAGAGGATGACATCTGCAAACATCAGCAGTGTATTTCTGAACAATGTTTATTTTACTTGCAAGTCTTTAGTTGTGTGTGTAAAAGATAAAAGAATCTAACATAAGTGCATTCAGTGGACACCAATCACTGAGCAGCTACTGACCAGTGTTCTGGGAAAGGTTTGGAAATGCAGAGAAGGTAAATGGGTTGACAACATCATTCATCATGGATCTGTGGGAGAAAAGAAAATACTGTTATCTGTCAGATCAATTCCTCTAAATTAGGGTATTATTACAATATTAAATCCACTTTATCATTGAAAAGCCTCCTGACCTGAAATCTTTACAGGTATGCAACAAATTTACAGATATAATAAATACAGTCCTCTTAAACTCCTGGCAGACATGAACATATAATTGAATATTGGTTTAATGTGTCTCATATAAAGCCTTGAATTTTCATAATGTGTAGTATTTTAAGAGCTCGTTTGCTGTTAACATTGACAGAAAAGCACAAAAGTTAACAAGGGATTTATCATTCAAACAGACCCCTTATTTACAAAGTTCCAATGGATTTTATAGTAATCAAAGCCACAGTCTTGATTCTGTGGTTCAGTTGATGCTAATATGATGCACCAGGAGTCACAATAAGTCAAATCAACCGGGTATTTCCCGGAGTCCCTTCTGTACAAAATGGCTCCTTTGTGTTACTATCTCTAAAAGCTGCACAGGGAAATAAAAGGGGGATTTTGCATTAAAAATCAACCCTCCCCAATCTAACTAATCCTAGCATACTGTGTGTCCATTCAGGTTGTGCAAGCGCTTCAGCTGTCTGTAATTTCATTTTGTGTTCAGGCAATGAACAGGACGTTAACTCCCACAAAGATGGACACTTGAAATATTTCATCCCAACTCTGTGATTGGATTCACACAGAGAGACTCATCAAAACAGAGCCAGAACTGCCTGTGGCCTAGTTAATATGGCTTCTAACACAAATCAAAACCATCTGGATGAAGGATTGGGACATAGTCATTCTATGTGAGAAGTAATCCTTTAGTATAAGCCAACCACAATTAATATTCTAAGCACATTTTTACTCAAAAAAGACTGGAAAGTTACTCCAAATGATGTCTGTCCTGCATCTTACCTTTGATTCAGTGTTCCTACAGATGAGTCAAAAGCATAATGATTAGTGGAATATTGTGATCCAGCTGAGTTCAGACCCGAGCTGTCTCCTCCGAGATCACCCACACTGATGTTTGCACAAGGAGCCACCTGCATCATCTCCTCATGTGGAGCAGTGAACCAAGTGCCTTCAACTGCAGCAGCCATGCCTGAATGGGGCATAATGAAGGGAGGGTTTGTAGTGGTCTCAGTGGATCCCGCAGAGCACGGTGGTCCCAGGAGAGGCCTGTTCTGTGTGGTAGAAACAGTAGCAGAGTTCGGTATGCGACCTTCTCTGTTTCCATACTTGCAGCTGCCTGATATTTGCTGCATTTGTGAGCTGGGCTGGAATGACAGAGCTGCTGGCTTCACACTGGCCGATGTGTGCAAGGAATGTGTCAGTGTGTGGCGGTGAAAACTTTGAGGCAGCTGCTGCAGCTGTTTCCACGCTGTTAGTTCACACTGTTGTTGAGATGTGCCCTGACTCTGTGGCTGTGGAAAAGTCTGCTCCAAACTTTGCCCTCTAACTAAACCTGTCTGAGTGTGGTTTAGTGGATAATGGACACTTTGGTTCATCTCCTCTAAGCCACAACAGTGGCTGCTGTGAAAACTGTTGGTGTTTTGTGCAGATGGAAGCCAAGTCTGATGTGATACTTCAGGCTGTGGATGACCAACGTGGCAGGATTTTGTAGACACCACGTGATTGTCACAGTGCTGAGTGTTGTTGTTTGAAGGCCAAAGCAGCGATGTGTGTCCCTTGTGGGTGCTGGCGTACTGTGTGAGCGTCGGTGTGTGCGCCCCACTCTGAGACACGCCTGCAAAAACACCTTTCAGTCCAGTCTGCTGCTCTCTTCCATTGTGGTTAGGCTTGATATCTGTCATTCCCTGAACAGACCCGACATGCTGAGCTTGACTGGACAAGCTGTGAACTGTCTCAGCTGCATGAGTTGCAGACTGGTCTGAACCTGGCAAATACCCTCCAGTCTCCCTCCTCAGAGCCTCTTCTACATATGAGAACACATCATTTGGCAGGATGTGATTTAATTCCCTTGATGCATGTCCTCTCTCCCTGTTCATCCTGATCAGTGTGTTCTCCCAGTCTTTCAGCTCTGTCACCTCAACCTCAAGATCCTCTGCCCATCCATCCCCAATGTCTCCCAGTATCTGTTCCAGTGACTCAATCATGGCTTCTGATGTGAGGTCTTCTACACTTGTCCTCTTCTGGGATGTCTGCGGCTGACCTGGCACGTTGAGCAGAGCGTGGCTGTCCAGGAAGGCTTGCTCGAAGGCCTGCTGAGGTTGTTCAAAAGTGGAGTACTCTATCTGGGTGAAGTCTGGGAGCTGGGGGCTGGGCTGCTGGGGCCGGGTGTAAATAGAGTGGTCCTGCTGGCGGAGGGATCCCAGCAGAGAGGCGGGGTCCAAGGGCTTTTCTGCTGTAGAGCCAGGAGGACCAGGGATGAATGCATCCAAGGAGATGTCGTAGAGGACAGCCTCACCTGTGGCACAGTTAAAGGGGAGCTGCTGTCTTCTCTGGCGCAGGTGTTCCTCTCCTTCTTCATTCCTACAGAAAAACCAGGGGGGACAGTTTTATATACTGGAAAATAGAAACTGTTCCTTTTAAGCTACACCTTTCAGAATTCTTTTTTTTTATATGACTTATTCTTATTTTATTTATTTATTTTTTTAATGGTTTTGATCCACATATTAATTCTAACTATTTGTTTTTTATTATCTTAATGTTTTTTAAATTCTCATATGATTTACATTAACTGTGTTTCTCTTTTGATCTTTATGTACAGTAACTTATATTGGCACCCCACAAGTGTGTTTTGCTTGTCCTAATTAAAACCCTTGGGAGTCCCAGAACGTGCCATTGTGTCCAAATCGTGACTGATTTAAGATGACGTAGCAGCAAGGTGTCAGTCATCACTTTGGTGTGCATTTGATGCAGGAAGAGGCAGTAAAAATGGGCTTCTAAGGGAAGTGCTTGCATGAAAAAACCCATGTGGCATCATATTTTGACACCTTTTTTTTTTTAAGTAGTTGTGTGTTGTTTTCCTAAAAAACGCTAGGGCCAAATAGTTGTATAAAACTTTATTTGCTAAATTTTTTAATTTTTTTTTTAAGTTTTCAATTTATATGTTCATTCTAAGTTATAAAAATGGTCTGATCAACATGTTTTTGGTGAAAAACAATGAATAATCTAACTTTTTCCTATTCTGATTTCATGTTTTTTGTGGGTTTTTTTTAGGTTTTCAGTGTCGAAGGCGAAACCAAAAGTATTCAAAACTAGCCAAAATGCACTCAGACTCCTAAGGGCTGTGGTGAGGAAGTGACTTACGTGAGGGCTTTTTGCCGAGCAATGATGAAGTCTGGTCTCTCCCCCTTAAAGACTACCCTGGCAGAAGCCTGAACCCACAGCCAATGCCCCATTTTGGTCAGTAGTCTGAAGAATGTGAAGCCGCTGTTTCCAGTCTTGATCACTGAGAACAAAGGTCGTACAACAGCTCAGTGTTAATAGTGGATTGTACATGTTCTCCTCACTGTGTGTGATATATGCAGTAGGTCTAATAGAGTAACTCACTCCTGAGGTGGTTGTCAGCGCAGTACATCATATCAGCAGCATGGATGAACTGATAGCCAGAGCCCACTGTGACAAGCTCCATCTCTGAATAACCCAAAATGACCTTCCCCCTGAACAGAAAATAAAACACAAGGTTCAAGAAAGAGGTCATTCCACCTTCATACTGTCCTGTGTGTTGCAGAGTAAATCTGACACCGACCTGGTGTCAATGCTCATTGGGGCAAAGTCCATTCTGTGTTTAGTCTGGAAGATCAGGGACTTGGTGCGGATCTCCATAACTGAAGGAGGTTGTACAGGTGTTGCGATGGCGAACAAGGCCAGCTGAGGATGAGCCACATTCCCATCAGCCTTTACATGTTCTTGCATATGCAGGTACTTCAGACGTCCATTAAAGTTTAGACCCTGGGTGTGTGGAGGAAACACACGTATCAAGTTCAGTAATTCTAAACCTTTATTGGCTCAGATGCTGAGGTGACCATAGTTACCAGGAATCCGGAGGTGTTATCAAGGAGGCAGCGAACGCGACAGCAGAAATTTCTTTCCAGAAAAGAGGAGTTCTCTGGAGGGATGTACTGAGGCAAGAAGCTTTGAGAGCTGCTGCTGGTTTTAGAGTTTGGCGGCACTTCTGTAAAGAAACACATCAACCTGGTACGTTTCTATACTGTTAAACCTTTCATCATATATATGTTGTTACCCAGGTATATCTTATGGACTGTAATCCGTGTAATCTATTTATAAAACATATTCATCTCCAATTTGTACTGTCTGTTTTAAAGCTGCAGGAGCAACAACAAAATGCCAGAATTTGAAAGTGTATTCTGCAGCTTTCTCCTCTCAGTCCAGATCAAAAGACCTAAAATAAATACAGATGACCTGATGTCATTTCATAGAGTGAAGCAGTAGAGTCACATCCAAGTTACATCTGACAGAATCTCATCAGAAATTTGTAATTACAGCTTGCAGTTGTGTGCACAACCCCCTGCCTGTATGAAAACTCCTGATCAGCCAAAAATCTGTGTCACGGAATAGATTTCCACAAAGAAGGAACAGATGCAGGTGTCTCATGTCCTCTCAGACCACTTGAATTGCAATATACTGAAAGGTAATTCTGTATTTTTTGCTTAGTGAAGCTAAAAGACTAGCAAGCTCTGAGTGTTTATAATACTTGTACATTTATGGACACATGGAGATGTCTTGGACCTTTTAGTCTGATTAGTGTTTTTAACAAGTGACTCAAAAGTTTAACACTAATTATTTAGATGTACATGTACAAGTAATGAAATTAAATAATATTTTCAATACAATCTTAATCTCACAAAATCTGGTTTTGCATTTGTTTTTATTTTCAAAACAGGGTCAATAAGTCGCCAGGAGTTTTTGCAGTGCATCTTGTGATGATGTATTGACTGTGAAATGTTTGGAGGAACACACCAACCAAATTTCCTACCTGTGTTTCCAAATATTTACAAGTGATCTATCAAAAATGTAGACACACAGATTAGATATCAATGGTCAGAATCCATACCTGAACTGGTCCCGCTGGGGTTGAGGGCAAAGTGGAGCTGACACTTAAATATATCTCTGTCGTCCATGTGAATGAGGTCATACACACTCTGATAGACCACATCAGACTGATGACAGAAAAAAAGGAGGAAAAAATGATACACATTTAATCTTGAATTTCTACAACGCAGAAACACAACAACAGTGAGGTGTGTTCAGGGCCTCGGTGTGACCTGACGGAAGCCCAGGTAGTCCTCGATGGTCCGGGACGTGTAGAAGATGGTGCCATCGCTCATCACAACCAAAACAAAACCATTCAGGGCCTGCAGAAATATACAAATACATCAACACATAAACACTTAAAAGCACACACTTACACATATATGACTGCATGTGGACCATACCTGCAGAAGGAGCTCTCCTTCTGACAAACTGACTCCATCCAGGGACACATTGTTGCCGTTGCTGGGAACCAGACATGCATTTTTCTGGAGCGCTGCTGCAATGTATAGAAAGTAAACAGCTTAACAAAAACAGCTAATGTTTTTTTGTATCTTTATGGAAGGGTACATGCAATTTGAATGCCCTGAAGCAGAGTTAATGTACAATATAAGGAGACAATAAAACACAAATAAGATGGTGGAAAAATATTTATTGAGTCCAAGATAAGTAAGAGGAACATTTAAGTCTCACTTTCTGAACCACAATCAGTTGGACTGACATTATTGTTATAGAACTTACAATAGAAAAACTATTATAATTTGCATGAGTTCTGTTTGCATTCTGCAAAACCTTCAAATAACAGAAAAAGGACAGCTGATTGGATTACAGATCCTAAAAACATTAAACAAGTAACCTTTCCTCAATTGATGGAACCTCAGTATGGGTGTGATTAGAAAAATAACCATTGTACCATTGTTTTTTTTTTTTGACTCATTGATCCCATTTCCCAAGCAAGCCAAAATATCCAGTGTGGTTGTAAAACAATCGCTGCATTTGTCTTTGCTGCTTAACCACATCCCTGCTTATGTTTCACTGGTTTGATTCAGGGAAAAAGTATCAATGAGGCAGACCAACAACAAAAAAGTACACAAATCACACGCTATCAATAAGGCAATGTACTTTAATGTGTTTATGAAAGAAGGGCTCACACTTAAGACATCACAAATGAATGCAAATTTAACCAACCACATTAGTCACTTAACTTACAGAGAAATTCAATGTTGGGGGTTTTAGAGTTTAAAAAAAAAGCCCTAATTTCATTTTAAACATCAGCAAAATCCTCTGTAATCTAATCTGTGATCACTGGCATTCAGTCAGCTCAGCAATGCCTTCTTTCCTTTTCTTTCAGTAATGACTCTACTGCACGCTAACAAACGTTCCTACCCCCCCTCATTTCCTCCCACCTCTCTCCCTCCCTGTTTAAAACAAACTCAGGAATGTGCCTTGACATCCCGGTCAAGAGAAGCTTTCTAGAACTCAGCGAGTGAAAGAATCCCAAGTTTGTTATTATAGCATGAACTGTAACTAACTCTGGGGATCTGCTCAGTGGAGTGATACATCAACATGTCGACAAGAGTTAAGCTCTGCGTGACACCGAGACATTGGACATTATGTATGACATACACAATGATGTGAAAGACTAAACAAACTGGACAGATTTAGTGACCCTGTGCTCCCCCATCTCCTCTAAGGGGTGTGTATTAGCAATGTAACGACACACATCAATGTAAGTGGCTTTAAACTAATGTGAACAGGCTCAAAACAGTACAACAATGTAAATAACCAGGTAAGATTACAGGTAACGTTACTTATCTGACAGCACTAACAAAATATAGTTGAAGCTAATTAATTCTGCAAGTACATAGATATAAACCAAAGGATTTCAGGACAAATGGGAGCGATGCGTGTTGGTTACTGAGTGATATGGTTAGAATGCGATGATAAAATAAAATATTTCTTCATCTTCTTCTGATTAGATACTCTGCTGGTGTTTTTACACCCTCTACTGGCTTGTGATGTATGCATGTGCATCAAGTTGTTAAATTGATATTGTGGAAAATTATTCAGCCTGATCAAAGAAGTCCCCACCAGATTAGTTGAATAGTTGAGATCCTTCCATTGGATAATTATTGCACTGATTGATACGTTTCAGCTGGAAACAAGTTCTTTACCTCTAAGTGATGCAGTGAATAGCTTCTCATTTCTTAAACAACCATCAGTTTTGATAAAGAGTATTAAAGACTGGATAACACCAGCATTCATCAGGCTCGTATTGTGAAAGAGTGGTTCAGGGAGCATGAGACATTATTTCCACACATGAACTGGCCACCACAGAGACCAGACCTGAACCACATTGAGAATCTTAGGGATGTGATGGAGAAAACATTATGCAGTGGTCTGACTCTCCATCATCAAAACAAGATCTTGACCACAAGTTATTGCAACTATGGTCATAAAAAATATTGTGACATTTATCGTGACACTGCATAAACATACTCTACGAATTACTCAAATTCTTCCTTAAGAAGACAATGCCCAAATTTCTGAGTAATCCTCCCTAAAGTTGTTGAGACATTTTACTTGCAACCCATATATGACGAACAAACTGATCTACGTTGCTGACTTGATCTAATACAAACACAAAAAGTAAAGAAGAAATGGAAAGTCATTGGTCTAAATCCTGCTTTCATTAAAGTTTGTTATTCAAATATGCTTTTGAAGAACAAAACTCAAAGGCTGCAAAGACACCATCAGCTCTCAGGCTGATGTATTGAGTTCATCACATTTATCTTGTAGCATATTTCTCACAAGACTTATCTACTTCCTGTGTTCAGAGGTGAACTGGGAACAAAGCTTTTCTGGTTCAGAGCTGGGTTTGGGCAGCTGGGATTATGGCCCGGATATGGAAGGTTTGAGTAATATCCTGGATGTACGCTGATTCTTTCTGTGGTCATGTTACTGAAGATACAATATGGTTGTAACATGACACCTGAAGTTATCGCGCTGCAATAAATTCAGCATACATAAAATAATAGTAATGTTAACAGTGGCTACATTTCATTTAGACACTACCATTTCAATATCAGTTTTCTGATACTGTACAAACTGTCATGGTTAGTGGGATATGCATGTTGTTAACAATGCACACGTATTTTACATTACCCCTAAACAAACACAGACCATCTCTCCTATCAGAGGATAGATTACGTTGCTTTTTTGCTTAAAGGAGGGATATTTTTCTTTTTTTTCTTTTTTTTTTTAAATGGAATTATGCATTTTAAAACATTCCCCTGTGGTCTACATAAACTATAAATGCTATGCTTGGGTCTGAATTCTTCATTAATTAAACTCCACAGATCCATCTTTAACCCTATTTCTGAGTAATGACGCCAGAAAGGTTGTTTTGAGCGCTGGCCCTTTAAATGCACGAGCCACATCAACACCCCCCCCGCTTGTTGACAGTGCTGCTCTGTCACCTTCAACCAACAACTGAACATTTTAGCTAATCAGCTCGAAGTTTGGACATATTTTTCAGTATGGTTAAAAAAAAAAAGGGTTGTAGAAATCCATTTGAGTTTTGCCAAAATTAATACAAATATAACTTTGCAGCACCTGGAGGGTTCAAATTAGAGCTGCACAATATATCGTTTGAGCATTGCCGTCACGATGTTTGTGTGCGCAGTAGTCACATTGCAGGTCCTGCGATGTCGAAGGCAAATGTACTCAATGTATTCTCATCTAATTTCAACCTGGGTACCTGACACACACTGGGCGCAGTCATCCACCAATCACAATTGTTCTTTATCAGTTTGCCAAAGCAGACCACACCCCTACACATAGAGTGAGTCACTGGTAACAACACTGATAAATAAGCAACAAACAAGAGAAAATCACTGAAAACAAAGCCAAAAAGAAAAGCAATGTCAGTTATCTGGAATTATTTCAGCTACAAGGATGATACTGAAACATGTCTCCTTTGGTGGCAATGCCTTCCACCTGTCGCCACAATGAGAGGTAACATAACTAATTTATTTGACCACTTACGTCAGCACCATACAGTTATTACATCCTCCTGAGTATTTTTTCATATCACACTATATATCGCATATCACAATGGAGTTAAAAAAAAAAAACTGCAATGTCAGTTTTTTCCAATATCGTGCAGCCCTAGTTCAAATTCAAACTTTTTGAATTATTGGGGTCCCCAAACACACAAATAAATATACCAAAGACTAATAAAAGTTGGTTAAGCAAAATATGACCCCTTTAAAGGTATTCTTTTTAACATGTATATGGCTGTCTTCTGTCAGCAGGGACACAGTGTCAACCTTTGTTCAACTTTCTGTTGTCAGCCTCCAGGTGTGTGGTCTATGTGAGAGGCCTCAAAGGGTAGACAGAGAGAGGGAAAATATACACTGACAGCACTAAAAACATGGAGAACTGAACTGAGAAAGTCAAATGGTTCTTATCAGTGTAAAATGAAAGGTGTAAATTACCTGAGAAATGTTAGAATAGAGGATATTTCTGCTAATTTAATAATCTGCTGCCAGTCTGGAATAATATTAATTTATGTCCCAAATAAGCAGCAGGGTCACATACACAGTATTCACACTCAACATCTCTGTCCTGTCAATGACTCAGTGGTGCAGACACAGATTTATCTTTCTGGAAAAAATGCAGCTGGACATTGAGTTAATGACCACACTGACCTCGCCGCAACCTCACTCACCCCCGTTATCAACAAACACAGGAAGCAGACATGCCAGCTCAACGGCCAGCCACGACCCAAACAAACACTCCTCTCTTTGTGGTGTCTGACTTCCTGGAGAGTTCAGACTCTGCACCTGTTACTATGGTGAGCAGGACTCACCATGGTAACCTCCACTCCTGGTGATGACATCGCCAGAGACTCTATTTACTTGAGCATCATGCTACAAACATATAGAACAGAACAGTAAGCTTCACTAGCCTTTATAAAGCATGTTGTTGGACTGACAACCAGCAGCTCTCTACTGGTAAATCTGTAAAGATAGTCTCTACTAGGGGTGTGTGGCGATACAATACAAATCACAATACTAGGATCATGATACAATATATCATGATATATCATAATACTGTTAACAAGGCAAATTTTTATTTATTTATTTTTTTAATTATTATTATTTCCTGGAAGAACTGAATTACACCAGAAATATGCACAAATACTAAACACATTTTTATTTGATCAGAACAAGATTTAATGCTATATCACAAAATTTTCCTCTGTAAAAACTTAAAAAGTTAAATTACGTTTTATAGACATTACAGTTTAAGATCCTGCTCAAATGTTCATATTCTATTAGTTCATAACAAACATTGTAACTTTATTTTTGTACAATCCCAACAAAGGAACTAACATCTGCCTCTCTCAGACACAAAAAAGTGCTTTTAGCATGCTTCAAATAACCATGATTTAATAAAACAGCCTTAAATAATAGTAAATAATATATAAACAAAAAAGAAAACCAAAAAAGAAAAATGAACCTCCGCCATATCTGCATTTGAATAAATACCTAAAAATACCGATACATTACTTTTTAATATTGGTACAGTGTCGTGAAATGAAATATTGCAATATATTGCAGAACCAATATTTTCTTACACCCCTAGTCTCTACATAAAAATTACAAACACGCTCAAGGATGCAGAGATTATATGGAGACAGATTCATAAACCATTCTTAAATCTGATAACTGCATTAATTTTGTTATCTTGTAAGCTCCAGGTTACTATCTCTGACTTGCTCCACAAACAGGCTCATGAACTCATTTGTCCCCCTGGCCATCAGTACTCATCACTGAGTGGTTGGGGGGGGTCCACTATCTCAGTCATGATCACATTAGGACTGATCCAATGTGACTGTGGAATACCTAAGCACCTTATGTAGTTTGACTACAGCTACTTATCAAATCACCTTAGATCACTTTAAATCACTGTTTCACTTTAAATCACTGTGCCCTGAAATGTGTAAATATGTAAATACTGTACTTTGACAACACATTTAGTTTTTCTACAGATTTTTAAATTAGAAGTCTTACACTTAATGTCAACCTCGCAGCTAACCCACCTGTTTTTTGTTTTTTTCTGTTTTCTGTCTTCTTGTGCTGTATGTAAAGCTGCTGAATACTTGAATTTCCCTTGGGATTAATAAAGTATCTCTCTTTCTCTCTCTCTCTCTCTCTCTCTCTCTCTCTCTTTCTCTCTCTCTCTCTCTCTCTCTCTATCTATCTATCTATCTTAAAACCTACACTCAAGAACCTAAATTAACATTCCAGTACCATGACCTACAATCCAGTTAGGTTTAATTAGTTTTACCATCAGGCAGCATGGTGGTGTAGTGGTTAGCACTCCTCACAGACAGAAAGTCCTGGGTTCTCCCCATGTCTGCATGGGTTCTCTCTGACTTCCTCCCACCACATGACCTTAATAGGTCAACTTAAATCAACCATTGGTGTGGATGTGAGAGTCAGTGAAAGGTTGTATATGTCAGCCTTATGATGAACTGATGACACATCCAGGGTGTACCCTTTGTCCAGTGGGAGCTGGGATAAGCTCCACCATCCCCACAATCCTCTTGAGGATTAAACGGTTCAGAAAATGAATCAGTTTTACTGTCTACTGATGTTTCTTCATTTTGATTTTTACAATGTTCTGTCATCTAGATCAGTAAAAAAAAAAAAGATCTAGATTTAGTTGGACTGGACTGGACTTTGGTGTAAGTAAAAAGCTGGGTACAGTTCTCAAAGCAAGGTTTTCTGGCCTTATGTTACCTTGTTAATATAGATTAACATCAGCCTGCATTTGGGGAAAAGGAGAAAGAAAAATATTTCACAAACATAAGTGAAAGTAATACATTTAACAAATGCTTAAGCACTTCTTCCAACTGATAGAGATATTTTCTTTAAAGCAAGTAAACTGTCATGTAAAAACATTTACACAACAGCTTAAAGCTTCCATTAAATATTAAAATATATCTATTATTTTTGATGTGATTGCAGCCCTGCTTATATGAAAGTGTCATATATATTTCTGTTAACATTGTGCGGTGACATATTATGGGTGGCCAGAAACAAAATAGTGTTTCAGAGCAAAACAGAGAATTTGTTTCTATTTTACACACATAAACTACAACAAGAAAGTGTATCATACAACAGCCAGTCTCTGTTTTTGTCTTTTCTTTAAAACGAAGACATCAAACACCTGAGAGAAGTGTGTGAGAGAACTGTGGCAATGTCTTGTGTTGTTTTTACATGAGCCCTAAACAAACATCCTGCACAATCAGGGGAAACTGCTGTGGAAAATTAGACAAATTAGGGTAAAGCCACAGAAACAAAAACACAAACTACAACACTTTGATGCAACAAACACATTATACTATCATAGCTGATACAAAAACCTTGTAACAGTCAGATATGATACTGCTTATACACTCTTTATAGGCCATGAACACACACACACACACAATAGCCCCTTGCTTAGACCTTGCATGACTAAATCGGGTCAAGAAGATTTAGTGTCGCCTCTTCGTTTCAGGCCCCAGAGGGAGGGGTCTGTTCATTCTGGTAGGTAGATAAGAATTGAAAGAAACTGGAGCATAATCAAGTCAATAAAGAGCTCAAATGACCACAGCACATCTTATGTGTTAACTTAATTCATAATATTTCCAAGTTTAGTTACAAAACATTTATTTTGTTATATTTGGCTCATTAAGGTTTAAGAGAATGACATAATCCCTAATTAATAGTAATAATATGAAAAAAAAATTGCTCTCTTACATTCAAATTAATGGTTTGTATTTACAGAGAAGGCAAATTGCTGTTACATCATCACGTTTCTATGGTAGCTTTGAATGTAATTCGTATTGTACTTTTTTCCATTTTATTCTGCATCCAGGGTTAAGGTGCATTACTGTCATTTATTATGTTTGAATGTGGACCAGAGTAAAAATCCCCTTGACTGACAAGCCCAGTGCTGACAAAACAAACAGACTGACTTCCATTTTGCAGCCACCACAGGAGAGGGTATAATCAGGTTATTGTTGGGCCAGTGTAAAATTTTGATTTCACATGAAGTCAAACACTGGAACACTGCACTTTACCGCAAAGTGTTGGACTTTCACTCAACAGAAGAGACGAAATTAGACTACCAAAGCAGTATCACAACTCCAGCCCACTTGGCAGAGGTACTGCATCACTAAGTTGGTTTAACAACCACCAATAAACACTATATAATGATGAAGAAGCAGGAACAAAAGCAAAACAGTAACATCTTCAACATTGTTGAGATGGGGCTGGTGTTGCAAGACAAAAACAACACCATGAACAGGTTTGGCATTAGTTTTTCCTGCAGGTTTTACGTGCTATGTCACCTCTTGTTTTCAGATCATCTCTTGTCAGCCACGTTACCATGTTGGTGCAGTTTTAGTCTGCCATGTCTCCTCAGATGTCACCTTAGAAAGAATGCAATCTTTCTAGTAAACAAACACAACATTCATTGTGCGTCTTTCTTGGTTGAAATGTGATCTTCTTTCATGTTGCCAACTTTGGCTTGCAGTACATTACTCACAGTTCATCACATGCCAGTGGCTCTATTAGTCTGTATGTAACAATATAATATAGAACAATATATTAATATTACGTTCATCACTTTGCTTTGTTACTTATTATTAGTGATGCAAACTTCTCTCTAATTTAGTGAAATGATTCCATTGACACAGGTTCCTGATATGAGACGCAATGTCAGTTCAGAGGTTTGAATAAGTCATTTAAGCTTCCACACTAGACTGGTCCCACAAAACCAAAACTGAAATTCATTTGGGTGCAATTTGCACTTTCATTACTGGATGCCATTAAATATCACACACTGAACCTTAAATGCTTGTAATCATCTGACCTAGCCTTCAATGACTCTTTCATTACAGCAGAAAGTCTAAAAGGTAACATTACTATCCCCGTAGGAGAATTTGGTCTCTACATTTTACCAATAATCCATAAACACAGTACCTAGGATTAACATTAGTACACAGCTCACATTAGGAGCTGTAAGCTGTCATTGAAGGCCCTCAGGAACCAACTCCAGATCTTCATCAGTGCTGTTTTAAGGGGAACTAGGAGGAGAACTACTCTATATATACCTGTTTTTAATGGTGGGGGAAACTGGAGCACCCAGAGGAAAGCCGCATGGACAGAACAGGTAAATTCCACACAGAAAGGCTCAGGTCTGACTAAGAATCGAACCTGGAACCTTTATCAGTGTTATACGAACAACTGGCCTTGACAACCGCTTGTTGTGATATTTTACCTGCTCGATCAAAGTTGCGAGCAGATAAAATATCGCATGACGTACAATGATGCGGGAGTAGCTGTAGTGACGTAATTCCAGTCTTCTTTGAACCAGACTCAAAATGAAATGAAACTATTTTCTTGTTTTCACTGTAATTTCTGTCCTTAACCACAAAATCATGTTTTTGTTTTTCCAGCTATTTCTGAAAAGTATTAATGTACATAAATAAATTAATGAAGCTTCATAAATTTATGAACATGCCAGTTTGCACAACATCGTCAAGAGCCCTCATGTCGTGCCACTGTGCTTCAGAGCTGCTGGCCCACCTCACTCTGTGCCCTCCACCCCCTCTGCTCCATCAACAGCAGTGATCAGCCGGCTGATAGCAGAGCCAAAGAGAAAGACTCTAGAGAGAGAGAGGGTTTGGAGAGCTCTCTGGAGCCTTAATGTCACAGGTTGAATATGTGGATCATAAAGGGAG
Organism: Apogon hyalosoma; assembly: GCA_037367295.1. Classification (NCBI taxonomy): domain Eukaryota; kingdom Metazoa; phylum Chordata; class Actinopteri; order Kurtiformes; family Apogonidae; genus Apogon; species Apogon hyalosoma. The sequence continues at coordinate 34,716,508 of JAPQRP010000005.1, read as the reverse complement.
TATGTGTCTGACGACCCCACAGACAATCCTCCTCTTTCTCTAAAGACACATGACTCCAAACTACATGCCAGTATTACTGTGACTACTGCCTTGTCAAAAGCAACTGTTTATGACCCTTATCTGTTAGAAAATAGAATATTCTAAAACTCTATCAAAGGAGGAGTTGAGGCAGCACAAATTTGACAAAGGTGGACACTTCCTAATTCCCTATAATGGAAAAACCCTGCAGATAAGTTACAAAAGAATTTGTATAAGTGACCTGCTGTGTGATTTACAGTTATCAAGTTGCGTCTGTGCACGTAAAACCTACAGGTTGATGGGAAGTTTTACAGACTATCAGTATCAGTTAAACTTGGCTGTGGCTGAAGGGTGTACAATCTCCACCTGTCACATTGGAATATGTGAAGCCTGTTAGAGGACTATGATGTACCAACAGAACTGGAGTTACACATAATAACTACTACATATGAAGTCATGGTAATGTCACTGTGTCCCTGATTTATATTGAAATAAAATTTAAGATGTCCTAATAAATCAGAAATTTGATTAGATTTCTCTTCGTAAAGCATGTTTCTGCTCGCAGTTGTCTGCTTAAATTCCCTACTCCAAATTATCATGATTATACATTTGTACCAAAGTGTAGTAAATACACAGTAGGAAAACCACATTAAAAGTAAACTTCATGAAGGTCAGTCTGCTACTAATGATGTGCTATTTAGTCTGACAAAACAGTGTGCTGTATAGGAGGTCATCAGGGTCTGCTTGTTTTGGGTTTAGTGCAGTGTTTTTCAACCTTGGGGTCTGGACCCCACATGGGGTCACCTGGAATTCAAATGGGGTCGCCTGAAATTTTTAGTAATTTATTAAAAAAAATAATAATAATAAAAATTACTAAAAAATATGTGGTGAGTTGAGAGAGACAATCACAATACATAAAAGACAGGACAAACTGTAAAGCTGAAACTGAAGCACTGTGGTACTGTTTATCTATCAAATGTTCATTGTGGTCGGTTTCAGATGCTTGCAGCTCTTTCACAATTCATAGTTTGAGTTCTTGTTTGTTCAGTACTAATTTGCAGCCTTGTAAATACAAGCTGGACTGACTGTACATATCCTGACCAAGGAAAATAAAATTCTTACTTTGTGCAGTAATCTACACCTGGCTTTTCTGCCTCTGTCCATAATAATATACATTATATAGACTAAATGTCGTCTAAAATTAACATTTATAGTATAGCAAACTATTACATGATCAAAAACAAATTAATTTTGGCAAAAAAAAAAGTCTTCGTTTTGAATGTCTGGGGTCGCCAGAAATTTGTGATGTTAAAATGGGGTCACGAGCCAAAAAAGGTTGGGAACTACTGGTTTAGTGGCAACAAAAATACAACTGAAGCTGATCCTGTGACAACTTTCACAAAGGTGACTATTTCAGCCAAATTCATCACGGTAGGTAACCACCTCAGAGCGCTGCCCAAGCACTGAGCTGCTGCTCTGCCTGTCTCATGTTCCTCTGCCTCTTCTCCAACTGCCCCACAGCACACTCCTCCTGTTTCCCACCCAGCAGGGCTACTATTCATTCTTCACAGCATCAAGTTCCCTCTCAGACACCCCAAACACTCAGATAGGCCACAAAAATGTCTGGAGCAGCATATTTGAACATCTGACACATTGTCCCACATACATACACTCCTGCAGAACATCTTTGAATGTGAATGTTTAATGAATACATGCAAGTTTTGTGATTTTTCATGAGTAAGTGAGGCTTTGCTCTGAGTAACCACAAATATTTGGGTGTCTGAACTCAACTCACGAAGAAGAATATATTACTGACCATGGAAGTAACTCTTAACCTTGAGGTATCCCACGCTGAGCCGCAGCACTGACAATTTGTCTAAGCGACTCTTGACCTCTTCAGGGAAGTTCAGTAGGCTGGTCAGGTGGTCGAGCTCTGTGTTCAGCCGGTCCCGGTGGCGTTTGGACGGATTGGTTTTCACAGGTGGAGGCTTCACACTAAACAAGACAAAATATGTTCAGCAATACTGCTTGCTAAAACATGTTTGTTGTTTTGATCACCTGTAGCACACAGTGGAATTTCCATGGGTTGAGTTGGAAGTATCTGGTATAAGGTTGAATTTTTATATCCTGTAACAAGCTTTAACTGCAGCTGGGATGTGCACATCAAAACCTGTGGATACCTGGATATAGGATAATGTGTCGTACTCATATACATAAACTTAAAAAAGCATGCATACAATGCTGCGCATGTGCATAAAATCCCAATACTGAATTTCTAAAAGATAAATTTGGTTGTTGTACAAATTAACTCTAAAAGACATCAAACAAAGCATTGCCTTAGCAGGTTAAAGATGTGGCAAAGACAGTGTTTTCATATTTTGTTATCACTTGAGTGTGAATTACACATTCATTCCCTCTGTTTTGGATTAATTTCTAAAAAAAAAAAACCCAACAAACAAACAAACACACACACAATTACAAAGGAATTTGTTGCGGAGAAGCCCAGTCCCATGTTACATCATAATTTTCAGACAACATGTGTCTGTTGTTCTTCCACTTGGCCCATGCCATTATTACTACAAATTACACACATAATTCCTCTCATACATGTCCCAACATGCAGCAGCCGTGTGTGCCATCTCTCCTTAACTAAACACAGAGATCTAAAAAAAGAGGTGAATGGAGGAATGAAGGAGGGAAAACACAGGTGAAACCACAAAGAGAAAAGAGCAAAAATAAAAAGGAGGAAAACAAAAATGTCAAAAATCTGAATTCAGCTGGATTAGAAGTTTAATGCAGTATTTATAATTACATTAAAGACAGCTGCTTAAAAAAACAGGATGGAAATTAAAACAACAATAACAGCATGGTCCACTAACAACAGCAAGCTGATAAAAGCAAGACAAAACAATGATCAGTGTTATAGGAATAAACAGCTTAAAAAGGATGAACTTCAATTGAAAACAAGAATAAATTATAGTATAATGTTAAAGAGAAACTGCTTTGAAATGATCCATCCTTGTTTGTTTTGGATATTTTACACTGCCAGGAGGATCAACACCCAAGCTACATATCCTGCATTCACACTTTATTTTTTTTTTATAGATTCACTGGCCATCATAAAGACTAAGCACATGATTTAACGCCCTCACCTCTATCACAGTGTAAAGTGTTTAGTTTGTCCTTCTAAAGGACACACTGATACTGAATGTGATTCATATTACTATTTTATACACACTTTATAGTTGACAGATTGGATCTCTAAGTGAAAATGTAACTTGGACAGACCCATATCTTCACACTTCACATCCACGACTCTTCAGGACCAGGTTCTCAGTCCTGTGTAATTTGAGGCCCAAGTCTGATAGTTGAAAAACGACCACCTTCCCAAAAAAAGAAAAAATAACTAATCAGTACCATATGTACTATGTTATGTTATGCAACTGTAGGTTATTTTCATCACAATAAATACTCTACTCATCACTCCCTGAAAACTGATCCCTATTTTCAGAGGTGTAGTCCTGGGTATATTGCGGTATACGGAGTATACCTACTTATTTTTCAGTCAGTATTGAGTATACCCACTTCTACATCCCCCTGATGCACACTATTCAGTAGTATTTGCGAGCGAACTTGCCAGTTTTTTCCCCTAGGTGGTGAAGCCATGACCCGCCCTACTCTGCCTCTAATTGGCTAGTACTTGATGCCTTCACTCATTAGACAACAAACTTAACATTAACTTTAGGCATGAGGACTGATGAGCCAATCAGAGGCAGAGTAGACCAGGTCATGCTGAAGAAAATACTGCTAACTAGCGGTGGCCACCTCTGGAACCTGACTGGACACCTCAGGTACCAGTGCCACCCCAGTTGATTGACAGGTCACTGTAAGTATCATTGAAAAATGCGCGATTAATGGAAATGTGAACGAGAAAGGCAGAATAAACGTCTTTCAAGTGAGTGACACATATCAAGAGAACCTACTGTCATGGAACACACAAATCTGAGGTAAGTTTTAAGGTGGTTTTCAAATGAGTCACTGTTTTAAACCACTGGCCATATGACTGCACATTTAGAGGAGAGATGTCACCAATAGTTAAACTAAGTGAGGAGGCTAACATTATGAAAGGCTAACGTTATCCTATGTTTGCCTCATGTTGAATATATCTGACATTCATGCAGGTTGCTAGCATGACCAGTAATACCTACAAACTGCTCCTGATCAAGTCATGATAATGTTATAATAGTGAGCAGATACTACTGATGGATTTTTGGGGAATAACTAGAGTAGTCTTAAATGTTACTGGCATCACAGGATGTTTTTCTGGACTACTTTAAAAAAAAAAATCCATGAACATGTTCAGCTGCTGCTTCATCATCATCATCATCATTTGTGAAGATGTTTTAAGTTTTTAAGTCTGTACTGTATCTTTTTAATGAGTTTATGGCTAACTTTGAGCACATTAATGCAAACAAGATGCAATCAGTACCATTTATAGCATCATTGTACATATTTGTGTGTACATTACTACAAAAAGTGGGAAAGGATTGGCTCAGCTATAGATCTTTTGATTGTCAGAACCTCTGTGGAGCTACATTAGTTTTAATTTTACTATTTTAATTAGACAAAAAACTGAATAGTCAGCAAGCTAAATCATAGAAAAAACTACCTATCTATGAAATGAAGCCTTTTCTCAAGTTGAAATGATTTCCTAACAGAAGACACATATTTCATATAAACAAGACACATACATTTAAGTAGTCAAACCAGTGGAAAAGGCTTATAAGCAGTTCTTTTAAATGGCCTTGGAGTCAAGTCAAAGAACCACGATACTCATTTACACAATCATGGCTCTGGATCCAGAAATGTGAGGCTCAGCTGAGTCAGGTTACAGTTTAGGTGGCACCTTCCTGTTCCATACATTGTCAAAAAGAGCTGGGGTTAAATATACATTCTGGCTTTTCTGTGATGTCGTTGTTAAGAGACTTCAAAAAAGAATATACATGGTATGCTTGATTGTATATGGGCCCCGAGGAAAAAACATAACATGAAAGGATTATCTGTACAAGGAAGTGTTTATATAGTTATTTGCAAAAACCACTTTCACACTACCATGTGTAGAAGAAAAAGAGAAAACAGGGAGCCTGTATTGGACATTTAACATATCAGCAATGTCTGAGATCATTCATTAAAATCACTGTTCAGAACCTCATTTGAAAGCTAGAATTGTATTTTAATTCTAACATAAATTGCCCAAATGTTATAATAAAAAAATCTTTAAGCATATAAGCATGGGGACTGCTGAAACATTTAGTTTCCATAACTCCTGAATATACAAGGCTAAAGTGCAAATGTCTTACGCCACCTGCAGCAATGCTTTTTTTTACAAATGCAACGAGAATATACAGGCAAATAGGGTGCACTGTACTAAAAATTCACAAAAGTATGAACTAAATAGATTCTACAGCCAACAGTCAGTATTTAGTGTGACTTATGTTCCAGCAACAAAAAAATAGCCAAGCCAATCAGAAATAACTGACATGTTGAATACAACTTGGTGCAAAGAGCAGTAAATATCATATGGTCTGCCCAGAAGAGATGTGTAGTATGGAGGGAAGTCCCACTAAGTACTGGAGTCTTTGCTTGTTTTTTCTTGCTTTCAGTGTTCGTCTCATATTTGCTGTATATTCCATTTGAGTATAGAAGCTGAGAAATGGATGTGCACATTACCATAATTTTGCGAAAACAACAAACCTACTGGTGACCTAAGACTTTTGCACAGTGCTGTACATTTATATAGTCCTTTGTAAGTATTAGTTGTTTAACTGTATATCACAGCATACAGCACATTTGAGATATGCTGTTTTTTTTTACTTTATCAAGTATGGTTATTGTAATTCATGTTGACTAAAAGTTTCCAATGAGGTTTACTTCCTCTGAACTTTCACAGCTAGAATACACACCTCCACAGCCTCCATCTCACCTATTTTAATGCCATTACATCAAGATGATGGCTTTAAAATGCAGATACTGTTCGCTGACAACAAATATATATATTTTTAAAAATACCCCTGTATGTGTGTAAGTTATGTGTAAGCACAAATTTGGATGTGGAGATGAGAGGTATTGATCTTCACTGATAGTACTAATTACAGTGTGATGACTGTTGCTGATGATTGACGGATGCTAGCTCCGCCCACTGTCTGCGACCTGCTGGCCATGTCGTTGTATCCTCTGTTATTTCATACCCCGCGGACACATATCATAAGGGTAAACGGCGTTGTTAAGAACTACAACTTACTTTTTCTGAACGGGTTTCTTCCTCCTCTTCACCGCATACCCTCCTCCATTCCCCAGCATGGCGCCGTTCAACTTTAACCAACTTTCTCTGCTCCGTCACTTCACAAGGTGGAAAAATGAACCAAAACAGCACGAAAAAAGCTCACAGACAGACACACCCCGTCTGTTCTGCTTCTAGTGTACAAACTCCCATCTTATTAGTTTATAACACACTGTAGTCCCCGTGTCTCGGTGAAAAATCCAGATGTGTGTGGTGTTGGCAGCATTAACTGACCCTGTCACAGACCAGTTTAAAAAGTCGCACTTTTAACCTACACAAGAGAAGTACAGTACAGTCCTCCTCTGTACTGCGTCAGCCAATCACAGACGAGCTTACATGTACGCATGTCTCTCGAGGTTTATGATTGGTTCAATTTCTTTTTGTCTACTTTTGTTGCTCCTACATGTATAAGTAACTTTATCTTCCTCCCACTGTTGTAAATTACTCAGTAAAGGAAAACCAGGCAGCTCAAGCTCACATTATTCAGTGTAAAATCAGCTCACAACTGCAGATCCCATAACACAGCCATGTTTAACTTCCTCATGACAATGTTGTGTAACCTGTAACACCATCCAGTGGTAATGACAGTTATCACAGATTGGTCACATGGATGAGGAAAAGAACACATACAGTATATTTGTAATTTCATACAAACAAGATTTTCTATTTTTATTTTGACAGTGGTGTTCCAAAATATAGCACCTTAAAATCATTGCACACTAGTTTGTAATAAAAAATGTTCCTAAACATTTGCTTTGTTATTAAAAGATAGAAATAAATCAAAAGGTCATTCATTATTAAAGGCACTGACCACTACTTTTGTTCAGTTTAAGGTCAGAAATCACACAAGACATTTATGCTTTCAATTATACAGTTTTAAAAGTCATAGAACTATTGTTTGAGGAATCATTATTAAGACATGGATTGAATCTCTTCAACCCCCAGACTCAAAAAACCAGAGGCTTCGGCTTTTCCCAGGGGAACTCTGCTCTTCCAAAGTGACCATAGCAGGCAGTGGCCTGGTAAATCGGCCTCTTCAGGCCCAGCTCTCTGTAAAGCAAACAGTAAAAATTACAATATTTTATTTGAGATATCAACTGTCACATGAGGTTTTGCAGGCTGCAAAAATTCCACACATACTTCACTATGACTCCAGGTCTCAGGTCAAAGTTCTTTTGCACAATCTGCAGCAGCTCGTCTTCATCCCTCTGTGAAGTACCATAGTGGAACACTGAGATGGACAGTGGATGGCTCACACTGATAGCATAAGAGATCTGAAAAAAAATGTACAAAACTCTCAAGACCCTTAAAACCCCTAAAACATTAGATCATAAGATGTGTTACTGAAGTAAGGGTAATCCCTGCGTAGCAAAAAAATAGTCACTCTCATGGGATGTGAACCAGACAGGAGCACATACAGCTATATCCTCACCTGGACAAGGACCCTTCTGCACAGCCCAGCTTTGACCAGAGACTTGGCGACCCAGCGTGCTGCGTAAGCCCCTGACCGATCCACTTTAGAATAATCTTTCCCAGAGAAGGCCCCTCCTCCATGCCCGCCCCATCCTCCGTAAGTGTCCACTATGATTTTACGTCCCGTCAGGCCCGCATCACCCTGTAGATCCGAACACATCACAGTCACCTAATGCTCCATCTGACATATAATCGACTCACTAAACAGTAATGAAAACACAGCTTTTTTACATGATCATACACTAATGGAAAAATAATTCTGCAAATTGCATTCCATTTCATCATTAAATCCTTTCAAAAGCCCCCTAAATCTCACACACTTGACCAAAATGACAAAAATGACAGATTACACATTTAATTCAAATCCCTTTACTCACCTGTGGACCTCCCATGAGAAATTTCCCACTTGGCAGTAGATGGTAGATGGTCTTTTCATCCAGGTACTTGGCAGGAATAACGGCCTTTATCACTTTCTTCATCAGGTTCTGCCTGATCTCCTCCAGGCTAATATCAGGAGTGTGTTGTACTGAAATGACCACAGTGTGAACCCGCAGTGGTTCCATGGCTCCCATGTTGTCAACATACTCCACTGTGACCTGCAGGGTGAAGGGAGAGTCTAAACATCATCACTTTACAACACTGACAAGAGACAATGTACATATGCTTTCAACACTGCAGTGGCGGACCTGTGTTTTGGAGTCCGGTAGTATCCATGGACACTCTCCGTTTCGTGACAGCTCCTTCATCCTGTAGTTGAGCTTGTGAGCCAGAAGGATGGTTAAAGGCATGCACTCTTCAGTCTCATCTGTAGCGTAGCCAAACATCAGACCCTGAAGAGACAAAGAATACAATGGATGTCAAAATACAGTCATTAAAGGATGCAGTGCTTGATAGTTTATTGGCATCACTGGGTAGAAATGTCAAAATAATCTTTCAGTATTTTGTGAGTTAGGTGGTCTGAGAGGAAAAAGGATTCTACCTACTTTTCTAGACTCTGTTTTTGGGCCCTGGAAAAGGTACCCTCATTTTAAAGGTTTAAATATGTGACTGACAGCTGTAATTACTGATTACTGTTAAGATTGTATCAGATGTGACTCTAACGCTCTAGTCTGTGATTCAACGCGGAAGTGTTTTCACTTTTGCAAAGAGGTGTGAAATGGCATTGGATCATGATTTGGACTGAGAGGTGCAGACAGAAGGTGTGTATTTTCAGATTCTGGCCTTTTATTTTCTTGATGTCGCACCTTTATTTGGTTAAATGACTAAATAAAGATAAAAAGACCAGAAAAAGTGTCTGTCAAGATGTAATATTTACCACATTTGATTTACGTAAAAAGTGCACACCCAAACCAAAACACAGGAATAAATTAACAATGTCATATTTATATTGTATAGTGATTGTTGATTTTTATTAGCACTGGTCCAGTTCCTATAAACCTATTCAGTGGTACCTTGACTAACGATTGTACCAATTTACAAGTTTTCTGAGCTACGAGCCATCACTCGGTCAAATTTTTGCTTTGAGTTGAGAGTCAAAATCCAAGATACACCGCCGCTAGTTGTTGTAGCCAATAAAAAGAAAAACAGCTAGTAGATATCCTTGTGCCAGGTCCTCCATCTCTCTGCTCACCACAGCATCTTGAGGAGTACTGACATATTCCTCCTGTCAACCCCATTTTTATATAACCTACCAGTGGCTCTGGAGCCTCATGAGGCTCTCTCTACAGTTCCCTGTGGCTTTGGAAAACTAATGAGTATTTAATTAAAATGTATTTTATTTTAGTTCATCAATTTTTTAAACGTAATTCTAAATTTGAAGATTATGGTGATACTAGGTGTAACAGGTATTATCTCCTGCTGTACAACAAAGTCTGGTCGCTGTCCAGAGGGGAGGTGCTGAAACGCTTTGCCGCGTGTCTGGAAAAGCTGAAAAGAGGTCATCCAGAGCACGACACATATATCTACAAATATCAATATGCCTTGGAGATAAGTTCAATATAAGTTACACATAGGTTTGAAGCAGGTTACCCATAGGTTAGTAATATGTTTTAGATATGCTAGACATTTTCTCGATGTATTTCGACTAATGGGGCATTTCAATGGGTAAAACTGATTTGATATACAAGCAAATTGAGTTATGAGTTCAGTCACAGAACAAATTAGACTTGTATGTCAAGGTACCACTGTGTATATTTTTTTCCTCCTAATCCAAGATAAACTATATTTGAGGATTAAAAATCAAGTACTGAACTTGGTCTCCTGCACCGATGTCCTCCTGATCCCGGCCCTCAAACACGCAGTCGGATATTTCCACACACTGCGGCTCCAGCGCCACCAGCAAGTTACAAGTCTTATAGTCGAACCCTGCACATCATAAACAGGACAAAATCAGCAATCGCCTTAAACTCAACCATTAGATTTACCGGTCATTTTATGAATACTAAATATTAATATGTTTTACCTTTAGACGAGTCATCGTAGCCGATCCTCTTGACTGTGTTTCGGACCACAGACTGAAGGTCCACGATGGCTTTTGATGTCACTTCTCCAACTAGTAAAATCATGCCCGTCTTTGCCACACATTCTGTTACAAGAAAATACAATTTCATCCATTATTTTTACAGGTTTATGGTTTAACCTTCAAAGATGTACAGCAATTTTCAGGGCCTCTACTTCCTCTGTAGGTATTTTGTTTTTAATACATATTCTAGCATAATTTTCTGCTCACTTCAATACTTTTACTTCATCTGAGAATGAATGAATTTACTAGAAGTAAAAATTAGACATAAAATGTAAAGTTGTACTTAAATAATTTATATTTTTGTGTGTGCATCAAAACTTTGTCCTTGAGTTGTTTTTCAGTGAAAACAGGTGTATTCTTATATTTCATTTACAGAGCCTATAAATGTGTCCGAAAACAAGTCAATGAGTTCAAAAGTTTATTCTATTGTGAATTTAACCATGTCAACTGAACATGAACAAATGTAAACAACAATAATATATGTGATGACATGTATGTATTCACTGAATAGTTGAGAAACGCTGCTTTATCTGACTCTTTAAAACTTATGGACAGGATTATCAGTTCCAATCTTAATATGTATTTTAAAAAAAAAGCTATTTGTTGTCAGTGGTGTGTTAATCACTTACCGCTATATTGCTCTTTACACTACCTTAAAGATAAGTACTCCTCAGATAGTAAATAAATGAGGCCTTATCTATATCACTGTACTCCAGGATCAAAGAAAGGAATAATAAATGATTCACTGGCCAAAAAATCTGAGTCACTGATTTTATACAATCAACAAATAGAAGCCTCACAGTTATTACCTCTAACAAACAAGGAAGACAGGAGTTATGCGATTCCTCCATTTTGTCCATGTGTCTGTCAGTAAGATTGTACAAAAGCTCCAGTGCATATATTGATGAAACTTGCTGGAAGCATAGAGCATGAACCAAGAAGGAACCTTTACATTTTGGAGAAGATCCATTAAAAAAAAAAAAAAAAAACACAGCCTTTTTTTTTGTTTGTTTTTACATGGGTTGGACTAAATACGGTATGTGTTCTCAGACCACCCTCCTGGTTTCTGTATTCATTACAAGGACAAAAATGTAAGTTATGTCTATTTAAAGGGAACCAGCTCTACAGTATTTGAAATATATGTCTATTCAAGGTCACTATGGTAGTGTATGTTTCTACCGAGGCCTCACAGCTGTGTAATCCACTGCATGAAGCCAGAAATAACTAAAAAGTAAATTCTATCTTTGACCTTTTATACTAACCTCTTCCAAAATGTAACAGGTTCATCCTTAGGTCACTACTCTTATCCATTTTACTCTTTTTTTTTTTTTTTTTTTTGGCACATACTGATATACACAGTCACGGCCAAAGGTTTTAGGAATAACACAAATTGATTCCTTGCTTAATAACAGACTTTGAAACCTATATATTGCTTCTAATTGTTCTTCAATGTACCTCAGAAACATGTGGAAATTTAAAAAAGCAAATTTTGCCAAAATAAAACTGTCACTGATAAAACAACTGTACAGAATGATACACAGACTTGACTAAAAATGAGAAGGGATGTAACATGTATCACTGATAATATTATGTTTAGATACTATTCATGAGATAAACTTGTTTAAAAGTTAATGAATGGTTGCCATATGCTGAAAATGACATCTTCCATCAAGTTTGATGAATATCAGTGTGTAGTTTTGTGTAATCCTGCAGACAAATGCAAGTGATTCCATAACCTCATACCTGGATGGATGTGATCATTTAGTACATATTTTGTAGGAATGTGTTTGATAAACAATGCAACAGGCACTCAGTGTATTTAGTATTATTCACTGTTATACAGACATCTTCTTTTAATATCTTGCATTGTAGGAGTGTCCCTTACATTTCATTGTGTTCTGTAAAATGGCAAATAAAGGCAATTCCATTTCTTCTAATGTTTATAAAACTGAGAAGAAAATTCTTAACCTGAACTGGATGCAAACTTTAAGGAAACTGTTAATTGTGAATACCGTTTACAGTATTATAAATGGGCAAGATCCAGGGTTTGTACAAATTTTTCATAGTAAAATTCAAGCACTTTTAAGGGTCATTTCAAATTTTTCCCACCACAGCACCTTGTTACTTGGGGTAAAATAAATATCTACAGGAATACATATACTCGTGATTATTTTTGTCACTTATCACAATAATGTACATTGTATTATGCTATAAACATCTAAAATTATGTTTTATAATAGCAAAAAGTTTAGAAATTAAAGAACACAAAGTTTTATCCAAAAAAAGGGAAGCCACTTGGCATTCTTCAAGTACACTGGCACTGAGACAAATACCACATTAAAAAAAAAAAAAGTACCTGAAGTCGATCTGAGAGCACCTGCTACTTTTCTTTTTTGACATAGTTTTATTTTTCAAAATGTTTCACCTCTCTGTAAGTAGCTTTGGCTTAAACTGGCAGAGTTAATATTAAAATAAACAAAATAACTCAGGCACTTTCAAGCACTTCAACTGAAATTCAAGCACTTTTCAGACCTTGAAAACACAACACTGACGTTCAAACATTTTTCATGGATTTCAGGCACCCGTACAAACCCTGAATATCTGATGCTTTGATTGGACTATTCTATTTGGTGACGAGTAGTAAAAATGCACTGTTTGTGAACACATTTTCTGCCTTTTGAAGTTGTCTTTGTGCAGTGTCATCCTGACTGTGATGTGTATCTGTCATAAGGGTGATGCTTTTACACAGTGTCCTTACATACCACAGGCCACTTTGGAGTCTGGGTCTTGGCTCAGGTATGCGTCCAGCACGGCATCACTAATCTGATCACACATTTTATCTGCAAACACAAACACACAAGTAAAGCTGATGCGATTCACACGTGATCACAGCAACAACAACAACAACAACAACAACAAAAAACACAACTAGTGACAAGTTAAACGTATTGCATTAAAGATCTGAGTGTTGCACGTGAGGGTGATCATCTGGACATGGACTCTGCACGTGCACGGTGGTACCGTGAGCACCGTACCGGAGTGCCCCTCTCCCACGGACTCGGACGTGAACAGGAAAGTCCTCCCGCTCCGTGATCCGCCGCCGGGGTTCATTTTCAAGTCGACGTTCGGTGCGTGAAAGTTGAACCGTGCGGACCCAGGCGGGCTGGAAGGAGAAGGAGAAACGCGGTATGGCCCGGTCACCGAGGTTCTCCGGTTTTAAAGTCGCGTGCAGAAATGATTAACCCTGAAGGATGGACCTCCGAACCACGGGCGGCGGGGGCGCGCGCGCGTGCGTCTCTGCAGCCGGGTTTAGTCCACCGGCAGACGGTCCACCGGTGTCACAGGCATAAATCATCTTAAGTACTAGTTTCCTTCTCCGTTGGTTTCCTGCCATAGTTACTGAACAGGAGTGTGTTCACGAGTTCAAGTCCAGTCAGGCATCTGCACGGACAGCCTTAGACCTGATGACTGTTGGACAAAAGGAGACACAGAAACACCACCTGCACTTTAAAATGTCCACAAGGATTCACAACAACACAATAATAAGGGCATTCGTCTAAGAAATAACTCTGCTTGCAACTTTGCAGCTTTTATTGAACTACTTTTTAAAGCATTTTTGTCTTAACCCTTAAACCCCCACTACTATTTTTGTCACAACTTCCAAATATACAGGGTGTCCCAAAAATGTATACACACTTTAAATAATTGTAAGGCGCTTATTAAACTCCATTTAAATTTCAAAATGTAACAGAATTTACAAACATCATTTTACTGTTTTGTCACCGCCTGTTCTCAAACTGAAGTCCGTTCTGGTCCAGACACTGCTGACAATGCAAAGCAATGGAATCACATGCATCACGAAACAATTCCCTCGGTATTTGCGTGCAAATAGCATTAGCAGTAGCATTTTAGAATGAATTTCCTTGCTTCAAAGTTTTGTTTTTTTTTTGGGGGGGGGTATACATA
>JAPQRP010000005.1:34666482-34702090 GCA_037367295.1 Apogon hyalosoma | reverse complement strand
ATATTAATCGCATTTAATTTTGCATGAGCAAACAGACTCAAGAAAGAAGGGAATATATATATAAAATCACCATATATCCTGAAAACAAGATATTTATCTCTATTCCTTATTTATTCAAGATACAAAATTCTTTCTTTTTTAATTTATTTTATTTAACCTTTATTTAGTCCTGGCCAAGACAGACAGCTGCAAATGCAACACAGTTACAAGATTACACAGTTAAAACACAAATAATACACATTTAATAATAAATAGTTGGTAAAAAAAAAAATAATTAACAGCTAGGAGCAGATTAAGAAAACAAGTGGTGCAAGTTATGGAGTTGGCCTCAAGAGCTCAGTTTGGATTTCAAAGCACTCGAAGAAATTAACAGTTTCCAGTCTTTCTGCAGCTGATTCCATGCATAAGGTGCAGAGTAAACAAAAGCCCTTTGACCCAGTTCAGTACAGGGCAAGCGTACGGAACAGAAAGCAAGCAATACATGATCATTTGTACAGAGAGAATATCAGAATTTCTCTTCACAAAAAATATATTTGCTGCTGTATTACTTTTGTTTTCTGTATGTGCAAATACAATGACAACATTGACAACAGTCCATTTCCTGTTTTCTGCAAATATCCTGTGAATTACAGTTTGCTTGACAATATGTTGATGTGATGCTGCTCTTACAGACTCATGTGTCACACAGGTTCTCTTTACCATGTGTCAAGGCTGATCTATAAAACCATTAATCATCAAGGTTTGACTTGATGAACCACCCTCCGTCTGCTCAGGTTAATGCCAACATCCTCTTTTTTTTTCCCAGCCAAGGTATTTTATTAACTCCTCAGAGTCCGTAGTAGTGTTTTTCCTCATGTGCTTGCAATGCAAGGCACAGTGGACTATTGACAGATTCACCACATCCACCAGATTCACCACATTCACCAGATTCACCACATCCACCACGTCCACCAGATGGTTACAGTGTTTCAGTCATAAATGAGTGTCATTGTGTTTGTGTCTTTAGTGCATGCAGTGCTTATTGCCATGGTAATGACAAATGTGGTCTGTGTGACACAGCTGCAGACAATAAAGATAATTAAGGCTCCACAAAAAAGCTGAAAAAATACAGCTACACTAAAATGAAAAATAAATAAATTGAAAATATAAATAATTAATACAATAAAAAAATAAATATTAAAAAATATAAACATAAGAAAGCTCCAAAATTTCACATAAATTCTCTATATGAATTGAATGAGCTCAGCTGGGATCACATACACAGACACATGGAGCTGTTCAATTAAAGGAGCCTATTTAAACAGTGCTTTAACAGGACTGACAGACTGTGGGAGGCTTCTCATCTGAATACAGGTCAACAGAAAGTCTGTGGTGACAAACACTGACACACAGATTCCACATATGAGGTGAACGGGAGCTATTTCTTGCTTTTACGTGGCACCTAGCCACAAGTCCACCGATCTGGCGAGAGGCAAGCACATGGGTTAAAAGTCTAGTTTAGATTTATAACTTCAAATTCAAGCAGAGGAATGTATTATTACATGTGTTACAGCTGATCCTCTTCTTCCACACCCTACTCTCTACATCCTCCTATGCAAAACTGATGATTCAGCCTGTTCCACACACATTGGTTCCTGTAATCTAACGTATTATGGGAAAGAGGGGAAGAAAAAGTGAAGGGGGAGGGTTTAGTTTTAAAGTTGTGCTGTGAGAGTTGAGCCTGCTGTAGCTAAAATAACAGATGAAGTAAGTAATCAGTTTATTTTACCAATAAATTGACTGTATTTTCACTCTGCTGTGTAGGCTTGGCATAATAAGATTAATCTTTTGCCTCTAGAAAAGTTGAACTTTTCAATATTTGTTTGAGATCAAAGAAAACATTAGGATCTGGACATTAGCCTTGTCCCTGCACAGGACAAAAAGTGTTAAAATTCTTCAATCTGTGGACTGAACTGAGCCATTCATGCTTTAAAACTGTTTTATTTCAGTGTATCTTAATTTGCAATCTATTGCTCTTTGGTTCCTCTGGTGAAATAACTAGCCACACAACACAGGACAAGAGGAAATAAAGTGAAGCAACAAGTGACTTCACCCTTTATTGCCTTGCAAATCTCTCTCTGGTGAACAAACAGAGCCCTTTGCTCAGACATATCAGCTCAGCGTTGGCCTGCATCTGATCTTCTCACAGCTGATGGTATGTAAACCACATAGATCTGACATGAACAGAACAGCTATGGTCAGTTAAATAAAATGTGAATTTTTTCAGCTTCATGCGGTTATGTTTTCTGGGTGATCTTAACACATACGATTAGGATGAGGATGTAGTGGGGGTTGCTCACAAAAAGCAGGAAATGAAAGTCGAGCATGTTCATCCTATGAAATCTAGATATTTGTTGTGGTGATGACTGGCTTTTTTTTTTTTTTTAAAGCCAATAAGACTTTGATTGAGGCAGTAGGTGGTTAATGAGTAACACAGAAGAGGCGCAACCTTCAGCAGACATTTGTTCTGCTCTTACTGTTATGACTTATACAGTCACAAGAAGCACAGATCTGCGCATTTGTTTGTCGTCCTGAGGATCAGGACTTTGTGGGGGACTTAATTTTTCACATGAAGCTGAGTTCTCCTGTTGGATTTGACTGATAATTAGTGCTGCCATGGTAAGTAGGGTATATGTGTACACTGTCGTTAAGTTTGTTTGATTTTCATTCAAGTTTGATCCTTCCTTTTTAATGTGACCAAACTGAAGGTTGATATTCTCTTTGTTTAATCTACAGCGAGTATTTTTATGCTTCAGAAAGTCTCCACACTACATTACTTGTTAAGCAGGGCTACTGTGTAACTAGCGCTTGTGGGGTACATGTGACAATCACACAGGCCTGTGCAAACTCAGTCACATCTGATAGCCTACTTTCCTGTTAGCACAGTTACAGGAAGTGAGCTCTGGTTATTAGAAACTGGAGGTAGAGAAGCTGTGTTGTTCTGTGCTTCTTTGGCAGATTTTACTGTAAAATAATGGTAGTAAATTTGAATAAAAGTTGACCAGTTTTTCTAATCTTTCATGCAGGCTGACCCAAACTTACAGTCGCCTGCCACTGCCTCACCGACCAAGCTAGACCAAGTGCAGGGTCAGGTGAACGAGGTGAAAGTTATTCTGAAAGACAACATCAACAAAGTGCTGGAACGAGGGGACAGATTAGATGATCTCATTGGCAAGACTGATGGCCTGCAAGCATCTGTGAGTGTCTGATAGCCTGTCAACTCAATCAGCTTGGATCTGTGTTCTATTACATCTGTTTTTTTACAACAGGGCTGTTAGAATGTGTCGTTTATGAAGGTTTTGTTGTTTTCTTTGCAGGCTGACTCGTTCCAAAGAACATCCTCTCGGGTTGCCAGGAAATACTGGTGGAAAAACATTAAAATGATGATTATAATAGGCGTGATTGTGCTGATCATCATCATCCTTATCATCCTCTTTGCTACAAAAGTGATATAAATCAAACCACTTGACTTTAACCCCGACATTTACTGTTGATAACCATGATATATCCACAACAGATATGAGGATGATAGTGTCCCCAAATATAAAACTTATAACTCCTATTATACATTTCATTATAGCTTGAACATTTACATAGTGTTTAATTCAATTGACCTGTTTTGACAAAACACCTCATATGATGTGACCAATTAAATCATTTATTTTTGTTTGAAATTTAATGGATTTTCCAAGTGATTCCCCACATTGGTGCTCTTCCAAATCAAATCTTAACAAATGGAAAATTATTTTATTTTTGTTACAATATTCATGAGGTTAAAACAGGGCATTTTACTGTGATATTAGATGCTTTTCCTTCCATAAACATGTTCTGTAAAACCTAAAGAACACACTCTCGGTGCCCTTTGAGGCATGAATTCAGGATTACCACCTACTTATTGTCAGAGAGGACATTTATACATTTTAAACAGACCTGTGATTGAACTGAAGATATAAACAGTATGTAAGAGGTTGCTTATAGAATGCATCCATGGACACTTTCGGCTTTTAAAGACATTTCTACGAACTATTCTATTGTCCAGATAAACCAATATTTCCAGTCCTTTGTTATATATATCATGGTTTTAAAGGGTTAAAGTGTTTGTCATATTTGTCCTCCACTGTTGTACTCAAGACTTAAGATAATTAATGTAGTTTAAGAATCTCACCTACAATTTCCACTGAGCCATTTAGTACCAAATTGCTCTTATGGATGAGCTCATCATCTTCAAGATTTTATATTTTGAGACCAAAAATATTTATGAAAATACTTAAGCCTGTGTAAATTTCTTGAACAAGTTACTCTGTGAGGACATCTTGTACTGTGAAGTTAAAAACCAGAGTTGCAGATTTCAAAATGTTTAAAGTATGTCTTTTAACACTCCAATTGTCATTAACATGTAACAACAGAAATACATTTCACAAAGGATCACAACTACAGATAAGCAATTTTAATTTTTTTTCTTTTATTTGTGGCATTTCTTGATGACCAATACACTGTATATACTGTATGTTTATGACGCTCAAAACTCTGTAATAACACATGTATTATAAGACTGATGACAATGATAAAGAGCATAAACTGTAAGGATGCATTGTGTTGCTTGGCTACCACCGTACTGTAAATATCTGTGACCTGTGCTGTCCACTCGACTGTTACCGCTGTGTAGTAAATGACATGATTCACAAAGAGCATTTTAGAACATTAAATACAAAAACAAGACAGGATAAGGAACTCGGCGGATAAACCTTGGCAGTAATCTAAATAAATGCAAAACATCAAAATCCAAAACGGTAAGATACAACAAATACTCTGGTAAATATTGAGAAAATGTAGGTCATAGTGCTCCTCGTTATTCTCTTTTTTGCTTTTTTTATCCAGTTACTAATGAACTTTGCTGGATACCATCATCTCTCTGGAAAGCGCTCCTCCTGTCCTCACGACAGCAGTCTTTCAACACTCTGAAACCTATGAAAAACAAACAAAAACAATTTAGCTATAGATGAAAAAAATTACTGTCAGGCTTACACCACAAAAATAGGAATCCCTCGTGTTTATAATGTCCAATGTAAAAAGCAAACTGAGAACAATTATTTTAACATTTTACAGTTACAAAAAGTTAGTCCATAAGCTAGAAATCCTGAAGTGCAATAAATTGAAGTCAAAGCCAAAATACTAAATGGAAGAAACCTTCAATTGGTAAAAAAAAATAATAAAATACACATTAAAGAAAGCATTACATGCAAATTTCTGGAGATGTAATGACACTTTGATTCTTCTTGTTTTACAAAAGGTTAAGAGGAAAATATGTTACAGGAAAATTATAGAGGAGTCTTTTCCATCGCTGTCAGTAACAAAAAACAGAGTAATACATGTACAGAAAAGTAAAGCACTTTATCCCCCAACACAGTAGAGTCCAATACGAACCAGGTTTTAGCTCATGGACTACTGGCTACAAGAGCTAAATAAAGAAACAAGCATTTTAGGTAAGATTAGGAATGCATATATTAACAATAGAAACTGGAAAGTCCAGAGAAAGCTGTACGTATCCTTTGAAAAGCAAATAGTTATTTTATCATATTTATAATCATTACTTGTGGGGGAGTAAGGGCCTGTAAAAAATGACAATTACATGTGTATATTTTATGTTTTACATTACATACAGTTGCAAACAAATTAAAATAGAAAGAAAGATGACAAAGCTGGACGTGTCCCATATTGTTTAGTTTAGAAATGCTGATACAGGATGTTGTAAGACCATACCAAATGGCAGCATTCGAGAGCGTATGCTTCTCGTACCCGGTCCGCATTGAGCGGGCCCTGAGAGTATCTGGGAGTCAGCTCATGGCCTGCAAGGAAGCTCCGCTGGCAGGTACAAACAAGGTATGTCAGAGTTAGGAGACAACATACTTCCTTTTCTGTTTCCTTGCACATCCTTAACTTTGGCATCCATTTACTGTAGTAGCAGTACTTTACCTGTTAACTTTACAGTTAAAAAAAAAAAAGGTGCAAAAGAGGCAGCAGAAGGCCGGCTGTGTTAAAATAATCGCCACAACAGTGTAGCCTCTATGTTACCACTACTGTAAAGCACTTGTGGGTGCTGAGAAAAAGAAATTTATAAGAGGAAATTATGCATAAAGTTACCAAACAGCAAAGTAAATGTAACTACTTAAGTTTAAAGCAAGTAGTGTTGTGTGTTTTTACATACCTACTGATCTGGAGGGTTTTCCCCATCAATACGGCTTGTAACTGTTTGAGTGACCACCACGCCTTGGCGACTTGCCATATCCACCAGACTGATCTAAAATACAATATTTATGTCATTTGATAAAAGTTAAATAACAGCTGACATGAAACATAAAGTATAAAGCATGTCATGGTGCTTTTGGAACAGGTAAACTTACTATTGTAGTCACCATATCCACCATAGTAGTTGTTGTACCCAGAGTAATCATAGCCTCCGTATCCTCCATAACCTTGATTACTGTATCCATAATTTCCATAATTTCCATAGCCTTGATTCCAGTAGTTGCCATAACCCTGGTTCCAATTTTGACTGGGGCCTGCAAATGAAGAGAAAGTGTAAAAGCAGAGGATGTCATCACCAGTCTTCCTTAGGGAGTTTCATCAGGGAAAAATTTATGTTAATAGGGATTGAAAAGTAACTGGCTAGTGACACATTCTGATGAATTTTACAGTTATGATTTGGGTTTAGTGGAAATGGTCATTGTGGCATTTAATTTTCAGCAAAGAAAAATATAATGACTTTGAACTCCAACATAGAAAGCAGCAGGAAAAGGAGAAGCACGTAAAACACAAACTCTCAGCACAGTGTCTTTACTATATGACTTCATTGGTCGACCAGCATGTGCCACTTTACAAATTTTACATTTATTGTAGATCAAATCATAATTTTATTATCATCTCATTTGGAAATTGTTTTAACACCCACACCTACTTGGGCATATTCTGAGTTCTACATTATTTTAACTGTGTTCAATCCTAAAATCTATTTATATGCAATACTTTATGTGCTTAAAAAAATGGCCCCCGAAACTCACCACCACCTCTTCCTCGTGACCTGGATGAGTAGCCACCTCTGCCTCCCCAGTACTGCTGCTGCTGGTACTGCTCCTTGGACATGGCCACTTTGATTTCGCACTGAAGAGAAGCAAAATTACCCACTGTGTCATCCCACCTCTGTTGTGAAAAATAATTTTAATGTGGAAATGGTTTTGCTGAAGACAACAAATATGTACCTTGCTTAGTCCAATATTATGGTACTTCTTCTCCATGATCTTCTTAACTGGTTCCTCATCATTGAAAGTTATGAAGCAGAAGCCTCTCCTTTTGTTTGTTTTGTTCTCCATGGGTAGTTCAATTGACTCCACCTGTTTGTACCATTATTACAAAAAGTAATAGTAATACAGTCACATATAAAGAATTATACTAACAAGGTTTGTCAGTGTGCAATTCTGAGTAGATTACATGATGTACATACCTCTCCAAAGGCATCAAAATACTCTCTGACTTTCTCTTCAGGAGTGTCTGGAGAAAGACCTCCAACAAAGATCTTCTTCACAGGCTCCTTACTCTTCATTGCTTTGGCCTTTTTGGGGTCAATGACTTTTCCATTTAGTTTATGTTCCTTCTGTGAGGCAACCTATTGAATAGAATGGTAATTTTAGATAAGATGGCACTCAATGACAATATGACTTTTATACCAGAACAAATGATACTGTAATGTTGTGGCCCTTTCCCATTAAGATTATAAGCTTAAATAAGGTTTAAAAAAAAACAAAAAAAAAAAACAAAACAGTGCCTAATGGGACAGGATAATACCTTATCAACACTTTCAGGTTCTTTGAAGAGCACAAAACCAAACCCCCTTGAACGGCCAGTCATAGGGTCAAGTTTTAGTGTGCAGTCTACAACCTCACCAAACTTGGTAAAGTAATCTTTCAGGTCTTTCTTGGTTGTGTCCCAGCTGAGCCCTCCAACAAACATTTTCCTATATAAAAGACACACAGTTAAGAAGCATGAATTGCAGTTTTACTACATTCTATAAACATCACAGAACCTCTGTACTCTCTAATTTTAGCATGAATCTTTTCAAGCAAAAATGCCAAACTTTAATAGCTTAAAGTTTATCAAGTGTGAGAATTGGTTTGGAATTAATTATTTATAATATACACATTACCTTTGAGAGGAAATTTACTCTTTGAGTTTGCTACTTTTTTCCCTATTATTTATTTTAACATTTTTATCAAATCATTATCGTTTGAATATAATACTCGACCACTATTAAAATGTAACTAAAACTGAAAAAAAGGCACCCAAAGCGCTTTACATTATTGATCCATTATTCATTCACTCTCACATTCACACTCTGGTTGTGGGAAACTACATATGTACCTACATATGGACAGGCTGACGGAGGCAATGACAATGTTTTCATACTTACTCTGAGTTTAGTCTTTACATGTTTTAATCAGACATCAAACATGTATCAAGTCCTACTCAATGTTTGCTCTAGCAGGTTCATAGGGCAGTTTTGTGTTGTCTTGCTGTGTTTTCTTCAGTTCCGGAGCCTTTCACATTTTTTAACTCAGTGTCAAATTTACTCACCCCTCATCCTCCTCGTTTTTACTGGCGTCAATTCTGGATCCTTCGGCCTCTCCCCCCGCCAGGCCAGACTCACAACCGGCAGACATCGGGTCGTCACTGTTGGCTTCTCCGTCCTCCTCCATTCTCATCATGGTCGGGTCATCGCTGAATTCGTAGTCTTCCGACATGTTTAGTCTTTCAGGTAGTAGAGAGCTGACTAAAGTTAGTGTTGGTATGCTGCAAAACTCACGCTACGTCAGAATTCCCTAAAGATGCTAGTAGGCTAGTTAGCCGTCTGCGCTAGTGCTAGCTTGTGGCTCGCCGCTAATGTCTGGTTTTATTTTTGCCGGTTCGTTTAGAGAAGCTGCAGGTTGGACAAAGTTCTTCAAGTCGTAACGTTACCCTGAAAGCAAACTGTGCCCCGTCTAGGCAGTTTTCTTCAAAACCTACAAACTGTATGCGTCGTTTTGTTTTTATCGCTGTATTTTTCCTGTTCCTGTCGTTGTCGCCGTTGGATAAATACACAGTACCGCCCCCCACTGAGCGGGAAGATGAACTGACAGCTCCGCACATGTGTGTTCACTGCTGAGTCAAGTCAGAGTTAGCTAGGAAGCGATGCGCCGACAGCTAGCTAGCTGGCTAGCTAGTTCCTGACAACTACCATTACAACGTTGCTCAGGTTGACAGATTCCGCACGGGTAATATTTGTTCGGCTTCGTTTTTCTGTGTAAATAAGTGGAACCAGTGCTGCCTGGGTTCAACATATTGGTGCCGTAAATTAGATAAGCTAAAGTCAGCTAGCCAGCTGCAGATTCCTTTGAAAAATGGCTACTGTTTCAATACCCGCAAATACGAGTGCACTTTTATTGGACATCGAAGGTACAACCACTCCAATCACATTTGTCAAGGTAAGTTATGACGGACACACACCACATGCACAAGTTCACATGGAGCCCAGACTGGTAGGCCAGTCCTATGTCGATACTGACTTATATGACACTCAGTTATTCAGTACATATTTTACATCTGCACATTTCCATGTGCATTTCTTTGCGCAAATGTGACCAGTATTATTGCTCTTTAGCCGCATATGCCTCATAAAAACTTCAGCTGATACGTACCAATCCACATTAGTCACATATCGACTAAGACTATGAATTAGAAGTAGCATCTGATGCTACTGATTGTGGTTCAACCAAAGGAAACAAGTGTGTCACGGCTTTGTGTCTGTAACGAACCTGTGATGGTTCATGTAATGACTCTCTGATGCCACTTGCAGGACATCCTTTTCCCATACATCAGGGAGCATCTGGAGGATTACCTGTCCACTCACTGGGAGGAAGATGAGTGCAAACAAGATGTTCATCTTCTAAAGAAACAGGTAAGGGGACAAAGAATGACCAAGTGTTATTCACCACTGAACAACACCCAGTTAAACAGCAAGTTTTACTGTAAAACATGCTCTTCCCCTGTGATTAGTGTTCACTAAAGCCCACTGATTACACAAGCACTAATATAGAGCTGAAGGAGTGAAGGCTGAAGACTTTGCCCTTTGACATGTACAGCATGTCTTTTTATGTAGGACATGTATTACAGACACTTTTACATACTTTGGCTTAAATCTGATAATATTGTATTATACTTTGTAGAAGATGACCATTTCAAATAAGCCTTTAAATCAGCGTGGGTCAAAATGGGTTATAATTTCTAGGGAACTGGGAATGGGAATTTAATGACATTGTCAGGCTGAATAATCAAGCCAAGTTAAGTTGATTAGTCATGATGTCATCAGTAACACATGACCTCCACACAACCTCAATTATTAGTATTGTTGTTGTTATTTTTTCCGCTTCATAAGCTTTATTTCTGCATCTCTATGTAGTAAAACATTAAACTCCCTCTTTCACCCCAATTATTCAGCTGTGCTTACCATTTTGACTAATTGATTATTCATGCACATAATGTAAACAGATGTCAGTAATCACAACTTTAAACCAAGTCTTTTTATTAAGTCCACTGCATTACAGAGCTGGAACAAGGAAGAGCCTGTGTTGAATAACTTTGTGTTTGGTAAAAGAAAAATCCTGACCATTGACTCTTTTTAAACATAGCAATAAACTGTTATGATTTCTAAACATTGCTTGTATAACTTTTTAACACATTTTTACAGTATTTATCCATTTTAAGAGGTAGTTGGTTATGAGTTGGATATGTGTAATTGTAATGCATGAGCTTACAGTAACCAAATTGTTTGGGTGTGTACCACAGTGTGTGCAGCGATGGTTCCCAACATTTTGTTATCTTTGTATTAATGTAAGTAATTTGCTAAACACACTACAGTGCTCTCGTAATGAAAACTCACTGTCCTGACAGATTGAAGAAGACATGAGGCAGAATCGGGCGTGCCCTGTACACGCCCTGGACCAGACGGTTCACACAGATGAGGAGAAGGCCATTAGGGAAGTAGTGGATAATGTGCTGTGGCAGATGGCGGCAGACAGGAAGTCGACAGCACTCAAACAGTTCCAAGGTCACATGTGGAGGACAGCATATGCATCTGGGAGAATCAAAGGCCAGTAAGTGACTCTCCAGACTTTTATTTAAATCAAGCTCAATAAAAATTAAACATTGTTGCTTCTTTACATTCTGATGTTGTTCCTGTTATTAACAGGATATACCAGGATGTAATTCCCTCTATCAGAAGATGGCGAGCACAGGGGCTAAAAGTATACATTTACTCTTCTGGCAGTGTGGAGGCTCAGAAACTTTTGTTTGGATACTCTGTTGAAGGAGATGTTTTAGATGTAAGTAACACCCCTTCTCTTATCGTGTACATATTACCCATTTCATTGAAGTTAATCTATTGAATTTTCTTTCTTTTTTTTTTTTTTAATATTTACCTCAAGAATTTACCAGGTTTAGTAGTTGAGGCATTTGCTCAGTGAAGGTATGGGAGCTAATTAATATTATTTTACTTCCAGCTATTCGACGGCCACTTTGACACCAATATAGGTGCTAAGGTAGAAAGTAAAAGCTACGAAAATATAGCAGAGAGGATTGGCTGTCGAGCAGAAGAAATCACATTCTTGACAGACGTTACTCGAGGTAAGTACATTTCTGAATGTGTTTTTAAAAATTATGAGACCAACCTGAGAGCAAAAAATCCAATCAAATGTCCAATCACACAATTTCAGAGTGAAAAAAATGCACACCCTGTCTGTTTTTATGGATCAGTTCCAAAGTTTATTTTGCATTTTGCTTATACAGCTTTGACAATTCACTGTATAAATGCATTTGTACTTTGTGATTCCCCACTCTCTCTTTGTGTCCATGATGACATGATCTGTTCCAAAATGTATTAGATTCATACTTTACCCTTTCCACAAAGGTTCATGCAAATTGTTGCAGTAGTGTTTTGCTTAATACCTTTGACAGACAACAAGTCAAAAAACATACATGGTGATAGAGTAACATGTAAAGGACTCAGTAGAACCTACTAGACTTGTAACTATGGCTTGGAGTGTGTCTTTAAGTCTTTGTAGATTGCAATGACCTGATGTCAGCTCATAGTAAAGCTCTACTTTAGTGGAATTACAGTCTCATTTCCATTTGTTCTTACATTTATTTGTGGATTTGTCCTTTAGAGGCTAAAGCAGCTGAAGATGCAGGAGTGAACGTGGTGGTGGTTGTAAGACCTGGAAACCTGGAGCTGACAGATGAGGAGAGAGCCCACTATAACCTCATTACATCATTTAACCAACTGGAAGTAATGGGACATGCTTAATGCAGAGTGTGGAGGGAAAATCTCACTGACCACATTTCATAATGACTTGTCCGTCTCCTCTTTTCTTCCTTAACCATATTTGCAACATTTTTTTTTTTTTCCTTCCATGGTGATGGTTTGAGAGGTGTAGGAGATGCCACTGGGACTACAGTTAGCCACCAGTAAGGCTGATTAAAACCAAGACCAAGAAATGCTTTGGATCCCTGGTAAATGTCCGGACATAAATCTATGGAGGGGAAACATCACTTTCTCATGGGGTTGTCTCATTGACTGGAAGGAGAGGAGAAAAGCTGTAGATAAACAGGTCTGGGTAGAGATGTAATAAGTACCAACCCTGAATGAAACTGTACTTGTAGGGTTATTTACCTTTTTACCTTTTAGATGGACAGTAGATGGTTGCCACTTTGGAATCACATCAATATCAAGTAAACTTTGCAGTTATGTGTATTATGTGTCAGTTGTATCTGTCTGTGTTTTGTAATGATCAATTCATGTACTGTTTCTTCCTGCTACACATACACAAGTGTTGCAGATGTGTGGAGTTTTATTCAGTGCTCAAACTGTTGGAAACATAATGTTGTAGAAGTAGAGCTGCAGTAGCGGTGCACAGGAAGTTTTCATCTGGCACTTTGTTCAGATGTCTTAAATACAGGTGAATTATTTCAGTTTACATGTGCCATTGTCATTGTTCATCTGTAACTGTATCATAGGTTAACTAAAATTGCCAAATTGTTAATTTATATGTGAAACATAATGCAGGAAACTGTAATCTAAAAAAAATAACCTCTAATAAATGCCTTGTATCACATACCGTGCTTTTTCTGGCTTCGGTCTGGGTAAATAAATTAAATGAGTCCGACAACCTTGAAACTACTTTTGATATTTTTGTAATTTTACAAGTGTTCTGTATACAGGGTTCCTACAGGTTTCTACAATTTATAAATGTAAGACTACTTAGGCTGTGAAATGGGGATTAAATTCTATTTCACTGCCATACTGGCAAAAAATTTGTGACTCCTAGAATTTAGGAAAATGTATTTATTTACTTCAACACCTTGATTCCCACTGGTCTGAGACATTTCTCATCAGGGGGGCTGCAAAGTCTGCGATAATTGGTTCCTAATTTCAGTATAAATTGTCGGGGTGGAACTGAGTCTACTAGTATTACTTTCTTTGCAGTTTGGACATTTCCCAGACACATTTAAGCACAATACAGCCAACCAGTTTACGGCAACATAACTTAGACCTACCATATCAAATTTAATACCTTTTAAAGACTTTTTAAGGTATTAAATGGAGATTTGTAAATTCAAGACTTAAGACCCAATGGGAACCTTGTGCATATGTCTGAGTTGCTGCCACTTGAGAAGAACAGACATGCAGTTGTGGGTGACAAGCATGTCTGTGGAACATAATACATTGAAAAATCTGAATACGAAAAGTATTAGATGTATGTCTTCTTGAAGAATTGGTCACTTGACTTGAAGCTATAGACACTCAGAATGTTTGGAGTAAATATTTTAATGCTTCTATCTGCAAACAAAATTCATACTCATACAAAAGTAGATTAACTATTTACATAGTCACTTAAGTCATAATCTTAAATCTAACCAGTTTTGGCTGTTCTGTAAGATATATGACATAAGATTAAAAAACACATTTTATAAAATATAGAAATAAATACAAGTGGTAATGTAGTATAATAGTGTAATTAACCAGTACCCAGAAATATCACATGAAATAATGCATCATGTTGTTAATAATTCTGTACATGTGTCATGTTCAGGTCAGTCTCAGAATCTTTATGCTCATGCCTACAGTTGGTTTCTGTACACACAATCTCAAACTGGTTGTAGCGAAGCTCTATGCAAAAAGAGCTGATAAAGATGAGAAAGAACATAACCAGAGCCCACTGGCTGCGCGCTGCATTCATGTGGAGGCCCTGGAAAATGAGAGAGAAGTCTGCAGCGGGGAGTTAAGGCTGAAACAAAAGTGACACAACATGGATGTAAAACAGATTTGGTTCAGTGTAATATTCACAGCGAATGCGAATTAAATCCACCTGCCTAAGCACAGAAATTCAGGATCATTTCAAAGGTCTGTTTTAGATTTAGGGGGAAATAGGAGGATCTGTTTGCAGAAAATTACATTTTCATCATATAAAAATCCCAACAAAATGAGAATTCTGTTTTCATTCATGAACTGTTGCTATACAGGGTTATTCAAAAAGAACAAACTGATTTCATGATGCATTGCTTCAGTTCTCAAGCATCGTCATGTAATGAGTCAGTGACCATTTGAAAGAAGAGTTTTCTAAGTTTTGAACGGCTAACCTCGATGACAAACATCGAATAACAACAGTGATCAACTCAGTGGATCGTGATATGCTAATACGCGTCTGGGAAGAATTCTCTTATCGCATTGATGTTGTCCATGCTGCAGGTGGTGGCCACATTGAACACTTGTAAGTCAGTAAATAAAAGTTAATTGTGAGTAGAATACTTGTGACTTGGCTGGAGTTTTCTATTGCGTTTCCTTATTAAAATACTGCGTAATGAAATCAGTTAATTCTTTTTGAATAACCCTGTATTATAGCTACAGAGGGATCAGGCTGCTATTTTGCAGCGCCATAATTCTGCATTAGCACTGAACATATGTCTTTTTTCCTGTTTAACTGCAGGTGCCACCCTGTGTTAAATGCATTACCCCCACCCTCATTTGTGTTAATATCCATGTAACGAAAAAGCTCTGAATGGACAAAACAAACACTCTGGACAGGAACTTCTAAGGCCACTGTAGGAGAAGGTGGGGGGATATTCAGCTGGTTATGAATTCCATCTTCCCTATGAGATGTCACTAAATGTAACATACTGAAACTGTAATCATTAAAGATACCAAGTCAGGGTAAAAGGATACAAAGAACCAAGCAGAAAGTGATGCAGCCAGACAGCAGGAAACGCAATATGCTTGCCTTGAACCCTTCATTCCTCAGGTTAACTTGGAGGGTAAAATAGGACTGAACCCAGCAGAAAAGTGTTCCCAATCCAAAGGTCAAGGAGGTGCCTAAATTGTGAATGTCCTCTTCAATGAATAACTACAACCAAGAAACAAAATCAGAGACCCTTTACTGTACAATCACAGTGTGTGTCAAATCATCTATAAAATAGCTTATACACAGTTAAATAGAAGTAATGTGTGAATGGTGCACATTACCTGAAAGTTACCAATCAGGGTCATCCCAAAGCAGCCAATGGAGAATACTACCAGACTTGTGACATTCTGCCAAGGCTTGGCTATTCTGTTTTTTAGCTGAAGGTATCGGAGAAGGGCAATAACAAACCCTAAAAGACAAGAAACCAGAGGCAATCTAGAAATCAAGCATTAAAATGTGCATCTATAGATTAAAAAGCTCAACACTCTTACCTCCAAATGCCGCCAGGTTCATGACCTCACTGAAGATGCAGCTGGCAGGAGGAGAATTCCCTGCAATACTGAAAAGCAAAAAAAAAAAAAAAGAAGTCCAGATTTGTACAAGCTGTCCAGAAAGAAACGCCAGACATAAAAGTAGAAATAAACAGCGCTCATGTACCTGATGTAGGGAGGACGGGCGGATCCATTTGATCTTCTGAAAGAGATGAGTAAAAGTAAACAAACCACATACAATAAGTCATATTAAAACCATTATTTGAAGTTCATGTTTTTGTCTTACACCTGCCTGTATTGTGACGTCAGAGGCACTACCTGTCCAGTAGTGACTGCCACAAAGTACCTGTGCACCACAGTTTATTATAAAAACAGGGAATAATAAAGATGACTGAAATGATATGATGCAAAAATCAGTATGCACAGGAGGGGATGTGTCTGTGACAAACTTACACCACCCACAGTCCAATAGTAACACTTAGAGAGTAGAGTGGAGGCAGAAGAGCCCACAGGCTGATCCCTCTCATCCTACCTCCTCTAACACCACAGAAGAAGAAATTACATTAGTATGGACATAGGTGGTAACTCATTTAAGCTGTCTGTTTCCGGTAGGACTACATTTAAAGTCTGTCAACAGCTACCACACGTATACCAGTCATTTATTTTAACGACGTCATTTGAACAGGAAGTGACTTATTTTGACACAATAACATATTTCACGTGTAGGCTACAGTAATATAAATACAGGGTTTCATCGGCACATGGCTGCCAAACATACCTGTCCATTTAGTCGATGATAACCAGACGTGGAAGACCTGTATTGACACCGTCAGTAACACTGGTAAACATTACGTCTCCCTTTGACCAAGGCGGGGCTGTCTTTTTGGCATCATGCAGTAGACTCCAAATAACCGGTGTTGGGTTTCGTTTGACTCCGCCCCCAACTAAGCTACGGCGGGAGCGCGCACTCAGAAACAAGCTCGCCCACCCAAGCCCATGCAACTGTCCCTAAAAAGAAAGACTGTGAAGGAGAGCTTAGTGACTTCCTCAGCTTTTTCATTAAATATTCCGTATTAAGCAGAGCAGTAGCACCTTTATGTACTGTCATAACCTATAAATAATAAACTTCAAATTTTTCTTTGTGTAAAAAAGCATGATTGCATGAAAATATTTACATTTGCAAGCAATCCTTTCACAATAAAAGAAGAACCTGAACAATTATAACCAACCTGAAATATCAGTGCAATATGAGCAATATTATGCCTGTTACTTAATGTTTGGTGCTTTCGTTGATCCACTGTGATCTACAAGTTGTAATGAGCATGTGTAAATGATGAACTGAGGCATATTATCGATATTGCACTTCTCTTGAGAAATTTCAGGTTGTTCAAGTTTACATTTTTAAAAGGATAGTTTGTAGATATAAACATTTTTATAATGTCATTTTACTTTTTTCACTCTAATACATAGAGAAAACTTTGGCATTACTTAAGAATATTATGTTGTTTTTTCTGGCCTGGCCCACTTGAGATGATACTGAGTTATATGTGACCACTGAACTAAAATGAGCTTGACAGCCCTGCTCTACATTCATCTGGTTTTGTTGGGAAAATGGCCTTCCCATTTTCACCTATGAAGGTAAGAGGCAAGTTTACACATCACACACACATTAGAATCAAAGAAATGCAAACTCCTTTTGTAAATAAATACTATTTATTGAAAATATTGCATGTAGTCAATCTAAAACAAAGACTGTTTTTTTTTTTTTATTAACAACGTAAATCCAGAGACAGGTTGACCACTCAGACTACAGCCCTCATCGTAGTTGGAATCAAAGTCTGGTTTGTCATTTGTCCTTCCATTTTCCCTCTGAGGTCTGATTAATTAGCAGATAATCACCCCAAATGACTGTAAAGATGACTGGTAGCATTTGTTTAAGCATGCATTTTTAAAGCGCAGTCTTGTAAAAGTGTATTGCACGATGCTGAGTATCATGATTACATTGAAAAATTTATTAAAAAAACAAAAAGAAAACAAAACATTAACACATCATCAACAGATGTGATCTTGTTGCTTTGGACTGACATATCCTAAACAATGAGAATACCTTGGTCCTATGTGTTTTATGCATTTTGTAGTGACACCAGTGGTGAAAGCAAGTCAGTAAAAGCAGATACATGAGATTGGAGTACTAAAACATTTATTTAGGGGTTTCAACTGGTACTAAACATGACAACCTTAAACTGTCTATGGCTTCATCTGTGGTTCAATACAAAATGTGTGCAGACTGATGTATTTATACATCAAATTTAAGCATGATGTGGCCTAAAAGATATGATAAAATGCACTAGATTTATGGATTACAAAGTAGCTTTTGTTGTATCTAATGTATCAGTGTTTTAGTGTTTGAAACTGTGACTATATGATAAGCTTTGCAAATGACTTATCTTGATCACATGCTGTAATGTCTTATTGGCAGTCTCTTATTAATTCTTTAAATTAAAAACATTTATTTTGTTCATCCTAACAAAAAGGTTAATGCCCTCACTGCTTGCAGCATGCAGAGCTCAAAATTCCTGAATTTCCTCTCCTTCCTATTGTGTTTTAATTCCTGATCATGTATTGTTATATAGTCTTATATCCACATAGTTTATAAGTAAGGCTTCTTAATGAATCATAAAATATCCAGTACACTGGATAGGAATATTCTGTCAGATTCTAACTCATGTTTGCATCATGATTAACTGCTGTTTACTAAAATCTTAGTTAATTTCACTCTAAGAATTAACACATAATGCTTTAGTGACTAACTTGCTGACAGATTTAAGTGGTACTAATGACACAGTTTATAGCCCTTTCTTTGTGGTTTGTCTGTATTTGCTCATGGTAAGGGCTTTACTTTCACCACTGAGTGCGACTGATAACATGGCTTGTGTAAGAAAACATAAATGGCACAAAGAAGAACTTAACAGTATTTTCGTACATCTGAGAATTCTTCATTAAGTATGTCTACGTTGGGAGTCAAACGAAGCTCCCTGTGAAACAAGCGACCAATGATTTTACAGCTGACCCCTGACCCGTTTGTCTCTGCCCACCAGTCAAACACTTAGAAGTGGTTCAGAGTTGCCTGCTCAGACCCCGAGTTTGTTGGCTTGTGTCAGCACCACCTTCAGTACAGGCATGAAAGCTGAGGTCTCACTGAAGTTGCTGCTGCTGACTATGTGGGTGTGGATGTTGAGGCCTTCTGTGTAGGACCGGGACTCTATAGTCCTGGCTATGTTATGAAGTCCTCCGACAATGGCGGGAGAGAGCTGGAGAGAGAAAAAAAAAAAGCAGCAATCACTTAAAAATGGAACTGTTTGTATAAATCCATGCTCAGACTAAAGATTCGCAACACAATGAGCAGAAACTTACAACTATTTGCACTGTATCAGTCTGCAACGTTCAGAAAACCTGCCAGTTTATACTACTGTAATCATTAGTCTATCACTGACATAGTAACATGACTGTGCTGTTGTAACTACCAGTTTTCTATGCAATATATAGTGTATTAAATGTGAATAAGGGCATAATATGTTATATGTTAGAGTTGTATTTCTCTTTTCCTTGATACTTCGTAAAACCTTGTCATAACATCTTGTCATGTCTTTTTGTCTGAACTGTATATAACAGGTTTTTTCCTGAGGTCCGACATTGACTGTTCATTAACAGAAACTGTACCAAGCTGAATACTCACAGTCTGCTCTCTGAGTTTGTCATACAGTGCCTCCAGACGCTTGTTGGCATCATCGAGTTTCCTCTTAGTTTGCTGTAAAATGACATATGAATGATTTGATACCCATTTGTTCAGTTTGTAGTGAAAAAGGTTATTTACACCATACTTCACATTGACTCACAGGGTCTGTAGCTACAGCCAAGCATTTCTGGATGAGCCCCTCAAATGTGGTCTTCAGGACCAGGTGCTCATCGGGGATGGGCTTCTTCATAATCTTCTCAGCAGGGATGGACTGCAGAGGCTGAAAGGATTACCAAAGAAATGATTCAAACTCCATTCCTAAGACACTGATAAACCACACATTGTAATGTGAGGAGATGTTTAATGGTTTCATCTTGTCTCACTCAGTTATTCACTTTTGTGACACTTGAGGGCTGTGTACCTGTATGACATCACCAGTGGGTGCCCCTGGTGCACCTTCCACGCTGGTCTTGGGCATAGCAGGGTTCATGGCTGGAGGGGAGAGCTGCTGCTGGTGCATGCCTGAATAGGGGGCCTGAACACCATGCGGGCCTTGGTTCATGGTCTGGGGGGTCCCAGAGGATATGGGCAGAGCTTGAGGGTCAGCACCCAGTGGAGCCATGATGGGAGAGGTGATGGGGGCAGGAGGTGTGTAGTGTTCTGGAACCTGCTGGATAAAGTCCCGTGCAGTTTATGTAAAATGTGCAGCATAATGTTTTGGGTTTTTTGTCTGAGTTCTGTTACAGATCAGTGACCTACCTTCTTCTTTGGTGCTCTGCTCAGGGCCGGCGGGTCATTCCAGCCATTCTGAGGTCCTACAGAAAAAAATATCCTAATCATTCATTCATTCTCATGTAACAAAGTACAATATTTGTTTCCAAGTATAGCTGACTTAAAATTTATTGAATTTATCAGGGAAAAGCTTTAAAGCCCATCACTGTTTACAGCATGTTTAGTTTGTTAATTAATTTGAAAAAAGTGTCATCATCTAATCACCAGGACAGACAAACTAGAAAGATATCAAATATTAGGAGTCAAATAAATGGTCAAAAGAAAATACAACTTCAGCATTTAATAATGTAATTTTATGTTCAACTTGTGGTTTTATTTTAATTTGATCTGTGATTCTATTTTATGATTCGTTCTTTTATATTATTTCAAAACTTGATGAAACTTTTACATTATTGAAATGAAAACAGTTTGTTATATCACCTCTCATGGTCGACATGCCAGCATACAGTTTTACAGGTTTGTATAATTACACATTAACAAAGTGAGTTAATCTCATTTATGTGTGAACATTCAAGCTAAGTAAGTTTGTGAAGGACAGTCACAGTGCAGGTGATTAGAGCCATGCAGACCTGTTCTCTGAGAGGCGGGGATCAGCTCAGGGTCAGAGCTGAGCTGTGTACCTGAGACTCCACTCGGTGGAGGGAGAGGCATGTATGACCCAGGAGATCCTGGCCCGCCATGCTGGAAAGACGCTGCCGAGGACGGAGGAACGGGAAAGGACGAGGAAGAAGTTGGAAAGAAAGGTGGATGGGAGGGAGGAGAGGAGGAGAGGCAGTGGCTGATGGGAGGTTGACCAGGATAGACTGGGGGGACAGGCTGAGAGAGGACAGGCTGAGTGTACTGAGAGAGGAAGCCAGGAGGGTGTGGGGGGGAAGAAGGCTCTGCAGGAGGAGGAGGGGGAGCAGTTGAGGAGTACTGAAGAGGCTGATAGATAGGTACCCCCCCAGCTCCAGGTGGGTACTGGTTGACCTGGGCATAGGCTGGGATTCACACAGGACACAACAGATGCTGTTAGTGAAAAACTAAACACATCATGCAACAGGAGAGAACTACAGAAGTAAACAGAGTAGACACAGTCCAGTGCATGCTAAAGTGATTCATGTTTAGCTTTAGGTTAAGAAAGACTCAACAGGCAAAGAGATAAACATTCTTGAGTGTTACTCATACTGACATTCTGATCCTGTGTTAGTGAATAGTATTTAACAGATAATTCCAGTTCATTTCAACTTAATCTTATTTTTGTAGATTTGAAGAATTTCTGAGATGTGAGAACTAGAGGTCAGACAATAACAGTGATAATAGTTTGGTGGGGGGGGCAGATAGCCGATAAATACCCCTGAAAAACAAAAATCAGTAAACAGATATAGTAGGTGGTCTGCTAAATTTTTTTATGCTAATACACATAAGGCTGGAAATAATACTTTGTTGCATCAAATGTGAGGGACATATCCATTCTCTATTTTAGTTACCTTTGACATTTTTCCAGTTTATCATTTGCTTGCGGCTCTTTCAGCAATCAATGACATTATGCAAATATATGTGACTATATGTAGCAAACATAAACATTGCAGTATTGTCATATCTGCTGCTGTTTGGTTCCATTATGCACCTTCTCACTTCATAACCATTACGGTATTGCACTACTGCTGCTACTGTAAATAGATTGACATGAACACTTTATATTATATTATAGTTTATTCTTTATACTGCTTATTTATTCTTATTCTATTACCTTTTTCATTTCATTTTTTAAAATGCATGACATTTCATAAGATGAGAGAGAAACAGTATCTCAGTTCTCTGTGTGTTCTGTGCATCTAGTGAACCGACAAGAATCTTTGAATCTTGAATACGGTAAATGAAACTTGTCTGAAACATGTCACATCAGATACATTTTTATCTGGAAATGTTTTGATAGACAATAACAACTCCCATAAACACCATTAAGCTAGGATGTATTTTGTTGTAGTTTTGGGAGACATTAAGACCATGAATTTACATTCTGTGTGTTTAACATTTTACCGTCAACATCCCTTTTAATTATTTTCCATGTCTTTTTAAGCAGTGTGTGACTATCATCACCAATTTTTCATCAAATCTGTAAAACCTGAGTGATAGCCTAAGTATCATGAATCTGTCAGTCTTTCTGTGATTACGCACCTGAATCACTTTCCTCCTGGTGAACAACTTCGAAGTGTACTCCATTACAAGCCATCTGTTTGTTTACATACCAAACCAAAACCAAACCGTCACTTGAGCCGTTCCCATGTTTGTTGCTGCTGCAGCCATACTGCAGCTGCGTGGAATTCTGAAAAGGCCTGAGTAATGGTTTGGTTTCGGTTTGGTATGCAAACAAATGGACCGCTTGTGATGGAGTCAACTTTGAAGTTGTTCACTGTGAAGGAAGTGATTCAAGTGCGTAATCACAGAAAGACTGACAGATTCATGATACTTAGGCGAGTGATAACTCTGGTTTTACAGATTTGATGAAAAACTGATGATGATAGTCATACCCTGCTTTAAAAACATGGATAATCATCTTACTTTTTACCCTTTGAACTTTTGGAATACACTGTCAGTATCTGTGAGAAAAATAATTTGTCAGATCTACAAAAATGACATTACAGTTGTAACTGACAGGAATTATCCTTTACATAAAACAGTCTAAATTAAAGAGCAGAAATGTTGTATAGTCAAATGTCACTAAAGGAAATGTTTATCAGTGTTTCAGAGAGGATGTGAGGCAGGAAAATGTATTGTACAAACTTGTTGGTGTATTTGGGTTATTTTCATTTCACTTGCCAGTTCCTGAAGGTATCTTAAAGTCACAGAACAGAGCTTTACCACATCAAATCAGTAACATTGAGGCTGGTGTCTGACTTCAGTGGCCTGTAGATGTACAATCCAAAGATTGAAAGTACTTACGCTGGAACTGATGGGAGTACATGTATGCAGGAGTGGAGGAGGGCGGAGGGGCAGTGGCTGTGCCGGGCGGTGGCATCCCGTACATGGGGTTTGGAGGCTCCACCTACAAGAAAATGACAACTCTGTGAAAAGTGGAATGATGTTTCAAGTTGGAAGAAAAGGCATTAAGATGTAAGGTGTCATGAGAAGGGGTGGGCAATACTTTGAATATACTTGATAAGCTGTGGCTCTTTCTACATAACATGTAGTAAACTTGTACAGTATCATAAATATTATTAAATTATTATATTTTGACAGGTGTAGCTTTCCTAGGCTTTGTATCACTGGGATGAAAACTTAACTTTTTATGAGAAGTACATAGTCTAAAAATATAAATTGTCTTTCAGCCAAAATATATCAAGATCTGCTTTTCTTTTTTTTGTCCATACTGCCCAGCCCTACATGTGAGCCAGTGTACATTCACTGCCTAGCCAGGGAGGTGACATGCATGGTATGAACCAAAAGAAGTGCAGGAGAAACAAA
Organism: Apogon hyalosoma; assembly: GCA_037367295.1. Taxonomy (NCBI): domain Eukaryota; kingdom Metazoa; phylum Chordata; class Actinopteri; order Kurtiformes; family Apogonidae; genus Apogon; species Apogon hyalosoma. The sequence goes on along the minus strand of JAPQRP010000005.1, from coordinate 34,678,265 downwards.
TAAAAGGACGAGTGGTGAGTGTGCATGTATCACACAGCCTGTGGAAACAGATGATACAGAGTATCAACAGGAGGTGACGTGGTGAATGGACAGGCAAGTGCAAGGCATTACCTACATAATAGAGCAGCCAAAGAGGAGTTTGGGATGTCAGGCAACAGTCCCATTAATATTATGTGTGAGAACATCAGTTGAGCTTTGTGTTGGGATTGAGTGGGCGGTCAGTATACCTGTTGGTCTGAGGTGGTGCCTACTGGAAGAGGAGGAGGGACATTGGGGAGGGCTGTGGGAGTTTGGTTACTCCAGGAGGTGACAGTGGAGGCAGCCCTCACCTGAAGCATACAGAGACACATGGCACATACGAGTGATGGCCGCACCATGGGGGAAAACACCAAACACACCGCCACAATGCATACGAGAGGGCTCTGTAAGAGCCAGGGTTCAAATGACACAAAACAGAGTAACACCCCAACAAAAATATTAAGCATAAAGAATCCAAAAGCTCTAGTCCATTGAGTCTCTCCTGCTTTAAGCAAGTTGATCATTTATACTAACAGCACAATTTAAGCATGTGATTTAAACCCTGGCTGGAATGGAAACCACAAAACCAATCCATGAAATGACTACAACACAACAGCAATCTACAATGAGCTCTTCACCAGGTGACAGGTTAGTATGTGACCTCAGATGTCACTGGTATTACAAGTAAAACAAGCAGTTATTTGACGAAAAACAGATAACATAACAGTCTGCAGTCAAGTTTAATAACCAAAAAACCTACATCTCTGTGACTCCTGATGCATTCTGACAGCAAAACACTGAGCATGAAACACCAGGTCCCACATAGATTCAGGTTTAAGAATGCTATGCTATGCAGTGAAGAGGAAACATTTTAGACCTCATGTGAAGCCATTTTGTATTATTATATGAGAACAGTGTGACATACTGGTTGGTAATACTGAGGCTGTGCAGGGGCTGAGCTGGGTGTAGGCAGAGGTGCTGGAGCTGGAGCTGCAGCTGGAGTGGGCTGGACCGGGGTGTAGGGATGATGGGACAAGGCTGTGCCATGCTGAATCTGAGAGGCAGGCAGCTTAGTCTGAGCCCTCTGGGTCTGGACCGGAGCTGCTGGAGCCACCGTTTTCTGCCCCAGAGCCCGACTGAGGCGGTCACGGAGCTGCTGTACAGTGATCTGTGTAGAGGAGATGGAAAATGAAAAAGATATCACCATTTTCTCTGTCCAGATCCATAAACTGGATCCTAAATATATTACTTTACATACATATTATATTAGATGTGTCATTATTGTAAGATGTTTGAATAACAACTGCACCTAAATGCCTTTGTCAACCACCATTAAACAACTAAAGAAGAATTCGTTCTACCAAGCCCCAGTAAAACATGTTGCTCTGTCATTAGATAGAAATGTGTAAAACCAGCGACAACTACAGGCATCAAATTTCAATGTACCTCTCTTTAAAAAAAAAAAAAGGTTCCAACTCTCAGGAAAACCTAACATGTCAAAATTCTGCCACAGTTGTCTTTGTATAAAGATTGAAAGGTTTAGAGTGAATATCGAGTATTATTGAGTAATATCTTAATCTATGACGTACCTGGTTAGTGTTGTCAGGTAGGTAGGTGATAGCAGTAGACAGACTGCCCTGTGAGGCCAGAAGGTTGGCATACTGGCTCATCTTCTCAGCCAACAGGACACCAATAGCAGCAGGACCAGAGTGCTGGGTCTGCTCTACGGCGCGCTGCATCACCATCACCTTCTCCACCAGGTCCTGAGAGAGGGAAACACTGCCTCAGCAAGAGAAAGTGACTACAAAGAAAAACTGTTCTGAGCTGAAGCTAACAGGAGAGAATGAGAAGTAAACTTTAGGGCTCACAATTCAAAAGTGTGCGACCTTTATTAGTAGAGGGTCACAACTTTTCTGCTTTACCAAAAATTTAAGGCATAATTTTATATCTTGTGGGCTTGTCCATTTAACACCTCTCCATCTATGAATCTAATAAAAATCACTAAATGAGTGGTGAAAAAGATGAGATGAAGAGCAAAGATTTTACTTTTTTTATACTAGTATGTGGTTATGTTTCAGACATTTTTTACCTCATTCAAAGTCAAAGGCAAAACATTTGACGTAGTACCATTTACTTTTTATGTTTCGGACAACAGGAGTAGCCTGCACAAAGATAAAATAAATAAGATGAAGACATGGAGTAACATGTCCCCACATAAATACCTGTAGAGAGAGTGGACTGTGTCCACCTTGTGCTCTTGTCCAGCAAGACACCAGTTTCTCCACGTTGCCAGCACAGATGAAACACAGACAGGCCTGAGCTTGCAGCTGGGTATCTGCTGATGCTTCCAGTCTGTCTCCGAGGAGGTCTAAAGAAAAGTGCTCAGTTAGGCAGAAGTTCACAGCTGACAGATACTGATCTAAAACAAACCAGTCACAGACTTTGGAATTACAGTCTTTCTGTTAAGGTCTTTCCAATAAACAGAGGACATGTAAACGCACCACAGAGAGATGAAAACTCCTCAGGCTGCGCGTAGGTCATGACTGCAGCCAGAGCCTCCCTCCAGTTCTGCAGCTCACATGTCTTCAGGATGTCATGCCAGTCTTTCATCACCACTGCGCTGATCAGCTACGAGACAAAGCACAGTCATGTCATTCCTAATTACCTCTCATTCCATGAACACGGTGAGAAAGAAAACTGGTTCTTACCTTGGTTATCTTACTGTGCGTTTTTGTAAAGTATTTCTTCTGGGTTTTCTCTAGGAGTTCAGCTCCTCCAGCAATGGCCAGGATGATGCTGTCTGCCATACGGTTGTCATGGAGACAGAGCTCCACAGCTCCTTCAAAATCTCCAGTCAGCAGAGCCTGTGTGATCAGCCCATCCACGTCTTAAGGCAAACAAAGAGTGTTAATAAATAACAAAAGACTAACACTGCAGTCACTTCACACCCAATTTGTCTTTAGTTCCTTCTCTCTGGTTAGAGCAAACACTGAGGCTGCTGTACATATTATCTGAGGGGCGTCATATTTGTATGAACCTACAGGTACTTAACATTTTCAACAACCTAAAACCATGTTAATGCTAAAAGTGTTTGACAGTTGTTACCTTGACTGATGCTGAGACTGACTCCGTCTGAAGGAGCTGGAGCTTCAGGAACCTCCTCAGTTGGAGCTGAAATCTCAGCAGGACTGGGCTCATCCTCCACTGGTGCTGTAATCTCCTACATCACCACAGAAACAACTTGTAATGTCTTATTTTGTTTTAGTTTTATTTTTATTTTGCTTTGTATTCCAATTATTGTATTTACTTATTGTATTTATCATATTATTTATTTATTTTTGTTACTTCAGTCTTTGCACGATCCATTTCAGCTATTTTAAATAAGTGTTTGTACAAAAGATCATCTCTGTAAATGTAAAAGTACAATGACTGTGCACCTCCTCCAAAGGGATCTCCTCCTCTTCATCCTCTTCCTCCTCCTGCTCCTCTTCCTTCTTTTCTTCCCCCTCCTCTGCCTCCTTCTCCTGCTCCTCCACCACAGGCTCCTCATTAACAACCTGGTCTCCACCTTCTTCTGCTTCATCTGTAACAGCATCCACTGTGTTCTTTTCCACTACATCAAGTTCTGTTGTTTCTTCTGTCTGTGGATCAGGACCTGAGTCCAGTTCCAGTGTGGCTGCTGGTTGCAGGTTTGCTGCAGCGATCATGTCAAATGCTGCCTCAGGAGTGTCAATGGGAGGAGCGAGGGTGAGCTCTGCTAAAGGCTGCAGGGCAACTGGAGCAGGCACTTCCACCTGGAGATCAAGGAGAGAGTATGAACCCAGAGTCAGAGAACACACATTTTAATAAGAGACCAGATCCACATAGTCATTGAGGAACCAGGACCAGGTACAGTCAGCTCCAAAACCTTAAACCTCAGATTTAGGGTTAGTGATGTTTTTTGCACAATGTAACAAATTTAAGCTAAGCTGAAACTAAATGAGCAACTTCAGTGAGTTTAAAAAGGGGTAAATCATGTCCACCTTCCTCAAAAAGTGAAGCAACATTGATACCAAGATTTATCTTACCACTTGCAACACTTCCTTACTTGCAATTGTAAGACAGAGACAGTTTACAGTCTTACAGCATGGTAGCCAGGAACAGTAATACTAATTACTGCCAACTGTAGTCTATAATTTTTTTGTGCTGTCAGTGGAAGAATGTGAAAGGCACAGTGGGCAGGAACAAAAAACAAACAAATGGAGAGTGGTAATGTGCAATTTGGAATCATCTTAAGTAATGAAGAGAGGATCCTATTCCCTGATGTCACCCACAGTCAGTGATTTAATGTTTTTAACTGGTTGTCAATCATTTCAGCTTATTGCTAAAACTTTTTACATCCTAAAGCTGAAACTGCACCTCATAATTTCAATACTCTTTGTAACTTTTACAGTTTTCTAACCACGAGGCTTTGATTATATAGCAAAACCTGCAACATAAAGTGATTTAAAATAGTTTACCTTTGGAGGCTCAGCAGGCTTTTCCTCTAATGCTGCTGAAATCTGAGAAAAGGATACATTAATTAAAAACAATTACACCAAAAACACTAAAGTAGCATACTTTGAATAAAGGTATAGTGAATATTGGTCATATTGTAGCTCACTTTTAAGGCTAGCTCCTCTTTGTTGTACCCCAGAAGCTCTAAGAACCTACTGCGGATGTCACTATCAAAATTAGCCTAAAAATACAAAACACACAAACAACTAAAAAACTGACAACATTATTTATTTGAAACTGAAAATGATGATTATTAATTTCTTCTTTTTGGATTCATACCTTGAGAAAGGACCAAACAATCTTCTCAAACTCATTTTCAGCTGCATCGATCTTTTCCTGGCAGAAATCCACAAAGCTGCCTGCACTCAGAGTGGCCTGCAGCTGATCGGAGCGCTTCAAAAATGCTGTTTCTGTAACAACTTGGCTGATATGTACAATGTGCGATGTGGGCTGCTGAGGCTGCTGGGGGTTCAGCTTAGAATTCTCCAAAGATACCAGCTTCCCACCAAACTGAACCATGATCAAAAGCCAAAACAAAGTCAGTGTTTTAGAAAGAAAAACATTGAAAATTAAACCTCTGCAAGACAAAGTACAGAAAGAGACTCACGGCAAAAGTAGCTCCCACAGGTCTGCGAATCCACTTGGGTGGTTTCTTCAGGGGATTGATTGTAGCTGGAGTGGCAGATGTCTGGGGTAGCTGCAGCGGAGGCAGAGTTTGACCCGTCCCAAAGGGATCCATGTTCCCAAATGAGTTACTAATCTGCAACAAACACCCAGGACAGAGGCTGAAATAAACTAAGAAGTGATTAAGATTTTCTCATCCTGGAAATAACCTTTTTCAGAAAGCTCACTGTGTTTTTTGAGGGAAAATGGAAATAAAGACAGACATCAGCAAGTACAAAGATCATGAAAAACAGTATTTCCACAGCCTCACGCAATCATAAAGTATCTGAAATAGCCTCAAGAAACAAAAGAAGGCAGAAAAACTACAAGTGTGACAGTCTTTTTCTAGTCACACTCTACTGTTACCTTCAAATTTGGCTAAGCTTTTGATACATCTTATTTTCTGGCCTCTTCTTACACTTCAAGGGAGTCAAATTTAGTCTTACCTGGTCTGCATGTCTCTGGCTTTGTGCCTGATTGGTGCCTCCCATGATGGAATAGATATCAATGTGTCCATCAAATCCTGCAGCTGAAAGCACTGCAGGGTTCCTGGGACACCACTGGATGTCAAAGCACCACTGACTGCTGGTGGGCAACTCATACAGAACCTGAAAAACAAAATGACTCAACATTAAAAAGATAGGATGTAACTCAAATAGGCCTTCTGTATAAAGTCTTGATCTGTGTAATTCTTCTGCTTCAATTAAAAAGCTGTAGGCAAGGCATTAAACCTTTACCTCTGCTGTGTTTGGATTCCAGCACAGAATCCTGCTGTCCTTCCCACAGCTCAGAAGCAGCTCAGGGTCAGCCAAGCTCCAGGCAATGGCCAGGACACCGCTGCACAAAAAGAAATTGACTTCAGAGTCCAACACACATACAATTTTAAGAACACAAATGAACAACTGCAAGCTGTTTCAACAGGTCTATTTACCGTGTGTGATTCTCAAATATTTTGAGAGGTGAGGTAGCAAAACGTAAGTCCCACATCTGGATGACGGGCATCCGGTCGTCCTCAGAGGCCAAGACCAGTTGAGTGGCCACTTCTGGGTTCCAAGCCAACCCAGAGCAATGCATCTACAACCAAAGACATGAGCATCAGAACAATGTTTCCAGTTAATCAAGACATCTGAATAATTCAATGCAAATAAAATCAAAGCAGTGTGCATTCCATCATTTGACTCCAAGATGAACAACGTACCCTGTTGCTATGGTCGCTAACTTTAATGATGAGGTCATTTTTGCGGAGGTCCCACACTGAAGCCCGCCCACTCGGGCTGGCGGAGGCAAGGATGTGTTGAACCTGTCTGTTCCACGCCACACAGCTGATATCTTCCAGAGGCTGTAACATGAAAACACCACCATTTTACTTTCTGTCATCAGTCAACATCATCTAAATACTTACAAACTGAAATTAACACATTATATCATTAGCACTGAACTGCTCATTATTATTAAAAAAAATTAACACTTGATGTTAACACAAGAGATACATCAACAAATAGATATACCAAGGAGATTCAGAGGACAATTTGCTATGTCATTTTCCTCTAAATAAGAACCTTTATATTCTGGCAATGCTTTTCACATGCATTATAGAACTATTCAATGATAGACTGAGACAACTTTGTACAACTTAGTAACTGACAAGGCGCACAAAACTCTGTGTACCTGTGTTTTAGGTCCTGGTGTCATTGGAGATCCAAAGTTATTCATATCCCAGATATATATTTCAGACTCATTCCCACCTGATGCAACCAGGTTTGTCTAAAGCCAAAAATATACACACATTAGTCACTGGAGATGAATACATTCTGAAAAAGATCACAGGAACACAGTGTTACATTTACTGACTAGAGCATACCTGGAATGGGTTAACGTCAAGGGCTCTCACTGGCCCAGTGTGTTTGTCACTCTCAGCGATGACTACATCACTCTCTCCAGCAATGATTTTTGCAGGGTCATAAAGGATGACATTGCCATTTTCCCCTCCAGCAATAAGGACCCCAGATGGGTGACCCTGAGCATCAATGCCAAATGGACTCCACACTAGTTTGTGATATCTGATGGAAGGAAAAAACAATGTGTGTGCCTTGGAACAGCAACAAAGAAACAACTAGGTCAACAACACAAAAGTAGTCTGTGTACCTGTGAGGAGATGAGAAGCTGCCACATGATTTCATGTCCAGAGATGGATCTGCCAAGTCCAGCTTGAAGAACTCCAAGGATGCATTGGTGCTGAAGGAGGCATCAAGCTGCTGTGCTGATGTTCCTTCAGAAAAAAGAAGCATAGGAGTCTTTGGTGCATGTCATGTTAAAATGTCATTACATTTAAAGAGTGAAGCAAAAGACACAAATAGACAAAGAGAGGTTTAGGCTCTGTTAAGTGTGTTTAGTTAAAAAAAAATAAAAAGGTTAACATTTTGTTCCTTCTGTTCATGTGGCCATTAATAGATTCCTTGACACAGTTCTTTCAGTATGAAGGACAACAGGGAAAATCTCGTCGTTGTTCTCCGTAAATATGTACAAAGAAATTATCAGATGATAACAGGAGTGTTCAGCTGTCTGTTTTATCAAGTGTATATCACCAAGGTACAGTCTTTTAATACCAAAATCACAATGTTTTCACAGTGTTGCTGTTGAGCTGTTAGGGAATTATATGATGAAATGGCTGTAACTCTGACAGATGTTCAAATTTGGATGAAGGCCTTCAGTTTTCTTCAAGTGAAGTGGTAAATACAATTTTGCACAGAACTGAGGAATGTCGAGTCTGTCTTTCATGACTAATGGATTAGATAAATCTAATGTTCACAAGGACACCTGGAAATTGTTAGAAAACCCAAACCCTGTCCTCCTTTATATCAGTCTATGTTTAAATAGCTGGAAGAAAAAATTAATTATGTCCTGTTAAAACACAAAGCAGCAGCAGGCCAGTGTTGGTGTCTGATGCATGCTCATACCTGTTGCCAGGTAGATGGGGTGGTGCTGTGCAGGACTCCAGCTCTGGATGGCTGTACGGTTGATCTCTTTGAGTTTCATCCTGTAGAAATAAATACATATTTTTAGGACAAAGAAACTACAAACTACTACTGATACTATTCAGCTTTATTTTTTATCAAATACTAAAGCATAAACAATCAATAAAGCAGGTATAGACGGAAACTGCTACCGGCACATTTATGCAGCAATAATGATCCAATAATAATTTCTACAGATAAAGATAATTTTACTTCACAGAGACTACTTTTGCTTTTCACCCTACTACTTTTTGTAAATTAGGTTTTTGCATTGCAATGCACCACTGAAATACAGCACAAGTAGTAACAGTAATGTTCTCTATAATACACGTTTATGCTGTAGTAATGTGTCCAGTGCTCTCACATTGGTGTATTAGTGTATTTCTCCTCTGTGCCTCGTGGCGGCTGTCTGTTAAATAACCTTGCTATTGTTACACTTGTAAATACACTAAGTACTTATAGTTAAAGGCGCAAGACAATGACCTCCTCTGACTGACACTAGCAAATACAAAGGTATTGCCATTCGCATTTTCAGGACGAGCGTTTTGTCGAAGAAATTACAACGCATTTTCAGGTTAATATTAAAAAAATAAAAAGTACAGTACGAGCTAGTAGCAAGCTAACAGCTGATGAATCAATTAGGAGCCACAGCAGGTAACGAACCAAAAGGAGCTCATTAGCACAGAAAAAAACAAAACAGTCAATTAGCATGAAACAGGCTACTGCTCACAGTCACCTTTTGTACCCGCTTAGTAGTACACGGTGTCTTATTGCTGCAAGGCGAAATAACGTTTTGCTGCCTGCTAGCTGTCTGTGCAGGCAAAATATGACAGTGGGAGGACTGTTCACTCTTACACAAACCCACACAGATCTTATTACTTCACCAAAGAGGCTTACCTTCCCTTCTTTGCTCCTTTTTACTTTAACGCACACATACAATGGGTTGCAAACAATATACACCCTCCACCCGTACAAGTTCCCCTTTCGGTTCTGCTTAAGGATTACAGACTGTAAAAACACTAGAAGCTACCGGTCCCGGCTGCGGACTCAGACAGATTTCCACGTCCCCACTGGTCTCCATCAACGTGGCACTAAGCAACAGTCTCCTCCTCCCACGAAGAAGAAGCACTTCCGGGGGATGTCCGTACGCCTACACCCGCTAACATGCTAATAATGCTACATTAGCTGTTAAAAACGTTAAAGATCAAAATAGAAAAGACCATAACAGCACTTTACTGTCATGTTTTAAAGTATTGACATAGAGTTTACGTTTAAGGAAGTATATTTAAGAGTTAGTTTTGTCACTGTTTAGGAAAGGAATGTTGAACACTCATGTTGGAAAAAACAAAAACCCTCATCTCTAATTTTGCTTTTTATATGTATGATGGGGCAAAATGAATGTTTGTTTATTCTATAAACCAGACATTACTCCCAAATTCCAAAGAAAAATATCCTAAAAATTATTTATTTCAGGCTTGTCAAAATAACAAATGCAGTGTTTTCAGACCTAATGTAAAAATGCAACATATTAACTTGTGAATAGTACAACTGTTTTGAATTTGGAAGTTTATCAATATTTGAGGGAACATTAGGTGTTCTGTCACAACTTTCATGTGCATCCATTCCATCATCCTTTACATTTGCTCATTTGTTGGGTCACTTCATGCCACAACTACTGCAAAAGTGCAAGTTATTTAGTTTGAGTATGTAAGAACACCCATCTTCAAGTTTCCAGTGGAGTTCATGTCTGAAAATCTTAATTGGTAAGTGGGAAGACCTAGGACACACTGGAGAGACTATGTCTCTCAGCTGGCCTGGGAAAGCCTCGGGGTCCACCTGGAAAAGCTGGAGGTGTCTGGGGAGAGGGAAGTTTGGGCATCCCTGCTCAGACTGTTGTCTCCGCAACCCGGCCCCAGAAAAGCGGAAGAAAATGGATTTTTTTTTTTTAAATTGAGCTGTATTTATTATGCTCTTGAATGGTGTTAATTCCATTTTGTCCTTTTTGTAGATATTAACTTTACAACTGGTTGATCAATACACATACATCAATTCAAAGATACTCAAACTACGCTGAGCTATAAAGCTACATAAAACCCCTTTTGTTAAGTCACATAAGGAATTATTAGAACTACAAATTACTTGTTTTGCATTAAACATCTGTAAAGTCTGATAAACCTTAATGAATGTTGCCACATGACATGTTTGTGTGTTGCCATCTGAACCAATTTAATCACACACATCCTCTGGATAGGAAATTATGTACCATATATAAATATATGGATGTACATATTCTAACACTGTAAAACCAAGACACTGATTAGACAAAACCAGACACGTCTACAGTGGTTCACGGTTTTTATTAATTTATTTGGTCATATGCACCTTGGATTTTCAATAGTCCTGTGAAGGTGTAGTCTTCATTGTCTTCAGCTGCAGCACCCTGGGCAAACAGAAGCAGATATAAATGTGAGAGGAAAAAAAAAAAAAGTTCTCACAAGAAAACTGAATGACAAGTTAAATAATCCACCCTCATCCAGAAACTGTTTTATAATCTTCCCCAGACATATGAATGGGTCAGATGGGTAGTGATTGGTATAATCATTGGGATGGTCGTTAATTTGAGAAGTTAATAAAGAACAAAACAGTACGTACTTGTCCACCTGGCACCTTGATCTGTAAAAGAAAAATATTTCGCATTTATTTTTCCCCAGCACAAATAAATTTGTCAGACATGTTTTGCAGGGCATAGAACTAAACAGATCTGATCACAATGGGGTCAAAAGTACACATAACTGACTGTCAGGATGAGTGGGTAACAGCGGAGTAGAGAATACCTCCAGTTAACATGAACTCACAGGTCAAGCACATGGCAGACCCCCACGGAAACACTACCTGTGACCATGTGGAGCACAGGAGAAGGCCCTACTACGTCTGACGATAGTTTTTTGTTTTTTTTTTGTAACTTTATCACCAAATAATGGACAATGGTAGCTTTACTCATTAAATTCACAATATTTAGCGAGCAAAGTCACATGTGAGAGATAAAGGACCGGGTTTGTGTTAAACGAAGTGAACCTTGTAAACTGTAATTAGAAAAACGAGAAAACGATACCTACCTACACAAGCAATTTTACCCAAAAGTGAAACAAATATTACTAGAAAAAAAAAAGCGGCATGCATTTGTAACATGTGTGACAACTCCACGACTTCTTCTGCGGTCTTCTTCTTTTTCTTCTTCTTCTTCTTCTTCTTCCTCTTTCTCTTTTTTTTCTTCTTCTTCTTTGATTGGGAAAAACACAGTTATTACTTGTCTGCTCACTGCTCTTTACTGCCCCCTATTACATGGGAGGACGTTTATGTACTTGACAAACTCATCTGTAAACATACTTTTTAACAGGGTTTAATAAAAGTGTCAATTTAAAATATATATTTTTGTGCAATGATATGATCGAATTGATTAAACGTCTTTTTTATATTATATACATAATATCTTATATTAGATAGAATCTTAAAGTTCCCCTCTTAGTTTTATATATATGTGTGTATGTGTGT
>JAPQRP010000005.1:34651515-34665018 GCA_037367295.1 Apogon hyalosoma | reverse complement strand
ACCCCACCCCCCACCCCCCCGCTTTAGCTCTGACAGATTGTAGCAAGGACCTTCATGTAGCAAGGGCCCAACATGATTATATTTCAGGGGGCCCAAAATTAGTAGCTGTGCCCTAGACCGTTGTTGCTGTTTTGCTTTTTCAGGGAAGGCCTACAAACTGTACTGTATATAAAGATGGATGCCGCAGGTCACTTCCTCCCACTGTGAAAGCATCAGGGATGTGTGCTTCATCCATATGAATCACAGTCCATGGTCTGAATTTTCTCACCTCTTACAAAATTTAGATGAGTTACAACCAAACAATAACATGTTTTCCTCCAGTTTCTGGAGACTTTTATTATTTGATTAGAAACTGTGCATTTTTGCATCATTTTAGGCTGACTATTGCAAAATTGACAACATCTAGATGAATTGAATATTATCTATCTATCTAGACCAGAACGATGAACACAAATCCGACTAATGTAACTCAATGAAATGTGTTGAGGGGTTTGGATCTGGTTTTAGTTCTGAGGAAGCGTCTCTGTGCCCATCTTTATCTACAGTCTACGCTATGACCGGAGTCTGTGTGTTGTGATTATGAAAGAAGCAATGATTCTCATTACTAAAGCTTGATTTATTTTACAAATTTGCAATTTTATCTTTTTACAGGATTTAAATTTTAAATCAACTTTATACATGCTCACAAAAGTAAATATGAAGAAAGACAGTACAAAACAGATCTCTGTACTGAAGGTTTGTGCAAGGCTACTCTGACGCTGTGCGTACTGTATTGTATGAATGGTAGAAAGTCATCTTAATAACAGGGTAGTTAATCAGGTTGTGGCTGAAGTCAGGATTTTGTTGTCTTTCCGCTTGTATCTGTTATAGATCCAATGAGAAACAGGAGAGATTAGAAACAGGAGAAGCTGTAGATCATGGTCTTAATTCAACTCAAGCATCAAGGGGTTGGTGAGCCTGGATTAAGGCGTTCAGGGAGATAAAACCAAATGCGAGGTAAGACAGGGTTACCAGCTGCAGTTGAACAAAATATACACCTTACAAAGTCAAGCAGAATATTTAGCAACCAACTTCAATACTATCCCCAAACCAACGTACCAGGGAAATGCAGGCAGTTAAAAGTAATTAACATTGAGTCAGAAGAAGCATATGGACAAGTGTTGATCTTAAAAACTGTGATACAGTTTAATTGAGTCAGGATGGGAGGTCATGTGAGACATCGCATTCAGCTACAGCCACAATGATGAATACCAACCCACTGCTAGCCCTACATCCAACACTCAGAAGAGGTTGTACGGCTGGATTACATCATGTGAGGTACTAACAAGAGCATTAAATAAATTAGTTTAAAAGAGATTAACTGCATTGATACATGATATTTCATAACAGAAATATTAACCAGCTGTGACTTAACGGGGCCATTGTGCTTGTGATTTCTTTTAATGTATCAACCTTTAACTCCAACTAAATGTGGGGAAAAAAATTGTTTTGTGCAGACATAGGACTAGATGAGCTAAGCTTTATGGTGAATTTACAGATACAAAAGAGAAAACAAATGCTCCACTTTAAGACTAGTTTTGATCTGTGTTTTGCATACTTTGTATCACTCTATTCTGGGAATGATCCATTTCCATCTGTCCCCATGATGAAATGCTTTTAAGCAAAACTGGACTGTCAAACAACATGATTTGTAGTTTTCAACAGAGGGGAAACAGGTAGTGGACAAGAGGGGAAAAACATTGGAGCTCATTATATGAGTTTTATGTCCTCCACTCACGTATCATTGGTGTCTGAAAGACCACATTTATAATTTATATGTGAATGAAGAATACTTTACCTTAACAGCATAATGGTGGATGATTTGATTCAGTCATGACTTTGGAAAATCCACCTAATAAGAAGCCTTATTTCACAAAGTACATTCAGTCAAAGCAGAAAAGCACAGAAACTAATATGGCTGATGAGGTGTTGGTTCCATATACAGTAGGTGAACGTACAGTAGAATACCCTGGAACACACATTACAAGGTTGTTCAGATCACAATCTGGTCAGGATTGAAGTTCATCCTGAACTGGAGGTATTTTGGAAATGTTACTCCAGTCTGACTGGATTTGTCCCTTCTGCATTACTTGTAATGTTGCAGCCAGAAAAGTGCTATGAAGAACATGGAGTTAAAGTCTGAACAGATACCAAAATAAATAATCTGCTGGTATTTTTTTTTTTTTTGGGGGGGGGCTTTGCCAGTAAAAATGGAAGAACACAAAAACATGAACTCATGTCACCAGTGCAGCAACATACCTACTGATACCGACCCGTAATATCTGGACCAGGACTAAAACAAAAATGGAGAAATGTGGCTCTGTTTTCCAAGATTTCAGCTTTTTGTGATTTGCAAAGGCACCACTAAATGTGACATGATGAATCTTTAATAGTTCAGAATTAATTGTTGCAGCTCATGTCTAGACACACAAATCTGATCACTCTCAAAAAAGGAGTGATGACCATCTGTCCTACAACATCTTATGTCTTATATCTTCTTAAATGTGTTTGTCCTGCACTCTGCCGTGTAAGATGAATGCAGTCATTAAGTTGTAATATTTGCTGCTGTGCTTTTTCTGCAGTGACACATAAAAACACTCACTGACTCTTGATTTGTGCTCCAGTGACACCAAACCAGCTATGATCAGTTGGGTATAATTTGCTCTCTGCACTTGTGTTTCCTAAAGTTGCTTATTATTAGGAACAAGTAACCAGAACATCACTAAATGATCCACAGTACATTCCTGGTTTACTTGAATGAACTTTACGTGAATTCATGGCCTTTATAAGCAAGTGACAAATAAAACTGACAACTAGGAACTAGGCTTCAGCACCACAAAAATATTCCCCACCCCCAAACCTATACCTCTGCCAATCCACCCTTATTCCAAATGTTCTGAACACTTCTGTGTGTGGGCATAAACCATTATGCGTGTGCACTGATTTATAATTTCCTTTAGGATAAAACCAAACATTGCCTCTACTCATTCTCTTTCAAACAATTTAGGCTAGGCTTAGTCAATAATTAACAATTTGCAGCACTATAAACCACACAATATTAGCGCTCATAATGGTTACAAATATTTGTCAAAATAAATATCAAAAGATACGTGTTCTGTTTGTCTACTGTAAGCACAAATACACTGATTACATAAAAGTTACAGGCAACTTTTTGGAAAAACCTTGAAATGGGAAATAATACAGGAAAACAGAATAAAATGGAAGAACAAAAGTTTGGAGAAACTGATTTGCCAGCGTCTTGTAGGACAAAGAATGTGGAGAAAAAGAAAAATGTAAGATTAAATTTACCCCTAAATTCCTGTTCAGCACTCGAGTCATTTTTGCTCACCACAGCCAAGGTGAACAACTTTGATAACGTCATGTGAAGGCAACTTGCTGGGTCCATTTGTCCTTCAATTAGTTGCTTACAAACCAGGTGAACAGTACAAATGACTGCTCCGTGTCTGTTATTCCAGCTGGCTTTAGCAAACTCAATACTGGGGAAGCCATGTACTCTGGGGCCATTGTTCCTCCTTTTGATGAGGGTGACAACGTGAGAAGCCCCAGGGGTCCGGGACAGTGCAGATGAGTCCACACCCCTCGGCCCCCACAGCTGGGCCAGGTCAGACAGTGGACAGAGTCACAGTGCTCGGCCTAGCAGTTGATGGAGGCACAGTCTACTTTGGCTTTCCCCGCCGAGCTGATAATCCTCATGAGGCAGTGTCCGAACTCCTCCAGGATCATCCGCTCTGCCTCGGCCTGAGGCTGATGAGTCTGTTCTGCCCGTTTGGCCTGTTCCAGCAGACACTCACACGTTGCTTCCAGCACATCCTTTGTTACAAATGTATATGGTAACCTGCAGACACAGGAAACAAAGCATTAATAAATTATTGTCTGTGCCACCACCCCTCCTCTACCATTAGCAGAGGAGGTGAATTGTCGCCACAGTTACAAGTATGTGACACAAAGTCTTGAAATAATACAAGCGACAGTTCTGTTTCCAAAAAATAGTTGTTGCCGTCTATTCTTAGCATAACCATCTTTAATGATACTTTTAGTTTACACACGAGTCTGTAAATGGCATGTTCAAGCCTGCATGGCTAATCCTCCATCACATATCATTACCCATTATCATTTATATACAACATGGAATAACCTGCATTATTGTTATGAAATGGATATTTTATTTTTGTTTGATATGTGTATTATTCTCATGAAAAGAACTGTTTATTTTTGTTTTTTTAATATGTGTATTATTATGAAATGGACCAAGCTCATTTTTGTTTTTGATATGTGCACTATTACTGCTATGAAAGGGACTGAGTTTATTTTGATGTGAAATGCTGCTGC
Organism: Apogon hyalosoma; assembly: GCA_037367295.1. Lineage (NCBI taxonomy): Eukaryota > Metazoa > Chordata > Actinopteri > Kurtiformes > Apogonidae > Apogon > Apogon hyalosoma. The sequence goes on along the minus strand of JAPQRP010000005.1, from coordinate 34,660,629 downwards.
AAAATGGACAGTCTAGCCTTGATATGTATGGGAATTTTGTGTTTTGTGCATAGTCAGAATTTAGTCTGATATGTGTAAGAATTTTGAGTTACTTATGGGATTTGACATAGGAATTTAGAGAAGGTAGAAGGATGGGGTACGGGGGCAGGAGATTATAAGTGAAACTTCCTCCCGTTCCTTTTTGAATGTTTGACTTTCTTTTTATATAAATCCTTTTGTTGTTTGGTTTTAATGTTATATTCGAAATAAACAAACAAACAAACCTTCAGAATATTCCATAACTGTGTGTTTTTGTCTCCTTGGGTGAATTTAACACTATATAACTTAAGGGTGTAATTGTTATTCCTAGGTGAATTTTGTCTCATGTACCTCACCATCTGTTTTATCAACTTTTTTTCCTATCTGTTATTTTCTTGTATCATATTCTGTACATTTTTGGTATGTTTGAATTGACTTTTGTATGTGCTGGTGTGCTTCTTGATCACCCCCCCCCAAAAAAAAAAAAAAAAAAAAAAAAAAAAAAAAGAGATTTATTTTCAAAGAACTTCATAGTTAAATAAATAAAAAATGAACCTAAGAAAAGTGAAATGTCCAAACTGTTATTTTCCTAAAATGTAATCTACATGCATTTAAATCCCTTAATGAAAGACTAACATTTAAACAAAAAAGAAAAAAAAAAACATTCTTTCTCCAGCTTAAAGTATATGGCACTATTATGATAAATTTCTCAAATAAACAAATTTAATAACAATTTGAATGTAAAAGTGGAAATTTAATTTCACTGGGGCTAAATATTTGAAATAATAAAATAGAACTAAACATCCGATGCATGGCTGGGATCAGAAGAGGGGCACAGGACATTTATTCATATTCAGATCAGCATCCTAACAACGATGCAGAGAAACTGTCTACTACTCATTTGTTGTCGATTCCGTCTGTTTCACATTATGCTCAACACAGTTTATTTCAGGCATAAAAAGTCTTTGCTGTGCCCAACAGCCATGACAAAAGAAAAGATCACAAACATTAAAACTAACTTATCTGTGCAACTTAATCATATTAAAATAGTCCTACAGAAGTATCTTACTTTGTTGTTAATGTATTAAAGTATTAGCGTACCTTCCACCTCCACTGGAAATGATGGGTGTTGTTCTCATGAGCAGGTCTGAGATCTGTGATGACAGTTTGGTCTTGGCTGCAGTTTGCTGTTGCACTCGGACTTCTGCTGCGTCAGCTAAATGCATGAGGGTCTTCCTCTCTGGACTCTCCTCAAAGTTTTTACAGCCGATGCATTTACAAATGGACGAGCACATGATCTTCGCCTTTTAAAAAGAAAGAACGTCTTTCAACCATCTATGTTGAGAGAAACATAAAACACCCAGTGCGAACGATTGAGTAGCTGATGTCTCACCTCGTAGCACTCGCAGTAGTTCTTCAGGCAGCCTGATCTTTTACAGTTGCAACCTTTGCTGTGTCGACGGTCTGACTCGCCCTCTTTGCCTTTACCAATTTTAGGTTTGAAGGCCTCTGGATTCCGGTCCAAACACGTCTGCGAAGATACATTTTGCCTTGATCACATGTTCCTGAAGATGCAACTCAGTTACACCAACACAGACCCTTCCAGCTTACCTTTATAGCTTTGAGCCGCTCTGTCTCATGCTCCAGGTTATTGAAGCAGTTATTGCAGTTACAGTTATTGCAGAATTCTCCGTTTGCAAAGCAGTCACAGTACCTAAAGAGAACAAAAACAGGACAGGCTTACTAAAAGCGAATAGTTGAGCCTGAGTGAAATACGTCGTCAATCAATTTTCTAAGCTGATACCAATACCAGTGGTTCAACTAAAGGTTTGGCTCATAGCAGATGATGACATTATTTTGTGTGCATTTTTTTCTGAATCTTTATACAATATAACTGTACTGTCTCATCCTCACATCACCTTTGACTGCACAATTTATCACCTACTGTACCAAGGGAAATTGTGTGTTATTTACCAATATCAGCAGTATTATATAGCATCAACAAACTGGTCATAACAGTTGTACTTACAGTTTGAGACACTGTGACTTGGTGCAGTTGCAGGGTTTTCTCGGTCTGGATGTCGTCTCAGCTGTTGATAAGCTGTGAGTCCCAAAATAATAGAATTTATTAATATAACACTTAAGCTCCAGTATGCCAGTATTAGACCAGTTTTTCCTTTATAATTAAAATGAACAAAACATTTAATGAGACAACTTGTTTGATAAAAAAAACTACCATTAAAAACAGATATTATAATATTCATTTACTATTTCTATAGTGTAAGCTGCTTTCAAACAGAACGTTAGTGCTTCAGTTGGTCAGTCACACACACTGTGCATTAAACATCTTACTGTAAGTTCTCACCCATTGAGTGGAAGTCTGGCCTGAGTCTGGATGCCAGCGGATGCTTGGAAACCAGAGCTGCTGGCAAGGGTCACGAAAGGTGTCTGCTGGAGCTAAAAGAAATACAAGTTGGAAAGAAACAGGTCACCACAGATAAATATTGCAAAGTTTTCAACTTCATTTGCAGTTTGTAGATAGTAATGCTATAAACAACTAACCTGTGTGACATATTGTGCTGGCACGACTGCATAGCCCACATTCCCGGCCCCTGGAGCTGGTGCCAGGACGGTGCCTGGAGGGAGGTTGGTGAAGTTGGGCTGTATCTGTGGTAGTGGAGTTGCGGGCATGATTAGGCGTTGCTGTGTCTGAGCTGTGGTCACCACCTGGGCTGTTGATGTCAAAGGCTTCGGTGCCACCTACAGGGAATGACTGAATTCAGCTAAAAGCATTCTCCAGAAAACACCATGTTGAATGAATACACTCCGTTCAGTTACCTGTTTCATGGTCTGTGCAGGGACAATTGGGACAGACATCCTTACTGCTCCTGTACTGACAACCATCGGCTTAGCTGTGGAACATTAAGCATCAGATGTTATGACAAAAGAGCCTCTACACGTACCTTTACTAAGTACTGATAGATGTCAGATGTTCTGAGTCACCTGTTGGTATGGAGCTCGTACTGGGACCGCTGGGCTGTCCTGTGCTGCTTGCTGTTGTGGCTGTGACAAGGCGAACGTAGTGGAACCTGCTACCTGGCACCTGAATCTGCTGTACATTCGGTTGAGTGGCTAGTGGGATGATGGTCTTGAACTGGGAGCCACTGACACCTCCCACTGCCACAGACTGCACTGGTTTAATATTCTGTAAGTGGTCAGATTGAACAGCAGATACATTACTGGAATTTTCTCAGCTCCTTCAAGTGTTATCTTGTAAACATAAACAAGTAATTTCAGAATGATACGTGTTTGATTACAGCTTTTGAACACAACTGCATCACAATGAAAATGAGACAGAATAGATTAATTTCCTATCACCCACCTGAGGGTTGTACCTCACTCTTTAGGAAAAGAGACAATGTACTACAACTATACAAGGATTTCTTTTAAGAAGTGGGAGAATTGCCTTTCGTAGCTGACCAAGAAAAAAAAAAGTCCTATCCTAATTAAGTCAGCCCTGAATCTTTCTCTTCCAACAATGAAGTGTGACAAAAACAGAAGGCCTAGTCAGATTTTACAGCCATCCACTTGTAATAAAAGGAAAAAGGTACTGGCTTAACAAAAGACACAAAACAAATATAAGTTACATAAGTTAGTCATACTCATTCAAATCCAGTACAGTATTGATTAACAAAACCAGCTCATTTGCAACAAAATCCATGGCATCAGTGCCCACACTTCAGCTGATCAAACAGCTGTGGGCTCTGGTCTCACCTGTGCTGTGGTTTGGCTGGTGGCCACTTTGACGGGCGAGGCTGATGTGGACTGCTGTACTGTGAGGATCTGCTGGCCAAGTGCTACATTCACAGGCAGTGTGACGGACTTCTGTGGGGCGCTAGGGGTCGGAGATGCCACAGATACCACAGTCACCTACAAACATGGAGGAGAGTGGAATACTGTCAGTCCAACTATTCATCCAGTCAGACATTTTAGTACTCTATGCTATGTGTGTCTGTTTGCTGTTCGAGGTTACTGCCTATATTCAGCATATTTCCTCAATGCTGAAGCACAGAAATTACTCTGGACCTTAGTTCTCAGTAACATTTTATGCTAGGTTCCTCTCACATCACCAATGAAATCACAATGACTACCTGACAAATACAACATCTTTCATTTGGTGCAAAAAAATATGAAGTAACATTATGATAGGTACCAAAACAGCATTTTTTTAAAAAAATGCATGTAACATTTACTGCTTCTCTTAAAACTTTACATGAGTTAAAAAAAAAACAAAAAAACTGAATGTCGCCTTCTTTTCCTTTAGGCTGTTCCTATCTGGGGTCGCCACAGCGAATCATCTTCCTCCATTTAACCCTATCCTCTGCATCCTCTTCTCTCACACCAGCTACTTTTATATCCTCTTTCACTACATCCATAAATCTTGTCTTGGGTCTTCCTTTAGACCTCCTGCCTGGCAGTTCCAACTTCATCATCCTTCTACCAATATATTCACTATCCCTCCTCTGTACATGTCCAAACCATGTCAGTCTAAAAAACATAAATAAATAAACAATAATAATAAAAATACAACTATATTTATGTAACAGTGATGATCTGTGTAGTAGGAGCAATAGCACAGCAACATAAAAGAACACTCCAGAACATTACTATGGAAACTATTGCCATTGTTTTCCTTCTGTCACCATGATGTGAATGTAAATAACAAGATGCATCTGATCATAAATTTAAGAAAAAGTATTAAATTACAGTGTCCCACGTATGAGATTTGTAAAATTTACCTTACTGGGTGTCTTCAGGGGTGAAATCGCAATCTTTTTGCCTGGTATGCTTTGAATACTAGTGCTATGGGGCTCAGTCAGAGTAATGGTCCTTGCAGGCATCACTGGGGAATTCTGTGTGAGGACCCGTCCTGTAAACAGATGATTTTAAGGAAATGGATACTTACAACAGAACAAGGTCGTCATGTTGAACACTTAACACCACAAAATGTTCATATTTAACAACTGACTAATCAACAATAACTGAAAATACTTACCTGCAATGACAGGTGACACTGATGACTGAGGGCTGAGACCTTTGCTGTTAACAGTTTTTGTGATGATAAACTTGATCGGTGCTGCTGAGGATGCTGGTGTTTTTTTAGCGATCTGCAGTGACATTCAGTAATAATGATGGTATTTGTATGAATAAAACCACATGAAAATAACATGTTTAATCTGACCAAATGCCTATTAAATCTAAGTGAATTGTAAAAATGGCATTTGCTCATGGTTGTTTTCATTCTAGGAATAAATCAAATCCATTTGTCTTCTCAAGCTGATACACTTGCTGATCTATAATCTGTGTGTATGCCACTCTCTACATTACATTTGCATCACATTCCTATGTTTTACATGTGCCTGCCCTGTAAATTATCAAATATTCTAGATGCAAATATATAACCCCATGAACATCACTTTTATGCTTGCGTGAAGCTGCCAAATACCTGATCAACTGTGCTAACAGGTTATAGGCAGACAATGAAGTTAAAAAAAAAAAAAAAAAAAAAAAAATCCAAATTAGTGTTCTGCCGTACACACTCATTCGCTCCCCAAACTGTACACTGACTAAAGCCGGATCTAAACCTTTGGCTTGTAGCAAATTTCTACTTCCCTACTTTCTACCGGAATAACCAGAGAAGAACCCAAGAAAAGTAAAGCATCTGTACCATCAGGATGTGCAACATATGGTGTCTCAATTCAGTTCAGATCATGGCCGGCAGCCCATACGTTTAAATGCTGGATGTGCCCTCCAGAAGTATTAATGGATGGAAAACTGGCTACTGCAGTGGTTAGCAAAGCCAAAAAGATTGGATTCTCTTTGAGAGTTTACTTAACTCCATAGCTGTAAGTTGTGTTTATACAATTTAAGAATGTAGTTATAACTCTGAGTTTTGAATCAGTGTTTGAATTGATATTTACAGATGCAATATTGGGCTGAAGTACATTTGCACCAAGGTTTTCACTATCATATCATTTTATAGACTAAGCCAGTTTAGCCATCTTTTATTATTAACCAGTAGATGACATCTTAATGGCTATGAAAAATATATTTTTAATATTTAAAATGTTAAATTACACAAAACTCCTTATTGCACAGTAATAAAAGTCACTAATTTTACCTGTACAGTCTTCAGCTGCTGGGCCTGCAATGTTGTCACCGGGTTGGCACTACTTCCCACCACTGGCTTGAGCTCTGATCGTCCCCCAATAGTCACCACTTTAAACTGTGGGGTTTGGGACTTGGCATCTCCTGAAGTCTGGGCAACACCAGCTTTACTGCCAGTGTGTGGCAACTGTAACACAATAGGCTGCCCCGACTTCCCTATAGCTGTAACTAACAATTTTTGTCCCTCCTGCTTAATGACTTGGGGAGATCCTGCAGACTTTGCTGCTTCAGTGGCCTGTGATGAGGCCACTTTGTTGAGAATGATCTGGTGGTTTGCAGCAGAGATGGTGAAGGGAGCAGTGAGCTTTTGCAAACCACTTGTAGTGACACTAGTCCCAGTCACACTATCTGTAGTCTTGGTGGTGGCTGTTGACGTGGCCAGACATGGTTTGAGGGTAAGGAGGGGTGACGACAAACTGGAAATGGAGATAGGAATCGGATTTCCAGAGCTGATGCTCAGCGTGGAGTCTGTGGAGGTGATCAGACCCTGCTCTGCTGAAGCAGAATCTGAACAGAAGCCACTTTCAGAAGCCACAGGTGTGTCTGTTTCCATTGGAACTGATGTGTCCTCATCGGGCTCTGACTGCACAGTGGTGCCATCAGACTGGGAGTGAGGAATGTCCTCTATAGCCTCAGTATCCATGATCTCATCAGGAAGGAGGCTGTTGAGTTCTGGTGACACCACGTCCATGACTGCAGAGTCTTGGCAGTCACTCAATTCTGCAAAAGCAATATAACTTTAACTGTCACTGTAAAATGAGTCCAAGACACATACTGTACTATAGATGGGAAAGCTATAAAATGTGGTTAAATATGCAATGCTGAAAAAAATCCAATTTTTTCTTAACCCCCAACCCCCAATTATTTTAAGTAATTATTTTAACCCAACATAAAACAGGGGATGTGCATTTGTGTTGCACTCAAAATATACACTTAAATTAATAACAGAGAACATCATTTACAATGTTCTTGGATTTACATACAATATATTAACAACTGCAAGAATATGTCTGGTTAAAGTGCTTCAAATACTAAATAAGTGAGGAGAATAATAGTCAATTTGAGAATACACCATTCTGCAAAGAAAATAAATAAGTATAGCTGTAATAGCTAGCGAGTTAGCCGTGCACTCAGCAGAAATGTCCGTTTTGATAAGTTTATGCTGGTCAATAAATCACTTATTAATAATCAAGTGGCATTTAATCAATGAAGAAGCCTACGTTAGTCACGTTTGCCTTCTGCTACTGTTGACAGGGCCTGACAGCTGATGCTGGTTTAGCTAGGCCGCACCGATCATCTCAGGCGGATCTTTGTCCTGCTGCACTCTACTCAACATTAATCCACCGAAACACACATATGAACCCTACCCACCCCAAACCACTCACACTCAACTCACTGCTCCAAATATTTTCACGTCCTCGGATGAAACAGACAAGCGCAAACAACGCGGAGCAACAATAATTCATGTAAAAACATCTCCAGCAGTGGTCCCAGCTGGGGCAAAGAGTGAGAAAGCGACAAGCTGTTTGTTGGCTTCGTTACTATTTCAGGCCGGGGTTGGATTTCGAAAGATCCGCCATTTTTACATCGTCATCAGCTCAGCTAGCTTCCCGGCTAACACAAAGCTATGCAGCGTGAGGACGTGTATTTATTAATATTCACCCACGTAAAGGCAAGACACTCAGCAAGCAACCACAAATAACAACAACTACATATGAGCTACAGATAACACTAACTAGTAACTGTTTACTAACGTTACTAGTAAGTGTTAAACTATTTTAACAGAGTCTGACAACGTAAACAACGCTAGCTCTCAATAATTCCATCTGTCACTTGTGGTATTCTTTTGGATGAGAACATTTTAGCGATGCACCATTTTAAAGTACCGACTTTATCCATGTATAACCCCTGTTTAAACCCTGGGCTTTATACCTACATTTCAACTGGCCTGACTAATTATAATAGACACATCCAAGTTAAACGTCAGGTAAGTCGTACTGAGACAAGAAAACGTATCATATACAAGTCTAGGTCCTACACAGCAAACATGTCAACTATTACACTGCTTTTTTTATTATTATTTTTTTTTTAGAAACGTGAAAATGGCTAGCGGCAAATGTAGCTAAACAGCTGATCTATCCCCTTGCGTTTTGACAGGAAACAGAAATCGCTAAAACAGCCACTTGACCGCAAAATAAAGCAATTGTCAATACGCGTCTCTGTCGTGCTAAGTTAACAAGTTAACAGATATTTTGCGTCATTATTTTACAACTCATGAAAACACCGGTTATAAATACTGTTAATACAAATTCAACACACAGAAGTAATCACTGTAGCTGCTCAGCTACATGTATTATGCTGTTCCCCGGGTGCTGTTTTGGTGTCTACCCATTACTATCGTTATCATCATCAGCCTCATCAAGCCAACCCAGCGGGCAGGACAACTGTACTAGCAAACTTGCTGAGCTTGCTAACCCCAGCTAGCTAGCTCTATAATATGCCTCAACATCAACCACATTCTTAGGTGTGCTGCTTTATACTAGATGCAGTGTCACAAAGCTTCACTCGGCCTTATACATAGCTGTGCTTACCCAAATTTTTGCGCTAGGCAACGTTTCCAGATAAAACGAGGAAAGGAAAAAGCGATTGTTCAAAATACCGCGCCGAGCGCCATTCCTCCCTGACATTTCACAGGCCGACCACGCCCTCTCTGTAATACGTCACCAGATGTCACACTTAAAGGGCCAGCAACAAGCAAACGCTTCACCATGGTTTATTTTCATTTAACCAATATTTTTGATTCATTTCCAATACTTCAAATAAATTAAGAATGTGTCAGTGACCACCAGTAATGTCACTATAACTAAC
>JAPQRP010000005.1:34603908-34636134 GCA_037367295.1 Apogon hyalosoma | reverse complement strand
TCTCTTCTCTTCTCTTCTCTTCTCTTCTCTTCTCTTCTCTTCTCTTCTCTTCTCTTCTCTTCTCTTCTCTTCTCTGTAAAAGAAGAGTTCCTGTCCTACCTGCAGCACTATCAGCTGACTGTCCCGGTACGGGTGGATGAGAATGGAGAGTTCTTGAGTTATACTGTGAAACACCACCGGCCAGGCCGACGGAGACGGGGGGTGGTAGACCCCATAATGGGATCGCTGCCTGCCTTAGACCCCCCAGAGTCTCGGCTGTTCTACAGACTGTCAGCCTATGGAAAGCACTTTCACTTAAACCTGACACTCAACCCCCACTTGGTGTCAAAACATTTTACAGTGGAGTATTGGGGCAAAGAAGGGCTGGAGTGGCGTCATAACATGGTAGATAACTGTCACTATGTTGGATTCTTGCAAAATCAGCACAGCACGACTAGAGTGGCACTCAGCAACTGCAAGGGCCTGGTAAGTATAAAGCAGCCTCTTTGTTTTTATTCCAAGTGGCCAGTTCACACTGTCCGACTGACACAAAGAGTTAACACTCTCCTTACCTCAAACAAACCCTGATACTAATGTCAGATAACTAATATATTCCTAGCTTGCGCTGCGCTTATGTGAGCCAATCTTTCAGACGCAGCGCCAGAGGATTAGACCAATTGTAGTTTGCTTAACAGAATCTTGGCTTTCTTCCACTGGCGCACTAAGTCTGCAGCCAGCTTGGGGTGAGGTGATGCTCATGGAGAAAAATCACCTCGGCTTCTTCAGCAGTGCCTTTCTTCTCATACGGGCATTAAATGTCACACATTATTCTCAAGTTTCAAAAGCGACAAGATGATGTTTTTCTTTGTAAATCCGTAACGTGATGTGGGCTTTGCTTGCATTTTTTTTTTTAAGTTTTATGTTCAAAAACAAAACTGAGCAGCACTAACAAGGCATCTAATTATCCCGTCTAAGCTTTTAGTGCTCAGGCTTTCATCCACAGACAGTGTGACCGTCCAGGTTCTCTCGGCTAATCAAGAAATTGGAAGATATTTAATAGCTGTTATCCCTTTTTCCTTCAGAATAACTCTAAAGAAGGGAAAAAAGATCCTATTTTTTTATTGGCAAATGTAATCATGTGGAGAAAACATGTATTACCCTTGTTGTAGCCAAATGTATTGGCAAGACCTACATGGAGTCATCATAAATTGAATTAGTGTTTGCCCTTTTTTCTAACAGCACCAAAAATGGACAAAACTGTGTCTGTGCTTTAATGTAATCAGCTGTCTGAGCAGTTTAAAAGCTTGACATCACACACCATTAAAACTTAAATCAAATCTAGCTTTGTGTGCTGGTGTGATATGTGTTTAATTGCTTTCATGGTAGCTTTCACAGAGCCAAGAAACATGCCAGTGTTCTCTGCAAACTCATTCTGAAGGACTTTTCTGAGATTATGCTCCACAGGGGGTGTTAAAGGGCAGCGAGTAATTTACCTTGGTTGAAGTCCAATTAACTGCTGTGTCGGTCTTGATGTAATGGATTGCTCAGGGTTTTGATGTTTAATTGCAGACTGGTGATCAATGTATTGCAGGTGCTAAATTATGACCCCATCACCAAGAATGTAACACACAGTGAATAAATGAGTCATTTAAGAGGACACTCTGGCTATTTAGTGTATTTAGTGCTTCCACAGCGTTTGTAAGGTTGGACAAGAATAAAAAGAAGCTGTCAAAATCATAGCAGTGGAGCCTGGTCTCAGTCTGCAGACTGGGTCATGACACTAAAACCCCACCATGAAGCTCATTCGCATCTTTCTCTGGACATTTCCTGCCTTTGAAATGCATCCTCAGTTTATAACACTCTGTTTTCTGTAAAAATAGAAAACCTCCAGGCTATGTAAAATAACTCTCATGACATCATCAGGGTAACCTCAGTTTCACACACTGCAGAACAAAACAGACAAAATAACTGTTCACAGCCTCACAAAACCTGATATTTAAAACTACTGGGATGCCCTTTTAAAATGGTTTAAATATAGAATAATAGTCAGAATGTTCCCCTTTTAACACAAAAAGAAGCTGATGTGTATATGTATGCATTTACTTATGATGTTTCTTCTGTCTATAATGTGTCTTTCATTGATTCTCTTCCCCTACAAGCATGGTGTTATTACAACAGAGGAAGAGCAGTATTTAATAGAGCCATTAAAGAACATATCCTCCACAACCTCCAGTGAATGGAACCTGGAAGAAGCACAGCAACATGTTATTTATAAAATGTCTGCCATTCCCTCACCACAAGAGCATAGCCAGGAGTTCAGCTGTGGCATTTCAGGTTGGTGAGCCTCCATCTGGGTTGGACTTTGTGTGGGTGGGACTGACGTAAAGGAATAACTATACATAGCAGGTTAGGGGAAGCGCTGGTTTGGTTGTAGGCCCAGGTTCTGGTAGACATGACCAGGCCTCTTGTGTGCTGTAGTTGCTCCTGGTTTGGACACCTTTCAACCTGTAGAGAAAGCCTCACTCTAGCTTTCATAAAAAGGCTCTTCAGAGTATTATTTAAGTCTGTCAGACTTTTATAGAAGCACAAATCCTATTTATAGAGCTAACAATCACATTGAGATTTTTAAATCCAGACGATTCATTTATACCAAATGCCATGTCTGCTGTGATATGACGAATTGGAAAAAGAACCAGGTGGATATTTAGGTATTTGGGCCAAGGTCTTATAAGACACGGCAAAGGCTGTCATCGCCAGGAAGCTAGCATGCCCTAACATGTACCATCTTATAGCTTTTTCCCAGAGCATCTGGGTCATAAAGCAGAGGCTTTTGCTGCAAGGTTCAAAGGGGCAGATTCCCTATGTGCATTTACCATACACAAACCAGTAACACAACCTGTCCAGCAGATTGTATGTTATCAATTATAGGCACATAATTCATGGTTTCATAATTGGGCATGACTAACTTGTCTTTTTCTCCCTTTCCTGCACAGACCTCATTAAAAGCAGTGCACCTTGCCAGGTCAGCACACCTTCCTCGGTCCACTTGTCCCCTGTTCCACAAAATGACAGTGAGCAGTCTAACAGTACCCACAGACAGAGGCGCTCCGTCAGCACTGAACGCTTTGTGGAGACTCTAGTGGTTGCTGATAAGATGATGGTCGGTTATCATGGACGCAAAGACATTGAGCACTACATCTTGTCTGTAATGAATATTGTAAGTTTGAGCCTACTTTCTGGTCATGTTGTTGGTGGATGATTACACATTGCAACATATGGACACAAATTGTCTGACTTTGTGTCTTTTCTTCTTTTCTGGAGGTCAGGTTGCCAAACTTTACCGTGATGCCAGTCTAGGAAATGTTGTGAACATTATTGTGACCCGGTTGATTGTTCTGACTGAGGATCAGGTATGAAAACCTCTATCTACTGACCTTTCTCTGCATTACTGGTATTTAATCAATATGTTCACAAAAACAAAATTAGACAGGTCTTATTATATTGCCAGTACCCTCACCTGTAGTTCAGTGTATTACTGATGGTCATGGAGTGAATGAACATCAGTATTTTATGCGATTACCTTGGTTGAATGAGAGAGTAGAGAAACTTTTCAGATGACAAATGTGCTCATGCATCATACCTTAGGGATGCTCAATTGTAGATCTTTACATGCACTGTACATGCATGTATGTATAATGAGAGAAGCAGAACATGTTCCTAGCATCTGTCTTTGTAAAGGGCCTATAGCCTTGTTTTATGTAGCATCTGGTCCAAAACACAGGATTATATTGTAATGTCAAGTGGAGCTGCTCTTTGATCCAATATGCGTAAGTGATCTGTAAATAGTTGTAATGGTCATAAGTAGGTCAACAGATGAATGATAAATGGAAGGAAGTAGCCTGTTATGTCTCAGTCTTTGTGCTGAAATACCAATGCACTCATACAGCAATGAGAATTACTGATGGGCTGTTGAGTTGTTCAGTATTGTCAGTAAACTCACATTCAATCAATAAATATCTTTTGCAGACCTTAAAATTTAACCATTTCTGAAAAAACTCCTGAGACTTTTTCCACTTCTGCATTTTTAGCCAATTTAGCTCTATGTGCCCAGAGGATGAAGCTAATATAGCTGTTGATGTTAATGCTCATAAAACTGAGCAAAGATGGAACATTGCAAACATTGTAGTAGCCTCGTCAGTGTCACCGTATTACCACGCTAATGCAAAAGAGCAGCTGAATCTAAGCACAGCTGTTCGCAGGGCTGCACATTTCCACTGCTGCAGCTACTTCTAAAAATCTCATCTCTCTTCCTGTTGTAAATGTTTCTACTTTTACTACAACAGCTCTTAAATCAAATCCAAAAACATATTGGCTGTTCCAGCAAATGCTCCTCTATCCTCACTCTGATCCCAGTACATTACTCCTCCAAATAATTCCTCTTGGTAATTCTCGTACTCAGGCAATGACTGTGGTTTCAACTGTCAGCTTGACTTGACTCTAAGTTCATTGTCTGTTATAGGCTACTGCTTAAGAAGTATTCCAGTTATTCCACATATTCTCTATGCAAAGAATGCTCTCTAGGTTGTAAGGCACTTACGCTGTGCTGTATTTGTACTATGTGATCTTTTGCAGCCTAATCTAGAGATTAACCATCATGCTGACAAGTCACTGGATAGTTTCTGTAAGTGGCAGAAGTCTATCCTCTCCCATCACGGTGATGGCAACAGTATCCCAGAGAACGGCATGGCTCATCATGACAATGCTGTTCTGATCACACGGTGAGTCTGGGCTCACATCACTCACCACATTTTGCTTGATATAATTCACAATGGAATGGACTTTGTTAGGTTACTTTTGGGATGTAATAAGTTACAGAATACTTGTATCTCTGTTAAAAATCTATCTTAATTACTTAAACAAAGCATGATCACTTATAGCATTAATATTGTTTGTTCATGTTTCTAACAAATGTTTTAAACTGGGCAATTTCTTTGCTGCAAATGAACAATAACAATGCTCAAAATTGGAGTGTATAAACATTTGACTGATGTTTGTTTATATCCAACTAATTCTGTGAAGCCCTGTGAGACAACCTTGTTGTGACATAGGGCTCTACAAATAAAACTGAATTGAACTGAATTGAATCCCATCAAATGAATGGAGCCTGTCTAGATGTTTGCTGAACCTCAAAGAGTTGTTTCATTTACCTTACACTTTAAAATAAGTCATTTTCTAATTTTAGGGTAACAGGTTGCAGGTTATTTTCTGTGCTGTTGATGTATGACTGGTGCTCAGCTGCGGTTCCACTCTAAAATGTAGGGTTCAAGTGTTTCCTAATAGTGGACACCAGCTATTGCGCTGGTTGTACCAAATGTCCAGCTCGCCTGCACACAGTTACTGAAAACTATTAAAAAGCTGATGAGAATAAAGGCCTCAGTTCTGAAAATAAAATGTGCAGACGTACTGTACCTGTCACACTGCAATTTATGTCAAGGGTGTTACCATAAAACAGCAAACCTCTGTCATTACCTGGAATAGACCTCATTGTTGCCAGAACTGTTTTGGCTACATAACCTAGCAACTACAGTACATATTCCTTCCCCTCACCAGTTTCTCTAAAGAAAGGATGGTGTTTTGTGATCGACATGGGCTAAAGCCAAGCATTTTGACTTGCTGAGCTCTGCACAAAACAGCCTTTCTATCATCTGTGTGCTCTTGTTTGTTGTCGGTGCGTTGATGTTTGCCAGCTCCTTTGGCTTCTGGTTTTATTATTGTTTTTAACTTCACTCACAAAGCATTTAAGGCTGCTTAGTGGAATCTACATGCATTTTTTTTTTTTTTATAAATATGTGAATGTGCACTTATTGTCTTGCAGAACTTAGTCACATCTTGACTTACCCTGTTATATTTAGGAGTGAGCAGATCCACTCAGTGCTTCATAGTAGGCGAAAAACAGAGAAGAACTGCTGCTGAAAACCAGCATTTCCACATCCAGATCTGCAGTATCAGTTATTTGGCTATCTAAAGCATTGATAAAACATTTTTCCCAATAGGGGGCAGAAGAACTCTAAAACAAGCAGACAGACACACACCCCTAACATATTATTGTCATATAACTATTATTGCTAACATTTAATAAACAGTTGCCTCTACCACCTGTATCTGTTATTAGGTTATTTGCTAGCATTAGCCGTCCCACCTCCTTCACCAGCTAGTTGCCAGCTAACATTTTGTTTTGATATATATGGGTAGTCGGTTTAGCCAAAGACTGTATAAAACTTGTTTGTAAAAAAACATTACTTTCTTCTTTGAGAAACAGAGATGGTATGATGAATTACAGCAACTACATTACAAATATGTAGTTAGTATGACCCAAAACTGGTAACGAATTCTGGCTAAAAATCTCAGTAAGCACAGAGTTATCTCATAATTTCCTGTTTTTATCAGTCAGGTATATAATATATTTTAATTAACTGAACAGAAACTTTTTGTTTTTAAACTTTTTTTTTTTCAGTGAGTAAGGTTTAGATTAGATTGGTGAAAAGCTTACATGTGGTATGCTAGCTTTCAAGGATGTTTTGATATGACAAAAAAACGTAACCATGTAATGCCATCTCCACATAATGATAAGTATGATGATACATATCCTTTAAATTACCCCATGGAAGACCTATTTCTTAACACGTTCAATAATACATGAAACAAATGAATGGTCCAAATTAATATTTGTATATTTTTCTCATTTTATTTGGAAATGTTATCCAAAGTTAGAATTATGCATGTAACAACATATAATTAATCAATATACAAAATATAGCAAATATGACTCTCATTCATGTTTAGCTATCCAAACCATGCCTGTGCATCAGTGGGAGCCCCTGCCTTAGGTGTGAGCTCCCTCTTTTGTGTCAGTCTCTGGTTGGAGTCCCTCCATTCTGTTACAGTTACTTTCCTCCATGTTTGTTCATGTTGCCTTCATCCAAATTTCCCATTTGCATCCATGCAGAAGAAGGCAAAGTGTCATCCAAATGATGTAAGATATTGCCATGAGGAGTGCGATTTGTGACAGCAAAATAAATGATCATTCATAATGTGAAATGACATCATCACACAATGTATATTGTTATAGCACACAACACAACACAACACAACACAACACAACAGGAAACATCTGTCATTCAAAAGAGTTGTATATCCTTGTATTCATTATTATAAGATAGGGTTAGGGTTGGGGCTAAGCTCTCTACTGTTGCTTTTGGTCAGTATTTGTGGCTTTTCACTTTCATAAGAGACACTGAGAGAAATTAAGGCTATATATCAAAACAAATGGACTTTCTACACGACATCAGGATTGTACCTCATGGGTTTGATGGTGCTCTGCAGTGAAGGGGACTGAGCGGGGGGAGGATGAAGAGTTTATAGGGTGAGGGAGGGAGGGCCAGGAGGATGAAATTAAATTTGCTGTGCCCTTGGTTTTAATAGATTAAAAGCTTTAGGAATGATTGGATCATTCATTTGAAATGTATGATGTGTTCTTAAAGCACTGTGGCTCCTTGGCCTCTATTGGATTACCTGTATGTGAGTTACGCGGGGCACCAATGGGGACGCAGCATGACCGGAGCTTTTCACTTCATTCTCATTCATGTCTGAACACTCAGTGTTTGCTGGATGACATTTTGCCAAAGGCTCATGCTACCGATGAGGGGGTGAACCAGGTGTTTTCCTAGAACCAAACCTAACCCTATCACAACTTCATTATGGCAATTGTTATGCTAAAGGTTGAGATTATATCTCGCCAGACTGTGATTAAATGTGGAAAGAATGAAATGGCAAAGAGCCAGTGGAACAAAATACTGTAAAACAGAAAACAAGAAAAAAAGAAGTAGAGTTAATTTAATTGTTGGTGTTTCTTCTTTTTTGTCTGTCTAAAGGTATGACATCTGCACCTACAAGAATAAACCCTGCGGTACCTTAGGTGAGTGGACTGTATGTTATACGTTAACATGTGCTCTCTTGCCAGTTGGCAAACTGAGCTGATGTTCATTATATGATTCTCAAGTTTAGGAGTTCATTTTCCCCCTTTTCCCTCTTGAGGCGTTTTTATTTTCACGTTTGCCCTTCAACATGTCCTCAGACAAACCTTATTTAGCAGTCTCCTTTAGAAGAGCACCAGACAGCTCCACTGAGACATAATGAGAAGGATGTTTTCACTTGTGTTATTTTATCTCCGCTCTGTTTTTTGAGGCCGGGAGCCCTGAACCTGGACAGCCGTGGTCACCTCCTCACACAGCCTCCACTTTATAAAACTTTTTTTCCCCGCTGTCTCTGTCCTCTGCCTCTAACCTCAGTTTGTCTAAGGTGTTTACACTTCCACCGAGAAAGGAAAAAGGTATGTGTTGGAAAGCCGACTGGGGGGAGGAGAAAGGGAGTTAAAGAGGAGAGTAGTGACAGAGGAGGAGATGGAGAAGGATAGGAGGAGTTGAAAAGAAAATGGAAGGGGAAAAGAACAATTATAGGGAGTGTTAAGGGTATGCAGGAGGGAGATAAAAGTGCGTGATATGCTGGTTGTGGTGGTATAGGGGGTGGATAAAGGACAGTGAGCAGTTCTGAGCAGAGACCCCCTCCACCTCTCCACTTCAACCCTCTGCCCCACCCTAAACCTCCAACCCACCCAGCCCTTCTCGCCCCATCTTATCTTTTGTGAAGGCCCTGAAGGCACCACAGTATATCTTGGAGGTAATATTGTGACTTCAGGGGTGGTTTGACAGATTGACCGCATTCGTCACATTCCCCCGTCGCTTTAATTGCCCTGGCATCTGCTTGGTTTCCTCGTTGTCTCACCCTCCCTCCACCCCTCGGGGATCATGATCCCAGGTCAGATCCCTGGCCTTTAGGGTCGCTGAGTAATCACGGGGCTGGAGATAATACAGAGTCCACCCTGGTGTTAAGAAAACAACTTCCATTGCGGTGTGTGTGTGTTTTGCACTCAGCCACGACCACGCACGTACACACTCACATTCACTATGCTCTCACACACTCACATTCTTAAACTAATCGTAGACTAGCCACCCTCCTTCCTTTCCCTCCCTCTCCTCCTTCTTTCTTCACCTTCAGGCTCCTTCTTTCCCTCCAGTAATGGTTTCAGTGGCCTCCTGATTTGCGAGTCTATTCTTGTTTAGCCTCTTAGTAAAGAGAATACAAAAGCCATGCCACTTTTTGTAGGGAGGGAAGAAATTCCTGCAAACTATACAGGAAAATCTGAATCAGCACTGGCCGCTAAGCTGTAATTTATGCAGTTGCTCAGAGGTGCACATGCATGTAGCTGCGTCACACTTTGTGAACGACTCAAAACACACTTCTGGGTTTAGCTGGGATGTGTGGAACTTGTGATTTTTTGATTCTGACCTAGTTTAGATTTTCAAGTTCAATTCCAATATGAGATCAGGTGAAGTTACTTTCTTTTCACTTCATTCTTAAAACTATTAAAAGTTTGTCGTGTTTTAGAAAAATTAAAACATCTTCAAACACATTAATGCACATCCCTGATACACGCACACACAAAAGGAGACACACACACCTGCTTTGCACTGTCATACGATCCGCTCTCCAGTCACCTGTAGATGTAATCTGTGAAGAATTGCCTCCTGTCTCCCTATCTGACCTGTCAGGTTGAGGAAAAAAGGACCTGCGACACCTGGATTGCAGAGCGGTTTTAACTTTAAACACCCTCTCCTGTCTCTCTTTTTCTCTCCCCTCCTTCTCCGACTCTAGTTCTGAAATGAGGAAAACATCTATATTTTCTGACAGATTTCTGGTGGGGCACGCCGTTGGTGAGGGAGTTCTTATATTCCCTACCTTGGCTTGTGTTTGAGGTGATCCCTTGTTACATGAATTGAAATGTATAAATCTAACCTTGTCTAGACATTTTCCAGCAGCCATTGTAGTTTGCGAGAAAAAAAAAAAGAAGCATGTCTAGCCAGTGATGCTAAACTGAACTCCCCCTGGTGAATCTACTCGCTGAGACTGCCTTTCAGCACTGCTGTAAACAGGAGATCATATGAGTGGAATCCTGATTTTATGATCATGACTCCTAAGAATGCCGCGTCTTGACCCTGTGTTTGTATGTTTGTCTGGCATGTGTGTGTGTCTAGGCTTGGCCTCGGTGGCTGGAATGTGCGAGCCGGAGAGGAGTTGCAGCATCAATGAAGACATCGGCCTCGGTTCTGCTTTCACTATTGCGCACGAGATTGGCCACAAGTGAGTGTGGTTT
Organism: Apogon hyalosoma; assembly: GCA_037367295.1. Classification (NCBI taxonomy): domain Eukaryota; kingdom Metazoa; phylum Chordata; class Actinopteri; order Kurtiformes; family Apogonidae; genus Apogon; species Apogon hyalosoma. The sequence continues at coordinate 34,625,885 of JAPQRP010000005.1, read as the reverse complement.
GAGATTTATAACACTTCTAACATCTCTTTTTGATGCAAATGAGATTTTCTGTTTTGTTTTATGATCTTTAAATCTTTTATCACCTCCATGACTCTCCACTACTAATAATTTCTGCTAAACAAACAAAACCTACCAGACCTGCTTGTAGCCTTTTTCCCCCTGCAGACGCCTTGAACTGTATCTCCACATTTTTCCTCATGCAAATGTCAGTGTCCACATACCTCTGGCTCTTTCTTCCTGAATATAAAGCAAAATAATGATGATGTATTAGTCTATGTATCCTCCTCTGGAGAGTTCAGCAAGATGGCGATTTCCTTTATTATGTCTCATGTCTGCTTCTGTTGTGGGACAGTTGTAAAAATAGTCTCTGCTTCTAGAGGATGTATAAAAAAACACTGCAGCGGGGGTTTCAACCGGGTTGATTTATTTCCAGAGTAGGGTAAAATGTCATAAACGCCAGCCTTACAAAAACAGGTTCAGGCTGTGCGATGTGGTTGGGTTTGTTATATACATTAGACCTGATCTGTGCTTTTGGACTGTAAGGAAAAGTGAGCTTTGACATCCTGTTGTAACCTGAGATTTTCTCTCAAATGATATCCAGATAGATTTAATCTGTTGTTAAATGATTCCTTTTCAACCTTTAGTGTGAAATAAATTCTTGAAGAGCTTTCCGGGCAGAGCACAAGGATAGGAGCTGTTTTTCTTGGTTTTGGGTGTCAGTGATTGATCAGCAGGATCTCCTTGTCCTGCTCCTGTTGATAGCGACTCTCCGTCGTGGCCTGCTCAGACCTGCAGGTGTTGATTGACAGCCAGGCATCACAGTGGTGATTAGAACTTTCTCAAGCTCCAGACAGGGTTTGACCCTTAACCTTTAGTTCTCCTCCACACAGCTGTTTCAGAGCCATAGAGCTGCATCTTTACAGCCGTGTCCACTAAGGTAGACATCCTCCATTCAACAACCTGGACTGCCCACAGTTATCGAACCTGTGCAGTTAACTGCCAAGGGAGGGACACTTTTATGCTACTGGTAACTAGTAGGGATGCACTGACATATCAACCAGACATCGTTTTAGTCAGTGTGAGCTCTGCTCACCGCTGTTGTTGTATTGACAAATAAGATGTAATTTCACTGATTTCAGCGAAATCTGTATGAATTTGCATTAGTGAATTTGTGTGTTTCAAAGTGGTGACAGATGATGATTAGGATTTCTTTGTTTTGCTGGCACAGAAGGAGGAATGATACAAATTTAAAACTAAATAAAACACAAACAAAAAAAAAATCCTATCTATGTCTGCATCAACTTATGACCAAATTCTTATTTTAAATATCAGGACGCGCCACAAATTTCACAACCAGTGCATCCTTAGTTACTCTTGATCAACAGCTGGCAACATCAACTTAACTTTTTTCCTTTTTTTCAGTTTTGGGATGAACCACGATGGTATTGGGAATTCCTGCGGTACCAAAGGCCACGAGACAGCCAAGCTGATGGCCGCCCATATAACCGCCAACACCAACCCATTCTCCTGGTCTGCCTGCAGCAAAGACTACATTACCAGCTTTCTCGAGTAAGTGGATGATGGTTATTCCCTGTGGGGACTGTGTGTGGATTAGCCTGTGTGTGTGTGTGTGTGTGTGTGTGTGTGTGTGTGTGTGTGTGTAGAGGAGAGAAATAGGTGCATGCCTGTTTTCCTGCTTAGAGCCGTCTCCACAACCCACTGCCACTGGCCGGCTCTTGTGGTGACCCGCTAGGCTGCGTATATCCAAGACGTTTACCTCTTATTCACATCCATTTCATCACTGAGATTTGTGCCAGACCTCCTTGTGGCTGCGTATGATAACTGGGTGCCTTCCACCATTGCATCTTCACACCACAAAGTGGCCAATGTTAAAGCTAATGTGGTGCGTAGTGGTGATGCATAGGCCAGCTGTCTTGGCTTTGACCACTGCTCCACTGTTTCATGGATAGGTCAAAGAAGACAAAGTCTTAGAGAGCAATAATAAACCAAACAGTACAGCAGTGACATTTGGCAGACAGAGGGACCGCTAGCTGAACTGAACTGGAGAAAGTGCTGCCAGCCTGGCATGGTAAAAACTCACATAGGTCTCTAGTCCTGAGTTAGAGAAAGCCAGCTCCAGACAAAACATCTGGAGTTCAGTGTCTGGCAGGGAACAGATGCCTATGATGATGACAGGACTGAATGAAATAAAAGCTACTACCATGATCCCTGCACGTGGGCACATTGTATTTAGTAGGTTTTGGCTGAGATTTTGATAGAGCTGCTTTTAGAGAAGGTTTTAGTGACCTATCAAAGGGAAAGTTTCTCTAATAAAAGTTAATTGAACCTTTCTTGGATAGAATTAGGCTGCTTTCACACTTAGCCTGTTTGGTTTGGCTGCTGTCAACTGATAGTTAAAGTCAGTGCCCATCGACCCATTAGAACAAGACCACCTAAAAAAGCAGGTCATTATTCTTGATACATAAAGTCCAGCATGCTCAGTTATGCCCTCATTAGCTTCTAGTGACACCAGAGAGAATACGTTAATATGTGTTGTGCTTTAAAACGCTGCATAAGCTTCAGAAAATGTTTCTTCATATTTACCCTTCGTGGTTCATACGTCTGTACTAAGCAGATCAGAGGTAAAAAGGCAGAATCTGTCATTTTTCCAGTGCTGCTTTTGTGTTTCTTGACATATCGATGAAAAATTATGTAATTTGTCAGAACATATACAATTAAAACATTTACAGAAATGTGGAAGATGCTCATGGTGCTTCCTTATTGTTTGAAAGAAATAAGAATATATTTAGTTGTGCTTATGGGACTTTACTTGAGAACAAAACTGCTTTATAGTCAAGGGCGAGAGACATGTAAAACATAAAGAAAGTCAGTTTGTATCACTGTGAAAACACTTCAGTAGAAAGACTACACACCTGAAAGTCACAGTTTCATCAAAACTGTCTCCCTGCATAAAATCAATTAAGATGCAGCTTCAACATGACTAGACTTGAAGTTATTTCGACCCTTTTGTAATACTTTTTCACTTAACTCTTGGAGATTTTGCTGTTGGGACCTCATACTGTTGAAATATTTTACCTACATAAGGCTTCTTTGATAATGTTCAGGTTTTGACCCTCTCTGTCTGTAATAGCAGGTCATATAAATTATAATATGGATTCCTAACCTTAACAAAGAGCATTCATCTCAATGCAATAAATGTATCTCATTTGTAAGGCACATAAGGACATATCATCCTCATGTAGACTGTTATGATTTGGTGGATAATAGAGCATCAGATTGAAAACTGCTGCTGCAAAAAAGTTGAGTAGGTTCCATATGTATATCTAAATTTGTAGTTTCCTTTTAACCCATAAAGACCCCGTGCTACTTGTGTGTCAGTTCCCAAATAGTTTTTTTTCTCTATATTTAACTTTTCTTAAGTGATTTATCAACATATCTTATAATATTATCCTTTGCATTTTGCATTTTTTTTCATTGAATATCATGTATTTTCACCTGTTTAACTCACTGATCATGTAGATTTTCAGTAAAGCTCAGATTAAAGTTAAGGGTTATTATATCAGAAAGAAACAGAAAAAACACAAGAAAAAGTGACTTTTTCAGCAAAGATATCAATAACTGAATCTAAAAACAAGTGTCTCCATCCACTGTCATTGACCCAACTCCATGGGTTTTACTGGTGAATCAATGTTGTAGATGACGGTGTTTCCACGTTCACTACGGAGCCTCTGAACATCCCAATGGGTCATATCTGATGACCATGAAAAGATGACAAACTGCATTTTACCTGAATTATTTACATGTATTGATAGGATTAGTGGTTCAGAAGTTATTAAAGCTTTTAGATCAGTTGATAATTTTGGTCGGTTTTGGCTGTTTGGGTCTTTATGGGTTAATACTACTCCAAACTCACAGATATACTTTACACATAAATCATCTTTTAATTATTAGAGGTCTTTTTTTCCCACTCTATTCATAAACCTGGGTGTGGCTTCAAAGTTCAGGTACAGCCTTATGGTGATGCATCAGGACAGAGCCTATGCTGTGTGTATCTGCTTGTGTATTCATGTTTTGTTACCGAGACCCTTCAAGAAAGCGGATAAAAGTGGCTGTGGTTGTCAGATGATGTTTCCGGCTGAAAGCTGTTAGGGAGGTTAGTGAACAGCGCCTGTGACAGAGATGACAGTATTATATGCCAGCTTCCAACTGGGAAACAAAGCGCTGCTTCTCTGTTGCTCTGTCGGGTTCCTCTCCACTTCTGGCTCGAGCATCTGAGGGTGAACAAGCCTTAAAAAAAGAGTAAAAGTTGCATTTGTTCTTTTCTATGTAGGATAAACTATTGCTTAGCTTAAGTTATATCTCTGTTTTATCAGTCTGTGTGTCTGTTTTTCTTTTCATTTTGGTTTTATTGCCTTTAGCCTTTGTGTTTCTTACAAAAGGGTTCTGTCTGTAAACTCCAATTATCCTCCCTTTCTCTCCCTCAATCAGACTTTTGGATATCGCATATGCTTCTCCTTGCCAAGTAAACAACTTTGGCTGTGGTGTTGGCCTAGATTCACCGTCTTGCAAGAGCAATATGTGGTGCTTTGTTTGGGTTTTTTAGGAATGGTTTATGAATACGCTCACAGTTCAGTCATAGTTTATTCTCCCGTGTTTGCATGCCAGCTTGTTATAAATGTTAAAAGGCAGGCATTTTGGGTTTATTGAGCTCAGTGAGACCACATATTCTGCTGCGTTTGATATTAAACTTGTGCCTTAAGATAATTGTTAGGTTAGTCTGGCTTTATCATGCTACTGTCTCACCATTGGTTGAATCCAGGCAACACGGGTTAAATCTTCATGAATGATCAGTGTCAGAGTTCAGAGACTGCTGCAGTTCCCGCTTATTAGAAGATATTTCCGCTCAGCATAATGAATTTGGCTGAATCCACCGGACGGGAAGCCTTCACGACAATGTCAAATAATAAGCCTCTATGTTTAATCTTTGACTATTTTGTCTCTCTCCAAACCAATAAATAGTGAGGCTTGCCCTGGGTGCAGAGGGAGTCAAGGAGCCTCAGAGGCTGGTTTGTCTGTCTTTCTCCTTCTCTGATGAGAGGGTCCTCCAAGGAGCAAGAGCCAAGAAATGGGATTATTCCATTCAGTAACTACAAACAGGGGATGGAGAGAGGAAGAAAGAAACAAAAGAGAAAGAGGGGAAAGGGGATAAGAAGTAAGGAAGAAAGAGGTCATTCCCCTCAGTCTGGAACATTTAGGTCCCACTTAAAGTGACTTCTTTTATTTGCTTCTGTGGGATGAAAACAAACAGCAGTTTTTGATCAAAGAGTAAATTTGTAAATGATGAAAATCTAATTATCAACAAAACAAGATAAAACATTGTAGTATTCTTTTATGTATTAACTATCTTTAGGTGCTTTTGTGTGTTTATTAGAAAAGGTTAAAATGTGGTTGCTTTTTTTTTTTTTTTGACAAATTTTAGTAAGACACTCTGGAACATGTAAGAAATGCACAGAAAATCCTGGTATTTTTGTGCATTTACTTCTTAGAAAGAAGTGGAGAAAGGAAAGAAGTCTGTGGAAAAGGAGCTGGAGAATGAAATGAACCAAATGGACGAGTCAGCTGGGAATTGAACCGGGGACTCAGTGCTCATGGGATCTGTGGTGAAATTTGTCTAACCACAAGGCTTTTAGGTCGTCCCGTTTGGTGAAATTCTATATTGCAACAAGTATTAGCTGTGTAGCTGAAACCTGATGTAGCTTGTTATGTTTCCATAGACGGGAGCAGATTTTAGTCAGAGAAGAGCGCGGACATCAGAACTGGGTCAGTCCAGTCCACAACACACTTCGCAACTGGTCAGTAAGGATGGGACACTGTCAGTACATGACCAAATCTTGAAAACCTCCAGTATTCTCAAAAACACATCCACAAGCCAACACTTAACATGTTAATTTATAATCATCTGTGTCACTGTCAGTGTCTTCGTTTTAATTCCAAACACCTTATTTGGTGAAATGATCATCAGCTTATGTCCATTTGCAGCTGAAAACAGTCTTTAACAGACGCACTATTAACTTCTACTTCAGACATGTTTGCTAAAATCCAGTGTCCAGCTGCTTCACCAGATCGCTGAACCTTTCTCAGAAATAAAAATACATATTAGATGTTGTCAAAGAGTTATCTCTTCCATAGAAATGAGTGGACAAATCTTGAAATAATGCATTCATCTATTCTCTTAATACAACTGTGGTGGTGTATGTAGCAAACATACACTTCCTTATCTCAAATCTTGGACACATAAAACTTGCATGGCTCAAAGTAATTAAGTGCAGTCCTTTAATATTCTCGTAATTTCCGTCTGTACACTTCAAGTTGTGTGCTTCAACACCAAACACATTTCACTTCCTTGCAGTCGGCGTCTAAGTTGCAGTCTGCACAATCATAAAGCACAGCACTACGTTATTGTTGTCACCCGGCCCATTTTTCCTTTCCAGGGATGGGAAGCATTCCACTGCATGTTGCAGCTGCTACAGCTGGAAAGAACACAGTGTTATAGTAAATAGTCATAGTAATATTTTGCCTTGAAATAATCAGCTGCCTCAGAGAGAAGACAAAGAACACAAAAGAAAGAAATCAAAATGAAATAGATCTTTATTTTCTCACTGGCACAAATCTTCAAGATGATTTCAGTCTCTTTGTCAATTTTCAAACAAATAACAATAAAAAAAAGAAAGGAAAGGAAAAGGTCCACAATCTGTGAGACACACAGACAATTAAACAAGCTCAACCCAGAATAAACAGTCACAGCACACAAAAGTCATCCTGTGTGCTTTTTGGCTCTAGCTGTAGCTCTTTATTTTTTGCAACAGAACAGTGCTTACTATAATATAAAACTGCAGTGTGTCTTTTTTTCCTGCAAGTTCTTTGTGAGCCCACATATTTCTAGATGACAAAACAGACTAAACATAATCCAAGGCCTGGACATATGACCGTAGCTCACTCCAGATTTTTCTCTTCCCCTTGCTTTGTCATTTTATTGGCTCTTCTGTGGACTCAGTAAAAGCAGTGACATACAGAATAGAGCTGCACACATAGCCATATAATCAGAGGGGGCTGGTTTTCGAAGACAAGCAGATAGGCCGACAGCCTACCCTCTTTCCTTCTGGTAAAATGTCTCTGCTTGTGCTTCAACACTCCTTTTGATGAGGAGGTGTTGATGTGTAATATCAACATTAATTACATGTCATTTGAGATATTTGACAAGCTTCCTACAATAGTAGTTTGGTGGTAAAATTAAATGAGTCAAACAGTAGCAGGCAAGGTTTCAAAGACAGAGGAGGAGAATGAGGGGTGACTTTAATCGTCCAGTCCTGGCATTTCTTTCTCTGCCATCAGCCAAGTGTAGAAAGGTTCCTTTGTGTAAGAAACAATCCTATTGTAGGTTTGTTTTTTTGACAGCTCAGGTCGGGGGACGTGTCTGGACAATGAACCTCTGAAACGAGACTTCCTGTACCCAACAGTGGCCCCGGGGCAGGTGTACGATGCAGATGAGCAGTGTCGCTTCCAGTATGGAGCCTCTTCACGCCAGTGCAAGTATGGGGTAAGAAACCAGCATCTTTCACCTCTCTATCCTCTTCCTTTAACACTGACCCGTAGAGATCTGTGTTTCCCTCACAATGAGAATAAGATGAATGCATACATTTGACTTCAGCCTCAATTAGAGTTAAGTTGTGTATTTCTGTCCCCTTTCACTCAATAATAGTTTAAGTTGCTGTAATGCATTGACATTCATCTGCTTACGTGACAAAAATTCCCTGTGCCCACACAAATAAAAAAATGTGTGACATAACAATATTTTGGAGCCAATCGAGACCTAGTAAATAACTTTTACTAGAGCGATGTATCAGACATGTCAGACATATGTAATTATCCAAATCTGGAGTATTTTTTCCTTTGAGTCACAACATCTGTGCAAGTATAAAGTGCTTTTTTTTATTGCAACAGGATGTGCTAAAAAAGAAAAACCAAAGTTCAGATGTGTGACACTTTAGTTTTATTTTGACTGTGACAGCAGGAGGGAAGTAACCTAAGAGTTTTTATTTTGGGTCATAGAACTAATCTTTTGCCCTCATCATGTTACAAGATAGCACATAGATTAAGAAAAACAAACACTGCTCTGTATCTGTATCAGAGTAAGCTGACGTGTGGGGGATAAAAATAATCAAACTGAATGAAAATAAATGTAAATAAGCCTTCGCCCACTTAAACTTGAAACTTCAAAGACCTTCAGATCAGAAAAGAAAATATGTGGCATAAAAGTAATAGAATTGCATGAATATTAATGAACTAATCACTTTTTTAATGTCTATAGAATAAAACTTGACCTTTTAGTACCTAATGAACCTAATCACACAACAATGTATAATTCATACAATGTGTCTGAATGAATTTCAGTTGAATGCTGTGTGAAAGTCAAAACTAAACCTCCTAGCTTTGTAGAAATTCAAAATGTAGCATGACACAGAAATTATACTAAATACAAATAAACAATAAATAAATTATAAATATTGCCATATAAGTCTTAGATGTCAAGTCATTTTACTTAAGATTAACCCATAAAGACCCAGTGTTACTTTTATATCATTTCCCAAATGAAATTTTCTCCATATCTATCCTTTCTTGAGTGATTTATCACAGTTTATTTATAATATTTTCCTCTCTATTTTGTATTTTATCAGTATACCTCAGGTATTTTCCTATATTTAATTTATTGATCATGAGGACGTTCATTAAACTCAGATTAAAGATGAGGTTTATTATATGAAAAGCAGAGAAAACTGCCGAAAAAGTGACTTTTTCAGTCAAATATGTCATTAACTGAACATAAACCAAGCATTTCCATCCACAGTCATTCATCCAACTCCATGGGTTTTACTGGTGAATCAATGTTGTAGAAGATGACAGTGTTTCCATGTTCACTACAGACCCTCTGTAAGTCCAAATGGGTCATATCTGATGACCACGAAAAGATGACAAACTGTATTTTACACCAATTATTTACATGTATGGATAGGATTTGTGGTTTTCAAGTTATTAAACATTATAGATCAGCAGATGCTTTTGGTCACTGATATTTGGGTCTTTATGAGTTAAATATGCTGTGAGATTATTCTCAATAGAGATAAATAAATAATCAGTTCAGTGTGGAAAAATAGTAAACATTAGAACTGAGGCCAAAATAGAAAATCCTTTACAAACCAACTTAACTTACTGGTTTTACGTACTGAGTTCCTGTGATGTATATTATCTTTTGCACGCAGAGGCAAAGGATGATGAGCTACTTTTTAATTTGTCCGACAGTGGGATCAAAAATAGCAAGAAAGCAATTTTCAGGTGAGATAGAGGCTGTTCTGAAACTTCTGGGAACTCTCACTGTGCATGAGAATCAGTTCCTTAAACAAATCAAAACCAACAAAAACAGTTTTTATTTAATTTGAAACAATTAACGTGCAAATTTTCACATGGTGGAGTATTCCTCTCTGGTATAATGACAGCTTTCCTCAGGTTTGTATATCCTTGTTGAGGTTTAAGGGGGTAAACACGTTAGGATGATTATTGTTTTGTGATTTCCTGACAACTAGAGCTGGTTCAGGAGTGTCTTTCCACACCTTGCTTTATTCTTCTTTCTTATCTTTAAACATCTCAGGCAATGAGATGAAGGATTGAAGTCAACACTCCCTTCATCTGTTTAGTTTGATTCTGTGATGATAATGATTACCCCCCGGCTGAGTAATGAGAAAACCTCAGTACATGAAATTACAGAGGCAGTGAAAGACGAAGAACAACCGCACTGTAAAAGGAGCAGTTGAAATGAACAATAATGAAATATTGTTTTGCATGATATAAATATTTGGGCACATGATGGAAATGGGACAAAAATTAGCTGAGGTCATACAATTATTTCATTTCATCGAAAGAAATATCTGACAGCAGATTATAACAGGCCCTGAATCAAGCCCAGTTATTTTGGCTCTTAAGCTCATAATTGTGGTTTTAGATCAGCATGAAAGAGTGCCATTTATGAGAAGACTCTTTTCCAGCACTGATTCAACAGAAGTAGATTGGAGTTTTTCATCCGACTGACAATTAGATGTGTTTCATGCAGCCGAATGTGAAAGACATACCCTCTGTGAGGACAAACATGACTAAGAAAGTGGATCATATCTGTAGAAGAGTATGGTTTCTACAGCTAAAACTCACATTTAAAGCAACATTTTGCAATTTTCCTGTTGTTTATCACTAATATAACACAGAGGAACAGTGATTGGAAAGAGGGGATGTTTAGCCAGAGCATATCAGCTTTGATTGTAATCACACTCTGTCATATTGTGCTGTAGTTTTCATATTTCACTGGTAAAGCATGTTGCTTAAGAAACAGACAACAATCCATCTTCTTCTACAGCAAGATAACAACATGAGTGATGTGTTTTTCAGTACAGAAAACTCTGAAATCCTCACCCCAAATCTGCGCTCTATCCATCCATCTTCAAGATTTACCAACACGTGATAATACTCCTAAAGAAGCATTAATGTGGAGCAATGCAACAGCAGTGTTTCTTTGAACGTGACCCTTGACACATTCAGGGGGGTTCATCTAAATTTTAAGTTTTCCAAAACCTGTGACCCAGTGGGGGGGTGTGGAGGGGTGACATATTACAGGCTTTAAACTGCACCATGTTACTGTGTCAGAGGTGGGGAAAGATACACAGGAACTGAGGAGAGGAGTTACATGAACAGAACACATCAACAGGAAAAATACACAAAAGTACTTGGTACACACTTGGTATACAGCCAAGGTTAGAAATGGTGGTTAGACAAATGAACACTGACAAACAACCCCACATCAAATGAGCTGATACTTCAACTACATTCATGGCTTAACGGACGACAGTTTCATTGAACTCATTTCACATACTCTTCAAATGACCACTGACACTGCAAACATGTCAACCAACAGCTTGACTGCTTTTATTTTTATTTCAACATCATTTTTGCTTTATAGTGCTCCCACTAAAACTGTCTCCAATAATACCTACTGCACTTGACATGACCCTTCAACATAATTGATCTCTTAAGCCCTATTCCCATGGGACCAGTAGAACCTGTGGACTTCCAGGTATTTGGACATTAACCCCCATGTTGATATTTCATACACTTAATGGTAGTTCTGATGTCCAGACTTACTATTAATAGGCAAACACTTAAAGATAACTATTAAAAATTTTTAAAATGTTCATCATTGTAGCTGTCAATTATGTCATCCATCTCATTGTCTTTTGAGATGTCTCTCCTCTTAAGGATTTAGGCTTATTCTTTCAGTGAATATCCATACTATATTGCAGCATCCTGAAATTTCAGCCAGAACACTTTTGAAGCTTTCATTTATCATCACCAGCACAAAATCCATAGTCCGCAACCAGGAAAGAGGATGAATAAATACATAGAGGAAAAGAAATCACAGTTATATTGATTTGCATCAATTTTATCACATGATGTCTTCATTTACTGAAGTAGGGTAGCTGATTTTTTTTACTTTACAAAGTACAGACATGGCAGATTTATACATGGCTTTATTCTTTCACAGTTTTTTTTTTTTTGTCTTATATGTCAACTTTTAACTTCTCTATTATTTACTCTAAAATCTACTCTTACTGTTAAATATGAACATCAAATTTTCTTTCTTTTATCAGAATCTGCCTCCTGTGTTTATTACATTCTCACTGCAGTGTGTAGGCTCCAGCTCAAAGTATGTAATTGCTTCAGAGGTGGAAAAAGCTGCACAGATGTCAAAAGAAGTTTTACAGATTATATACATAATTTATGGATTTGGTTAAAATACCCATCTACCACTTTGCACTGAGCGCTCAGTGCTCAAAGCTACCAACCCTGACAGATTAACCTCTTGACTGTTTCCAAACTTCATAGAAAACAGGAAGTTGAAGGTATGAAAAACAAACACCCTTTGATGGTTATATTAGCGAGGCCCTTACATAGCCCTTGCCCTTTTTTTTTATTGCTAGCTTGTTCTCTGTTCGCATAAATCCATCAGGTCCACATCCTTGTTCGTTAAGGCCCGGACCGCTGACCTTTTAACAGGGCCGAGATAGTGAATGGAGCAGCGGGGTGGCTTATTGAAACCACCTGGTCAAGGGGAGTTGCTGCAACTGGAGTGGCAGTTTGCCGCTTTATTTAATCTGGATAGACTCAAGGAGCTCCACGGCCATGGCATATTTACTGACCTCAGGGGTCAAAATCTATACGCAGCATCATAACTCTTTTTCATGGGCTTGCTCTTCTGCTGTACACAATTGTCCTGTAAAAGCCTTTGAAATTGAGCCGCAAGATGACCCAGATCTGTTTAAAGGGAAATCTAATGCGGGGTTGTGCAGAGCCGCTTGTGTAACATGTGTTCACTTTATGGTCTTATTTATTTGGGGGCAACTTAGTGCTGTCTTCCCACTCTGTCTCTGTTATGCACACACGCTCCCATCCTTCAGCAACTTAAATGAATTCTCCTTATGCTCTAGACTGAGGAGCACAGAGTAGAGGATGGAGATATGGCGTTTATTCAGACCACTCAGTAATACCTAAGATATTTGTTAGGCCTACAAGTCATCTTTATCTTAGACTTGGGAGGCCTATTGCTCACTCTTGATTTCCCATAAGAAGCAGAAATGGGATTTCTTGAACTGATGTCACGGTCCCGTGTGGTCCTGAGGTGAACGTGAGCAAATGTTAGTCATGGTGTTGATCCAGCTGACTCTTCATTTCTCATAAGAGAACATTAAGAGCACCCGGTGACCTTTGGTGTATTGCTCAAGATGCACTATGATCCAAAGCATATGGGCCCTTGAAGTTAGATGCCTCAGCTGTCTTAATGTGGTCTCGTCAACTCCTCTCATCCTCTTGATTTGATCTGGAATCATATAGATTTATAGATGAGGATTTCCATGCTGTTTGTGTTCTTTTTTTTCTCACAGCTGTCAGAGTGGAGAAGAAAAACACTAAGAGGAAAACCACCAAAGACTACTGATAAATCTTTTTCACTCTTATTCAACAATCCACCCCTCAGTCTATTGAACTGATTTATTCTGACCAACTTGCTTTTGCCTTCTTTCCTAGGAAGTGTGTAGAGAGCTCTGGTGCCTTAGCAAAAGCAACCGCTGTGTTACGAACAGTATCCCTGCTGCAGAGGGGACTCTGTGCCAGACAGGCAGCATTGAGAAAGGGGTAAGTCTTTAAACGTTTATCATAAAGGAGCCCTGATCACTAAGTCACAGAATAATCAGAAGACTCTTCAATTCACCTCAACCCTATAGAATCTGTTTTTATTTATTGGTTAATTTTGTATATTGTTAATTTTCTGTTTCAGGGTTTCATCAAGTACTTAAACAATCTGGTCCAGCAATCTGAATTTTACAACTTACAGATTTTATAAATGGAATGGAGTATGAAGTAAAATTATTACCAATGCATTAATTTTAGTCTCACTTCTAAAAGTGTTTTTTGGGAATAACTGTATTTCTTGTGCTGAAACAAAACCTACATGGAACCAGAAACCACTAATAACTGAACTGAGCAACACTGTTAGAATTTAGGTGCACACCCTTATACATAAAACAAGTACTTTATTAACTTTATGGGTAAGCTCAAAAGTACAACAGAAAAAGTTGTGAAATTGGTATGTTGCAAAACTTAAAAAGTCTTAAATTTAGTTTGTTTAAAACAGTACTTAGCTAGAGATCTAAAAATTTGCGCTGTATTGAGTTTTTTTTTTAATGATTTGGGTAAACTTAACCTTTATGGATTGTGTACATGGATCAGTACCTGCTGATGTGAAATGATAGCGCTCTATCCTGCGTGCAGAAGTTAGTGTTACCTCAGTGCCTTGGCTTACATCAATTGCACTCTCAGACACACACATGCAAGCACGCCAGGCTTTAGGTCATCAGCCCGCTGTTGATGCCAGCCAGGTTAGGGGAGACAGTTTTAACACGGATTACGGCGGCCATTGTCACCGGATGGTCCGAGGTCTAAAAGGGAAGAATAGAAGAGTGTCATGAGCTGTCACCCGTGATTACCATTAGCTCAGTGGAGCCTTTGAGGACCGGGGCCAACGGACAGGGTCCTGGACAACACAGGGGGCCCCAGGTTGAGCCTGGGGGGCTTTGGAACAGCTTTTGGAGCAGCTTTAGGAGAGCCAGTGGCATACCCCGTCTGCCCCTGCCGGGGACAGCTTCAAAGAAATATGAATGTCAGCCATTTCTCACCCAGCGTGTAATGGAGAGAGGCCCTTCCAACAGGAGGGGGGGAGGGGGATGGGGGGGTTACGAGATGGGGGGGCTGAGGGAGGTGAGACAGAGACAAACTGGCAAAGATACTGAGAAAAATGTTTAGTGTCTAATATCACCATTGAGATACATCCTCCTACTTGCGTCTTCTGTTAGTATCACTTCACCTTCCCTCCGTCATTCTGCCATCTCTCCCTCCTCTCTCTCCCTTCTACCAGTGCTAATCTTGTTTAGACAGTATCTCAGGACGTGTGCATTGAATGAGGCACTGAGTGAAAGAGGGCAGTAGCTCAGCATAGCCCTCACCTTGACCGCCTCTGTCTCTATGGGTTCTTAGCCTACTGACACAGCTCAGAGGCCGTCTCTGATCCCCTCACCCCTCTGAAACCATGAACAGATTAGCGTGAGGCTTAAAACACTTGTACAGGACTGTGCCCTCATACTGACCATTCAAAAACTACACTGGTCCCTCGTATTGTTTGTTTCTTATGTCGTTTTATTTGAACTGAACTACCTTTAATTTAAGAAGCAGTGAGAAAAAGGTGAAATCAGTTCTTATCTGTTAAACTAACACCCCCCCCCCAAAAAAAAATCACAAAAATGACTTTATTAATTTTAAAAACTTTTTTTTTTTCATTAAAATGTTAACATTTCTAAAATGGGGAAATTCACAAGTAAAAAAAAAAAAAAAAGCTACAGGTTAACATTAGCTTTCTATGCTAATACTACGGCTAATATTCTTTAGTAAAAAAAAAGCAAATATGACAGTCACCACCTATTGTAGCTGTAAATATTTATTTTAAGTCTTCAGATGTCAATATACTTTAATGTTAATATTAAATTATGAAGAT
This sequence comes from Apogon hyalosoma, assembly GCA_037367295.1. NCBI lineage: Eukaryota > Metazoa > Chordata > Actinopteri > Kurtiformes > Apogonidae > Apogon > Apogon hyalosoma. The sequence continues at coordinate 34,610,665 of JAPQRP010000005.1, read as the reverse complement.
GTAGTCTGTTAATAGTAGTCTGTAGACTGTTTTCTAGCAAGGAAAGCTGCTCTCCTTCTTTAAGCTAGGCTACGCTAAGCTAACAACACCCAAAAGCAACTATTTAACTCAAGGATATAAACATTATTCATATTTTCTGGTCAAATCCATACAAATTTGAAAAGTTCTTTAATGGCAAAAGGGGTACAGCTACATTTAGCCTCAACAATAAACCTCAACAAGATGGAAAGGCAATAACAAATAATGGAAAGTGACACGTACAAGAGCAGCAATAACAGGGCTAATGTGGAAATGAAATTATAGGGTGAGTAATGGTAATCAGCTAGTACGTTAGTGTGTGTTTAAATACACACAGAGGCACAAAGATTGTGTCACTGAAAGAAGACTTCATCCGTCAGGTTTTGTATAGTCTACATTTCACTACATACAGATGCAGGTTAATTTACAGTGTGGACATAAAGATGAAAAACTGTAAAAGTGACACTTAAGTATTCTGTGCTGCAATAAATAACTGGATGATGTGTGTCTGAACAATTCCCTGATGTGCCTCAGTGTTTTTGTTGTGAGAAACAATTCAACCAGACTGCGTAACAGCCAAAGTTTCCCTCATTTGTCTGTCTCTCTGTATTTCTGTTCCTACCCCTCCAGTGGTGCTACCAGGGGGAGTGTGTTGCGTTTGGTACCTGGCCTCAGAGTGTGGACGGAGGCTGGGGGCCCTGGTCCATATGGGGGGAGTGCAGCAGAACCTGTGGGGGTGGTGTATCCTCCTCCATGAGGCACTGTGACAGCCCAGCGTAAGTAGGCAAAGTAAGCCACAGCAAGCTGAACACACACATCCAGGTCCTGCCTACAGGTGTGTGTTTGTGTACATGTGTGTGCGTGTCCTGTGTGTTACATCAGGGTGGGAACAGTGTAAATTAGTTTGTAGATTAGATGTGATAAATTAATAATAAGTTGTAATTTCCAAGGAAAAATTTACTTTTAGCTTTAGCTTTAAAGCTCACAAAGAGAGGTTTTTCTGAGGACAACTTGATCTTTTAATTGTACACATTTTATTGTCAACTCCTGCAGAATGTAATAAGTCATTTTAGCTAAAGTGGAGATAAAGACAGAGATAGAGTCATGTAAAAAGTATACGATGTGGCATTATGTGTACCCGCAAATTGTTAAGATCTCATTGACTATATAAACTCACTTTGAACTTAAGTAAATCAGAGGAATCCATCCCTGTCAAAGTGACAAGTTATAGGTTATGGAGTAAATGTCAGAGAGCCTAAAAATTATCGATGGACATTAAAGTTTTATGAACCTGATGACACTGCAAAACATGCACTCTGTAAGTGCTCATTTTATGGGATACTTAAAACATGAATATACTATGCTTTTAAGCCAAGAAATAATGCAATATTTATCTTCTGAAAAATGGACCATTAAAGTACTGATTGTTTCACTACACTTTAATGTTTCTTATTTATGGGATTTTTAGTAGCTGATGTTGCCTCTTGTTTGCAAATCCAAGATGATATTACCAATTTCTTTTCATTACTGAGTCACTTTCGGTGACTTCATGACTCTATTTGTGCAACATATCGACACATTTCTCACATTTGTAGTTTACATGGTACTTCAGTTGGAGAAAGGTTTGATGTTTCCTATTTGTTGTTAAATGTTCTATGATATTACAATGGGATTCTCTCAAACTGAAATGATACACATTTATGGCTGTGACATCCCAATGCATAATCCAAACGATACAGTTGTACCTGGCCATCATTTTATACAGCCAGAAAACATAACATTTAAGGAACGTAAAGGAGCAATATGGCCTAAGACGCCCATGAATCAAGATAAAGCAGACTCTTTTCGAGCCTTAATATTTACTAGCAGAGATTTAAAGTTGTTATTTATAACAACTGATATCCACTGAGCCTCAAACTTTTCATTTGTGTGCTCCTGTGGAGAAGGTTATTTTAAAGATGCAGTGGTCAGCACTATCCTCAATGTCAAGCTGAGCATGAAAACATGTCCTTGTGCAGTTTGAGATGTTCCATGTGCAGTAAGTTAAAACAGGGCTGCTTATTTCCCAGCTGTTCCAGCTCACTCTGTCATGTAGGTTATTGTGCTGCTTAGCATTGTTTTAAGGCTTCCCATATGCCCTCACTGCACAAATCATTGTCCAGTGTATCCTTGGCTAGAAAAATTAACCTCTCGGGTCTCTAACGTCCTTCATCCTTGCGTTCCTTTGTTTTTTGGAAGCTGGATATTACGTAAAACACGTCACGGCAAGACAAGAGAAAGAGCCTGGGTGAACCAGAGGGAAGGAAAAACAGGAGGAGTGCAGTGGGGGAAGAGGATAAGGCATAATGTGGAACACCTGTGTAAGGTGATCGCTGAGTCTCAGGCATCAGTGCGGAGAGGGAGGCAGAGAAAACACAGGCAGTACAGTCAGACCAGCCTCCAACACATTCATTACACAGCCTGTCTCTCACTTTTTTCTTTGCAGTGAAGTGGAAATAGTCATGGAGGGAAGGGATGCTAATAAAGGGAAGAAGAAGACGAGAGGATAAGAGTCAAAAATAAACTTTTTTCAGAGATGTAGTAGATGTTTAGTGGAGAAAGGAGCTGTTCTGAGGTTTCATGCTTTAGTCTGCATCCCAAATCTAAATGTCATGTCACACTTAAGAGCTCTTAGAGCAGCTTGGGTTTCATGAATGAATCTTTGGCACAGCGCTGTCAGATGGGCACATACAGCAAACACAGACACACAAACACACCTCTCTATCTGGCTTTTATTTTTTTTTTTTTTGAGGCTCTTTTCATGACCATGAACCTAATGTAGATTCCAAAGATTAATTGTTAGGATGTTTTGGGGGTTGTTATTTACAGTGTTAAAAGTGCCCTCATATTTCGCTTCCCCACTGATCTAAGTCTTCTGTGTCTCTCAGCCCATCAGGAGGAGGCAAGTACTGCCTGGGAGAGAGAAAGCGCTACAGATCCTGCAACACTGACGTGAGTATATATACAGTACTTTGCCTTTGGCAGGTCCTTGCCTCCCTGTTTTGCTGCCTGTTTTGTCTGCTTGCTATACATGTAGGACCACCGATGGAAGTGGACCAAATCAGAATTGAAGAGATCAGATTCCATGTGGTTTGTACTGTTCACAATGTCATGAAAAAAATGTTGCATTGGAGTCACATGTAAGTTAAAAAAAATTAACTTTTGGACAAAATCTGCCTGCAGTCTCAACACAGCCTTAGAGGACGCCTGTCTGTTAGCACCATCACACACTTTGAAATTATTTTGACATATTTTCAGCCTGGAACGCAGGACAGATGGTGATAAAAATGCATAAGGCAGTATTTCAATAAATGGATTTCCTAGCCTCTTCTAGCTCACATATTGTTTGTGACTTTTCTCTTGAGTCAGCGTTGATGACAGTTTCACAGTGTATTTCATGAAAAGCAATTTGCAGACTCCTTTTTTAGGTCTGGAGCAATACTTTAAACAAATATTTAACATGGCCGCAAGTTGAAATCTCTGTTCAACTATTTCTAGGTGGCCTTTCTTTTTCACAAGGTGAAAATTGAAATAGTTAGGGCCCCAGTGGACATTCAACCGCAAGTCTTAAAAATAACAGAGGAGAGCAAGCACTGAGTGTTTTATTTGGAAAACAAACAACATCCCTAACCACTATTTCATCACACTGACCACACCTTTCCCAGGGAAACTGTGCGTCTGTGAGCAGCAGATGCAGATACAATGACAAATACTCTCTCTCACACACACACACATAGATTGATGTTTATATCCCAACTATTTTTACACTGATCAGTGGTCAGATATTTTTTGTTAACGGGGCCTCCCTCCCTTCCTGTTGCTACTACGCATGTCCTGTGGGAGGTTACTTTATATTATAAAGATGGGTGTCTCCATTAGTATAATGCTACATGCCAGAGCTGTAGAGAGAGGAATGGACACAAAGACTCAGTCAGATGTACTGGTTGCATTTAACATTAAAGAAGCCATATTTGAGGCTGAAAATAATACACTGCGAATTTGTAATATTTGTTCAAAAGACAGACAGTATCAGGAAAATATTGAGGCTTTTAAAAATATACATTTTACACTTTTTTTTTAAGCAATCATGTCTGTCAGTAAAGTAGCTTGAGATAGTAGGTTGAGTTGGTTGTTTGGTCAAATTTGCAATAAGGAAAAGCAGGAGAATATGACAAGTCTTCTTTTCAGTTTTTTGCTGTTGTGTAGACGATGAACAGATGAATACATAATGCAAACAATGCTTAGGCCTACTTGCAGTAGTAACTGATTTTTCTTTTCTTTCTTTTTTTTTTTTTTAATTTTATATGATGTTTTTCTAATCTTTTTTATGTGTGTTAACAAATTTGATTTAGCCCTGTGTGTCTGTTCAGCAGATACTTGACTCAGCCTGCATGTCTGATGTGCAAGTTAAAAGTGGCCATATTGGCAAAACACTCAAGTGGCTCAGCTTCCCTGTGGCCTGCTCTGACATGGAACACTTTCAGCATCTGAAATACAGCTTTGACCTAAGAGCTTTTATGTGTCCCCAGGGAGAGTGTTTTGGGGTTTCTAAGAACCTTTTCACACCAATAAACTCTTCCTTTCCACTTTTTTTCCCTCAAACTCTTATTGGGCAACATCTATGCTCATAGGTGCCAACACAGATAAGCCTGTCCAGAATCAGTCCCAGAACCAGGTCTGCACCAGCCTGCACTGGGCTCAACTTCTACCTCCTCTGGCTGTGTTTATGCTTCTGAGTACCCAGCCAAAGGAGAGCTTCATTATCCATCATAAATCCACACATGAAAACAAACCAATCCCTCCAAACAAAAAAAACACACTGTTCTTAATTAGGAGTTCCAAGAAAGACATCTGCTTTAGTGTCCGACAATGAAATGGGACATCTTAAGCTTGTCCAGTTGTTAATAACCATGTTGTCGGCATAAAAACTGCATAAAATAATAGTCATTGGAGATAATTCACTTAAATAGCAACAACATGTGTCTCAAGATGTTAAAAGGCCTTACCAGTGTAATGACATATTTTAGCTTTTGTTTTCATGACTATTTCTTATTACGTGTTGCATGCTTTTAGTTTTTTCAATAGATTCCAGGTATAAAAAAAAGAAACAAATTGTGACCTTATTGTTTATTTTTGTTTCCTTTTTTTGCAGGCCTGTCCTGCAGGGTCTCGTGATTTCCGGGAGAAGCAGTGTGCTGATTTTGACAGCATGCCTTTCCGAGGGAAGTATTACAACTGGAAGCCTTACACTGGTGGTGAGTTTTTAGTGTTTTGTGCATTGTCTTTCTTTCTTTCTTTTTTTTTTAACCTTCCTGTCATCCTTTTTGCATCCCAAATAACAGACTGCAGGCCATTCTGCCTTGTGTACCCAGTTAACACCAACAGTGGGGAGGTCTCTTTTGATGGGTTGAGATTCTTCAGATTCCTGCACACTCTGTTGCATTCGAAGGTCTTCTCTGGACCTACTGTTTGTTCAACCTGGAAGATTTTACATTTTGGGCAAAAATCCTGACACCAGTTATGTCAAGTGGCTCCCAAAAGCAGGACTCAGGATCAGAACATGCCTGACTGCACCAAAGGGGTGGAAGTGCTATTGTACTATCACAATTATTGGCAGCAGTCGAGCAGAACAAGCCCTGTGTCATTGTTTCCCCGAGTTATCTCCTTGATGTCAGATCATGGAAAATATCCACTTAACTGAAAACATAAATAGCTCAAAGAAAAAGTGATAAAAGTTTGAAGCATGTAAACAAAACTTTATTTTCTTTCAGAGATGGAAGAGCTTAAGTCTGATCTCTTTTATCACAAGGGTATGTTTTGTCCAATCCATCACCTCCTTATTTCCATCGCTCTGTGGGCTGGGAGCCATCATGTAAAAACAGCAGATAACCTGTGTGTGGATGTCAGTGTAATTGTTGTTGGCAGTCGGTGCTTTCTCTGCCGGTGTCGGTGTCAAAGTGACGTCAGGCTGTGGGTTTTAGATCTGAGGGCTGCTGACGTTCCTGCACACGATTATTATTGTCAACATGTGAAGGGAGAGGGTTGTGAGTGCTGGAGCAACACCAGTGTCAGTGGTCTCAGGGTGAACTCCGGGTAACCATGGCAACTGCCTGTGTGTATTCTGTTGAACTCAGGTGGTGTGAAGCCCTGTGCACTCAACTGCTTGGCAGAAGGCTACAACTTCTACACTGAGCGCTCTCCTGCAGTGATAGATGGCACCCGATGTCAGGCTGACTCTCTGGACATCTGCATCAATGGAGAGTGTAAGGTAAGAGAGCACAGCAGAGGATACAGACCCTATAATAATTTGCATTTATAGAATAAATACATGTAATCAGAGAGAGTAATTATCCCTTCCTGTCTTTAATGCTATTATGAATCTTCTCTTTAGACATCAAGAATGAATAAATAAATAGGAAAGAAAAATAAAAAAATTGGAATTAGCTACTTAAAAATGGTGGTTTACTTAAGCTCAAGTTTTATTTGTGGATTTATTAGTTCTAATAACACTGTACTAATGCTAAAAATAAAGTCAAAATCACCTTGCATAAACAAACATGGTTTGTGATTTGATTGTATCTTGTCTTACCAGTAGGATTGCCTCATTTGACCAAGTTGCTGAGCTCTTTTCTCTCTCATTGGAGAAAAAGGCCAAAGCCTAAGTTGTGATGAGTTATTATTGTTTTTTAAACACTAGTTT
>JAPQRP010000005.1:34565547-34593271 GCA_037367295.1 Apogon hyalosoma | reverse complement strand
ATGTCCAGGGTGTACCCCGCCTTCGCCCTTAAGTGGCTGGGATAGGCTCCAGCGACCCCCGTGACCCTAGTGAGGATTCAGAAAATGGATGGATGAACAGAATTATGTGAACTGCACAACAAACTTTATATAAGAAAGTCAAGACCTCACAGTGTCATAGAGAAAAACACAAAAAAATCCCCCATGAACTAACAGGACTTTTAAATACTACACATTTCCTGACTGTCCATCATCCTCAAATACTGTATAAGAAAATGCAATTGCTTTATCGCTGCCATTTCCAAACTTAGAGTCAGAATCAACAATGGGTCAAAGAGCTGTTTTTACAGTAAAATATACAACAATAAGAGGAAGAGTATCATTTGCAAGAGGTTTTTAAAGTTGACCTCACCAAACTAAGTGAAATTTAGAGAACAGATTAAATTACACAAAAAATGTAAAAAGCTGGACAATGAAAATGACAAAACTTATATAAAGAGACAACAATTACATAAAAGATTCAACAGTATGAAAACAGTGTGAAAAAAGGTACTCAGAGACAGTCTTTTGGTAGCAGAAAAGTCCATCAGTTTGTTGTAGAAGCTGCCTGTGTAAGTTCTCATTTGTCCTGGTCATTGTTCATTGTTAGTTGTTTCCAAAGTTCAAGTGGACTGGTTTGTGTTCATGAAAACATTTCGTCTTTCACTCAAGAGACGAAGTTCTCCAGAAGTCTCTTGGATGAGAGAGGAAACATTTTCAAGAGCAAAAACCAGTCAAGTTTAGCTTCAGAAACAACTACATTTTGTAAAGGTTTGTGTAAGTTAGCATTTCAGTAGCTTGTTTCTTGTATCTGTGACTATGCAGGTTCCTGTTACAACTTGTTGGGATGTGAGTCTAGATGTTATCTTACTATCTGTGATTGACTCTCTGACATTCCCGCAAAGTGGAAATTGTTCTGATGGTGGTAAAGTCAGTAAAAAAAAAGTATTATGGCAATTTGTGACATATTTATGTAAATTTAAGTTCAGAGGAATTTTGGGGGGCACAGTATGAAAAAGTTTTGGAACCACTGCATTATTCATTTCATTGATTTATTTCTATGTAAATAAATAACACTATATGCAAAATTTGTCATTGTTCATGCCAAGTATTTAACATATTTCAGCACATCTGAATAGTGCTAACCTCATCATTTTTAAGACCTACATAAGTCACTTAAACAATTGAAATAATCGAACAGGAGCAAGTAGTTTAATAAGACATTTCTCACAAGCTGTTTAGGGTAACCCTCTGAGCTTTAAACCACAACGCAGACAACTGAGGAAACTTCATCTGATGGTGGAGATATATAGATAAATAAACAAGTGGACCATGAGTTTTTAAACTAAGATGCTATTTCCAAGAGTAATTTTCACACTCTCGGACTGGCCAGACATAAACAGTAGAGGACTGTATGAATGCAAAGCAGGGCATTGTATTCTGTTGACTTCCTCTGTAAACACACTGGACAAATATCTCACAAAAATCCCCTAAGCAGTGCCTTATTTAAAGTATTTTTGGATTCACTGAAGTCTGTGGTCTGACCCTTTGGAAAAAAAAGGGAAAATATGTTCTCAAATCTGTTTTTTAATTTTCTATAAATGTGATTTGCTCAATCTAATTCTTTGAATTGGTTTGTTTGGCCTCAAAGCACGTGGGCTGTGACAACATCCTGAGCTCTGACGCTAAAGAAGATCGCTGCCGAGTGTGTGGAGGGGACGGCAGCACCTGCGAAGCCACGGAGGGACTCTTCAATGAGTCTTTACCCAGAGGAGGTAATACAGATCCGGTTTCCTAATACTGGCACTTCTCCGTCATTTATATGGAAGCTTTAAGGCCAATTGGACTCATTTAATATGAAAAAAGAATAATATGTTTTGGTTTGTGACACATTTTAAGTCACTAGAGATGACTGTGAAGAAAGATGAAGACGGAGTAACTCATTGTCCTCTTGGCAAAGCAGCGTTTGTCCAAAAGCCAATACATCCCTGAAGCCAGAAGATAATCTTTCATGGAAATGTGCCTTTTTCCTCTTTGTCACCCATCGACAGAGCATATGTTTTTGCCTATTTAAAATTATGTCGTAAGAATATAGATCAAAACATTGTGTTTCTCTCATTAATTACATCATGCAGTGAAGAAATCAGGAGTAGAGATAGGGACTTGGTGTTGGCTGCAGCCCGAGGTCATCTATAGAGAGCAAGAGAGAGAAAACATATTTCTCCTTCTATGGTATGGCTAGTAAACCATCTAAAAATACTGTGTGTGCATGTGTGTGTGACTGTGAATAAGGCAGGGGATTGTTTTTTCCTCCTGCAGGATTGCTTTGTCCTTTTTTGGGTGATTCAGAATTTATTCTATATGTGGTTTTAGCTAATGTGATATGCAATATGCATGTGTCTGCTCTGTGTCACTGGGGGAGTTTAAGTGAAGAAATACCATCCTAAATTTGCTTGTCCTTCTTTTCTAGGCTACATGGAGGTAATTCAGATCCCAAGAGGCTCGGTTCATATTGAAATCAAAGAGATCGCCATTTCAAAGAACTATATAGGTAAGTAAAAGCCTAGTTTGGACATTAACTAACTATAAATTTATCACTGGAAAAAGGTAAAATAGGTTAATTATTACACGGCATCCACCATTTTCAGAGGCTGGTTCCAAACAACCCTGGTTGACTTCCACTCACAATTTCTTCTGTAGAAATACTAATGTAACCAAAGGTTTTCTATTTCACCCCTGTTTACAAAGGCAACAACACAGTGCCAACAAAGAACAAAAGGCCAGAACCAAAAGACAACTTTACTCCTGCTGCAGGATCGACAACAGTGGCTTTTCCATTCAGAATAAAAGCTCTAAACTGCACAGTTAAAATGAACTTAAAATCACTCTGAGCCAACATACAATAAAGTACCTTACACTAAGTCAGTGTTGATTTTATAGGATTCGTAAAGCAAACCTTTTAGTAAGAGCAATGACTATGATACCTAGCAGGTTAGTATAATTTAGCTGACTAAGCTAATATTTACAAGTGGCTATGGTAGCATGCTAATCACTTGAAATAGCCCAGTAATTACTTATTATTATTATTATTATTATTATTATTATTGTTTATTAATGTATTATGTTAATTAGAAACTAACCCTAACAATACATGCCACTATTTCATGCAAACTGTGTGTTTGGAAAGTCTTGTGGAAAGATGGTCCTGAACATGAGCCACTATTCTGGCTCCGATGCAAACTACTGGGTGATCAACCACCATATCTCCATCTCTGTATACTGTCAATGATTGGGACATTAAATATTAAAACACTTCTGAATGGTGAGGTAGCTGAATGTTATTTTTAAGGTACAGGTGAATATACTTCCCAATATACAAGTGTATAATAAGTAATATTAATATCATCAAGTGATCTTGCAACATCCATTCTTTTTGGTTATTTGAAAGGGAACATCTTTTCACCTTTGTGTTTACCATGTGGCTGGAACACAACCTAAACTTTACCAATTTATTGATAAATAAATTGGCTCAAATATAACCCCAAACCTAAACCTGGTGGATATTAATATGTATATCTTTTATTTAACCAGGTGCAATTCTCATCAACATTAAAAGTCTCTCTCTTGTCAAGAGATAAGAGAAAACAACTTTCATACATTACAAATCATTAAATATCTCAATATACACAGATGTTGAAAAACTTAAATTGGTAAAGGTACAAGTTTAAGGAATTTAGTGCAAATTTAGAAGTAATGGCATTAACCAAGCTTATTGTTTTTCCCTAAAATAACACATTCTGACACTTTCAAGTCCTTCTATGAATCATTCCATTAGGAAATGGCAACATATTGAGAAGCTGGCAAGAAGTTAATTTGATTATTAAATTTTACTGAAGAAAAATCTGAGTGTTGTATTTTTCCCCCTTTTTTAAAGTAAAGAATATGGCTTTGTTTTCTCTGTTTTCTTTTCGCACTTTGGTCTGATAAATTTTTGACATCAAGCTGTTTCCTATTATCTGTTCTGTTCATTGTTAGCAACATTTCCAGCAATTTCCTTATGTCATTGTGAAAAGGCAATTACAAGACGCCATTGTATCATCCCCTGTTGACTAATGTGTAATCATAAAACAGCACAAAACTGCTGAAAAATATCTCTGCACATGTGATCGCTGCTTGGCATCAGACTCATCTGCTCCGTGTTCCAGACTAAACAAAAGGCTGTTTGCAACACTGGCAACATCAGAGTCAAAACAATCAAACAACCAGATTCAATTAAGCTGGTTCTGTGTCTTTTCATTAACAAGAGAAAGACATGTGACAGTGTGTTGAATTTATAGCGGATGGTGTTGATGGAGGGCTTAAGTTACACTTTGAACCAGAGAGCTGTGTCAGATTTATAGGGCCGTGGTGACAGCTGCCTGGTCCACCAGGATTATGGGGGATATGATGTCTATATATCAAAGTTTAAAGAGTGCAATTTTGGCTATTGTGTGAACTCAATTTTCCTCCCAAGCAATTTGTAACTTTGTTATGAATTTCATCTGTGACCCCAGTGATAAAGAAAATATTTTTCTTTGTAGTATTGTCTGAGTTCTTGCTATTTAGTTCAGCAAAGTTTGGATTCATTTATGTTTTATTAAAGTAAAACCTGAGCGCAGCAACACAAAACAGGTGAAGACTTACATGAACTATGCATTTGAAAATAACAGTCACACTGTTTACAATCAGTACCAGATGTGTTGAGAATTAATTAATTACAAAAGGGATTGTCATATGTTAAGAAAGGGTAAACTATTGTTCAACTAATTTGCGTAAACTCTGCAGAGGAGAATCTGCAACCATGAGCTGCAGAGACAGAATAGTGAGTGGTTGGATCATTTCTCCTCAATTTGGCTTCATTTCAATGCAGAGAAAGTGGATATTTTCAGATTTGTTGTGCTTGGAGACCCACTTTTGTTTTGACAACCAGACTGAATGGTATTCCTGAGGTTCGTCCAGCCTTTCACCTGAAGTGTATTTTCTCCCTCTTTCTAAATTAGATGTATTTACGTGTCAGCGCACGTGAATGTCTTCCTTTCCAGTGTTTATTCAGGACTGTGTGTGTGTTTCTGCTCAGTCTGTCGAGAGATAGAAAAGAAAGTCGTCAGTGACATCAGGCTGGTTCAGAATGATGATGATTGTGATGAAGATCAACAACGGCAATGACATCATGCCAAATGATTGTCTCCACCTGTTGTGTCAGCTACTGTTCCTGTCTGCTTTTGATTTCAGCTTTCTAAAAGGATTTGTTGTTTCTGTGGTTCTTTAGCTTTGAAGTCTGAGGGGGATGAGTATTACATCAACGGAGCGTGGACGATTGACTGGCCCAGAAAGTTTGACATTGCTGGGACGGCCTTCCACTACAAGAGACCCTCTGATGAACCGGAGTCTTTAGAAGCACTCGGAGCAACTACTGAAAACCTGGTTGTCATGGTAACAACATTATATTTTTTTGTGGTTTGCTGTGAACATAAAAAAACAAAAGTATTGCATACGCAAAGGAGAAGGAGCTGAGTCGTTTATTTAACCATACTCAAGGTTCATTAGTTGTGGATTGATTTCGCATGTCAATTTGGTTAAATACTACAATGGCATCGTCTATGAAGAAGAGGCAAAATTAGCACCTGACACTGAATTAGTTTAGAATTAAATTCTGTTTGAATTGAATTCTGTTTGTAAAAGTTTTAATCTCTGTAGAACTGAATGTTTTAGATGTTTTATACCTATTTGCTTCTTGGATGTTGGGTTAAGCTGTGAAAAGCTGTGTTCACACTGCTGGCCTTAATGCTCAATTTTTGCAAGGTTGTTCACTTTATTATTTAAATGCGACTGCCATCAAACCCATGTGTGAACAGTCTATGCACCTGTAGTGACCCTCACAAGCAGAAGAAGCCCCCTTCAGTGCAAAATTGGGATGTCTGTCACATTTCAGTGACATAGAAGTTCAGACTGAAGTTTCATTGTAAAACATCAGATTTGTATCTTATATACATCATCATATGTATCTGATTTAGGACCACATATGAAAGTGACCTTGATTTAATTTGAAAAAAATCTGATTTGTGCTGTTCAGACTGTCAAAAATAAACAGACATGGGTCACATGGGTAAAAAAAGTCAGATTTGGGGCACTTTTGCCAACAGTGTGAATGTAGCCAAAGGCTTATATAATGTGGCTCTGGTGGAATAATTTGCAACTTTATATATGTTAACCAAAACCCTGCAGAAAACTGGAAGCTTGAAAAAGGTCTGGACTAAAGATTTAACCAGGGCATCTCTAGACTATAAAGATGATTGAACTTCTCAACTCAATTCTTAGAAGCTGAATGGGATTTTGACATTTCCCCCCAGATGACTGCTCTTGCTTCACAGTTTTACATTTGTGCATTTTTGTTGTTGCTGTGTATTTTATGCTTCATGCTTTTGGTCGGTCTCAGTCCACTTAAGCTCAACATCTGGGTCCTAACCTCAGGTGACCCTCAGCTAGTGGGCTGGGGTGAAAAGCTATTTATGTGTGGGCATTGAAAAAAAATTGGCCTTGTGTCAAACACAATGTCTCTGGATTTAGTGAGCTTTTATGTTGTTCTATAGCAGTTTTTTTCAGCATATTGTGTACTGTGTAGTGTGCTGTATGTGCAGCAGTATTATACAGCCTATGGTAAGTAATATATGTGCATTTGGTTCTTTTTAATGTGTTTCACGACATTTCTTTGTGTGTGGCTGTTTGTGGATGTGAAGCAACTGTGAGGCATTTTCTTGTCGTAATACTCAGTGGTTTCTGCCATGACATGAATGCTGAAAATACCAGACCACACAGCACCGCTGGAATAGAGAAGCAACTGGCCACTCGACCACTAGCCTTTCTTTGCGGCTTTCAGAGCTCTGCCCGACTCCCTCAGTTGTTCTCTTTATCCAGTACAAACTCCACACGGCCACACTGACACAGACACCTCAGAGTGCATTGAAGATAAGCGATTATATCCCAGTGCTTTTTTCATACTTACATAAAACTAAAGGTACCTTCACTGTTTGCTTGCTATTATTCGTAGCATTTTCTTCTCTCTGGCCTGACCTCTTGTTTTGTGTTTCATCTGAAGGTACTTCTTCAAGAGCAGAACCTGGGGATACGCTACAAGTTTAATGTGCCGATCCAGCGCACAGGAAGTGGTGACAATGAGGTGGGCTTTTCCTGGCACCACCTGCCTTGGTCTGAATGCTCAGCCACCTGTGCTGGAGGTAAGTCAGTGAATGGCACCACTGGTCTGGGCTTCATAACTTTGAAATTACTTTGCATTGCACGTGGTTTGTCAAAAAAAGAAGTTCAACAGTTGCCATGTCAGATACTTTATTATTACTCTAAGCTATTTTGAGTATAGCACTTTCCCGTTTTCCTTTTTCATGTGTAAAGTCATAACCACTGTTTTACAAACACTGCTGCTCAAGTTTTTATGGTAAAGGTTTATTTTTCTCTCAGCACATACTACTGGCTGTTCAGTGTCAACCTTCAGCTAAGCTCCAGTGGTCAGCCGCCTTTTGAAAAAGAAAAAAGAACATACTCTGAGCATTTAGGTGCTGTGGGTGTTTAAATTCTTTTTGGATATTTCTAACCTTCTCAAATGTTTAATACTTCAGGTCTTGTGTGTGTGTCATTCTGTAAATCTTCCCCAACCCATAATTCCACCAATGCCGAAGAGCAGTGTGGGGAAACCCAGTATCATAATTTGCAACGGCTTTCCAAAATCATTACTTTATAGCTAGAGATTCAACCTCTAATAAATTCAATATGTATATTTTCCATATTTTAGCCAGCGTAATGAATATGGTGTAATTTCTGTGAATGAGCTGCTCTGCATAGCTTCTGGTTTACCAGTGCTGTGCTCAGATACAGCAACTCTTCCAGTGTGCTTGTCCTACAAAGTCAAACATTCACAATCTGAAACCGCAGTGAAATGCTGACCATGGCCTCAAGTATGACTAAACCAAACCTTTTAGCCCAAAAGCAATGGGTTTCATGTAACAATAAATAGTGTTTCTTCCCAGTTGTCAAGCGTGGCCTGGATGAGTTTGTAATATTTTGTAGAAGCATGACTGAATAAGCATGTGGGTTTTTCTGAGGAAGGATTTCCAAGTCCAGAGGACCTATTCCTTAGATGGGGAGGCACACATGGCCTTCCACTGTCATAAACATGCCTTTGCATTGTTGATCTAAATGATCTAATTTGTGTCTGCTGTGTGTCTCAGGCTATGCTGAGCTTCAAATCCTAAGAATTATGTTTAATCAGGTACCCATTTCATATAACCAGCTGAGCTAATCATGAGCTGTTGTTTAATATATCACTACAGTAATAAAACCTTTGAAAAACACCTCTTGACAGCCTTACAACTGAAATTCTTTTACCCCATGCTTCGCGCTATTCCTCCAAACTGTATTTCACTTTGAGCACAGATGGGTAGATTTTCTATACTTCACGCATACACACGCACACACACATCCATATCTTATTACATCTGCCAGACAAGTCTGCTTTAGGATATATCCCATGAGGGTCCAAACAGACCCTTTCTGAGTTGGTATGACATACACACACATGCCCGCATGCACACACAAAACACATGCACACACATACACACACACAGTGGGAGGTGTGACACTGATACGGTAGCCCTCACTCTCTCTGTTAGAAGCCAAAGTAAAGAGCTCCCTGCTCTGTAAAAGTGATTTGCCAAGATATCCTGCAAAGAATCAGGAATTTACATGTCTGGATTTACTACAGACTGAAAGCGATACCATCTCCGCCCGAACACAGCGCTTGACACGACAACCGACTTCCATGTTTCTGAAAGAGTTTTATGCAAGATCAGCTGAGTTGTGTGCTGTCTTATTGATCAGTCATTTCCCCTGCAGGTTCCCAGAAGCAGGAGGTGGTGTGTAAGAGGCTGGACGATAACTCTGTGGTCCAAAACAGCTACTGTGACCCAGACAGCAAACCTCCAGAGAACCAGAGAGACTGTAACACAGAGCCGTGTCCTCCAGAGTATGTACAACTCTAGTACTGTAAATCCTACACATTGTAGTTTTCATTGATTATGGAAACTATGAGAATTTTAGGTGAAAAATGATCATCATGTCACGTTTAAAGTATGAAGTGACATTGCTATTTCGCTCAATTTGGTGCATATTAAACTATTTATACTAACTAAAAGCAGTACAACATTACATGTATTTGATTATCAAATATGTGCACAGGATGAAGGGGAGGGAAGCTGTGAAATGGAAACTAAAATAGACTTTTATCTATATAAGACATTTTTGCCTTGATGTTACTCAAATGCGTCACAATCAAAATATGAATTTTTATTATCATTATACAAAAAGTACAACAAAATTGTATGTAGTACTTTTCAGTGTGAAGAAAGAAATCTAACTATCTTACGTAACATTTCTTCCTATGAACAAAGATCAGAAAAGAGAATTACTAATCAATAGACTAACGCAGTAAAGAAAAAAAAATCACCCATTCACACTCACAAACACGCACCAGTGGAACAGTCAATGGGATAACTTGGGGATCAGTGTTTTGCCGAAGGACAGGGGTCAAAGGTCAGGACCTACTCTACTTACTGAGCCAGAGCCGTCCAATTCAATAGTCACTGATCCTACAAATTAAGTTACAATCAAATTTTGTAGATGGTATTGTGTCTCATTTCCTGTTTTTGACTTGAGAATAAACTCAAAATACATACAATTATCAGTTTTTTCATGGATAAATGACTAAAGAAGTCCAACTTTTTTATACAAATTTTTAGATTTTGGATTTGTAACTGAATATAAAAGAACAAATAATATGTGGATTTTTCCCAAGTTTTCTTTATAAGTTAACAATGTATAACACTGTATATAATATATATTTCCTGCTCTAACCCCTGCCATAAATATCTAAATACATTATGTAGTTAAGACTTAACTATGTTGTTGGTAGTGTCCAGTGTGTTTTTTCAGGTGCTAACACTGAGATCATTAAGGTTAAGCAACACTGGTGAAGTGGTGGGTCAAGAACCAAAACAATGAGCTGAAAGGATATAAAATGCTGCCTCAGAATGAGGTGATAACTCTCTGTGGGTTTGTCATGACAAGTAACCATGTTTGCATTAGACGCACACATTTCATTTATTGTTGATGTACAAACACAGTATATAGTGAACTTTCAAAAGCAAAAGCCTCCATAAAAGACTCATGATATTAATTCACCTTCAGTGAGTCCGTGTGGTAAAATGTGTTTGGAAGAAAATAATGAAATAAAATGGCAGTGATTTATAGCTTCATATGTTAACTATTTTCAGTGTTTGCCTCGTGCCAAAAATAAGAGCCCTGAAAATGACCACCTGTGTTTGATTGTTTTGGCTACTTTGCTGATCCTTGAGGGGTAATACACACGTATACAGGTGGAATATGAACTTTCATTTTGTGGTCAAATGTTCATAAACTTGACACTGTAACTGGAAGCAGGGCCAGACATCAATCATGTCTAGAAGAAGAGGGATTAAATGCATCAGTTTAATGAGTTTCAGACTTTCAGACAATTGTTTGTTTATGAGAGTATATTTGTGTCTTTCAGGTGGATTTCAATTAAAAAAAAAAAAACAACAACCTAATATCACATTAAATCTACTGTATAAGTGGGAATTTGTTTTCATATAGTCAGACTGCAGGCGCATTATTTATTTTCACATCTGTGTTTAGTGGACGCAGACTTGTGGTATCCCATTTGTTTTGGTTAGTACTTGAAAGGTAGTGTGGTGAATGTGTGTGTATTGAGTTACAGTGAACACATGACATTTGTGTCTGCGAGGAAGGTAAACACACCTTCTGTTGCTCAGAAAAGGCCAGCTTAAGGAGACCGTGTAAACACAATTGTTTTAAATAGCCAGGATTTTATGGGCTCCGGTAATGAAAGCTAACACAGATGTTTGAACACGCTGTTAATTCTGTATACATTCCTTCACATGATGTAATATTTCAGCGGCTGGATGTGTTTGGAGGGCTGTTGTCTGGGCAGTTTTATGATATTCCATTATTAAGTCTGTAGTCGGTGTGTTATCACTTTGTGGACTACCCTCAGACGGTTTAGCACTGATCTGCTAATCACACTGGACAATAACAGTGTTTACCAGACCGCCACATCATAACATAAATGTTAAGTTGTATTTAAAGTCTTATGTCCAAGAGATGCTCCTATCTAATATTACAAATAACACACCTTTGTAAGACAGTAGTTCAACATTTTAATAAATTTACTTAACTGTTTCATGTTGGTTGATGAAAATCTTGAAACATCACAAAAAAGATTTAGACTTGGGAGAGATGGAAAGGTTGATGTATTGATAGCAAATTTAGTGAATGGATGGACTATTGCATTAATACAAGAAAGAAACGTTAATGTTGGACAAAGGCTTTGATAGAGTTTAAAATGATGTTATATGATCTGGACCAGTTCAGATTAAGTCTATATGTCTATCAACTCCTCAGTCAGCAGCTCATGTAGATTATTACATGATATACTATATTTAACCCCAAAGCTTTAAATATCTTAATACTCACATAACTGAAGTCTATGGAAACTTGTATAAATGTGCCTTTTCTTTTGCTGATTGTTGAAAGCTCTGCAAAATTTATGATACGTTTCTATGAAAACCGGTCTTCTGTTAAGTCTTGAAGGGAAACAACACAGACAATTAATCTGGCTGATCCAGCAAAATGATGCACTAAGAAGTGAGAGTTTTCAGTGAAAATTTTGATGTTTCATAAAAAATTCCTCAAGATTAAGCTACAGCAGATATTCTTGACTGTCAACTGCTAGATTTTATAGACTGAAAACTGAGCCAAGAAAAGGTGCAGAAGTCAAGATTTCCACTCACATTTAAAATATGCTGAAAAATTATGGAATTTTTGCCCAATGACAGCAAAAATGTGGTGCTTACTGCAGCTTTAATGAAGGATGAACTGGATTTTCAGAGACCTTTTATTCACTTTTACATTGTGCTGTGTCATGCATGTTCTCACTGTGTTTTGCCAACGAGACCTTGATAAAATTCTCCAATGTAAAATATTGCAATCTCATTTTACCTGCTTACTGACAACAGCCTGTTACTCATAGAGTTGCATGACACAACAGCTTCTGTTCATAAATCACATCTCTCTGCTGCAGATGGTTTATTGGTGACTGGTCTGAATGTGGAAAGACCTGTGACGGAGGGATACGGACCAGGACAGTCCTGTGTATCAGGAAGATCGGCCCGGCTGAAGAAGAGACACTGGAGGACACCCACTGTCTGACTCACCGACCCATCGAACGAGAGTCCTGCAACAACCAGTCCTGTCCACCAAAGTGGGTAACCCTGGATTGGTCAGAGGTAAGAAGACTTTCTGAAAGTAACGTGCTGCTTAATCATAATGGCAAACGTAATGTTTTCAGTGGTAGAATGCAACTAAATTCTTTTACTCTCATTTATTTTACTAATTTACTGCTTGTTCTTAAGTATTTCATTTTTATATTTCTGCTCCACCACATCCCTGAGACAAATATTAGACTTTTTACATCACATTAAACACCTGTCCTGTGACTATTTATCTCCACATGTAGTGAATTTGATAGATGAGGTGCTCCTTTATGGGTTGAGTTTAAAATTCTCCATCTTAAGTTAAATACAGGCTTAAAACTCCAATTGGAGTATCTGGAAAATGCATTGTCATTCACATTACAAAACTATGATGCATTGCTGTAGCCTAATCTACACAACAGTATGTAGCATTACTCAAATGAGCTCAACCTTAAACACGTACATGAATGGAGTTGTAAAATGAAACCAAAAACCTTATATTCAGTATTAAAACAGGGACCATTATACCGTACAAGGAATTCTTTACTCTCAAATTTTCAGTATATTGTACTGATAGTGCTTTTAAGAGCTTTAACTGGAATATTTTCACAGGGTGGTAAGATACTAAAGCCTTCTTTCACCACTGGTCTTCTTACACCTTCTTCTCTCTCTTCAGTGCACACCTAAATGTGGCCCAGGTTATAAGCATCGCATCGCTTTGTGTAAGAGCAGCGACATGACCAAGACCTTTCCGCCCGCCCACTGCCCGAGCCACAACAAACCTCCAGTCCGAATACGCTGCAGTTTGGGACGCTGTCCTCCTCCTCGCTGGATCCCTGGTGAATGGGGACAGGTACGACAGTGCCTTGTTCACAGCACAGCCTTTTTTTTTAGCTAAAGCATGATTTCAGCTAGCTTCTCAGACAGTGGTGGACGAGGTAATCCTTTAAAAGGAAAACTTGAATGTTTAAAAAACAAAGAATGCACAGATGGATTCCATGTGTTGGTGAATGGTTAATATAATTTACACCTGGTTGACACGCAGGGCTTTAAGCAAGCCTGTGACGTATGTGTGTGCGTGTAGAGGCTGTGTGTTTGTGAGTCAGAGTGCTTCAACAGTGCTGGCTCAGTGGCAGTAATATCCCCCACGGCTGTTTGAAGTTTATCTCTGCCTCAGTCCAGGCCTCTCTGTCACTTCCAGGAACACGATTTAGAGGAAGGCTGAGGAGTAGCATTCTTGGGTTCACCCTGACAGTGAGGCTGTTGAACACTTTACAACACAGCTGACTCATGTTGCGGAGAGAACGCCAAAAAATCATGCGTCAGAGGAAGCTCTATCTACAAAAAATATGGTTTGTTATTTTGTAGGATTTGTTCAAAATTTAGGGGAATTTTAAACAGTGAACAACGGTGTTTAGAAGTGTGGATGCTCTGGTTAGAGGAGATGGTTGAGGTGATGTCATTCCTTTAACTCTGTTTTTCAGGTCAGAGGTCAAGAGTCAGGCAGTCTAGATTGCAGCTCCCCCTTGAAGCTTCTCCTCACAACAGCACGCACACACAAAGATCAGTGACACACGTTTGCAATTCAATCAGTGCCAATAACAGCCATAAACAAAGCTGGCCTGCCTGATAACCTCAGTGTGGTCCATCAAAGAGCGGGTTCATAGCCCAGCTGAACTGAGGTTAATACTCCTAGAGCAACAGCTGGAGTCTGCTCTTACACAGCACTTTCACATGCACTGCAGAGTAGTGCATTTTTCTTTAGCTGTAATTACAATCCTTGCCATCACTGCTCTGGTTCCTCACAGGAAGGCGTCAGAAAGGAGAGATTGTTGCAGCTACTGAGATCTTGGACTCCCAGGCCAAAAGGTCACTGGTTCAAATCCCACTTAAGTCTCACCATTGACGTACACCATCTGTCATGGCCGGCAGCAGGCCCTAATAAAGACTCTCTAATTGGGAAGGGATGACATGCGAGCTCACTGATCTGAGGCAGTCAGAGAGGATCATTGAAGGTGACAGAAAGCCTTGTAGTTCTCTCATCAGGGGCGGCCCTTTGTTGATGGCAGGGTTCATATCAAACGAACACACACGCATGTAGTGATGGCTGACAGGTGTGTTGTTTCTCAGTGTGTGGAGTAATTATGGAGATATCCACCTCATTTGAGGCTGTTGTTTTGCTGAAAGTGTCGGTACCTGCTGGAATTTTTTTGTAGTCTTTCTTTGTTTAATGGCCATGCTTACAACTGATTTGAGTTTTTATTACATTTGGCACATCAATAGAAGTCTGTTAAAGAAATGCAGGTGCACATTTTTGGGTTCAGTACAAGAAATGTGTCAACAAAGTTGTTTTTTTAATGAGTTCTGTGGTGAAATTAGGTCATTTTTTTCATTGGCGCTAATATGTACCATGTGCTAAAGGGGCATCTTTGGACATGTCCTCAATGTACTTGTCTTTCAGTTTTGTATCTTTTGTTTTTGTAGAGTCAGTGAAAGACATTGAGTCTTGTGCGCCCTTATCTGTCTTACATGAAGTTTATATTGGACTCTGTGTTGTACTGGGAGCTGGTCATTTGTTGATGATGTTAGGAGACCATTACTAAGTTGTTGCTGAGTTCACAACAGGTATCATGTACAAGCTCTTATCGTGGATGTTGGTAATATCAGGGTAGGAAATGTGTTGATTTTTTTTAAAAGAACATTGTGATCCATTCACTCATTGGAAATAAAAAGACGTTAACAGTCAATGGTCCATACTTCCATAACACTTCCTCAGAGCTCCTTAGCAGATGAGTTCTTGTTGCACCTGTACTCAGTATATTTGCTTCTGCAGTTGCAGCTGTATTCATTTATTTTGGTTTGTATAGAACAGTATGAGCATCCATCAGAAACACCTGGCTTTAATATTTCATCTGAATGATTCACCACAGTCACCCATGTATACTGATGCGGCTCAGCTGTTACTCATGAAGGAATTAGTGCTCAATACCTCAACACTATTCTGTCTGTCTGTTTCTTTTTTCTTCTTACATATGTGATATGAACACTAGCATGTGCACATAGGGGAAAAGCCTCAAAAAGAACAACAGTTAACCTGCTTTCTACTAGTCAGGAAACACTGAATTAGAGTAGAGTGAAGGGGACTCTGGCTGAGTGTGCTGGGATTACTGCACAGCGACACCCGGGTCACAGTGGACAGAAGGTCCTCATTTACCCTGTTAGATTGGAAACCTCCTCCGTGACTGCACAGTTAATAAGTTTGTTCTTATGTTTTCTGTCACAGTGCTCTGCGCAGTGCGGCCTGGGCCAGCAGATGAGGACAGTCCAGTGTCTGTCTTACACCGGCCAGCCGTCTAATGAGTGCGCAGAGTCCCTCCGACCTACCACCATGCAGCAGTGTGAGAGCAAGTGTGACGCCACTCCCATCTCCAATGGTGATGGTAAGATGGCAAAGTCAACACAGTACACATACACACACAGTTGAGTCTGCCATCACACTTAAATAGCGCTGGCTAGACTCGTCCGTGTGACGAGTGGTCTGCCTACAGTTTTCATCATATTTATGAAGAAATTCAGGTTTCTATTTAGAACTGCAGTGCTCAGATCGATTAATGTGAACCTATTGTACTTATTTGAGCATTACCTTTACAGTGCCCTGACTGAAAAGATTATATACTGTCTTTATCTTGATCTTCACTGTTCTGCTATGACCTAAACATGCTTGGATGACACACTCCTCTGCACAATGCCAGCTACATTAATCTTTCCAGTGAGGTTGGCTCCTGGTCAAAGTGAAACAGCTCAACCTTCCATATACACTTACACATGATGGATGGCTATTCAGATGCATAGAGAAGGGCCTTTCGATTAGCCTGAATGGAAAACGTGAGCAGCGTTTACAGGCTGGCTAATGGGATTAGCTGTAGGCTAATTGTTCCTTTACGGACAGCAGTGAGGCAATGTCTCGTTTCATTTGGCTCTGCAGAGGCAGGGGCCAAAGCCTAATAAGGGAAGACACTCTGATCGTGATAAGGCATTTAAAGCACTGCCTGTCCAGCATCCAGCAAGCAGTTTGTCTGTGTGTATGAGTATGCATCGTAGGGATGGCAGACAGCCCAGCGAGTGAACGAGGCCAGGATCTGTCTCAGCTTAGCCTCTGCGTCCAAGTATAGTTGCAAAGTTTTATTCTGTTGAGGCCTGAGGGAGATCCACCAGCCCTCACATAGCAGGTCACCTCTTAAAAGGAGATACACTCATAAAAAAAGAAACATAAAGTTATTCAGGAAGCTAATTTAGAATGTGTTTCTTTTGGATCTGTCTTTAATCCAGACTTTATATTTCTTTCCTGCAGAATGCAAAGATGTAAACAAAGTGGCCTACTGCCCGCTAGTACTGAAGTTCAAGTTCTGCAGCCGTGCGTACTTCAGACAGATGTGCTGCAAGACCTGCCAGGGGCATTGACCTTTGGAGCACAAGAGCAAAACGTAACGAAAGAGTGAGAGACAACAAAGACGCAAGAAAGATGGAGGGAGGCTGATACAGCACTGAAAGGAAGAGAAGAACAAAACAGGGCAGATTGAAAAAACAAACTCCAGACCAAGCAGAGGATAGAAGAAGAGTTTGGGAAGAGAACCAAGGATTTCCCTGTTTTATCACATCTGATCCTCCTGCCCTCCATCATGGTGGAATCCAAACCACTGCTCAGCCACTAATGCTGACACAAATCTTTTTTTTTAAATTTCACTTCTGTGAAGTGGAACTTGGAAGATTATTTGTTGGTGATGTTATTAATTTTATTATAATAATAATTATTAATATCATTGTTAGTCTTCCTCCGTGTTTGTTGTTTAATGAATCCAAAGTGCTGGACACATCGCTCACAGAGGATGTACCACGGAGATGGAGAGACAGACGAGATGACTCCTCACTTGAGGAGGGGGGATGGGAGTCGACAGCGACAACCTGTATGTTGCGCTCCTGTCTTTTGATCGTGATAGTGCTTTTGGCAGGCAGGTGTTTTGGCTTCGGTGCACTTTTTTGTGTAAATACTTTGCCAATTTATCGCTCAAATACCTACCATATGACAGAGAAACCCCATCAGCGTACTGTATATTTATTGTACCATTCCAAACAGAGTTGAGACATTTTCCTCTGACTATGTCTTTTGTCACATCGTAGCCTACTGTCAAGGAGGGGAATGTAATGTGACTAAAAAAATATTCAGTGTCTCTGTGCTGGAATAAAAATATTACATACTGTAACATACATTAAACCCTTATATACTGTTAGGATTTGTATTGCATATGATCAGAAAATACCACATGGTTATTGGACATTTTGTTTTTCCAGAAGGGTGCCTTAGTTGAGAAAATTCCCCCAATGTTGGTCAGCTCTGTCCAAATTACTATGAATATATGGTCAAATGGTGCCTGGGCTGCATGAAACACTGTTACACAACTGGCCTTTCCTAAACATCCCACTGAGAGGGCTTTTGGTTCGCTATTGAAGGATTCATTTTGAAGGACTCTATGAAGCAACAAGCAAAGACAGCCATGGTTTCAGTGCTGATAAGTAAGGGGCCAGCACTAAATACACACACGCACGCACGCACACACACACACACACACACACACACACACCTAAACACACACACACACACACACACACACACATTGCATTCATCATGGATATGCTGCCAGACCACACATATCCAGGCTGCAGAACCCCCTCTCCTCCACTCCTCCAGATAAAGTTGTCCTCTTTCCCTCTTCTACTCCTCTTGCTGACAGAGAACAACAGTGAAAAACTCAATGGTGCTCTTCCTGTCTTTGATTTTTTTTTTTTTTTTTAATTCCCATAAGTACTGTGCTTACCTCTCCTTTTCCTCCTGCTCTGCTCCAAGGGGTTACAGCCTTCCCAGGCTTCTGGTGCTACCAAGTGGGTGCTTCCATTCAACTCTTTCCAGTGCGCTTAGAAGTGAGGCTGGATCCAAACAATATGAAATCATATCCTTGTCAGTATCTCTGTTACTAAATGCTGGTCATGTTATTGTTTTGTTTGTGTTTATACCTCACACTGGGAATTTTTCATTAACCGTTTATTGTTGTTTAAAAGGATACTCACCTGGTTGTACTCTGTCTTGTGATGTCATGTAAAAGAAAAAAAGAAGACCCATTTACCCAGAAGACCTTCCTGCTGGTGTAGGGGTTGTGAAAGGGAACACCTATAAAACATCTCCATCACACACTTGTTATGGAGCCACAGTAGGAGTCCTTGAAATCTAAGAGACAGTGTAAGGAGAGTGCAAGGATCTCACCGGAGCTGTTAATGACTAATTTCTAATTTGCTGCTGCTACTCTTTTGTAGCCACCTTCAGTATGACAATGGACAGATATCAATGAGGCAATTGAGAGAGACAATGGATGCAGAGAAGCTTTCGAAATCAGTTGAAATAAAACTGCCTGCGGGATTCAGAGCCTCCAGAAAAAGAAACGAAGTGAAATCAATCAAACTGGTACTCATTGCTGTGAACTTGGATGTTTGAATGTCACATTGCTTATACCTAAAGTGCAAGAGAAATGAAAAGCATCATGTGATTAGTTGCGTATATTTTATATTCAGTATTAATGTTGGTACACTGTTACTAATTTTTTTTTTCAAATGTAAATTATATTCTAATTTATTGCATTGTCCCACCTGTACATTTATTTCACTGCATGCAAACTGAAATTTAGCATAGTGAAAAAAATGCAGTGATACAGCCCTTCACCAACATTTTTTAAAGTAGATACAATAAAAGAGCAGCTTTTAAAGAGACTATGTGTTAATGGATTCATTTCTTTCCCTACATGTCAAAACACATCAAAACATGTCTGCACAACCTTTTTTGTAAGGGGAAAGCTCAACATACACTGCAGATGAAATGAGAAGTGTTGGTGCCAGGCTGGATGGTCTGTTCTCACAGGCTATAGGAGATATATACCCTTGTCCTTCCACTCAACTCTTGGAAAGCACCCACAGTGTGAGAGCAGCTAATGGCATAACACCAGGATACCCGTTACCACCTCTGAAGAAATCCATTCATTCGTTGCCTCAGTTTAGGGTGACCGAATTGGAGGAGGTTTGTAAAAGCTTTTGTTCTTACCTAGCTAGGTCTAACACTCAAGCTGCAAGCTTCAGGCTTAATAAACATCAAGCGTTCATGGGGCTGCTTTTCTAAGTAATTAGTGTGAAACACCTTTCTGCACTGTCCCAGCTCTGTTGCCATAGTGTTGGTATGAAGCCCTTCGTCCTCTCATCCTGGCTTCAAGTGTCTGGATTCACTCTTAGGGAACTGTGAGGTTTCCACTCTCCTTGGTAATTAATTCCAAATAAACAGTAACTAGCCCACTTGGCTGGGAAACGCCGCCGTCTCCTTCTAATCCACAGTGTCCAATTACAGAGGGAGACAGATGGCCTGTTTGGTCTAATGTAACCAGTTTAGAATACCTGTACGTCTGGCCCAGCTTCTGTCTCCCGTGCTGGACCGTCTGCAGGGGTCTGTGATTACATTAGCCCTAACCTGCAGAGCTGAAGGTGACAACAGAGCGAAAAAAGGGAAGGCTGAGGGATTCTGTATTTGCAGACGACCTGACAGTCTTCAGGTGGCTGTAAACATGCTTCATGCTTAACATTGGCACGTGCTTGTGTGTACACATGTGTTGTAGATCGCTCACTGGACATACGAAGAAGGATTTCCAAGAGAGAGGTAAACCTTCCATTGGATACTGGATATGCTCACATGGCCAAAAGGCCTCCAAATAATGAGGCAATGAAATAAGTTCAACACAATACATGCTGTCATGCAGCTTTATTGCTTATCTGTGTTGCCAAAGTACTTTCAGCACCACTGATTTCAGATTTCAGTGTAAAATGCACACTGAGTTGATGTCAGTGTAATTAAAACAAAAACAAGACCACAGAGAAGTACAGTTTCTGACTGTTTTTGATACTTCTCCATGTTGACTTTACCCAAGAAAGGGATAATATTAATCTCCTTCACTGTTACCTTGTGTGTTTAACCCACATAAGACAAGGTGATTTCCCAGTGCATGAGGTTGCTACGACTTGGGCTTCTGATGATAAGAGGTGTAGACAGGATGGGGACCAGATTTCTCCATCTATGCCAGGATTCTTCACTTCAAATGGAAACTACTGACAGTGAGAGAAGCCACTGCTGTTGCTTATCAATTTCTAAATATCCCCAAAAGCTTGAAAAAGTGATGCAACAAAGGGCCAACAGTAAAGCTCCAACAATCACAAGGAAAAAAACATTCACAAAATACATACTCATTGAATTTCATGAGTCAAACTTTAAAGATTTTAACCATACATTAACGTCCCTTGACTGATAATCATTTCCCTCCCCGTGGCAATCCCAAAAACCTGTTGCATTAACTTTGGTCACCATGTACCATATCTCTGATGTTAAAGACAGCAGCTGTATTTTTTTTTCTCCAGCTGAGAGGTGTGAGGATTAGCATAGTGACAAACAACATAGCTTTCTAGGGTCTATCTTTGTTAATCAAAGCTGTTGTGGTTCTGCGGTGTCATCGATGAGTGCTTGTAGCACTTCAGGCACTCCACTGCTTGAACATGGTGCAGCAGGGCAAAAGGCTCCAGATGGTGTGGCTGGAGACAGTGCATGCACAGACCCAGGGGGTCTGACAGGCAGGAATGCTGGCCTGGGATGGGAAGGTCACGGCTCCAGCACCTGCTATCTACTAGGGTCTGTTTGGGCTCTGTCCTGTTAAGCCCTGCTGCTCCTTCCTTCAGCTGAGGCCAGGACTGAACTGCCAGGGATGAGATCAAAGCCCTGAGGGGTGCAAGCTGCACAGGAGAGGGCAACAGCCATCCCATCACATACACTAGGAGGATGTGTTTTTTTACCTCACACCTTCAAACATGTGAAGAGAAATTCTTCAGCTGTGCACCACAGCCTCTTTCATAGCTGATTTATGCCAGTTCTACACTTACTTTATCAACTGTGAAACCACTACACACTAGTGTGCGTATGGTGCATGTGCAAAAACCACAGGAACATTTTGTGTGTTGTCTTCACTAAGCCAGAAACACTTAAGTCTTAAAATCCAGGGTATGTCTGAAAGAAAATGACTTCAAATTATTACTCATATGGAGAGAAGTGGGGTTATATCTAATTACATTGTTTTTCCATGTATCATTAAACTAACAGATAGTGTTTTACATTCATTCATTCTGTACTTCTGCTACAGATGTTATGTGATCACTCCTGTCTGTCAAAAAACACTGTACTGATTTTCCTAAAAATCAGTGGCAGGATAGGGTGAGGACCAGGGTCCAAGCCTTAAATTTTCATTAAAGAGAATCCAGTTGAGCCAAAGAATAATTTAGAACTTAACATGATAAACTCTGAATTCAGTAAAAAGCCTTTAACTGGGACTAATTAATGAATTACACTTAAAACCTTTGTGATTGTAGTAACACTGGATGCGGCTCCCAGCATTCAGTTTGAAGGACTAATGACCAAATAGGATGACAATTTCAGTCAGGACCCTCACTTCTGTGTACACATATCACTACTGATTAGTGTTACTGTTTTCAAAGGGACAGAACAACAACACCCTCCAAGCTGCAACTACAGGCTGAAATGGTTGGTTTTACGAAAGACATACTGTGCATTCATTCATTCATTCATTCATTCATTCATTCATTCATCTATTGAACCCACTTTATCCTCTCTAGGATCATGGGGGGTGCTGGAGCCTATCCCAGCTACCTATGGGCGAAGGCAGGGTAAACCCTGGACAAGTCGCCAGTTCGTCACAGGGCTGACATATAGAGACAAACAACACTTACTGTACATATTAGTGTTTTTGTGTGACATTGTCCACATGCAAATATTTGACCAAAACAACTTCTCCTACAGCACAGTTTTGCAAAAGCAGTCACTGCACCCTGTGCTTAGTATGGCTCAATACTAAATAAGTATAACAACAGAAGAGGGTTTTTTCTTATTCCAGAATGATTGTATATGAAGTCAGACTTATGTTTGTGTGGACATCAGTCTGATGTCAGACTTAGTTACACTAATTTCTGGCATCAATTGACAAAAAAAGAGGAAGAGATTAATAATAAAGATGTGTTAGGGCTTGGTGTGTGTGTGGTCTTCTAATTAAACTGGTAGGGGTCCCGATATGCAGAATACTTGCATTTTTAAATTCTTTGCTTGGAAAGACACTGAGCAGCAGAGAACAAGTTACAACCTTATTTCACGTACTTGTTATGGAGTAGGAGACAGTTGATTTATCATGTCCCTTCATTCCTAGAAGTGATGATCATAGTAAAGGTGAGGTCTGCAGTGTGCTGCTTTTTACTTAAAACTTAAAAGACACTAAAACGTTAATAAAAATTGTCAGAACTTGTTCTGTCAAAATTTATAAAGACAGCCCAAGACTGAACAACTGTTAAATTTAACACCTTTAAAAACTTGTGAAGGTTGTATTCTGTAAATTGATGGATGCAGAACCTCTGACTTCAATGTCAAAGATCGGTCATGGTAGCATGTTCATTTCTGTAACATTTCATAATCACTTGATCCTCTGGAGGTTCACAGGGGGGCTGGAGCCTACCCAAGATGATACCAAATGAATGTGGGGTAAACCCGGGACATTTCCCCAGTTCATCACAGGGCTGACGCATAGACATGAACACCCATTCACTCTCACATTCACACCTATGGGCAATTTTAGAGTGACAAGTTACCCTATAATCATTGTACTGTGGAAGGAAACCAGAGTACCTACAGATAACCCACACACACGGGGAGAACGTGTAAACTCCTCAAACTTAGGACCTTCTCGCTGCAGGTCGGCAGTGCAACCACTTCACCACTGTGCCTCCCAGAGCAGCATATTTCAGAGGATAATTCCACATTGCTCAAACTGAGGCCTTAACTCTCCCAGTGTGTGTTGTGGTTACCCAAGTAAGCAGGTCACCTTTAGGGGATGCTCCTCTGTTACACTCTCCTCTGTCAGCATGAAAGACAGCAGGTAAGTGGATTAAGTGTATAAAGAATCAATAGCCAATCACTTAGGCTAGTGGAGTAAAGCCAAGAGTGTTGGCTGTGTTGTGGATGAGTCTGAATAATATTGTGTATCTCTGCGTGTGTCTTCATTTGGGTAGATGGTGATGCTGAGCTGCATACTTTACGTAAAGCA
This sequence comes from Apogon hyalosoma, assembly GCA_037367295.1. Classification (NCBI taxonomy): domain Eukaryota; kingdom Metazoa; phylum Chordata; class Actinopteri; order Kurtiformes; family Apogonidae; genus Apogon; species Apogon hyalosoma. The sequence continues at coordinate 34,569,600 of JAPQRP010000005.1, read as the reverse complement.
TATTTAAGGACATCCTTTCCCTAGAACATTATGAAATCCATCAAGAATGAATTATGTAGTGATTTAGCCTCTTATGCTCCAATTGCCCACAACTAATAAATGACAGAACGCTAATGAGGACAAATGATAATGGGGCTGTAGTCACAGTATAGAAATCATGGCTATTACTGTGTTCGGTTACACTGTAATGTTGCTTCTGTCTCTGTTTCATAGCCTGCCTGTCCTTCACTCTTGACAAGGAAAAGGTGAATGTTTTTATAATACACGGGCGTAGTGATGACAGCCAGTAAAAGCGTATTTCAGGTTGGACCGCCACCTTGATGGTGTATCATTATGTGGATACTAAGATCTGTTCTTTTAGTCACTCGGTATTACGTTCTAAGGTAAAATGTTTTATCACGAAATGAGTCTTCCTATTTTATAATGCGTGTTGGATGTGGCTCTCATTACAGTGAAAAAGGAGCTGTAAAGACAAAGTATCTGCTAGCAGGGAAGTCTATTAAATGATCTGAGATTTAAGGAAACTAAACTGTCAAAATCCTGTTTCAGGAAGTAAATGACTTAAAGACCTTAAATATATGGACATCCAGTTACAGTTAAGGTTTGAAAACATATTAACTCTATAGCCTATATCTTATATATTATATCTAAATCCACTATACTTTATAGTGTTATTTAATGGTATATTGTTGAAATGAAGTGACTGTGGGAGAAAAATGTAAACTATGATCTCAAAGAGACAAACATAACTGTGTTACCTGAAACTGACAAAAAAAAAAAAAAAAAAAAATGAAGACAAACCTACATTGGTAACAACAAATTTGGCCTAAGCTTGTCTTCTAGTACCCAACAGGGGATAACTAAACATGTGTTTCCTGTCTCTGAATACCTTCCACCTTCTTTACCTGGAGCTTCAAAGGTTACATGCTTAAGATATTATTTCAGACTGTCCAGGAGGTCAAAGGTGGACAGGAAAGAAATATTCATAAGTACATGGCCTTTTCTCTCAAAGGAGTCCACAATTCATCAAAACCTCATTTGCATTTTGGAGCTGTCTGTTGATGAACCTGCAACACGGGACGTCAGAGAGTGCTTTGTGGGGCTGTGAGGGTTACAGTAGAGCAACAACACGTGCATTCACTGCAGCCTGGTTGAATGAAAACATGGTAGGTGTTGAGAATTTCCATAATTTGTAAGTGGAGATTTTGTGACTTTGGTCATGAGGACTTCAGCTATTGAATACAGTAGGTCAAATTCAACTACAATCTGACATCAAATGTTTAGAAAGAACCTGACACATTTTAAGACCGTAACTGACCTAGATTATGCTTGTGATCGCTTTGACAATAAAACTTCCATCCATCATACTGTATATCGACAGAAGACTGACCTATAGCCTTAGGTTCTGTCTCTGAACACCATTGCCATGACTGGGATCCTGCCTGAACCAGTTCAAATATTTCTCACTTCGCCTGAGGATCGGGTCAGTGGCCTTGGTCAAGACCTTTAGAGAGTCAGGTAAGACAGGTAATCTGTATGTTGATTTCTACAAAGCAGCATCTGTGTGCAATCTAAGTAAAAACATCACTTACTGACCTGAATATGCATGACTTATGTGTTTACAGATAAGTTCTTTGACTTATGTTTTCGTCTATGGTGATCTAAAACTGGGCGCATTGCACAATCTGACATGTAAACACACATATGAAATCCTCTAAAATCACACAAGAGCAAACACATTTGGAGGCATGAAATGTCTGTTTAAAATGATCTGTAAAATTTGCACTGTATAGATGTGAGGACAAATAGGGCAGATAGGGTATATATTTTTAAAGCAGCAAAACAACATCAAAACATGTTGAGAGGGTGTTAAGAGGTAGACTGAGCCTGTGTTTTTTTATCTTCTGTTTGAAGCCATGAATTAGCATTTTGGCTGTCACAATGTTGGCTCTTTGGAACCCTTTGGAATCATCTTGTTTCTGCAATTCATCAAGCATCCATACTAATCAGGATGTCAGGAAAAACGTTTTATTCAATTAAACGACACTTTGAAAGTCTGAAGAGGGGTTTGCCATACACACCTTCTATAATCTTCTTAAAATGTTGCTAATGAAGGTTTGATCATCCAGAATACAAAAATGAATAAGAAAAATGAAATATGAATAAGACCAGAAAGACTCCTAGAACAAGGGGTGGCAGTAAAGCCAGATGTCATGGGAGAGATGATGGTAGAAGCAGCTGCAGGTGTAGAGATAGTCGTATGGGATGGAAGGTCCAGGTCGGTCAAAGGCTGATGGAGAAAGTGGAGGCAGGGTCCATTGTAGGGGTTCCTTTGGGAGGCCTGTAATTGATGGCTCATCTTTTCATGAAATATAGATCATCTGAATTTTGTATGGTTTGACTCGTTACTTGTTTGACCAGAACACTTGCCTTAAATGTGTCTTTTAGCAGGGACTTGACTTGAGCTGCTTAATTCTCAACACAGAAACCCAGGGCTTGATTGTTGTTCGTTGTTTGGACATGTGTGACTCACCCCCACCTCTGCCGAAATCACCTGTAGAAAGAAATTATTGGATGTGCACATTGAGTTTTTAGTTTCGCCAGAGCCCTAAAGAATAACATGGATATATTTATGACCTATAGGCTTCATGCAGTCAAACAACAGGCAGAGACTGAGCCATTTTAGCTTAAAAATGAAGTGCTTTCTTGTTATATACAGTCTATGTTTTGGACATCTGACAAATCTGGCTTTAGTGTCATTGTCTAAAAGTTTAAAGAATCCAATCTCTGGCTGTAGTTGGTTAGGAATTTTGTGTGTTTGTTGTACAAGTGTTTGAAGGCTTTCAACGAATTTCATTATTGTGTTTAAAAAATAAAGTTTTTCCTTGTAATGTCACACAATATGTAATAAAATTGGCCCAGACCTTAAATGGAAATACAATGAGATTGGGTAACAACCACCTTCCATGTTACTCAGTGCCAAACATTCTCTTTAGTCTGACATAAAGTATGTCTGAGGTTTTCTTTTTTGACTGTACCCTTGGTTTTAATTGTGGTCCTGGACTTAATTTATTGTTTACACTGGTTTCCTTCTACGACAGAAATACTTTTCATTTCTTACCAGTCTAATCCAATTGCTGTGGTATTGGAAATTTCACATGTAGGCCTAACATGGACCTCATGTTGGACCTCAGTCGCAAAGGAACGAATGTGCTATTATTAATCTACTGGTACTACCTCGCCTTTTCTTCTAACTGGTATCTCTCTGGCTACTTGTATTGCCTCTGAATACAAGTAGCCAAAGAGTAGTAGTAGTATTTTGGTTCTTATCAAAGGCACATACTTAGTCGTCTACTGATGTTAGCTCCATTTAAATGATAATGTCTGTCTTAGTTACTTATATCTATAATAACATCGAGTCCACTGATTTGTGTAGCAGACTCAGGATGTTTTTTCTATGAAAATCATTATTCTTGTGCCTTGAGTTCTCACTTCTGCTCATCTACAGTAGCAGCAATGTATAACCATAGACTGTTTCTGAACCGCTGTTCTAAAACCAGTAATTTGTGATCTTTCCATTGCCATGTTTGCTTTTTGGAGCCAGAAGTGAACATACAGGGGCAAAAGGTCAGACCTATGGGAGCCCAAGGGGTCAGAGGTGAGCTAATGCTAAGAACTAGCTTACTGACGTGTTGAAATGGTCTGTCAGGCAAAAAAAAAAAAAAAAAAAAATCCAAACTCCAATGGGCTGATTCAGCAGGTAAGAAAGGTGTCGCACAGATCTGTCAATCAAAGACTGAAATTGCAGACGTCAAAGCTTTAATTCCAAATAGAATGGAATGGGAGCCAGAGGTCTTTGGAGTCAAACCCAGCAGAGTTACCCCAAGGCCCCTTGTGAGCAGTACAAGCTAAAGAATGAACTTGTCTAGCATCTACAAACAACTGAACCCATGCTCAGCAGATTTCAACACAAGCTTATAAAAGATAGATAGATAGATAGATAGATAGATAGATAGATAGATAGATAGATAGATAGATAGATAGATAGATAGA
>JAPQRP010000005.1:34529442-34558849 GCA_037367295.1 Apogon hyalosoma | reverse complement strand
ATGTTTCCTTGCAATCTGTTTTATTTCTAAGGACTTTGTTTTGTTGCATAGTCAGAATAAACTGAAATGAACTAATATGTTTTCCTCATGTATTTCTTATCTTACAAGGTTAAGTGCCTTTGAGCATACTCTAAAATTAGATTATGAGAGAAAATTTTTGCCATATTTATAAAGACTTTCACATAAAATTCCAGACTTTTCAACATCTGGAAAACAGCATTTCAAATTTCCATACTTTTTAAGACTTTCAAGGGCTGTTTAAGCACCCTGACTGTTGTATCCCAGACTTTAAACCCAGATGGAATACAGTGACACGCTGAAGTTGGTGACCAGACACACTTACAATATAAAAACATTACCTGGTCCTGGAATATACCCCATAGTCATACTGGTACTCAGTTTTGGAGCTGAAATCGCATTAAGGATTGCTTTCTTTGCTGAATGATGATTAAAAAGACATCTGAAAAGTTTTATCTCTCAACATAGTGAACGATACAGTATTAGCCTCATATTGTGTACTTTTAAATATCTTAGCAGTCCAAAAATCTTGAAAGAAATCAGAGGTCTCCTGAGAACAGACGCTCATGTGTCTTTCATTTCCCCAGTCAGTTTCTCTTTCCCCAAAGACATATTAAAGAATCAGGACATTCCTTGCAGGAGATATCAGTGTCAGGCACTCCACAGATAAAACACATTTTCTCCCACGGCAGCTGCTGTATAAATACTATCAGTAAATCTAGACAACAAAGGAAGAGTGGCTATTGGAGGGATCAATTTCTAAGCTCACTAGAGGCTAAAAAAACCTGACATGTTGTCACCCAGCTATACCCTACATCAAGATCTGAGAACCAGGGATAAAAAAACACTGGGAAAAAAGATGTTGTCGACAGAGAAATTTAACACTAAATACAGTTATTATAGTTACTACAGGGAAAACTATAAACATGACAACTAAAAATGAATAAATCCTGGATGTTGAACTGTCACAGTCACCACCCTCTGGTCTGGTCAAATCATAACAATCAGAAATCAGCTCGGGAGACTGTGGAGTTTTTTTCACCAACAGACGCAGAAATGTAAGACGCACGTACTGTCTCTGGTCTTAGTAGAACATTTACATAACTATGATTTTAGGTTTTACTCTGTGACGCTTTGGCTTTGATTGTATGATTTCAATACGTCAGATGAGAGAGAGCAGAGGTATGATAGGAGACATATGCATCCACAACTGGACTTAAACCAGGGACCAAGCAGTTCCAAGGTTGGCATTTTACACAGTTTTCTGGTGTGCTCTCTTAAGCATACGATAAAGGTACAATATGCAACACTGGCTCACACTTCTGCACTCTTGTGATGCTTGTGTTGTGTTGGGAGTTGGTTATTTGTCGGTGTTAGTGAACTCCATTTCTGAGCTATGCCCTGGAACACACTCTTCACAGGTGTTTCTGCTGCATTATCAGTCAGTGTACATTTTCTTAACTGATGTTAAGAGAGTAAATGTGTCAGATGTTGTGGAGCAGTGTGTCATTTAGAAAAGAGAAGAACATTTTTGACATATGATGGAAAATCTCTCTGTTGATAGTCAAACTGACACCTTTCACAATAGTTTCAATACGTACAACATATCTGAATGTGCTGCAGACATGACAAAAATAAAGCATTATAAGTACCTGATCTTCCTCTTTCTCTGTCAGTCTGAGGTTGAATGAAAATCACGTGACAACTTGAACTCCTCAGTTTTCTCACAAACTTAATTAATGGCAGAAGTAGAAACTGACACTGCTGTGTGTAAGAAACACGCTGCAGCACAGTAAGCAGTACAGCAGGGATAGCGCAGTGTATCCCAGACTAACAGCAGCTAGTGTTGCACAGCAGCTACAGGCACTCGCAAGTGACGATATGGAATTCTATGGAAAATCCAACCTAAGTCGTCTACACAGAAATCTGTAGTCTATAGCTGGTATCATTTTGTAAGAAAAATTATGAGCATTTGACATGTTGGAAATTAAAAAAAGCAATTAATAATGTGGGTTACTTGATTGGTTTACATTTACTTATAAAAACAACATAAGATAAATGTCAAAAGCACTTTCTGAAAAATCTGTTTATGTATTTTACTCATTGTCATTTGATCTTGTCTCCATTTTTTAAAATATATATTCACTCATATTTATAGATTTTCCTCTGTTTACTTTCTTAATTTGTGATATATTTGATGCAAAATCTTTATTTTCTTGGGTATTGATCATAAAGTATAAATCACTTTGTAAACTTGTCATAGAAAAGCACTTGATGAAATGTTATTTATTCCTTTCTGGGTGTCTGGCCCTTCCCATGAATGTATCTTCATCTATTTAAATCTATTTACACAACAGTATGTAAATGTGAAAACTGCGTAGTCTCCGTAGTAGGTTTTTAACTTTTTAGGGGATGCCTTGTGTTAAGTGTGTAGATTGTTCACTGCGACTGTTTCTGGCTTGGCAAGGTGTATTTGTGTGTCAGTCTATGTGTGTGTGTGTGTGTGTGTGTGTGCGTGTGTGTGTGTGTGTGTGTGTGTGCGTGCTCTCTGTGTTCATTTGAAATCGGCAGGAGTTGTGACAGCTCATCTAGAATGTCATGGCTATACTCTGGCAGACCCTGAGGACTCCTGCTGTGTGAGCAGGCCGCCTCTGATAATTTGTCTAGCAGTCTCAGTGATGACAGCCCCCCGGTTGTACAGCCTCAGAGTCGTACAGCCCTGAAACGTGATGTGGAAACCTAGCGTTCAGGGCTTATCAAAACCACTCTGTGCTGCCATGATACGAGGCTACAGAAGCCTTTCCTCAATTTATTTTTCTTCAAGTTTTTTTCCCGTGCTCTAGTAGGGGGTGGGAGTTAAAGGTAGAGCAGGGGAGATGTGAGAGCACCGCTGGGCTCTTTGCATTAAGAATGTGGACTCTGGGAGCTTGTGTGTGTTAGCAGAGACCGAAGGAGGGGTGGGGGGGGGCTGCAGTAGGAGTCAGAATTTGTAGACACAGACACAGATGGAATAGTTTACCTCCTCTGGCCCAGACTTGACTTCCAATGTCTGACCTGTTGTAACCCACATTCTGTTCACAGTGCTCCTAGAGTGGCACAGACTTCCCACTGGTGTTTTTCTAGGACTGCTATGCTACTGCCCCTGTCCCTCCCTCCTTGCCATACCTGGCAGGGGTGTCACAGTGAGGTGTCTACGGCTTGGAGAGGCTCCCATCGCCAGCCAAGGCTTCTCTCAAATTCATTAGGGCCCCCACACACAGACGCACAGACAGGCTGCACTTCAAGGGGGCTTCTCGAGACTAATAGCAACTACAGATTTTGTTATTCTAAATCTCTCACACACAGACACTTTGCTCAAATTCAAACACATGGTATTCATTTCAAACCTCTACTCTGTGTAGTTAGACTTTGAGATCTTTGGTGAAAAACAGAATATGAGAGGAAAACACAGCGTCAGGGCTGATTTCCTGATGGCCAATCTGGTGGCTGCGGGTTGAAATCCCAACTTGACACACACACATGCATACAACTTGAACTTTAACACACATTTATCAAGATGAAGTTTATCATCCATGGATCTGCTGCAGCATTTGAACATTTACAGTTGCTCCGCTCCAGTTTTTATAATGAATGGCCTCTTTTCCGACCTGTTAGGGTCCAGTGTGTGTGAAGTTATCAACATAAATAAAATGGAGTAAAACTATGTCCAACAGAAGCTACTGAAAAGTACCCTCTTGTGCCAACCTGTCATGCTTGGACTTCACCAGCCACACGACAATGTGTTTGCCAAACCCTGTTTGAAGTCTCCAGGAGCAGTCAGGACTGTGGTGTGGCTCACATGCTCTTCTGTGCTGCTACTAATATTTGCTACAGCTAATGGTGTCTGTGATTTAGAGCTAATGTGAGACTGCTTACACAGGAGGTATTTTATTCTGACTAGTAATCTTCTGTACTGTTTGTCCAGGGGACACAGGCTTTTATACGCTTCAAATTCATCATGAAATATGGCAAAAATAATATAAACGCGTCTGAAATTACAATAATTGAAACACATGCTAGACTCTAAGAAAGCAGCAACATCTGTGCCAATGTTGCAACAGCAGTATAAATAATCTGTGTAAGTTTAACTTGGTGCTACTTCATTTAAGATAGTTTGGGATTTTTGTCATGATTCTCTCCAAACAGGTTAGTCCTATTTTGGGGCCTTAAAGTGATGGTTGGGCTTTTTTTCTGGCACAGAAGCAAAGCAACACACTGTAGTGTACACGGCCAACAGCACTATGTATTTTAGAAGCCTAAAAAAAGCAGTATCAGTTTTAAGTGTATGCTAAATTTAGAGTATTTTCACCACTTTATTTTTCTGTCAGACAGCCAATTTGTTTGGTACTACATTCTCTAAATTACATAACTTACTTATTTTTTTAACATGTCCACGTGCCGTTGACAGTGCATTAAGCTGTTTCTGTCAGAGGTAGAAAGAGCTGACTGACAGCAAGTTAAGTGGTGAAAATATTCTACATATAGTACACACTAAAACTGAGACAGATTTTTTTTTAGACCGGCTCGTCTGAAATACCATTTTTGTAGCCACCCCCCTCCATAATAATACTTCAGTGCCAGTTCTCCTGTGTGCTTCTCCAAAATGGGGCTGTGATCTATCACAGGTAACACAGATAGAGTAGCAGCCTCATGCAACTCTGCTTCAAACAAACCAAACTGTTTTAAATGTTGACTATTAAACAAAGTGGTGTTCATCAGTTATTAAGCTTTGTATGGCTTAGTAGCAATGCACTAAAAAGGTCTATCAAATTAAACTAAAACTCTGTAAAATGTTAAAGCTTTATTCCAGTGATGTGGAAGAAAAGAAGCAGAGACTCAGGTCAAACTCCAAAAAACACAAAACCAAAAAGAAAAAAAAAAAAAGGTTCCTATATTTCCTACAACACAGTTTGATTTGTCTTGTATTTTTCATCTGATACTTATGAGCTGATACACATTAATACTTTTGATATAAATCCAGCTTGTTATGCATGTTATGCCATTCGAAATTTAAGTTAAAAATCCCAAGTGGAGGTAACTCTGATAACAATCGGAACTTTCATGAAAGGTTACTTTAAAAGGCGCCTTCAGAACCTCAAATCTTATCATAGAATACTTTTTCACGTTACGTAATACTTCAGATGTTCATGAGCAAAAAACATCAGTTGCTGTAAGAGAGGTTTAAAAACAATTAACTGGAACACCCAACTTGAATCTAACTGAACGGAGGCTGACTATCAATTAACTGGAAAATTAATGGCTGCTATAACAAAAACGTAAAGTGGAAAATTTGCACACATTTATGCTACAAGTCATCAGGCTCACTGACCATCCTTTGTCATCATCCTCTGCCAACTCCTCCACATCTTCCTCTGGATCTTCAGTGATGGCTGACGACAGCTTGGACTTGAAGCGATCAAGGAGGGCCAGTGTCTACAGAGCAAAAAGAAAAGACATGCAGCACATGTGGTATTGTTACCAAGGACAGTCTGTCTGCCTGTTGAAACCATTTCAACATATAAAAAAATCATGAAAAAATGTACTGATTTCTTGAACCTGTTCTTCTCTGTTTGATCCTTTTTTACGCTTTTGTTTCCTGAGATCTTCATACTTCTTTCGTCCTTCCAGATACTCAGCCACAGCCTCACTTACTGGCTTTTTTTCATCTGAAGATACAAGACATTATATCAGGATCCATTGCTTCACTTGTATATGATCATTTTGTCTTTTAAAAAAAAATATGAATATATCAACAAATGCATATATGAATATGCTACATGTTCCAGGAAAAGAGGTTCACATGTTCTCCCACATACTAGAGATCAAAAATGAGCACAACATGACTAGAAAGTAAAGATAAAAGGAAGTAAAGCTTGTCCAGCTACGACAGCTACTGCCATACAGGATCTGAAACATGATAATCAGAGAGGTGAAAAGATGAGGCAACACAGGACATTGCTCACATCTCTGATTGACATGCTCTGCATGAATCCATACTTCTGCCAACCTTCACGAAGATGTAGTGGACGAAAGCCGTAACCTTCTAACCCCTCATTTTGTCTTTTTCAGAGGTGACCTACATTTTGGCTGCCACCTTATACCTAAAACTTCTTTAAAATGACTGCTACCAGGAAAAGGAAGACCTCCTTAACCTCAAACAGACGAGTTATGTGTACCTCATCCCCTCATTTTTTTGGAAAAATTTACTGGTGCTGCTGAAATATCAGCAATGGATCATCATATTATAAACGCTGGTTTAGTTTAGAAAATGTTTACAAAGAGAAAAAAAATGTTCTTCTAAGAATTATGTCTAATAAAGGAAAACGAAGGCCTAAAATGGAAAACTGGACTAAAGTATACTACAGCAGACTGATGCTTCAAATAAAGAGCTATGATCTGTGAGTTATTAAACACAGGCAGGAAGAGCAAAGGCACAGGACTGACGGCAACACTGGCAATAATTTTCCACCAAACTGTCCTCCTGTGCAGTATGTGTGAAACAGCCTCTGGTTGTGAATGGAAGGAGAGACAATCAGCGTGCTGACATTGGTGTCTCATGCAGTTAATGTGCTTCTGTAAATCTCCCAGCTCAGACGCACAGGCTGTGAAGTCACAGAGTGGCAGACAGTGAGCACAGTCTGCTGGCTGGTAGAGCGCTTTCTTTCCACAACAAAATGTGATGTCACACACATGGCGGGCCCCGGGACAGCGTCACCTCACCGGCTCGGCTGTGGCACGTCTGACTGGGTGCTCTGACACATTCAGCAGCACTAAATAAATGATGTAACAGAGAAAACACTGAAGGCCACCGCTTGTCATTTAGTAAGGGCTGAAGAATGAGTTCCATTTAAAGTGTATTTATTTATACAAACTGCAGCTTTTTATCATGAGCATGACACCTCAGAGGACTTCACTGTAAAAAGTGAAAAAAATAACCTACTAATAAAGGAGAAGTTCTAGAGCAACGACAGGAAAACCCAGCAAAAGATGAGATACTAAAGTAAAAAACTATACAGAAACTCTACCATGGTAGTTGGCAAATCCACCTCAAAACACCAGATTTCAGATTCCTAACTGCCCACCTCTGACAGTCTTCATACTTTCAGAAAATAATGTTATCTGGAAAACACCATACACTGGTTCAAAATCACTCTTTTGTACAAACATTTTCCCCCACTTTTCAGCAAGCTATTACTTGAAAAATATACAACTTTTCCAGAAGTTATAGATATCTTGTGCTTTAGAACGCTTGAAATTTTCATGTCAATCACAACAAATTTTTGCATTAAAATCAGCATCACGTCATGTTTTCAAAACCCCAATATCTCAAAAAGTAATAAAGATATAAGGCTGAAATTTTACATAGTGTTTATTAGAACTAATTACCTTATATTCTGCCTCTGGTGACTTTACATTTCTCCTTATATTCACAAACTGAAGTCACTCTGTCTCTTCAAGCTCAAGGCAAGATAATGCTAAAAATCTAAAATACACAAACACACACTTGGATATTAAATACAGAAACAATGAGTTAATTGTTCTTTTGGAAAAGCTGAAAATGTTTTCAAATAGTCTGACTCCATTCCACTTGTCAAATTAATTTACATCATGATTATGAATGAATACGACTTTAAGCACTGATATAGTAGAAAGAAACATATATGGTACCACATTGGTACGGTCAGAGAATATTACATTGTTATTTACTTTTAATTTACATTTACAATTTATCAAATTAAAAGTTTCATTTTTAGCTTTAAAATCTATTGTCAACACATTACAGTAATAAGTCATCAGAACTTTTTTTCAGAAGTTATCTTGTATCTGCAGAACATTCGCCCTTGAATAGTGTTATTGAATAACTCTTGAATACAATCTTGATTAGGTCTCTGAAATTGAGTTTTTGACTTTGAAGGACAATAATAGGTCAAAATCAAAAAAATCTGTTCCCACTGAGATTATGGTTGATGTTCAGTGATCTGTAAGTATGTATTTGTTTGTATTTTAGGTATTTATGACAGTTCAACAGTTGTCTGTGTCTAATAAAGTCAAAGATTTCAAACATGCATAATATGTTTTCAGTGTGAAACCCCTCTACAGGTTGACCTCTAGTTTGTCCAGTTTCACAGGATCTCCAGTATAAACAACTGCCAAAACTATCCATGACAGAAGTCACATTAGTTGCTGAAAAGCATTTTTTTCTTCTGTTTTATATTTTGGGAAAAGAACGCTTTTGAGAAACGCAAATGAGCAACCAAAGACTTTCAGTCCCATGGGGTGTTTAGGTTAGCTATCATTTCCACCAAACTATGCAATTACTCTTGTTTCTCAAGGCTTTTACAGCAGTGAATACTCCAAATAGTGAGCCATCGCTGGAATTTCCAAAAACAGCCCTGGAAATCTGAGTGGTACACTTCACTGGTGTCAACACGGAAGTGTGCTCTGCTGCTTGAGGGCTGAAGCTTTTTTCCTTTTGATTTATGAGACCAACAATTGATCTCCCTCCATCTCGACTCCCCCAGTCACCTCTCGTGCTCGGCCTCCCTGGTGCAGCCTGTGACATGCTGGATGCTGACTGATGATGCCCTGAGGTCCTACATGAGGAACACACATCACCCTCTCCAGCTGTTGTCACTAACTACTATCTTTGAGTTTGATGGCCTTTCTAACTACATTCCTCCCCTCTCCTGTCACCTGGGCTCAAGAGGGCTACAAATCAAGCTGCCGTTGTTGCAGTAACCAAAGGTTGTTGTGGATGACAAAGGCCTCTTCTGTAGGAGAAGAGGTTACCCTTCTCTGTTGTACACTTAAGTCAAGTCAAAAGCCATGCTGTGAGGCAATGTTATTGCTCATTGTCAAAAACACATCAAAAAAGGCCGTCAGTATGTGTGTTGGGGTCAACGATCCCTCAACACCAGGAGAACAGACTGTTAATGCGTGAAAATATTTCACTCTTTTAGGATATTTATGAGTAGTATCCTGTGAAAATAACTAACCTGAGCTAAACTGTCAAAACAACATGCTAATCTTAATCACCGGTAACTGCTGTTTCGAATATCACTCTATTATTCTAACATTTTTTTCTAAGTCAACAGCGTGACTGACAAGGCACCAGTGTAATAAAACACCCAGAGCACACAGGAATTACCTGTATAATAAAGAGCGTTGCCACATCATTTATGGTGGGTATTGAATGGACAGTGGTTTCTGAATGGCTCTCTTATTTTTGGCTGCCATGCCCAGTGGTCATGCCAAGAAAGAGAAAACCAGAGTGTAGAAACATGCTATAATTTATGTGATGACAACTGAACGGATGTCTGTTGAGAAAATAATTCAAATGGTGAAAAAACTGGTGATGGTGAATTCTGATGAGACAATTTGCTTTTCACTTCAATCAAATGTAATGTCCTGCACATGTCGAACAGCCGCTGGTGGAGGAGAATGAAAATACCATGACTATAGAGGAAGAAAACATTAGAAATGTTCTTTCGTTTCTATGTGGTGTCCTCTGTGTGTTTATTCTATGGCCTGGGACTAATTCAAGTCATTAATGTAGTGCATAAACTCCTGAATTCAGGTAAAGCTGTGAGAATGTGTTGATCTTTCAGGTAAGCTTAGGTGCACCACTTCAGCCAAATTCATTTAAAATAATGTAAAGCATTGCATCATGAAAACTAAAATGGGTTTTCACAGATCTACTGATTGCACTAAACTGCACCTCAAGTTTTATTTTTAAGCTTTTTTAATGTTTTGGATGTTTCTAAATTTTCGTACATACATATTAAAATAAAGGTCAAAATCATAGCTAAAATGTAATTTTTTTTTTTTTTTTTAGAAATTGTTCCGTTTTCTTGTGGAAGGACTTCCAGACTCTGTAGTCATGCATGTAAGTCTTCCACAGAAAATGCTAGAACCCAAACAGCAGCTATGCCCTCTAAAAACCAAAGGAAAAACCTGTTAGAAGAATATCACAGTGACAATAGCTGTGAATAATTATTAAGATCTTGTTAATGATTAAGTCTCACCTTTGGATAATGAAACAGCACCACTTGTATAATCCATCTGAAACCATTCACGGGGAACTGCCCCTCTTCACCATTCAAAACTTCCATGAAGTTTTTTTTTTTTCGTTAATAAGTGGTTAATTCCCAACCTTTCAGATGTGATTACTGTTCATTATATTAAATAATTAATTAACTATTTATAGGTTTGGACTGTTGATTATTACTCAATCACTGCAGATGTTACATGGAATGATTATTTTACCATTTTACTATCACTTTACTGACTAAATAAACACTTTACTGACTAAATAATTAATCTATTTTTCTAAAATAGATCTAAAATTAATCTATTTTTCTAGTTTATTAAAACAATTTTTAATTTACCCCACTATAATCACTCATCTGCTGTGGCAGCCATTAGTCCAACAGTCAGCTCTGGATTTGGTTGCTTGAGGTACTGAGTCAGACCGCTGCCAATTTCAGATCAGTTTGGCTCATAAAGTTGGTACAAGCTAAAGGTGGGGAAAAGCAGCCATTGTTTAATAAAGGTGCAGTTACTGTTGATCACTATAGGTTTACTGAATGAATAAAAATGTATTTTCTTCAAATTCATCTTTAAGAGCTGTACCTGTTTTCAGTTTGTGAGGTCTGTGTCTGAAATGAGATCAAAGGTCGACCTTCACTCAAAGGTCAGAGCAGAACCAGGGGAATGATTTAAGCTTTTCAGGAACAGCCGTGTCAATGTGAGCATTAATGTGTGTGCAGCTCTAACTGCTGCTGAGCTTCTCCAGTGCAATGAGATAAAACAAACCCTCACCACAGTGTTCTTCTGTGGCTGAGCTGAGTTTCAAGATTTACGGCATTTGAGCAGACATCCGTCTCCCCTGCAGTAGCCATTGGCCCATGACATCTAAGAATTCCATCTAATGGAATTAACTTTTGCTTCCAACACAGAAATGTAATGAGGAACCTTTAAAAGAAAGTCTTGCCTTTGGCTGAGCTGCCAGAGAAGCACAAAACAAAGGACCCTGGCACAGTTAAATTCCTTGTAAGATAATGGAGGAGCTTAGGCTAGTTGCCCTCTGTATAACAATGCAGGGCTGTCTGTCAGTGCCTCAGTATGTGAGGACAGGACTGAATCTGTTTAGACAAGGCCTCTTTCTACTAAGGGTGTTTATGGAACCAGCTTAACTTCAGACAAATATCACTAAGAGCTGCATATTAACTCAGAGACACCAGTGAAATATTAGTTAATCTTAGTATTAAAAGCTGGATAGAAAAACAATGTGATGATTGTATTTTTTGCTCTTTCACCTAAAATCTTGAACCAATTAGACACATGTCAACAGTGGGCTCAGTGTCTGTGTTTAAAAACATAAACCATCAGTGTTTGTGGAGACAAAAGCAATGTTTGAGCAACAAAAGCCCATCATGGCCTTCAGGAGATTTTGGCTGGTGGTGATCCCACAGTTAGGTTGGTCCCCACAGATCCCCTGTTAACTATTTTGTTTTGTTGCACAACAACCTCAAGCTAACCTCTGTTCCTAAGTGGTTTTTGCAATCTTGAGAAAATGTGTTTCGGCATCAGAAACAATCCAAAGATTGACGGCATTATGACAAACTGCAGTGTGGTGAAGACCCGAGGAAATATGGGGGCAGATTTATACAGACCAAAACTGCAAACTAACAAACACACACGATGTGTGCGATGTGCAACTGTGGCAGACACACAACGATTTTTACCCACACATTTTCTGAGAGCTTTAACACAAAAATGCAGACCTTGGGGGGGAGAGAAAAATAGAAGTCTGCAACTAATTGACAAAATCTGAGGGCTGCCTGTCTTAGTGTCCATTAGCAGAGAATGTGGCACAGACCACCCTCTTAGAGATACACACTAATAGCTCTGAGGTGAAAAAAAAGAGTTCCCTAGAAAGAAGCTAATAGTAGCGTGATACCTACAAGAAGCGATAAATGATTAGTTGATCTGATTCTCGAGATGAATCTTTGGATTCAGCTTCTAAAATTTGAGGATTTATGTTTATATAACTATAGCCTGAAAATGTTAGATTTTTTTGGACTGTTGGTCAGGTAAAACAAGACATATATGGGCTGAACAATAATAGAACAAGGGATTGAATAAATGTAAAATAACTGAGAAGTCAGTAATGAAAGTAAGCATATGCTGTGCATACCCTCCTTGGTTTCCTCTGCTGCAGGTTTTGAAGCTTCTTCTTTCCTTTGTTTTATGGCCAGTAGTTCCTTCTTCAACTGCCGTGCCTCTTTCCGTAATTCATCACTGCAAAGGCAAAGAATAATTTTAGACTTTAAACTTAGAATACATAACCATTAGAAGTGATTTCACCTGTAACGGAGATAAAAATCCTGACAACACTCAGTTTGGCTTCACTGACCCTTCCTATCAAACATCTGCTTTAACAAACTGAACATTACCAGTCTTGACAAACAACTGTTCTGAAACTCTTTTGTTTCTCAAATTTTAAACATTCACAGCCAAAAATATGAGCATAGAAAAACAAGCATAAAACACTGCTCAAAGTGTCAGAATAAGGAATGTACATTAAAGCTTGTGTTACCCCTATAAATTTGATGGAGTCTTAATCAAATAATTGTTTCCCTTCCAGGTTCTTGGAAAGTACTACATGGGGAGTTGAGGTTTAGCTGAAGTGAGAAATATGTTAATGTGTTTCTTGTTTAGAAATGAGTAATTGTCACTGTAGCAGTACAATGCACTCGTTAAAATATTTAGGAAAAGGGGATTACTTTGAAAGGAAGCTATATTTTGTAACCTTCATTATTGCGGTCACACTGTGGTGGTAACAGTGTCAATAAAAATGTTGAGTGTCTTCTATAAATCTGATCTAGTGCAGTAAAATACCAAAATATGTGCATGTCAGGGAAAATGTGAAGGAAACAGGCATTGCACATAATTTCTCAAACTATATATTTTATTTGATGCTTTTATAGGTTCAGTGTGTAATAATTATTGACATCTAGTGGTGAAGCTTCAGATTGCAACCAAGTGAACAAACCCATCCCTTTGGGCTAAGGTGGCTGCAAAAATATGGAAGTCCTTTGTTTCACCCAGTGTTTGTTTTTTGTCTGTTGTGAGCTTTTTAATTACAGGGATAATAACTCTGGTCCACACTAAGACAGATTAGGTGGTCATGCACCTTACCTCTGGATGCCATCTACTATAAAATGAAAAAAGGAGAAGTCCATTCTGAGCTACAGCAAAACAATGATGGGGTTTATATCTACAGAGAGAGGGGGCTACTTTGTATAAACAGCTCATTATAAGGTAATAAAAACTCAGCAATTCTTATTCTGAGTGATTATACAGAAATAAAAAAACATAACTTTGATCCTTCTAAATCTTTCACGCTAGACCTGTAAGTAGCAATGTTGACAAGCAACACTCTGGTCATAACCAACAAATCTTAAAGTCTGGCAATTCTCATGACAAACTGAGAATGTTTCTAGAGATGAACAACCAACTATTAGACAAGTGGGACATAAATCAAGACTCAAGTCAAAAGAATTAGGTCAAAGTTAAGCCTGTTAAATGAAGTAACATCCAACAGGTAAAGTCACACAACAATCCCACAAATCAAGTGTGAGTCCTAAACCCACTATTTTGAGCCAAACACTGTGGAGTCCTGAAACAATACAAGTGATTTTCAAGTCAGTGGAAGTAAATTTCCGATCAAGTTCCATATAAATACTGGCAAGTGCCTGCTCATGTCCAAAGGGAAGACCCATGGGTTCCATGTTGTCCAATGGGCTACTTTTGTGTTTGAAGCACTTAACAAGTCACAGATCTCTGTGTTTAAGTTGTCTTTTTTGATTTCATCAGGTTAAAGGTGATTCTGACAACTTGAGTCAACAGAAGCTTAACTTAAATCCATGTCTCTGCAGATGCACATACACATAGTATACACGGCTGAGCACTGCTCTCTGCATGAAAGCCATGTAATACCACTGAAAGCAGTGTGCAATACAGCACATTAAAATCCTCCAACACATAAAAATACACAGCTGACTAATATCATAAGTGGCACAGGCAATAAAAGTGGCTTTTCCTCAAGTGGCAGTACATTAAGTGTCACAGGCACTGCTCATGTCCAGCCACCCTAATAAAACCTTTAACTGGATGACAGAGACAGGTCAAGGCACATCCTAATTTCCTCGACTTGAGACGTCGTACTTTTTGGCAGGTGGCCCTCAGTCCAGCTCATGCAAGGCTCAATGCTATGAAGTCTGAATTAGGGCCAGCCATGCTGATTATTGTTCCCTTTCACATGATTGAGACTACTGCCAGTTGTGGAGCAGATATGTTATGTTAGGAAATGATAATATTTTTGTACTGCCTGACAGCTCTGTTTTTGTCCTATTCTCTAGCAGAGCCACAAAGCACAGGTAAGCTGCACAGTCTGGGCTCCTGGCCTAGAAACATGTGAGGCATCTCCAGACCAAACAATGGCTGCCTTTGTTTCTTACATCTGCTTCTCTGAACTGACATTCATTTATATCCTTTTCTTTCTTTTATCTGGAACTTCCACTCTTCTGCTCGTAGCGTTCCAACACTCATGTTACCTTTTGTTTAATTCTGTGACATCGTCTGCCACATCAAACTGAGTGATATTTTAACTCTAAGTGCTTTGGCAAATATTAACAGCTGTGGCTGACTTGATGTCATGTCTTTTCCTTGTTAACATCTCTGCTGCTCCTGAGGATACACATGAGGAATCAGTCAGACATAAAGTTGTTTGCTGAAGGAAAAAAATAAAGTCACATAGCTGGATCTAGACTCCGTTGCCAAACGCTGAACTGGTTGGCACACTCTGACTTGGCCTGTGAGAGGATGTTGACTATCCAGCTTTGACTTTATTTTTGTTTACCCCTGTAAATGGTAATAACAGCTTCACAAATAACCTAAAAAGGGGAATCCCTGTAGAAGTATCTGTATGATATGTGGTTCCAAAAAAAGAGCTACGAGCATTTAAGTACATACTTCTCCTCGCTCCTTTTAGGATGTGAATCTGTCATTTATTTGTGCATTGACAATTTGCTGAAATATTTACTGATTGTTATTCTTTATTCTTTTAAAGGACACAAGATACACATTAAATGCTCATACCCCTTCCTGTAATGAAACTAGAGCTACCGTGATTAACTGATTAATTGATGACTGAATTAATCAACTTTTTTTGATCAGTGATAACAAGAAAAAGACTTTTTCTGTACTCCACTGTTACAGTTAATTTAATATCATTGGGATGCGGGCCAAACTAGACATTTAAGGACGATATTTAGGGCTTTGGGAAATTTTTCATTATTTTCCAACATCAAACAATTAATTGGGAATTAAATTAACAGATTGCCAATGCAAATAACTGTTTGTTACAGCTATAAATGAAACTAAACTAAGCTTTATAATCACAGTGATCACAGGAGGAATATAACACTTGCTAAATAGTAATCCCCATGACAAATAATCAGAGTTTATTAATAAAATGCTTTGAGTTTGCTTTTGAGATGCCACAAAACAAATGTAAATTTTTTTACTGATACCTCTTACATTAAGTACTTTAAATTATGTATTATGGAGAAAACACCTTAAAATCATGATAGTGCCTGCAAAAGTAAAAAAGCTCAAAATGCACTGCCACAGCGGTCATAACTGAATACTTATTTGAAAACTGTACAGAAATGATCTTAAAATTGTCTGAACTGACACAGCCGACTATCCCATGAATTACCGTTAAAGGAGCATCTATTACAGCACTATTGAATGATATTTTATTATCCTGTTACACTATACATGTATTGTTTAATGAACAATTGCCTTCTTAGAACTCAGCTTTTACATGTATATTCTACAGCAAGAAACACTTTGGCGTGAGCGATCGTCTTCTGCCTGCCTTGACATGCTGCCATTGGAAAACAAGAGACGTATCCACGGCAACAGCCAAACAATTGGCTCCACAGCCCCGGTGCCAGTAAAGACAGTGAGAGGCCAGGGAGGATAGGAAAAGCCCCCAACAACACCTGTTCAGACACTCCTTGGGGCTCAGCAAATTCCTCAAAAGACCCTCACATCACAACACTACAAATTATTTGGTTTCCTCACTCCTGAAATCAAAAACTACACTGACAGCTACATTGACTAGCTAACCTATACTCAGACTATCAGTTTTTCATTGTCAAATCTGATCAAATCACACCTGCATGAAATAAAACTCATTGTACTGTTTTAGCCATTAATCAAGGCGTTTTTGGAAAATCTTATAGGTAATTAATAAATAGAAAAAAAATCTGAAAGTCATCCCAAATACTGAACACAAAAGCCTTTCAAGTAAGGGATGAATGACATGCTTAGTATTACTTTCCAAACAGAAAATTGCACTGGAGTAAACCCCATCCAGAAGCAGGTGCAATAAGAACAACTTGTCATATTGAAAAAATATTACATTTAGTAGTGAATAATAAAACCTGAATGACTGAAGAATGACAGGGTTTAGGAGAGTTTGACAAGGACGCTACTCCTGATCACTAAGCGATATCCATATCCGTCTGGCCAAAAGAAAAAAAAAGTTGCATCCTGGCCTTCGATTGGATAATTTCTTAAACAACCACCAGTTTGATAGACAGCATAAAGACTGGACTGTGTTTCAATGGAAAAAGGTGAGAAGAGACGTGGATGAAATGATTACCCATCATGCCTAGTGCCTATAGTACAAGCCTGTGGGGGCAGTGTTATGATCTGAGGTTGCTTCAGCTGGTCAGGTCTAGGTTCAGCAACATTATGGATAAAAAAAAAAAATGCAGGAAATAAATGTTATGACACTATATAAATGATTCGAAACAATGCAGTGGGGAATGTGAGTGTGGGACTTTTTTTGGCTAGAGTATGCTATTTTAATTCATCTTTATTTTGTTTGTACTCTATCGTGTCCTGCTTGTCTTTAATGTGCTCCTTTTAATAACATATTTCTATAAACCAAAACCAGAGACTAGAGACATTTCTTCAGTTCAGCATTAAGTATTTTCAGTTCAGTTCAGGGGTATAAAGGATGTCTTGGTAGACAAATAAGGCCAATCAGAGACAGTAAATCCACTAAGATGACAACACTAGTTGTCAAATAAACAAAATGAAATGGGCAAAGCTGGGTACACGAGGAACCTTTTTTTTCTGACTCCCCCTGTGGCCTGGGTACTTTTGGAGGCTGCCAGTTAGTGTCACTGGTTTTCAAAAAACCCCAGAGAGCTGTGGATGATTAACTTTTCATAAAGAAAGCATATGAAATGATTGGCAGTAGACCAAGAACTCTCTCATGATTCAGGACCTTGCATTTAATACTCGGGTGTCTGGCAGGAGTCTGAGGCTGACACAGGAATTCAACAACTTTAAAATAGTGCAGTGATGACTGTATGGTTTCATCAAAAAAATTCGGTCGTTTTCCAAAATGCACAATCGGGTCTACATTTGTGAATTTTTCTGTACTCTCTACCTCCAGTCCTCAACTGACTGTAGAAATATTATTGATAAAGTTGAAAAAAAAAAGAGCCTTAGCCACAGTGTGATTTCACAGAGCTGAACGTCTATTTAAATGTAAAACCAAACACCTCGGCCTCATTCAGACCGAGTACACCACAAGGATGGCAAGAGCAGCTTCTCCCTGCTATGGTGGACTTAAAGTACTCTAATGACTGAGCAAGTGATGTGGATGAATGTGCTAGAATAACAAGATGGCTGGGTGAACTCCCCTCAGGGGGCACTCCACGGCTTGGTCAAAAGCCAAGCAGAACTGTGAGCAGCAGAGGAGGAATCCAACCTCAACACAGGAATTTGCATGACTTTGCAGAGTGATCTGGACCAATCCAAAAACATTACCCACATGCTGGACACTGATGGTTCCCCTTTCAGCAGGGTTCATCTGCCTGACAACTGTTTACTGAATCCTCTAGCCTGCAGTTATTTACCCGTCAAATGCTGACACTGATCATCGTCCAAGCAAAAACCCTCTGATTTTTGCTTTTAATTTATCTTTAAAAAAGTGTATCCCTCCACATCCCAGACATGCATATGCTGTCTGGAACTGTTTCCAACAAGCAAGTGCCCCATATGGGGCAGACATGCTACAGTGGGCCAGAGATGTGTAAACCTGCCAGTTCCAAAACATACACAATCCCACTGCCAAGAACTGGATTATCTCAAGCAGTTTTCTGCACAAAAACAGAGCCGAATGCTTTCTTGATCTCTGTAACCTTTCCCTGAGAACGCATTGGGTTATGACCGCTGACAAAAGACAGGTGCAGCCAATTAATGCACACTGACACTTGGTGGAGATAATTAGAGTCTGATGTCTCATTTAAGTTACGCTGGCCATGAGGATAAAAGAATGCTTTGGTAAAGTGCTGCACAAACAGTGTGCAAGTCGGAAAGAGAAACATGACTGTAGTGGCAGACGGCTAACCAGTTACAGCACAGAGAACAAAGGCTGGTGCTGAGCCTTTAGAGTGCTACAGAATCTAACGGGGCATAATTAACACATGAGGCTGGATTTTTTCAGTTTGCAATTTTAATCTGATTATGTACTCATTATACATTTTTTACTCATAAAAGAAACAAAGTCACTAATAATTAAATTAATTTATTTTGATGTGAAGCAGTGAAAGACGAGTCTGTACAGTGATTATTTTGTTTATTTAACAGCTGAAACAATACTATTAATTTGTGTAAAACAAAAAGTTAATGTTGGTGTTAAATTCCCTGACGGTCAATGTACACATTGGTTAGTTCAAGCTTCTCTCATGTGAAGATCTGCAGCTTCTCTGTGTTTTCAGATGAGTTCATGCATCCCTCCAAGGGTTTGTCTGTCCAATCAATTTCCACAGCTATTTCAGATTGATTTGACATATTTTGAAATAAATACCAATTATTTGATTTAGTATCTAGCTTGTTATTACTAAAATGCTTCTTCTGGTTACTGCTTTTTAAATTTTATTGCAGTTGCATTTTTGCCTGATGTCAACCACATGCTGACTGTACTCACCCTCCTACATTATGCTTATGCAAAGACATAACATCATCAAAATGATTCTCCGGACTGGAAGCAGGCAGACTTACCCAGATGTTGTTTTCAGTTCTAATGTAGCTTGGTCTGTTCTTCATACACAGAAAATGAAAAAAACTTACTTTGTTTTCTGTTTTGAAGAAGCTTCTTAACCAAACCTGAATCAGCTAATCAGCTTGACTGATGCTCAAGACCAAGATGCATTTCTGCTCCTCTGTGACCTATGATTACCCACAACATCCTTTTCTGTGTATCCAGAGACGTTTACATCTTTCTTCAGTGTTAGACAGGATTATTTAGTTATTTATGTCATTACATAGTGTAGAAGGACATCATATTGTTGATGTGATAATCATGGTGCTAACAAGTACTTCTATTTACAACTCTATTAAGGTCAATCTACCTGTATTATTACATATAATTATAGCTCTACCTGTATTATGTATACACCATATAAACATACGTGGTAACAAGTGATATAAATAACAGGAAGTAGAGCTCTATCATTATCTTGTGCCTGCAGTGACTGAGGAGCGATTAGCAGAGACAGCAGAGGGAGCCCGGCCCTGCTGGCAGAAGCAGCTCCCACTGTGTCCCACAGCCATATGGAAGCGTTTTGCTTCCCCAGTCATGCCCCGTCGGGTTTAACAAAAGTGGCGACTACCACATACGCTGCTTTTGGGACTTTATCCAGTGGTGTCTCTTATACGGTAAAGCCCCCAAAAAGGGCTAGTTTAAACAACAAAACCTGATTTGATCAACAGTAACATAAAAGAAGTGTCAAACTGTGAGCACAAAAACCTAACAAGAATTACCAACAGCATCAAACATCACAAGTAGGCCAGACGCAGTGAGTGTGGATCGGATCTGTTTTGACAGACAGCAAAGTTTGCATTCATGTGATTGACTTTGGCAGATCTTTGAAAGTCAGAAATTGTCCTGCTCTGCATACAGTGCAGCATTATTTGGCAAATTGCTCATGAATGTGAACAAGTCCAAGAATTTTGCAATCATGGAGTACTGTAGTGGAAATCATCTGGCTGCTGGATAGCACTGTAAGATAGTTTTGACCTGATGTAAAAAGTATTTTGGTTTCAGAACGACTCCTAATTTCAAGGTTGTCTCAGTCTTAAGTTTGAGAGGGAAGATAGAGTTAGTGTAGTAATATTCTCAAAGCTGAGGCTTCAGTACTGCAGACCACAAACCAGACAAATATTCTTTACAACACACATCTAACATAACACAGCATCTGAGTGTAAATTAAGGAAAAACTTATACAGAAACTATCATCTGTGAGGGAAGTGTCTGTCTTCAACATCTTGCCTTTGTTCCCAGGTGACTAGATATCAGTTGGTGTTCCTCCTTGCATACAGAGCAGCTGAAAGCCCAAAGCAAAGCAACAGTGGGAGAGCACAGCTCACCCTGCAACAATGCCCCCTTTGTCCCGGACCAACACTGTACCTACCAGCCTGCTCTTTGATTCCCTGCCAAGACAAACCACTGTGTTGGGTTACAGTTCTTGTAGCAAAACAATCTGCGCTTGTGTTTAATATACTACAGTCTGCCTGCATTGGGCTGGCTGTCAGTCAGGGGCACACAACTGACTGGGAGCCTGCTCCTTATCCCATTAGCACTAATGAGAGAAGGGCATGTTGATTATGTGTGTTAAAGGCTACCTGTTAAGAGGACACAGAGGAGAGATAACCGGCAGAGCAGCATCAAAGAGAGATCAAAGATAAATCACTCAGGTCATTTTTGTACTAATGGTGTCCCCTTCCACTCTCACTTTCATTTCTCTCACACCACTGGCTCATACAGGCGTAGTGTTTGCTTCTACTTTAGCACAGTCAGTAACTAAATTGCTGATGTTGGTCCAATAAGCTACAAGTCTGATATGTATGTGTTTGCAAGTGTAAAAAGTGAGGGAATGTGTGAATTGGGTGAATGACGAAGAGACTAGGTCTGCGTTGCATTCAAGACATATCGAATGGACTGTAATTATGAGTGGTGGGTGTGTGGGGACAACCATAATTGTCAGCTTCCTCGTTGTAAATCCAAGTCAGAGATGTGAGGATTTTATGATAATACTTCCCATTACAGAAGTGACTGCAAAACATTAAAAAAAAAAAGAGTGCACAGCCATAAATGGCGGCAGTGATATCTAAATATTAACACTAATAAAGAGTTCTTCACCATTTGTTTGGGTTCACTTAATAATGAAACACTCACATTCAGGACATTTACAGTGAATAATGAAATAGCAGTTGGACTAACATGCAACACTTCTTTTTATTTTATCAACACTGTGTCAACACTGCATTAGAAACATGAAAAACTGATTTTACATTCCCTGAGAATACAGAGGAAAGGGAATTATTTAATGTATAACATAAAAATTGTGCTGATGAGAAGCTCTGGGGCCCTAGTATGAGGCTGAACCACTGGGGCATGTTTTTGAGAAGACAAAATATGTACATACAATATTCTCCATCTCAATTATAAATGTGGTATAAATATTTGAAACACGTAAGATGAGCATAGTTAAATTATGGCTATATTTTAAAGCTTGCCTCTTGGAAGATTACGGGATTGCAGTGTTATAAATTGTACAGTTTCAATTATTAAAAGATACCTGCAGTATACTTATTGTAACTGATCGAGCACACATCAACTTGCACATCAAAGTACTTTGTTAAAGCTTTTCTAAGAAACAAATACAATGTGGCTTGAGGGGATTTACTATTGCAGAGAAACAGTGATTAATTCATATAATTATTGTTTTTGCTGTGTCTAGGCCTTGACAGCATCTGTGATTCATCTGCTCTGGATCTTTCCTTGTTATCTTAAAATTCACAAAACTCTCAATAAAAATGTCAGCCCTCTCTCTGTGGATTTACATAATGTTCTCCAGGTCAAAAAAGCAAAGTTTGGATAGGTTATTCTCATCGGAAGATATGATTTAAAGGGGAGCGGACTACTAGCACTGTCCCTGATCAAGTCACTGTATTATACAGATCAACAGCCCCCCCACCAGGTTCTGACACTATATTACAAGCACAGCTACAACTTACAACTTAGCACAGGGATGTTAAACTCATTTTATTCCAGGGGCCACATTCTGCCCAATGTGATCTGAAGTGTGCCGGACCACTAAAATAATAACAGTGAAAAAAGTAAAATTACATTATGAAAGTGTTTGCATCTACAAAGTTTCCTTAACAATATGAAAAACATGAACAACCTGAAATGTGTTAAGAAAAATAAGTGCAGTTTTTACAACGCTATGGCTCAGTTTATCATTTACACATGTGCATTACAACTAACAGATCACAGTGGCTCTACATATACACAAAACATTCAGTAACAGGCAGAATATTGTTAAAATTACACCTACTTTTATTTCAGGTTGTTCATATTTGTTCAGGTTATTCACGTTTTGTGTGAAAGGATAGTTTATTTTTATATAATTTTACTTTTTTACACTAAAACAAAGAGAAAATGTTAGTGTTGTCCTTATTTATAGGTTAGTATAATAGTATTTTGCTGGTCTGATCCACTTTTGATCATATTTGTTTGAATGTGGAACCTCAGCTAAAAATATTTTAACACCATTGATTGTTTATATCTTCAGTGCAATTGTTGCATTTCACAAATTCATCCTGTGGGCCAGATTAGACCCTTAGGCGGGCCAGTTTTAGCTCACAGGCGATATGTTTGACATCTGTGACAGTACAACACCACTGAAGCTGTTAATGTTCAAGCAGGTGATTTATGAAACAAACCCATCATCTTTGGGATACAGTTTTGTGTTCTATAGTGAGCAGGTTAAATGTAAGTAAAAGATAGAGACTTGTAGCTTTACCTGCGGCTCGACTTCTTCCCTCGATCCTCCTCATTGGCCTCTGTTGTTTTGTCTGGGCCTTTTTCCTTTTTTAGCTTATTACTGATGAGCTCTCTCATCTTCTCTCTCTTATCTGAGTCATACTCTTCATCATCCATGTCAGGTTTAACATCATTGTCATCACTGTCTGTCTAAAGGAACACATTTTTAATTAACAATGATAGAACAAGAGCAAGAAGCATGAAGAAGCATGAAACAAGAAGCATGTTTGTATAAAACTTACTTCTCCACCTCCAGATGTTCCCTTCTTATTTTTCCTTGTGAAGTAAGAGATATATAGGCAAGATCAATGACTATTAACGCAGGAAACTGGTTAAATTACAACATAACAATTCATTAACTATTAAACATACTTATCAACTGCAGGCACAGAACTCAGTCTGGGATCATCTTTCAGCAGGTCGTGGCTACTTTTGCTTTTTCCCTTTAGAGTCTGAAAACAGGAAACAATGGTGACTGACTATATGAAACTTTTTTTCCAACAAAGCCCAAAACACTAACATATAGTAGTAGTATGTTTCCAGTAAATATTGGATATTTAGCACATGCTTTTTAACAGTCGCATATCTCATCATGACCCGTGAGCAACAAATAATATATTTTAATGAATACATAAGCACGTAAATATTATTTTCTTATTTATACCAAACAGGTTTCCTTTATTTTATGCAGGCAGATAAAACAATACAGTACAAAACATGTTCCTAAACAGCTGCATCTTCTATAACGGCTTAAAAATTATGTTGTCTAGACAGTTGTAGAGGTAAATCAACACTGAATTCTTGAAGAAGAATCTAAATATTCTGGGAAACACAGAGCTCTCAGTACCTGACTGACTTGATTTACCATCTCTTCCTCTTCTTCAGCTTCTTCTCCAAATGATAACAGACTGAAGTTCCTGCACAAGCAAAATATTAACATTAAAGCAACAATTAGACAAATAAAAATAAAAAAATAAGTGGCCCATGCAATGCAATAACCCAATGACATTTAAAGTGATTTATAAAAACAAAATCAGTCTGAGTGCTCACTTTGTGGCTTTTGACTGGGATTTCTTCCCTTCCTCTTTATCTTTTTCCTTTTTGCTCTTTTTTGTTTCTCGTGGTATTATGTCATCAAAAGGAGAATGTAGCACCTATTAAACACAGACAAGACAGACAGTAAATCACAGACACTAGATGCAAAAAAATATTGCTCAGATAAAGCCAATAAAGAAACAGAAATAGTGAGTAATACCTCAGTAGATCTTATCTTGTGAGGATTCAAAGGTCTTTCATCGTTGTCACATTCAACCTCTGCCAGTCTGAGCAAATTGTACACTGTGTCTCCAGTGACCTATTTGGGTATTATTAATAGAACAATGATTGCTCCTTTGTAAATAGCAGAACCATATTCACTCATATAAAGTGGAGTTAAATCCCAGGTCACACATACTGTACAGTCTAATACCTTGCCGAATATGGTGTGCTTATTGTTGAGTTCATCTGCACGTCCCAAGGTGAAGAAGAACTGACTTCCATTGTCATGTGGTCCAGCATTTGCCATAGCAACCAAACCTCTCCGAATGAAGCGCAATCGTGAGTGAAATTCATCCTAACAGAATATTTAAGAAAGATCACAGCCATTTTTAATAGTTTTATTGCTGAACTTATGTTGTGATCATATTCCTCTTGTGTATTTAATGAAGAATGTGCAAAGTAGTATGAAGAAAAGAACCACTCTGACCTTAAATGGCCGGCCATAAATGGACTCTCCACCTGTTCCTGTTCCTGTTGGATCTCCACCTTGAATGATGAAATCTGGCACCACTCGGTGGAATATTGTGCCATCATAATAACCTAGAAGATTAAACATCATATAAAACAATTCATATGGGTCTAATGTAACTGGAGTAGTATTAATGAGGACATATAAAGATGGTACTAGTCAAGTACTACCTTCCATGCAAAGCTGCACAAAGTTCCTGCATGCTTTAGGAGTCTCCTTGGACCACAACTCAATATCAATGTCACCTGCAGAGGTCTTGAGCAGCACCTGAGAAAACAAGTTAAGTTCAAAATATAAATTTTGCATTCTTTTATATATATATATATATATATATATACATATATATACATTAAAAACACACAGGAGCATTTTCAAAATCAAACTTCCAGCTATTCCTAAAAAGTACATTATTTCACTACAAAGGTTGAAAAAACAGCAGAGATTGGCATGAACATCGGTGAAATATTTCATTGCTGAACTTTAACAATTTAAGGGTGCGAGACAATGGGCAACATAACTAAAAGGTGTCTAAACGGTGGATGATCTCAGTTAAGTACGCATTGAATTGGTTTTGAGGACAAAATATTGTTCATAAATAAAACGTATTACAGCTAAAGGTTGCAAAAAGTCGCGCTTACCTTTCCATTTGTTGGTGGCTCCTGAATGTAAATATTACTCATTTTGTCTCCAAGGCTAGTTTTTCTGAATGCAAGCAAATGTAGTTCTTCTGCTTACTGTAAATAACAGACCTAGACAGTATAAAACAATAGATAATGGCAATGCGTGATATTTAATCTTCTTTTACAAGTGACAAATATTACATCTGTCTCTACACAGCCATATTGATCGTACATGTGGGATTATTGTTTACTTCAGTCAATGAGGGGGATTTTTACGTATAATATTGTTTATATGTATAATTGCTGTAGTATTTGTATTGAAAAAAACTTCACTAGTATTTTTATTACTTATAAATGGCACAATTTATCAAAAAGTGTCCATGTATGTGTGCTGGTGAGAGTTAAAAGCTGTGAGTCAGAAAGTAGAGCCCCGTTATTAAGTTTTTTTGGTTTGAACCAAGTGCACCACAATAATCAACCCCCGGAAACAATAAAGGAAATGAAAATGACTTTTTGCACGACAGCGACAAGTTTAAAAAGAAGCTTTACATCCGTGTATGTTAGTAAAAACTACATTATAAATTTTTATCCATGACAACGCATTAAAGAGATGGAGTTAAGGACTTCCAGGAAGCTTTCTGCTAACCAAATGAGAGACATTTCCTCAAGCGGAAGTTAACTGACGGAAGAGATAACACGGACCATCAGCTACAATGGCGGCGACA
The DNA here is from genome assembly GCA_037367295.1 of Apogon hyalosoma. NCBI lineage: Eukaryota > Metazoa > Chordata > Actinopteri > Kurtiformes > Apogonidae > Apogon > Apogon hyalosoma. Next base: position 34,532,674 of record JAPQRP010000005.1, on the reverse strand, counting down.
GAAAACAATGTGGATCTGAAACGTAAAGCAGATGATAACCAAGATGAAGAGGGAGAGGGAGAATGTGATGAATGGGTCGGACCCATGCCAAGTGAAGCTACAAAAGTTAAGAAGAGGAAAGGTTGGTTTCTTTGGTTTATCTCTGGGCCATTCACGAAGAACATACATAAATGCTAATGCATGCTAGCTTGAATGCTAAGTGTATATTTGTATTGTTTGTCCCAGTTTTGGAATTTGAGCGGGTTTATCTGGACAATCTTCCATCAGCTGCCATGTATGAACGAAGTTACATGCACAGAGATGTGATCACACACATAGTGTGCTCTAAGTAAGTGTTGAGTTTCTTTTGTAAGCTTAACTCTAGAGGACTGTATTCCTCACTTTTGCCTGTTTGCTTGAGTTTGAGTCAATCCAATCTCTTCCCTCTTCAGAACAGAGTTTATTCTCACAGCCAGCCAGGATGGCCATGTCAAGTTTTGGAAAAAGAAGGAGGAGGAGGGCATAGAGTTTGTCAAACACTTTCGAAGTCACCTTGGTAAGACCTCAATAATGGCAGTGGGTGATGCATCCAATAGTTTGTACATTTCATTTTTAGCATGGGAGTATTGCATTTTACACACACACATACAGTATATTGTGTTGTCTGTAAGATAATGACATTTTTGCTCCCTGCTGTGCAGGTGTGGTAGAAAGTATTGCCGTAAGTGCTGAAGGGGCCCTTTTCTGCTCTGTTGGAGATGATCAGGCCATGAAAGTATTTGATGTTGTCAATTTTGACATGATCAATATGCTGAAATTAGGGTGAGTGTGTTTTAATGTGTGCTTTTAACAAATATCTATGAGTGATCATTTATTTAATGTTTTTCTCTTATTTTGGTAGATATCATCCAGGTCAGTGTGAGTGGATTTACAATCCTGGGGATGCCATCTCCACTGTAGCCTGCTCAGAGAAATCCACAGGCAAGATCTTTGTCTATGATGGACGTGGCAGCAACGAGCCCCTACATGTCTTCGACAAGATGCACTGTTCCCCTCTCTCCCAAATCCGCCTAAATCCGAAATTCAGAGTGATTGTCTCTGCTGACAAAACAGGAATGCTGGAATATTGGACTGGTCTCCCAAATGAATTCAAGTTCCCCAAACATGTGGATTGGGAATACAAAACAGACACAGACTTGTATGAATTTGCAAAACACAAAACATATCCAACCAGCCTTGCATTTTCCCCAGATGGAAAAAAAATGGCAACCATTGCTTCTGACAGGAAAGTCAGAATTTTTCGCTTCTTAACAGGGAAACTGATGAGAGTGTTTGATGAATCACTTACAGTAAGTTTTTGCTTGTCCTTCCACTTTGATATGAAGTGATGTGGCTTATTCACAACTTATTCTCACCATCTCTTTTTAAACCTGTTTGGTTTAGATGTTCACAGAGTTGCAGCAGATGAGACAGCAGCTGCCGGACATGGAGTTTGGCAGACGGATGGCTGTGGAGAGAGAACTGGAGAAGGTGGATGGTATCCGTTTGACCAACATCATCTTTGATGAGACTGGCCACTTTGTCCTCTATGGCACCATGCTGGGCATCAAGGTCATCAATGTCGAAACCAACAGGTACATTTATGTGGAGCTATAGAAAGTAACTGTAGTTTGAGCTGATTAGTTGATGTGGGAATCTATCCAAAATGGCCTGTTTCTCCACACTGCTGGAAATGGCGTGAATAGTTGAAATTAAATAGTCTCAGGAGGAGGTCAAAGGGTGTATTATTAAGTCAAAAATGTCTTGGTTCCCATAATGTTTCAAATGCAATGCCTCAGGAGTGGTTTGACAGAAAGTCACAATGAATGAAGTGGAAAGATTTTGATGGTCAAAGTTGAGAGGATTTTTTTCACATTTCATACAAACACCATTATGATTTAGGTATGAAGTAATTTCATTTTGGTGGCCAGAGGGCAAAGGTCAAAACACATTTTTGTAACTACTTTCAGGCTGGATGCATCTGTACTTTCTTTTTTCCTTTATACTACCAGAATATAATAGTTGTTTTAAGATAATATAAGCTTGATTCATATTCATATCCCGAGTAAATAATTGAGAGACTATTTTGTCTCCTTATACACAGAAATATTTTGAAATGAAAGGGTCACAGGATCCTGTTGCCAAATCGGTTTCTTTTTTGAGCTTTTGAGAGATTGGCACTCGACTTTGCATTGAATCAAATGAGAAAGTGGTAAAATACTCTTCCCCTGTGACGAGTGAGCTGACTTGTAAAGTTTGTAATACAGTTCATATTACTTGAATGAGGACTGGGTTACTTGATTTAAATCTATGCCTATGTTTGTAATGAAAAAATCATCAAGTAAATAAATAGTTACTGTCAAATATCAAATCTGTTGTTCTGGGTCTTAGGTGTGTGCGGATCCTTGGGAAGCTGGAGAACATCCGTGTGGTCCAGCTGAGTCTGTTTCAGGGTGTAGCAAGTTCCATGAAGGTAGCACCCACTGTAGAGATGAAGGCATCTGACAACCCTGCCTTGCAGAACATAGAAGCGGACCCCACCATATTCTGCACTGCATTTAAGAAGAATCGTTTCTACATGGTTAGATATGTTCACACTTACCACAAGGTGACAGCTTTTACATTATCAGTGACTATACTGTGTTTCTTGATGCATCTTTTTTCTCAAGTTTTCAAAGAGGGAACCAGAGGATACAAAGAGTGCAGACTCTGACAGAGACATCTTTAATGAGAAACCATCAAAGGAGGAGGTGATGGCTGCCACACAGGCTGAAGGCCCTAAGAGAGTGTCCGATAGCGCCATTATCCACACCACCATGGGAGACGTCCACATCAAACTCTTCCCAGTAGAGTAAGTTTCCAGTGTGAATGGCTTTATTCGGAAACCACATTCATGCTTAAAATGGGGAAAAAAAGGAAAATGAAGGATGCAAACCCTGTACATAACTCTGAAGACATAACGTGTAATTAATCGTTACCCTAGCTCAGTGTTTTTCAACCTTGGGGTTGGGACCCCACGTGGGGTTGCCTGGAATTCAAATGGGGTTGCCTGAAATTTCCAGTAATTGATTTTAAAAAAAAAAATTACTAATAAAAGATATATGGTGAGTTGAGAGAGACAATCACAATACATAAAGGATATGACAAACTGTGAAGCTGAAACTGAAGCACTGTGGTACTGTTTATCTGTCAAATGTTCAAACTGAAGCACTGT
>JAPQRP010000005.1:34512429-34526520 GCA_037367295.1 Apogon hyalosoma | reverse complement strand
TTACATTATATGCCAAAATAAACTCTGAAATTTAACTAAATCATTTATACTGTGAAGTTACTTCTATTAAATTGTGATTTTATTGAATTTGGTTAAGTAGCAGGCTGCGTTTCTACAAAATCTAAACTTAATTAAGGCTAAAAAAAGGGGGTTTTCATTCCTTTAATGAAACTGAGTTCCAACACATTATGAGTCATAGCTTTAAGAAAAATCTGTACACTTTTTTTCTTTAATCCTGTAAATCCAGTTTCATGTTCTAAAAATATGTTTTGCTGCTTTTTTCATTTTTATTCATCATTCTAAAGTAACTAAAAATAACTCCTTGCATTGTTGTTTTCCCTCAGCCTTGGCTTGACAACAAGCACACAGTGTTTGGAAGATGCACAAAAGGCATGGAGGCTGTCCAGAGGATCTCCAATTCCAAAGTGAACCCCAAGACCGACAAACCGTATGAAGACATCAGCATTATCAACATAACCATAAAGTAATCATACGTGTTTATCAAGCTCTGTACAGTGATGACTTTTTTTTTTAAAATACAACTTATTAATGAACACATTTTGTGTTTGTAGTTGTAAGAATGAGTGTCATGTCATGATTTTTAAGCGTTAACAAAGAAAAAGCTGCCAAACAGATAAGGGAATTAGTTTATTTTACAGCATCACATTATGAATATCTCACAAAAGCTGTTTTTAATCCATGGGGGACATGTACTGATGTGTTTTGTGCTTCTATGTTTCAAAAACAAATGGAAATCTTTCACCAGCTGTGGAAAGGCTTTTCATACGTGCATTTTTAATAATTATTTTTTATACATAGTTAACATTACATAGCAATGAATAAAGATGAAATCAAACGCAAATGATGGTGTTCTCAACAAGTATCAGTGTTATGTTTAAAAGTTTCACTAAGTTTCACATTACAGTACTGAAGGCTGTAGCTTTAAGGTGTACCTTGTAAGCACTCGGACATAAAACCGGACTTGAGAATTTTTTTTCACAAGATGTTTGTTTGCAGTGAAGTTAATGCTCATAGTCCACTAAGAAACAGCAGATAAGTTCATTTGCTTCCAAATGAAAACTCATTGTGAGGCAGCAGTGCATTCCACAAACTCTGCGTGCGACACACTCCACAAAACGGAGGCAAAATCGGCGCGTTGATAACTGAGCCTCGTATCAAAGTAGCATCCACTTTCCCCGCTCATACATAAAGTTCAGTAAACAGTTTCATCTGTAACGGAAAACACATTCAATCCTATACTTTACTGGTGTGCCATTTCAAGACCAGCTGTGGCATTAAATAAGTTGACACATACACACACAAAAAAAAAAAACTTTCACACAAAACATAAAGACCCCATATTAAAACCATAACCCCTATTGCTTACATTAGACGTCAAGGCAAAGTGAGAGCCAAAAATCAGTGTGTAACCAGACTGAGCCACTGGAAGTCTTCAGGGTCTACTTAGACCACAGTGAAATTTACTATCAATCTCACTAACCTACAAATATACTGCATTTAATGTGTTCCGAATTGCACAACGCCTTAGTGTACTTACTGATGTGTAGGGTGAGACCACTGATTGAACACAAATGATATAATTATTACAATAGACTACTCTGCTTTTTGTCAAGATTACTGTCACATATGGTGGTTATGATGAGTTATAGGAAATATAAATACAGTCCATTTTGTCAGGGCATAAGGAGCATTTGTAACATACGACTCAATCTAACTCAACTAGCTACAGATGGCAGATGCACAGCTCGTCTCCTGAAAAGGGTTAGACTAAGAAGAAATTAAATTAAGTAATGTGTTAGAGCATGTAAGTCAAGCAGATGGGAATGTGGAACAGTGAGCTTATATGTAGAATTTGCGCAATCATCAGTGGAGTTGGGTGGGTGTGACTGATGGGACAGACTTTAGAGTTTTGTTGGTTCTGTGTTACCATTCAAAGAGGCTAGATAACATATTTACATCTTTGTTTTCTTTGCTCTGACCGCTATGTTCTTCACAGTGGTGCACAAAGAAGGCAAGATGAGCAGGGTCATGAAGTGGGAGACAGGCTTTAAAGCTGCAGTTTAAGAGTTAACAGGAAGGGGTGGTGGGAGAGTTGATGGAGCTTTGAGGCTGGGCTCAGGTTGGGTTTGTTAGGGGACAGTCAGTGTAGTCCCACGCGGTTGCCATGTTCAGGCTACATCCAGGACGCCGGCCGCCACCAGCTGTCTGGAGAGCCAATCCAGGCCCTCGTGAAGACCCATCCCACTGCGGGCGTCGCAGCCCTGGATGTGCCAGCTCCTCCCACAGCACAGCTTGTGTAGGCTCAGCAGCTCCGTCATCTCCTCCACAGACACGGCTCCGGGAACATCCTAAGCACCGAACAACACATGAACCCAAGGTCAACGCAGTCTCTGAGGCAAGACAAGAATGGACTGAAGAAATTTACCCCGAGGTGGTTTTACCTCAGTGCTGTGATACAGTATAAATGTTGATCTAAACTCACCTGTTTGTTTGCAAAGATGAGCAGCAGAGCGTCTCTCAGCTCCTTCTCCGTCAGTAGTTTGGCCAGTTCACTGTGAGCCTCCATCAGTCTGTCCCTGTGGCAGCTGTCGATCACAAACACCACCGCTGCATGGAAATAAAACAGCAGTTACTGATAGAAATTTAAGACACAAACCTTTTCATTTCAAAGTTCACATTGTATCTGAGTACACTGGATGTGTTAAAGCACAATTATGTTGTCCACTACAACAACAGCCAAACATAGACAATGAATGGTAATTGGTAAATGGACTGCACTTATATAGCACATTTTATACACCTTCATGGTGCCCTTTACAAAGCCTCACATTCACACACACACACTCATACACCAGTAGCCAACTGTCGCCATGCAAGGTGCTGCTAGGCCCTACAAGGAGCAATTTAGGGTCCAGTGTCTTGCCCAAGGACACTTCGACACGTGGACAGTCGGAGCCAGGATTCAAACCACTGACCCTTCGGTCGGTGGACAACCCCTCTACCAACGGAGCCACACCTGCCCCAATGAATAAAACCATCTCACATCTCGGTGCATCACTCCACTGTAGCCAATGATCCTGTTTACATGCACACCAATATGCAGAGCATTATACGATTTCTGGAGGTGTCAGATTATTTAAGTGACAATGTAAACAGTACAATCTGATATGCAATAGATAACAGCAGTCATTTGATTATGAGAAATCGGATTAACACACCTGGAGTTCTCCCCAATACTCCAATGTCTTCCTGCATGTATACTGGTTAATCTGATTTATTTACCGTAATTCTTTTACATCTGCGCATGTGTAAACACAATTAAAATCATAGAGAACGAAAGTTAGGTAGTCAAACATGAGAAGACAACAGGAAGTTTGAGTCTACCATCACTACATATGTAATGTACTCTGAAAGACATCCGATAATAGACTGGAGCGTCTAAACCGGGTTTTTCGATTATCACATTTCTTAAGTGCATGTAAATGCATTAAATCTGATTATTACAATTATCTGATTACTCTCAGGTATCAGACTTTTATGGTCATGTAAACAGGCTCATTGTAAAAGATGAGTCAGCAGAATTGCTTCTCTAGAAATTATCAAAACCGCTCTAGCATCACTGCAATGACAGTTGATTTTCTCCAAAATCCAGTTTGTTTCAAATAGTGCGAATGGTGCTGGATAAAATAGATCTAGATAAACAAAGCTTACGCTGTCAGGGGCTGACAGCAAGTTTATATCCCCGAGCTTGATTTCAGGGATATAATAACACCAAGAAAACTATAACAATTTCAGTACCTTGTGTGTTCAGGTAATAATGTTTCCAGAGGGGTCTGAGCTTATGTTTTCCACCCACGTCCCAGATGGTGAATTTCAGGTTCTTGTATTCAACAGTCTCAACGTTGAAACCTTAAAAAAAAAAAAAAAGGTGTTTTGAGAATGTCCTGCAAGTAAAAATCCCACTGATGACACTGAGTCATTTTACATGTATGTTTAAGTATTTACCAATAGTAGGGATGGGCTGCATGAACTCATCTTGCTTCAGTTTGAAAAGGATGGTGGTTTTTCCAGCTCCATCAAGGCCAAGAGTAACTACACGAATCTCCATCTTTGGACCAATGTGAACTCGATTGTCCTGAAAACACGACAGGATTTTTTACTCAGGCCATCAACAATTTCTGGACAGATTTGCAGGTATCACTGAGTGGGGACAGTGCGTACCTTGGTGAATGTGACGGGGATGCCAGCATCGAGCTGAATGTGATCTGCCAGCTCTGTGAACTGGTGCTGCTGCTTCTGAAGTGTCTCCAGCAAACAGTTAATCTCCTGTTTTGCCAGGACAACTCTGCAGTCATCCTACAACAGACAGATACTGGTGGTTTATTACAGTTTAATGTGGTCTGTATTCTGTTTTGTGTCAGTGTCCACTATAGTGTTATGTACTGTCTTTATAGTCCACCTCCACACAAACCTGAAGGCATCACTACTGATATGCTGTAAATTTAGGGGACCTTTAGGGGATAAGCGATGAACAACAGTTAAAGTTAACAGTTAAACTTGAAATGAACAATTACATATAAAGAGACTGATTTGTTTTCATCAGGATAATTAACTTTTCTGCGTAAAAACTGTTTATTATCTTAGGATGTCTTACAACATGACTAGACAAGATCTTTATATACTTTTTAAATGTTTTTACTTTTTCATATTTCTTGTTCACTCTTGCATGTTTCTGCCTGTCTTTTTGCACTTTGTTTTTTATATTTTTGTGGCTACCATTTCCCCACAATGGAATCAAAGTCTTATCTTCACATGTGAACCAAAGATAAATGTCTACTTTTAGTAAATAAAAAGGAGAAAATTATTTTCAATCCATTTCAATTACAAACCGTTAATGTTTTCGCTGTGTTGTTTTTCTGGTCTCCTACCTGTTGAAGTGTTTTCTCACAGTGCATGCAGGCGGTGGAGACCTGGGACAACAGGATGGTCATGTCCTCCTGCTGCTGTCGGAGCCAGATCAGCCTCTCTCTGACGTGAGCGTCAACAACGCTCAGAGCCATCTCCTCCTGCCGACACAGTGTCTCGTGCAGATCTGCAAAGTAGGCTCGTACGCAGGAGCGTGCGCTCTCTGCTGTGCCTGGAACCTGCAAGAGGAACATGTTAATGTTATGGGAAAATTACCACCATTCATATTTCAGATTAAAGTTGAGTTTTATAGTATCTTACATGCTCAGTGTGTGCCATGCCAACCCTATCCTCTACTATCTGCTCTCCACCTTCTATTTGCTGCACAATTCCCACCAGTTTTCTTGAATACTCCGACACCTCGTCTGTAAAGGTCCGGATGCAGTGGGCCATGTCCAAAATGGATGCCCGAATCTGATTAGCCTCAGTCTCAAGAACAGCATGCTGAAATTAAGACAACACATAAACATACAACTTATAATCAGCTTTTATTGACTAGAATCAGGGTTACTGCAGTTATAGAAAAACTAAGAATAACAGTAAAAAAGTGTTTTATTTAACTGAGGAAGAAATGAAACTACTAAATGCAAAGTACTATGAACAATGAAATGAACAAAAATGAAAACGAACTGGAGGTAAAATCCATTTGTTTTCATTTTCTTCTTGATTTGTTATGGAAATTTCAGATGATGGGACATGATTTATTTATTTATTTTAAGAAGAGGACCTTTGACATAAACCTAATTCGGTCTAAGAATGTGTGTAATTCTGTCTTACCAAAGTTTTAAATAAGAGTTTAACCTGTTCTAGAAAGTTACATATTCCTTAAAGCCCAACTATTATACTTTTTTACTCTATATAACCTCAAATATGGCATTATCAATCAAGGGGAACGTTTTAGAAGCCAAAAAAAAAAAAAAAAAGGTCCAGTAATTTTTTTATTGGCCACCTCTAACCATAAACACACATTAAAACGAGCTGTTGTGATTCTTGCCAGAAATCTACATCAATGACCCTGTTGCTCCCACCCCCAACCCTGTCAATCACTCCAAGTTCCCTCCTCCTATCAAGGTACGCAGTTGCACATAGTAACTTTAAATAATAAAGAAACATTTTAAATCGGGTAAAAAAGGAATAATAGTTGGGCTTTAAATGTTTTAGTGTGTCCTAAGTCTTTGCATGTTAAATTAATGCAAACTATTTACATTTCTGCTTTTTGCTTTATCTACAGGTGCAGTGAGCTCTGCTGTGGGTTGACTAATGCAAGAATAAGACTGACTTGCAAAAGACTGGACCTTCAATAATCAAAATTTTTAACTTGTTTGATGTTCATCATTCTTTGACTGTATTTTAGATCCTGAGCTCTTAGTGGTCAGTTGGCCAAAATAAACCTAAAACAACTTTTCTAAATCTAAAGTGAAATCGAAAACCAAATAAAACACTAAATCAAGGAGAATTCTGATGGGAGTGTAGTATTTTACGTATGTACCTTATGTCCTTGGTGCTTGCCGTACTCCTTACACACACAGCACATGAGGGGTCCAGACTGACAGGCCTCCTCCAGACAGACAAACTCGATGGCGTGGACCTGGTGCTGTGAGCAGAGGGTCTTCTCATGAGGCTTGTCAGCCAGAGGCACCCGGCGGTGTTTGGCCAGAGTACGAGTGGAGTGGGTGAGCTGCGAACACTCGGCACACAGGTGGGTGGCACACACGGTGCAATACATGGAGGCTGTGTGGCTTTCATCCTCATCACAGCGAATAATACACTAATTTCAGGAAAACAAACAAACAAACAAAAAAAAAACAAAACAGTTGTGAATAACAGGTGCAGTACGTCTAAGTAGGATGTACACACTGGGTGAAAGTTCACACCCTTACTTCTCCCATGCCTTTCAGGGCATCCTCTGCCATCCCCGACTGGTTTGAAGCTCCATTCTGGAGTCGCTCTAAGAGTTCAAGCAGTGCAAAGTTCTTCTTCAAACCCCAAACTCCAGAGTCCCCTAAAGGGTTTGGAAAAGGGAAACAGAATAATAACAGCAAAGATGAAGATACAACTGCCAAAAAAAACCCAACCAAACAAACAAAAGCATAAACATGCATGTATGTTCCTGTTTTGCAGTTTTTTGTGCAAAGCTGCTTTTTGGGCCAAAAAAACATTGTATTGTAACATAATATTGTATTGCATGCAATACAATATGACAAAATCATTTTAAAAAGTTGTTACAGCAATAAATACAAACAACACAGAGAAAAAAAACACTGACATACTGTAAATGAATAAAGACGTATACAGCTAATATGGAACAAAGGTTCAAGGTTCAAGTTTAGAAATTATTTCAGTGTGAATTTAGGAGCGATTGCATCGGACAAAACTCCTACTACGTCTACAGATCCTGGATGGTGTGGGAGCAGAGACCCCTGGACTCACCCAGCTCAGTGACCTGTCTGTCAAAAGGGCAGCGTACTGCTCTGCCATGGAGGGGCAACCTGGTGAGACAGTCATGGCACACTGTGTGACCGCAGAGCAGAAGACGTGGGACCTTGTCTCCTTGGAGAGAGAAAACATCCTCACACACACCGCACTCCAACACCTGTAAACAAATGAGTGACAACAGATTAACTGCCTGGTAACCACTTCTTGTGACAGTCATTGCAGCAGAGATTGTCACATTTACAATAGAAAACCATTTAAAATCGACTGACACGGTCTACATGCAGACCTACTATCACAAACCTAAGTGAGAAGTCGATGAGATGCATAATGCATTTACTTCAACAAGTTTGACAAGTTCATCCTCCATTGCATAAGGTTACACCCTGCTTGGCTGTTTAGCAGCAGTTTGAGGATGCTGATCACTTTCTAAATGATATTACACCGATGCCAACTCTGCAGCCCTTCTTAAAAATTACTACGCCACTGACGTAAACCCACCAGGATCTGCAGTGGAGCTTAATGGCACATCAACAGCCAGTGCAAACGGCAGCTAGCGATCACCAACCATACAGCCCTGTTAGCATGTTGCACACACTGACACACACACATCAGCTGCGTATTTTCACACAGATCGAGCAAAATTCGTTTGATAATGACATGGCCGTTACTGTTCTTTGATACAACTCGAACGCAAAGCTCCTACATAATAAAAATAGATGAGTGTTTGGTATCCACAGCCACCAACGCGTTCACCCAAAACCAGAAGCCACGAAGGCAGTCTGCTGCCGAGCTTTCACACACATCACTCAAACGACTTAACCACCATTAGCCTAATCTAGATGTGCATTTTGGTAACAATATTACAACCTTAACAGTGCTTCCATTTGCCCCTCTCCCGTGTCGGATACAGGGCTCCATCGTCGCTACGGCACCCTGCTTGTTTATTCCTGCTGCAGCAGCGGCCATTCTTGGAAGACACCAAAGAGTATGAACAGGTGTGAGAGAAGTGTCATGCATACACTTCCGGTTACGTTTTTTAGAGTCGAAATGCAGTTGTTTTGTCTTTGTGTTTTGTTCATCAGCTTTGTTATATTAATGTGCTACAAGTTCAAATTTCTTGATATGATGCTTATTCTGTTACGGCTGTTTGATCAAGTACCGCAGTTAGCGAGCCGAATGGTATTTGTGTTTGGGTGGAATAAAAGCTAACTGCTAGCAACACAAAGATTAGCTAACTTCGTTTTATGAATCAAGTTGGGCAAACACATAACCAGGAAATTATAACGGGAATTTAAAAGAGTATATACCATTAGTTTATAGCATAGTCAGCATAACACCGAAAATGTACAATAATTCTAGAAATTATATAAATACAAATAGATACAGTGCATTCAAGTGTGAACTTCAAGTACCATAGTGCACCGCGCCCTGTCCTTCTTGGTGACGTTTTTTTGGCGCGTCTGATTCGCTGGGGGAACTGGTCGCTAACGCTCTGGAGACTGTCAACATAGCTCATTTAACTGAGGTTCGTCTATTTTTCCGTGTTTGTTTGTTGATATTCTAAGACTAATTACCTCTTGAGTTCAGTCTTAGCTGAAGGCGCAGTGTAATAATTACAGAGTCGGATGTTCTTCGCTTTATTGATTTTTTAGCACAAGTGTCCCGATCCTCCAGTTATATCCATTACTGATGTCTCAACAACAACAAACGGTGCCCACCGCCCCGGACTCACCTGCCCTGGTGGTCACTACTAATGTGCAGAAATATGCGATTAAAAAGAAGAAGGTCCTGAGTGCTGAAGAGACGGAGCTCTTTGAGTTAACACAGGCTGCAGGGATCACTGTTGACCAAGAGGTTTTTAAGTAAGTGTCCTGACGACCACAGGAAACTGCAATGAACACAACTTTCAGATTTTAAGCCTAAAATTTCTTCTTCTGTTTTTCCTTCTTAGGATCATTGTGGACCTTTTGAAGATGAACGTGGCTCCTCAAGCTGTCTTCCAGACTCTGAAGGCCATGTGTGCAGGCCAAAGGGTCGCTGAGAGCTGCAGTGGAGAGTCTTCAGCTGCGGCCCACACCACTAGTATCCCCACAGCCCCCACAGAGACCAGAGGTGAGTGATGAAGGACACGGTGATGGACACAGTGATGACTAGATCGTAGCTGTAAAGCTTAGTTTTTACATGAATAAATCTCCTTTTCCATTGTATAGTATGATTAATTTGACTTTTTTTTAGAAGTCGGATTATCTCTTGTAAATAGTGTAAGTTCATCCAAAAAAAAAAAAAAAACTCAGAAAGATACCAAATAGATATCATTCAATCCAGGTCTGCATATATCCACAAAGAGGCCTGTTAAGGCAAAGTATCTGAAACCCTCTAAAGGGCTAATACTGTATGTGTATGTGCATGTGTTTCAAGAGCTCTTGTTTCAAATTGGCAATATTAGGGACCCACCAAGCCACCACTGATTGATATTAAGATCAGGGGTTATCATCAGTTTTTTAATGTGTCAACCAAAGAGATTTCTTTTTTTCTTATCCCAAGAGAAGACACTGTTAATAGAGGTTGACTTACCTTAATGAGTCACTTCAGCCATGACAATATGAGGCTGTAAACTGAATACATTTAAGGACTTAAATTTGAATGGCGTCAAATCAGTGTTTTAGATTTGTGGAGATTTAGGAAGATCTAAATGCAGAAATTTCAGATATTAATCATAATTATTTTTGATTAGTATATAAAATAATTTTCATGTTTTCATGTCATCCCCTTAGCCTACTGTGTTTCAGTACTCATTCAGAAAGGAATTGATCCTTTTTTTTTTAATAGTAAAACACACCCAGCCATGTACTATGATTGAGTATCTAACAGAGTTAATCTCATCTTAATTAAAAAGCCTAGATCAGACAAAACAAACACTGTCTTTAACAAAAGATTTTTGCTTTTCAGCGGCTACTGTACATGAGGGTGTTGGGGTTTTTTTTTTTGGTAATGTGCAATTTTACTGTTAGATGTCACCAACTGAACCATTTATTTTAAAATTAATGGTTTGACAACATTACATTTTCATTTTGTGATATTTCATGACAGATTCCTCGTCAGTTTGTGATTATGCTTCTGGACAGAATTTATGTGTAGCTTCTTTTTTCAAAAGCAACTGTTTTATTAGAATTTGTGGCTGTAACTGCATATTGAAGGGGTTGGTAAAGTATTGCCAAAATAATCCTTAACCCATGTGATTCTGTAAGATAGATAAACAATGTAGATAAACAATGGATCTTGGAGATCATGATCATATTGATATTATATTTTAAGCATCTTATGCATTGTAGAGGTGAAATATCCAAATCTCAGAATATTTTTGTATAAGAACATTATTTTAAAACCTTCACTATTTGTTTCATACATTTGTGGGCAAAGTGGTGTTACTGCTTTACCAAATTATGTTTACTATGGTTGGTTGAGATCAGCTGTTTCAACTTGCATAATCAATCATTACTCATCTAAAACTGACCCCATCCTAACTTTTTTTTTTGCAATGCATTGCAAAAGCCTGAATGTCAGCATTGTAAATATAGATCTGAATGAAGCTGACCATCTTAAACATTGAACAGCTACAAACATTAAATATTTGTAACAAAAATGGTAAAGGAGAGCTTCTTGGACTCTTTGGTAGTCTTTGGATTGGGACATATGTGACTATAGGAAATAATCACCTGCCAAGCACCCTCTTTGAAAAATTTTAAAATGCCACTGTTGTCACAGCATGGTCACATTTAGCCCTTTAAGGACAACTATACTTCAAGTTGTTTAGGCATTAAGCCAACCACCTTATTTGTTAGTCCTAAGACTAATACAAAACTAATAAGTCTATAAAGACTAATATACGGTTTTCTGTGTACAGTATGAATTCCAATCATATCTGATCTGGGGTTGTATATGAAGCAGTTCTGAGCCTCTGATTGCCATGGCTCCATTTTTCTGACAGTAAATAAACTATTAAAAACAATGAAATAATGCCTGTTGATTGTCACAATATAAAATGGCAGACAGTGGCTGTGAAAAGACAGTAATAACTTAGAAATATGAATAGTTACTGAGGGGCCACAGTGGCTGTTGAAACACCAGTGAGTGTTGTGCGCTGTTGTTTCCATTATCTGTTACAGGTGTGTGTGTGTGTATTGTCTGACACAATGAAGTATAAAGAGCTCAGGGTCTGCTAAGCACAGACACTCAGCTGTTTGTAACAATGTGTAGACAAGGTTGCATGATTTCCAGAATTTTTAAATGTTTTCTTTCTTTCTTTACTGCTCTCTGATCCTCACATTGCTTTAAGTAATCACTCTCCTCCACTTAAGCACTTCACATACAGTGGCTGATGTTTTTGTCGTACGTTTTGCACAAAGTCCCACTCACTTACACACTTCCCTCTTCACTTGACTTCTCCTCTCCACCGAAGACCAAGGACAAACTGTTGATGCTACACAATAAGAAAAACAGCAGCTGATCCTCACTGTGTGCATGACACAGTGCTTTCTAACATCTTCTCTATCCCTCATTCTTTCTTGAAGAAGAGGAGTCTTTGGGCTCTGGAAAGAGCCCTAAGCCTGCTGCAGCTCCCCCCACAGCATCTGGCTCCAGAGCCACAAGGGTCAACACTAAGATCGTGGTCTACGGCCCCCAAGATGCTAGCTCCTCTCACTCTCAAGGTCCCCTCTAGTGCACCTTGTCCTACATCTCCATCCTCCTGCTTGCTTGCCTTTCTTATAAATGTTACTGTGGTAGTTGTTCACTTCTACCAAAGCTAGACTTGTACCAAAACCACATGCTGTGCATTCATCATGTCATGATTTGACAACTGTTGAGTTTATGCATGTGTGTGGAGTAGAAAATAGAGGGTCATGTCATTGTATTCTTGTGAACATACTCGCTGCACATCAGTGAAGCATTGGCTGGTGTTGGAACATGTCTGAATTAGAACAGAACTTACACTCATCTTTTAGCATTAGGGAAATGTGAATTTGTTTAGGCTCTTTATTTCTATTAAAATACTATTCTTGAGTGGAGGTTATATTGTCTGTTCCCTACAAATGTTGTTAAATATAACAAAGGGGAAATAAAGCCCACTCTTCCATGTGGATAGGTGTTAATTCCAGTTTGTAGGAACTATTTTCATGAGCTTAAGAAAGTTTTTACTCACTTTTCTTTCAAAATTCTTAATAACTACCCAAGACATAAAAACTGACTTGTAACAAAGGTAACGTCAATGATTTTCATATGACCAGCTGTATTAATTGAATAAGTTTCCATTTTTCAGGAGTGCAGTGTTCATGTTCACTGTTAAAGTTCAATAATTCCTATTGTGTATGAAATAGCAACTATAACAAACCCTGCTGTGTCTTTTTCTTTTTATTTTGTTGTTTATTTTCAGTTTGTCATTTCTACTTTGATTTTAGTCACCTTCACACCCCATGTTTGACATTTCCATTTTTGTGTCTTGGAACATGTCAAGCAACAATTAGAGCTGCTACTTCTGCTGCCCATCTGCTCCTTAAACTCTGGTGTCTGTTCCTACTTTGTGCAGTGCGTAGTAAAGCTGGGACGAGTCACAGCGAGAAGAGCCGAGAGGCGTCCAGTCAGAGGGTACAGCGTCAGCCCAGCGCCACCAGAGGGCAGAAGACTAAGAGCTCCGGCAGCAGCAGCTCCTCCTCCCAGATAAACTCCACATGAACACTTCCATGAGACAGCTGTAAATATTTAGGCTTTGTAATATTCAGTTTTTGTTTGTCTTACTGCTCAAAGGATTCTCCTTTACAAAAATACCATTCATATTTATCTGTGCATTAAAACCTTTGGGTGAAACAGCTCCAAAACTTTCCAAAGTGGGTTTCTCCTTATCTTCATCGTGGCAGTTGTTACTGTTGAGCCTTTTATCCGATTGCCTTGTAATGTTTAAAAAAAATTACAGGAAAATAATGTAAATCCTGAAAGATCTCAGATTTTGTACTTTAAAATGAAAGTGTTCAGTGTGTATGTTTTTATATATGAATTAATCTTTAATAAATATAATACTAATATTCAGATATGAGTCTCCTCTGCTTTGCACAGCCTGAAAATGTCACTTAATATCTCCTACAATGAAGATAATACAGCAGCAAAAGAAAGAAACTGGCTTCTCTCAGTTTGTTGTTGGATGACAATTGACAGCATAGGTGTCTGTTTAGTGTTTGCCTGACATGGAGTTGGTACAGCAACTCTGTCTTTGCCACTTGAATGGCTGACAATACTGTCTGAACCTTGGAGACTGTTTATTCTGGAACGAAACACTGACTTATAAGTGTCTCTTTCCAGAATCCTTACTTGTATTGATCTTACTTTAACTTTCACGGCCATATTGATTTTGTTTTCTCTTTGTGATCATAACAAAAAAAACTGTTAAGGAGTGGATATACAGTAGAAGTTTGAGCTTCAATGCATGTGTCCCTGCTTTTACTTCCATCACATGGGGGCAGTAGAGGCACACTGTTTTTAAGTCATTGCCCAATGTTTCCAAGTCTTTCTAAGCCTCTTCAGCTTAGAATCATGTGGGAAAGTGAATCTAAAATACATGCATTTGGAATTTGAAACCCCTGTGTGTGTGTGTGTGTGTGTGTGTGTGTGTGTATATAT
>JAPQRP010000005.1:34491741-34512329 GCA_037367295.1 Apogon hyalosoma | reverse complement strand
AAAAAGAATGTCCCACCTAGAGAGGGGAGTGTTTGTGTGTTTGTCTATGAGGCAGGCTGCAGGGCTTTATGTAGCTGCAGGTCTTTTATGTGGCCGTTTGTCCTGTTTATGTGTTCCTGCCTCTCCTCTCGTCTTCTGTGTGCTCTGCACTGATGGCAGCGTGCCTGTAATTGATGGCACCATATTGCTGTGGTGTAGCAGGTTTAATGGGGCTTGACAGAGCAAGGGAAAGCAGCATGCAACCAGGGAAGGAACTTAACCCTTTCACACACCCCACCTTCCTCCTGTCCCTGCCTGCACCCCCCACCATCTCCCCCAATCATCTTGATCACCACCCTTGCCTGTTTTTCGGTTTCAGTCCCTCCCTCTGCACATCAGTGCATGAAAACACAAATGAGAATCCTACTAGGCCCTCGGTGATTAGCACTGTTATGATTCCTACTGTTTTCAGCGGTCACGGTAATGGTGGCTTGGTTCATGAACAAGAAAGCTCCCTCTGACTCCACTTCCAAAAATAAATACTAGCCAGCTGTTGGTGTTCTCCACTGTTTTGCTTGGAGAACCCTAAATGTGTTTGACAAAGGTAAACGGCTGGGAATTTATCTCCCCCAAGTTGCTGCCAGACTGCAGTCCCTGGTGTCACCTATAGGGGCCAGTGTGGCTCTAAGCTAATACTGTGGCCTTCCTCTACCTTTGATTTCCATAGGCATCCACTCCAGCGTTTTGGATGTGTTTATTTTGTTTTTGAGGGAATTTCATAGCTGGTCCAGACTCTTCCATTAAATAGAAAGTGTTATCCTTCACTCAGGCGTACCACACACACACATACACACTCAGGCGTGTGAATTTGTGCTCGTGCACACTATATGCACCATTAATCAATAGAGACGATGAAATGATGCTATTGTGTGCAAGGAAAGCCAAACGGCACATTGAAGAATGAGCTAGTCAAAGCTGTTGGCAAATCATTAATGTAAGGTGTTGGTCTAAACCAAGTTCTCACATTCTCTCTGTGCAAGCTGTTCCCAGGTGACAAAAAACTGGGAAGAGACACTATTTTAAGCGCCGATATCACACCTCTCTTTCTATATATTTTTTTTTTTTTACCCCCATCACTTTTATTCCCTTCTGAATCTCCTATAGTGTGAGAGCACTTGGGGTGTGGTGCAGGGAATATCATCCTGTTTTCCTTCTCTTCTTTCTCTCAGGTATTATCCCTTACTGTGAACTCTTGGTCCACATTTCTCTCCAAATTTATAGGCCACTTTTCTTCACTTGTTGTCTCTCTACATTCACTCCCTCTCTAACCCCTTCACTTTCCATCATCACACCCGCCCCCATCCCCTCCTCTCCCCACCATCACCCTTGCTTGCCAGTGCCGGCTGCAGATTGGCTATTTCCTGCACGCGCCCAGTAGAGCCCTTATCAGTGGTAGAGTGCTGATTGTTGGTCTGTCTCTCAGGCTGACTGACAGTTGGGGCTGCGCTGCTGAAATGCCTGATTTGGTCAATGTTTGTCTGTGGGGCCTTATCTCCACACCTTATATTAACTGCCTTGACAGTATGTGCAGGCAGTCTCTCTCCATCTTGTTGCACCCTCCCCACCTCCCTCCATCCTCTGTCTCTATCTCCATTCACTCTCTATACTCTCTGCTACGCATTATATTCCTTCAACCAGCAGCTAAACATTTACTGCTACTCCTCCTCTTCCCATCGGTCTTTCTGTTGCATCTGCATGAGTACATTCAACTCCCAAAACATATATCTTCATCTCATTTTCATTCGTCCTATAAAAAACCTGTACAAAAATTAAAGGTGCACCCTCATTCCAAAAATATTTTTTCCCTCTTTCTACTAATGGTTTCAGGTTTTCAGGTATTCTTGGCTGGGAAATATCACCCCTGATTTGTGTATTTACACATTATTCCAAAAATAATTCTGGTGAATGCTTTTGTTTGTGTTGCTTGAAACAGCGACACACAAAAAAAAAATCATCAGCAATTTGTCTTCTATTCAGTGTTGCTGTGAGAAAGAGTCACAACACATTTTTAATGAAGTCCCCTCCACAATTACAATAATAATAATAATTATAGTATGTGTTATGTGTTTTATTCATTTTAGCATATTGTTATGTCCTTAGTTCAAGATCTGTGTTACATGTCATTCTCTCCACTCTCCTTTCCTTTAACTCGTCTCTTTTATTGAAATGTAGGAACAAAAACATCAGTAAAGGAAGGAAATAAACCCTACACTCAGATGATCAAAGCAATACGTTGCCCATGAAGGTAAATCTTTCTGTTTAGTTCTGTGTTTACTAGCTGCTAACTCTGACTGTTGAGTTCCAGGCAGGGAGCTTCCACTCAGTTTTAAAGGTTTTTTGTTGGGAAGTGGTTGCTTGCAAAAAAAGAAATAGCGTGTGGTAACAGCTGTAGATTAAAATGTGCTTGGAGAATAGCTCCATTGAGCTGAAGGGAACTGCAGATTTAGGTGGTGAAATGGATAAATTAAAAGGAAATTTAATTCAAATGGATCCCTACACCTGGAAACCGTATTTAGCAAACTGAAGGGATTTGACAGAATAAACTACGTGATGTAATTCAACCAAAACTTTCCATGTGACTTCATTGCTAACGTTTGATAATAATATATTGTTATATGTGGATGAACTGACCTGTTAAATGAAGCATGTACATACATCATAACTTAGCTTCTGTTTCAGTTTGCTATAATCTTACAGGTGTTGTATATCGACCACAGAATTGCTGTCCACCAAACAGTGGCTCTTAATTACTAAAAGGTAAACGTACGCCTTAGACAGAAGTTTATTCACACATACATTGTTCAGTGTACTCAGGACCTGAAAACTCACTCTGCTTTTTGTTAAGTAGCACTAATCGACAGAGACCAAGGAGGTAAACATGGCCTTTTAAGCGTTATTTATTTATTCACTTTATTAGCAAGAGGCTGTTCATTCCGTCTGTTAACAGCAGCTGTGGGAACGAATAGAGTTCACACTCACTTGGACCCCTATTGTGTGGCAGACTGTCAGGTTACACACACACTGTGCACACGCAAACATATAAAAGAAAAGACGCACTGCACAGATGACTACAAGTTGTGTTTTAGATTACCTATTTTTAAGTTCAGTGTACTCACTTTAACTGTGTATTGCTGCAGATAGGTGCTTCTTTGCTTTGTCAACTGTGTGCACGTGTCTGACAGTTCAGCCTTCAGCATTATGTGGGTTCATCAGGCAGGTCTGTAATTACACAGTTGTATTGTTAAAATATTAGTCTGTAAAGGACATTTTCGTGTGTAAAATGTCTAAATTAATAGGTAACTTATCAAATTAAAAAATAACCAGCACATTACATGGAGACCTGTTATTTAGTTGCTGGATTTGACTTTTAAATATGATAATAAAAAGATAATTATGTATATTTCTATGTTTATACAACTGTAAATATAATATATTTGTCTATTGAGCTGCTTTTTGGAGAAAACATACATTATGAAGAAGCTGGCCTAGATTGTGCATCTACAAATCTGTGTTATTTGCTATTTTCTGACATTTAATTGGACAAACAAGTCACACTTATCAAATGCAATGAAAATAGTCTTTGGTTACAGGTCTAACCAGGGCCATAGGTTCTCACCCTGAATCCTTTTTAATTTGTTGCTTTTAGAAAGCTGGAAGGAGAACCTTTGACATTTCATACATTATTTAATAATAAAGATAATTGCATAGTTAATTAAAAAAAAACCCAAACGCAGTAATTAAAAAACTGAGGACCTTCCTGTTGGATTTTGGCCAGAATGGCAAAGGGGGCGGCCTATTTAGGGAACTCATGACCTTGCTCTCTTTAAAAATCCAAGCTGTGGCCTTGAGACGAAACATACTTTAAGGGTTTTTAGGGCATTCTTGATGGAGTCCATTTTATCTGTGATGTTACTCCCAAGAGAATGAAGTGAGGAAGGAGAAATAACAATCACTGTGCTGTATTATGAACTGCTAATTGTTGACAAAAAGAATAAACACAGAAGAAAAGATGAGTTTAATCATTTTCCAATTAAGACACTTCCAAAGGTTTATTTGTGCCCATGTGTCTGTTACACTGCTCCAAATTCTTTTTAATTAAGGCAGAGACAGAGGTTACAAGTCTATCTTTGTCTAAATTGCGGTTTGTGAAATTTCAATTTTGTGTGTTTTTGCTGTGCAAATTTTAATTGATTTTAATTATGCATATTTAATCAATACACCTTCAGTTTATAGTTTATGAACTCATAAACCTTGATTTCCTGACTTTCTCTGTTGCGATGCATTTTTTTTTTTTTTTTTTTTACTTGTGAGCTTCAAATAAATACAAGTTGAAGAACAAACAGCAATTAAGAACCTCTCTATGTATAACTCAAAACTTTTCTTTTCTATACAGTCAGTTGTATTCAGTGTTTATTGTTCTGTGATTGAAAATTTTCTCTTGAGAGTTGCTTTACTTGCTTTTTTCAGGCTTGTGTGGATATGCAGGTATATAGTATGTGTATACATGCAGCTCCAAGAGTATGCACAGTTGCAGATAAAGATAGCAGTGGTTGCGTCTCCCCTGAGGATTTGCTTATATGTCAGTGCTGTTATGTCATGTCATGCCACTGCACCCGCTCACACAACCAGCATGAGTATTTTGCATGTGTAAAGGCAGATTATGTACTTTTTTTTTTTTTGCAACATGCTTTTACCTTAATTGTTTATGTATGCGTGCATGTGCATGTGTGTGCACAAAAAGAGGGTTACATTAGTGTCCTGTTCATGTGTTGGCCGTGCAACCTAACAGTCTGCTGTGCTGCTTGTCCATTGTGTTGGCTCCTTACACACTGGCTCCTTGGAAATATGCCAACAACTACGCCTATTGTACCCTCTCTGAAAAGAATATAAAAGCTCTCACACACATACACGCAGGCACATTCACCTGTCTATCAAGCCACACAGCAAAAGCCATACAATTACCCTATAACATGATGAATATTTACATACATTGCTGATCCTGTTAAGGTTAATGCCATTTCCATTCAGCTCCTTTTGTGCCTCAGTGATCCGAATGTGTCTGTGCCGTTGTACCTGAAATGAAAAGTTTGCCATTAATTTGAGACTTGACAGTTTGTTAATAATAACCATGACATCCTGGTGTGTCAGTGGGCTGTGGAACACAGGGGTATTATTTGTTGCAAATCTAGTTCTACAACTTCTTAAAAATATCTTTAAAAAAAAGACTTTTCACCCACATTAGAACAATACATGTTTTCTTATTTACTTACATGTTCTAACTGCATCTTGGGTGTGTGATACTTTGGTTGATTTTATTTGCTTGGGTCTTGTGATATCGTTTCCTCTGCGTCCAAAATACAAAAGAACCTGGATGAAATGTTGTTTTGGGGATCAAAGCATAAAATGTACAGCAATAAATACATCTGTACAGTCTTTGTTGAAACAAAATGTGATCAGTTTTCATTTCATTTCTTTTCATTTCATCTTCTACTTTTGGTGAAAACAGTAGAATTCAATGGAATAATAGGACATTGTCTCTGGAAAAAGATGCTGTTGTACTTTTGAATGCCATTTCTCAGTGCTGTGATGACCACTGAGATTCTATTCAGTGCTTCTTTTCAACAAACAGGCAAATACTTGTATCTCAAATACCTGGAATCACAAAAGAAAACTCAAGGTAAATATTTTTTTTTTTACTCTAAATGTGAACTGATCCTTTAAGACGTACACACACAGTGCTAAAGACCAGGGATGTGACCTCCCCTTGCCCAGTGGCAGCTATTGTGTAGTTTGATTAAAGTTGTTTGTGTGCATGAATAGAATATCTTCATTTGCGTTTGCCTGAGGATAACCTAAAGCTCGCGTTAACGTGACAACCCTATGAATTTCAGTTTTTTGAATATGAAAAAACTATTGTAGTGATAATCCTGCTTTAACTTTAAATATTAAAAACAGATGTCACCTTTTCTCTTTGTCTCTGTTGCTCTCACGCTTTTCTTACTGTCTTTAAATTTTCACTCCTTCTCTTTTCTAACTTCCATGTGTGTGTGTGTGTGTTTTTTTTTTTTTTTTACCTCTTTACTTCTCCTGCAGCAGCTAGCACCCCACATATTCAGTCTCACTCTGTCTATCTTGGCCCCCTCCCTCCCTCTATACACTAACCCCCCTTCTCTCCCTTCCCTCCACATCCTCCCACTCCCTCTCTCCCTCTCGCTTTTCCCTTGGCAGGCTAGTGATTGACACTTACAAATTACCCGGCGGCAGTGGCATTGTGTGTGACCCCTCTCTCTCATCTCCAGCCCGCCGCCGTTTTGTCATCTAATTACTGTGAATCCCCGGCCTGCTCCCCACTGCTGCATTTTTAATATGCCTGCCCACCCCCTCCTTCTCTTTCTCTCTGCGCACAGACACTTGCCCCCCCCTCCATCACCACCACGTACACACACCTCCTCCATTCACCTGCAGCCTACTTTACCTGGTTCTCGGTCCAGTACTTGGGAGTGCAACCATCGTCTCTATATCCTCCTCCTGAACACCCTGCGAGTGTTTTCCCTCCACCGCCTCCATTATCACACCATCACCTCTCCTGCCTCTTCTCTCTGCTCTCCTCCTATGTGTGGAGTGTCACTCCATCCCACACATGGACCAATTCGTGTCAGTCTCTCTGTTTGCATTTCAGGTTTCAGTATTAGAGTGTTTGGTAAACATGTTAATCAATACATGCTAATGAAGTCACAGTGGTGTCCATGTTGTTACAGAATGGCCCATTTGAAGATTTTCCTTTGTAACTAACATGATTTAATCCCATAATTTGTTGATTATCATTTATTTTGAACAGTATATTGTTGCTTGTATTGCAGATAAATATATGTACATCATTTATCATGGTTTATTCTTTTTTTTTTTTTTTTTTTTTTTTAAATAACGTAATCCAAATAATATAATAGATTGTATTAAATAACAATACTGTCCTTTGTCATCTTTGATTATTTTCTCTCTTTATCTTGAATTTCCATGTGTACGCAAACCTGTCCACTGTGCACGAGAAAGAATGAAAATGATCACTATTAGAGTCTGATTTGTAACTTGATAAATGTTAATGCACAATATGAAATGAAACCATCACATTATATTATTTTTTCTTAATCACACTGATTTATTGGTACAACTATAGTTAAAAACACATTAGTATTTGTAATTTCAGCACAATGTTCAGTGCATAATTAATTTCTGTTTGCTATAGTAATGATTAGGATTTCCTCTGCTATATAGTAAACACTATATTTATACTTCAAGTATTTGATAAGAACAAGGCAATGTATGTGCAGGATATTAGGCCAAGCCCTTCATGCACCTGAAAGCAACAAACAACCTCATGTTATTTGTTTGATTGTCTTTATTTAAGGATAACATGTACAATTGTTGTGTAACAGGTTCATGCAGATATTACAAGAATTTTTAGTAAGCTGACATATTTCCACCCACATGCATGTAACAGCATTTTATTCATGTAAACAGAGAAAACTCAAGGTTAACTGGAATTATAAGTTGCAATAACTATAGCGAGGAGCAAATGTCACATTGCTCATAATTCCTAGACGGCCTCACATCAAGTTTTTACCTGTTTCTTTGTGTTTGTCTTTCTGTCTATGTGTGTGAATATGTGTGTGTGTGTGTTGTCCATGGCTCAGCTGCCCACAGCCAGACTGAGCTCCCCCGCCGATCCCCATCTTCCAGCTAGAAATCAGCAGAGCATGGCAGACTGCTGCTACAGCACAGCTCCGGAGGAAGAAGGAGGAAGGGAGAGGGAAGGAGATAAAGACAAATAGAAAGAGAGGAGAGGGATTGTTAAAGAGGAAGGATTCATTTTGGTTGGAGAGAATCTTTTTTCTGTCTTTGGTTAGTTCTTCACATCAGAAAGTTTTATTTAGAGTATGAGGGATGACAGATGCCTCACAGTGTGGCTGAAACAGACGTAGAGGCAGCGAGGCCAGGCAGAGCCGACCTGCCCCTCCACCTTCAGATGTAGCTCCAGGGCGTGGTAGGATTTAGCATGGCCTCATTACCTTGTCATGAGTTTGGAGAAATATGGGCCTCCTGAGAGAGGCTCAGGGACGTGGACTGATGAAAAGAGAAAAGGAAGGGGAGCTGACAGCAGACGCATGGAGAATGCAAAGAAAATGGGAGGGTGGAGGTGGGATGAATGAGAAAAAAGGTGGGAGGAAAAAGAGAGGTAAGAGAAGGAGGGTAATAGAGAGAGAAAGGGAGGAGAGATGTTGGCAGAGCTGGGGACGCAGAGAGAAGGTGGGGAGGGATGGAGTACTGAGGGGAGTGGCGAAACTAATGGTCCTGCCTGGAGAGATAGTAGTCAATCAATCATATTTAAACAAAAGCAGCAGGCCCACGAGAATATTTAAGAAGTGCTTATTTAATTAAAAGTCCCTTTGCTCATATTTATGGGCCATCCTTCCTTCAAATATTAACCTTCCCGGTCCTGGGAGGCTTCGGACGAGTCAGCCCAGCATTGTGGCCTGGATACCCTGGACTGGGCAACAGAGCTGAACTCGTACAGGAAATGTACCCTCCTTATTAAGACTAATCACATATTTCAGTTTGAGATTAGTGCGTTTTATGTGTCAAATATTTGCCATACTGTGGGCACATGATATAAAAAGTGAAATAAATATAACTAAATGAACTCCTGTACCACGGGGTAAAAATACTCAAATTCTAAATATTCCTATATTAAAATTTGCAAATGGAAGTGAGCTGAAAGTTTAATAAAGTTTCACTGCTTTTAACAAAGAAGTGTTTTAATTACCTGCATAATACACTTTCTGGCCAAAACACCCACACTCCACCACCTTTAGTTTTGATTACAGCATGTGTTTACTGTGGTGTGGTTTTGAAAAGCTTATGCAATTTCACAGCATTTATTTCCATCCATAGTTGCATTAATTTGTGGCCAAGATCTTGTACTGATGATGGGAGATGTGGACCGCTGTCATCCTCCTCACTCCCTGATTGTCATTGTGGTCCTGGTCTGGACTCTGTAACTCTCTGGAACAGGATCAATCATGACCTTTTTCCATTAAAAAACAGTCCAGCCTTTGTGCTCTCTGTCAAACTGATGGTTGCTCAAGAAATGAGAAAATAGTCACTGCATCAGTTAGAGTTGAAGAGCTAGTTGCAATTAAAACATGAATCACTGCAGTAACTATCCAGTGGAAGGATCCTGAACTATTTGCTGAGTTAAATCCAGGTGGGGACTTGTCTTTTGGCCAGACTGTGTACCTGTACCTCTTGTGGACTGGTGTTTATATAAATAAGCCTTTTACTTGCACATAATTGTATATTGCAGTTCCACTATTACCTCCTGCTTCTATTATTTAAATGAATAAAAGCTGACATAACTGCACTTTTCTTTTTAATCTTTATTTAGTGACATGCAAGAGCCAAAGATTTCCTTGTTTTCAAACTTCTTTTTTTGCGCTGTCATTTCAGTGTTGTCTTGATGTGACCTATCTCCAGTTTCAGCGGACCTCATTGACTCATCTTTCAGATCCAGATTTTCAGGCTTGTTTTACTTTTTTCTTTGGTTCATTGACAGTTGTGTGGAATATTCCTATCGTGGCTTTAGGTGTGTCTATTTTCTTTTTCGCTTTACTATCTTCTAACCATTCTGCAGTTGGGATAAATGCTCCTTTTGTTTAAAAATGTTCTTTCCACTACAAGGGCAGAATTTATGATATGGCCTTTAACATATTTGGACACTTAGCTGCCACTCCAACTTTAAAAGATGCAAGTGGTGAATACTCACAACAATATCAAGTTCATTTAGCTCATTGCATTGTTGAGGTGTAGATATACCTTGTTCCACCATGCTTTTACAAACTTGTGACACATCACAGTGTGGGGTTCATAAGTGATCAGCTCCTCTGTGTTCTCACTTATGGTTCCATGATTCACACATTTGATATGTCAGCAGTTTTCTTTGCATCCTTCATTTCCTGTCTGATTTACTTCTGCTGATGTTTGGAGCTGACATCAAGCCGAGGACTGGATTTCTTCTCTCCAACATTAGACATTTTCTCACACATTCACACGCATCTTCAGACTGCAGGGACTATCAGCACTTCACAACGTTCTCAGTTTCTAATGAGAATGAGATCACAGGTAATGTTCACTAAAGACCTTCAAAAACACTTCACTTTACGTAACTGTTTTATGAACCAGTGCTCACTTTGTGGAAGCCCCTCACTATGTTCAAGCACCCATCTGGGGAGTGCTTGTTCATCATGTTTGGTGATACTTACACATAATGCCTGCATTACTTTGACTTATACCTACATATCTGGCATTTTCTTCCAATTCTAAGGCTGTTGGTGGCTGTCAGTTTGAAAATGTCAACATTTTACAGCTGGTAAGGAAATCAAAGTAATAATAAAAATAGGGCACAGTGTGTCAGGGAAAAACCTAGGGGTGATCAAAGTCTGTAGTGAGTTTAAAGGGGAACTTTGCAAGACTTTTACCTTAATCAAACAGTTTCAGAGTAATTGTGATGGTTAAATGGCTTGTTATGGGTTGAATGGAAGCCCTCCATCCACCCACTAGCGCCTCTAGGGCTGAATCTGCCACTTGCAACTTCTCAGTACCGTCTCAAGGCCTACATCTCATCCAAGATCTTGTGTCTTGCGAGAAATGTCATGGTTTGCGGCACTACCACACAAACACACCTTCAGCCAGGTACCGCTGGCTAACTGTAAACAC
The DNA here is from genome assembly GCA_037367295.1 of Apogon hyalosoma. Taxonomy (NCBI): domain Eukaryota; kingdom Metazoa; phylum Chordata; class Actinopteri; order Kurtiformes; family Apogonidae; genus Apogon; species Apogon hyalosoma. The sequence goes on along the minus strand of JAPQRP010000005.1, from coordinate 34,501,520 downwards.
AAGCCATCCATGCCTTCATTTCACAGGTGTTTACAATGGCAGAGCCGGCACAGATAAATCCTCTATACTCTATGTGTTTCAGTGGATTTGTGCTCTTGATGATGCTACTGGTTGTAACAGTGTTTATTTGTTTATGAACGATGCCTGGATGCTTGTTGGCTAGCGCAGATATTCGCAAACTCATTAGTAATCCCGGCGGTTTGTGTCATGTAGGTGTATGTTTGTTTTGTTTACTAGATGGTCCTTTGTCTGCCTCAGGAGTGTGTTTTTATTACTAGACATAATTTTGTTAGTTGAATCTAGTTTTTGTCAGATGTATGTAGTTCATTATATGACTCATGTCTAATTGGTTTCATCTGAATAGTGACTGGCATAATAATTAGCCTTGATGTCCGATCTTAGCTGGTGTTGTATGATACTTGTCTGTTGTACAGTAAATGTTAGCTATGATATGATAGCGCACTAATTGCTAAAGAGGCCAGGACACAGTGACAGGTGGGAGTTGTTGATGTTTGTTAGCCTGTTAGCTCTTCTGCTGTGCGGCTAAGATAGACAGATAGATTGCTTTATTAATCCCCAAATGGAGAAATTCAAATGCCATGGACTCATAACACTCATCACACAGAACAAAAAACACAACATCGCTATGGACTCAGACCCCTGTAACATCAGTGCAACAGCCCACGAGCAATTTCAAATAAAGTTCTCATTATAAAAATGCACAACAGCAGGAACAAAAGAGTTCCTAAGATGTTCAGTAGAACACCGGGGCATCACCATTTGTTCATGAACTAACTAACATTAGCGGCATGGTGCTAGCAGCTGCAGACTGAGCCTCAGGGCACCGATTAGCTCATAAGGTGTGCGGCTAATGTTAGCAGTGTGGTGCTAGCGGCTGCAAACCGAGGCTCGCGTTTCTATCTGTACATTCCTCCCTGGCTTCCCAGACATACGGGTTACAATGACAACGCTGCTTGTGTGTACAGAGACCGGCAGTCTGAGGTTAGCAGCTGCTGGCACCGGGCTGCTAACATTAGCTGCAGAGCTGAAGAGCAGCGTGAAGTGAAAACAAATGTCTGAAACTTCAATGTCCGGCTAAAGTTTCCCATTCCGCTCCACTCCAGTAGTGTATTTGATCACTATTTTTTCCCTTCTTGTCCCCGGCTTCATTGAAAATAAATGCACATGATTGAAGGGGGAGAGTTAACAGTGGGTTTTACGACAGTAAATATGTACTATGAAATTGTAGGGGGAGCTCCATTGAGAAAAATGCTAGAAAACCAGCAAAGAAGAACCACAACCAGCGAAGAAGAACCAAAATGGTAAAATCCTGCAAAGTTCCACTTTAATGAATGTCCACCTTAATCAATTCATCAAATAGGTGTTTAAGGCATATTATGCATGATTTTTAATGTTTTTAGTGAAAGTGGCAGGGGTGAAGCAAACTGAAGAGCAGCAACAACAACAATAAAGCTGTGAAACAGACAAGCAAAACATAATTTTTAATTGTTTCACAGGTTTTTAAGTTGTGAAGCACAATTACTTGCATTTACATCTTTGTACAACCATAAGGGAAGGTTCTGAGTGAATACAACCAATGCAAATTCTTAATCCTGCATAGAGTCCTCTGCAACTCTTTATTCTTCAGTCCAACACAAACCTACAGATATGTGAGGTAAAGGAGAAAGACATGCTAATGGAGTTGTTTTTATAGAAACATATAAAATACAGAAAAAAGGGGACAATGTGAAAACAAAGGTAAAGATCTCTTTACTCGGAAATACAGCACACTTTATTAGTAATAGGGTCACAAATGATCATGGAGAGAGTTGTGTAAAAACAACAAACACTGTAATACAGTATACCTTAAGATAATTTATGTAAATCATCCTAATATAAACTGACAATCAAGTGCTTATACTTGTGAATAATATTTAATAGACAGAAGTTAGGGAATTCCTGTTTGTCTGTATAAGTATATCAGACAGTCTGCAGTGAGATGAATTTAACAGAGTAATGGCAAAGATGGGACAGTCAACACAACAGTGCATCAGCAGCACTGGGCACTGTGTCCTTGAGAGCATTTTAGGCCACAACCACTGTCTTGAATTGGACATGAGCTAGTGGAGAGCAGACAGAAGGGGAGGGCACTGGAGATTTTAGGGATGCTGAGGATCAGCAGCTTTATGGGTTTTAAGAGACATGAAGCAGTGGGTAAGATGCAGTCAGAGAGCATCTGTAGGTTAAATAAAACAAATTTTCCCTGTAAATGGAGCAAACGTTTCTCAGTTATAGTCAGAATTTCTGGGCATGGTGGTTGCATTCTGGCTTCATGTGAAAAGGTCACTGACAAAATAATATTACCTGCAGTTTACCTTAAAATTACACATGAGATGAAAATCAGAATACAGATGATTTATTGTGAGGAAGGGACTTGTCATTGTGTCTCAGTCTAGTGTTGTAGTACCGGACTCGAGACCGGTCTCAAGATCATTTTCTGTTGTCTCAGTCTCGTCTCAAACTTGACCCTTCAAGGACTCGGTCTTGGACCACAGTGGGAGGAGAAGGACTTGTAATTTCAGAGCGAGTCCTTGAGACCAACAATTTTTTTTTTTTTTTTATGTTCATGTGAACAAAAAATCCAATTATCCATCATTACAAATAAATTTAAATAATTAAAAAAAAATTATGGAATGACTTCCAGTTTTCATTGACATGTTCGTAGAAGCCATCCAGTACCAGCAGAACCATCCAGAAACCATCCTGACAGGTTGTCAGCTTGCCTGCTAAAATAGTGTTCAGCTATTGAAAACCAAATAATGAAAACTGACTCAGTCTCGACTCCTTAGACTCAGTCTTGACTTGGTCTTGACTGCATTTGAAAACCAACAGTCTTGGTCTCAACTCAGTCTCAACCCTTCAAAGACTTGGTTTTGGCTCGGTCTCGACATAGGTGGTCTCCCCATAATGATCTCAGTCTGTAAACAGTGTCATCATGTCATTTAGGTGAAAAATATTATAAGGCTCACAATCTGAAAACTCTGAAAGCCTGATTCTTTCTCTCTTTCATTTAATTAATGTCATCATGGTTCTTTAGGACCTTGAATCAGATCTTCAACATAAAGTCATATATAAGTCTGTGATATATAAAAATCCTACAACCAGTGTTTTCATTATCTGACTGTGAGAGACAATCATCAGACCTTTCTCCTTAAGTTAATGGATAGATTTGATTTTTTTTTTTAAATTTCCTTTCACTAGAACAAGGCTTTGTTGGGAAAAAGGTCAAGTTGTGCTACTCCTGTGTTTCTCTGGACTCAGTAATATTTTAATTAATTAATGGATGGTATAATCTGTGGGGTCATTTGTTGTTTTTTTTTTTGTTTTTTTTAATGTATTTTATCAAATCAAGTTTCCACAAAACAGTTTGATAAAACACTTAATAAACAATTAATAATTGACATTTTCACATAATGTTATATGTCAATATTTAGGATTGAAGGGGTGATTATCGTTTATGAGGCTTTTATGTGCTTTAACATCTAATGAATCTAAATGGGCTTTTCATTCATCTTGTTGTATTCACATTATCTTAATCTAGTGTAACTTATTTATTTGTGTTTGTTATTACAAAACTGAACCTCTATGCTTTTCTGGATCTATATATTTTTCTTTTTTCAGCAAAATGGCTTCATCATATATATATATATATATATATATATATATATATACACACACACACACACACACACCAGTCTTGCTTTATTAAGAAAAAAAAAAAAAAAGATAGGAAGAAAACTGTGTGGAAAAATATTTTCTAGATTGTTATGTACACTAGATATCTTGTTTAGTTTTTGTTGTATTATGTATTTGAGAGTGAAAAGATTGTGAAGGGACTCACATGAAAAAAAAAAACCTGAAGCATAAACTGCACAAGACTGGAGAGAAAAGGACAAGACACTTCACGCACAGAGAAATGTAGGCATGTACGGTGTTTTTCTGTATTTGTGGGATGGACTGACAAACAGACCAGTGACACACAGAAAGAGAGGGAGAGGGAAAGATAAAGAGAGAGAGGTTATTGCTGGAAAGCGTGAAGACAATAATGCAAACTGACACTTCAGAAATGAGATGCCGGTTGCCTTGGCAACAGGCCCTGGGCTAGGGGCTACCGGGAAGGGGTGAGGATGGGTGAGGGTGACAAGTATGGGTGAGAAAGGCTGCAGAGAGGGCTGAGATAGTGAGTAAATTATGTTTGATTAGAAGCGCAATCATTTAAAAAGAGCAGAGAAAAGCCTTTGCCTGTGGAGAAGCATCCAGCAGCAGTGAAAGCACAGGAATGTGCTGTGTGTGTGCACACAGCAGGAGCGCTCTATAGGCAGATGCTCCACACAACTCTTAAGGGTTTTCACTGATGTTTACTTTAAGAAACACGACACCACAGTAAACAAATCATCTGTAGTTTGAACTGTGTGCAAAAGGCATTAATGTGCTGTTCACTGCGATTTGCATCATTCATTGATTAACTCAGATAATAAACACTTTGTTTTGTGTTTTTGATGCAGCAGAAATGGAGGAGAGGCAATGCTTGTGCAATACACTTCATGATAAAAAAATAAATTATTTGGCTGGAGGACGGTAGTGTGCATTTGGTTGCATTCATACACTGTAAAACCTGACGAGTTTACTCAGACCATTTAAGGAAACTGATCGCCTTAAACCATTTAAGTTGATTAACTCAAACCAGTTTAGCTCTAAATAATTTTTAAATTTAGTCTACGGAACTTAATGTTTTCAATTAATTCAACTTTACTTTATAAACCTGTACTTATTCCAATTAGTGTGTTGAATTTAATTATTTCAGCTATTTGTACTCATACATTATAGTTTGAATTTAATTAAATTAAGTACCATTAACTCATATTTAGTATACATACAGTCGGCAACAATGGGAATGCCCACAAACGTCACATCCGGTTAGAGCCGCGGGGAAAAACTAACTGGTCTTTGCCAATAGCCATAATGCTGAAGTGTTGCTGTGTGCCCAAATAATAAAACGGAACCATAAAGGAGGACAAAATGGCTTTACGTTATCAGAAGAGGACGAGTTTGGCAGATTAACATAATGGTACAGATCGTGTTCATTAAACTCCGGCAGACTGGAGGATTTTGCTATATCCGTAAACACATCGGGAAGGAGAAGGTATGGGTCGGTAGCTAGCCCAGCTATCGCTAGCATCTCCAAATAGCGTTCTTTGCGTCGTCCTGTAAGGCGAGTCACTTCGCAGGACAAATCCAAAACATTATTTTCAGTGTTGGTAACTATTGCTCAAAATTATCAGTTGGCCATTGGTTTGTTTGCTATGTCACTTTTGCCGTCCACCAGTGCGCTGCACACCTGGTCACGTGACTAATGTGACGTTGGTGGTAAGGGTCTGTACGTTACCATGGGAGGTAATAATACAGTAATGGCGATTTCCCTGACATTTTTACAGAAATTAATTATATATCTACAAATATAATTAAGCGAATGTAAGACTGTTTACTATGTTTAACATTCATAGTACTCTTTGAGTGTCCTCAGAATATGATTACAACATGCTCAGGATGCGAACCATGGAACAAACAGGAAAGGGATCGTTCTGTCTAAAGGTTTGACTAATGGTGTCACATTGATAAAAATAAAAAGGCCAATAAGACACATTAACCCAAATAAACATTACCCCCCCCCCGAACCCCTGCACATAAAACAGAACACAATGAGTAAAATGTCCAGTACCCATAATGCAACACACTAGAGCAGGCCGGTTATTAGGATTGAGGAAATGACGTACGACCAGAGTCCATTTCGCCATTTTGAATTTACAAGCACCGACAGCGTATCATCGATTAATCAACATCGGTCAATATGTAAACAATGTTTTAACGTTTTGTTTTGTTTTTTACTGCGGAGACTTTGTCGCTCGCTGCTCCTGTATCTGTGCTACCCGGAAAGTTAGAGGATCAGTAAAGTGTGTCAGTTTCACTTTCACTTCCGCTCCAACAATCACGCCCCCCCAGTCTTATGACATATTCACTGAAAAAAATCAATGGTGGTTTAACAAGAAACATTTAAAATCATTAATTGGTGTGACAGAGGTTGAACTTTCTTAACATTTAGTTAGTTGCACGGGTCAAGCTCAAAAACAGTGGATTTTCAATGACAACAGAGTAACAGTTTTAATCTCTCCCTGTCTGGATAGTGTTGCTTAGCCATAACATCATAACATCTACACACTTCATTAGCGCTGTGCCAGTGCTGTAGCCAGGTCTGACACACACCACTATATTTCTGAACCGGGGTAAAAGTTATCTAGATTGTTTGGCAGGTTTTTGGGTGGCGCTGAGAACTGAATGCAGCAACAATACATTTTCAAACTAAAGCTGGAAAATGAGCATGTGAGGTGGCATTAAAATAACTAAATCCCCTACAACAGAAAACAGTGCATAAAAGGATGTGTCTCTCTGTCAAAACTTGCAATTTTTGGTGTATACTTGAGGTTATTGTTCTTTTACATAGTGAAAGAGAAGTAGTTTCAAAGCAGAAATGCTCAAATAGTAGAAGGAAGGAAAATGACAATCCTGCAACTGTGGGACTGAATTATTCACCCATATTCCAATAGAGCACACACCAGCTAGTAATCAGTCCTTTAAATTATACACCTTAAGTTGACGGGCTTCCTGTGAAAAAAATTAACTAAATCAGAGGTAACCCAGTCGGTCTCATCAGGGTCATGTTCTGATAAGCCCCTCTGAGCTGCAGAAGATATTATATCATTGTTTTCAGAGCCTGTGCTGTAACTCATGTAACAGGTAAACTGATGATGGTAAAAAAACAAAACAAACAAACAAAGAAAAACTGATCAGTGCACAATGACACAGATCCATTCAAAACAATGCCAGGCAGGAAGAGATTTGAAGATGGGAGAAAAAAAAAACAGAATTACTAGTGTGACAGATAACCTTAAGCATCATGCTCATCCATCACATAAATGTTCAGGTATGAACAGCAAAACATCTAATGGCAGCAGCTGCCATCTGTTTATTGACATTTATACATTTGGTTTAAAGTGTAAAATTGGTAGTATTTAATTTTAGTCATGACATAAAACTTTCTAAAGACATCAAATTTCAAAGGTTGAATTACCTGAAGCATTTCTTTGAGCTGATGCACATCTGAAATGTTTTATACAATTTGATGAGGACCTGTCATTGATTTCTAGAAGGCCTGAAAAATTAAATGAAACTTAAGAAAAAATAGATTTATGTGATACTACCTCAGACAATACTTGTCTATTACTTACAAGTATATTTAGGAAAATTAGAGCTGAAAATGTTGAGTGGTAAGTTTTTCTTTCAGGAAGTTTGTCATTATACATGAATGCAGGAGGAGGTCCAGGTCTAACTAATTAAATACACAAAAGAAAAAAAAAAAATCTGTAAGTCATCTGAGTAGTTGATTTCACTGGCCACACAATGTTACTGTATCCGATCTGTCATGACTACAGGCATATTTCTTTCAGCAGAAGGCTCACAGTTCTGCTGCAACTGTACATCTAATCCAAAAACGATTAGCTTCAGCTCCTTCAGTCCTGGCACTTATAAAATTACTATTTTACAATTATAGTTGAGACTAATGGTGGTGTAAAATACAACTCAACATGTTACAGACACTGACAAACTGGCGAGCGGTGAGTGAACATTTTGCAGGCTAAGACGAGTAATTATGCATCAGTCCAGGAGAATAGCATCATTATGCACCTGGTCCATTTACAGCACTGTTAGTGTGTTTACTTCACACATTAAAAACAGGGACAAACAAAAGGTAAAACTGACTCCATTTTACACGACAAAATAGTCAGTACAAGATGTCACACAGTGCAACTTTGCTTAGATTTAGATGATATCATTTCTTGAAGTAAGGTTGTGCAGTTTAGACAAAGTACTTTTCTTTTTTAGCCTTGGGAAGAACCACACAACACTGTTAGATCTGCAACCTTTGATCACTGCAGTCAAATCCTTTCACATAATCAAAGTACCATTAAAGAAAACCTGCTGTTACTTCAGTTAAAACGTGCAAATAAACTCTTATGGAGAAATCTAATAAAACTTGCAAAAGCTAAAAAAAATATTGTTATGCTAATATATATATGATTTTTTTTCTTAAATGAAGAGAAATATTAATATGTATTCTAAAGATTATGATGGCTGCACCACCATCACACAGATGCACACATGTGCGTGCTTCATTGTCGTACACATATGTACACAAACACAGACAGACAGACAGACAGACAGGTACACGTACACACACAGAGGCAGCAGAATTGAATGCGATAGGGAAGTGAAAAATGATTAACCCGGGGTCAGCTCTCAGCCTCAATCTCGGCAGCGCTCAAAGAACATCCTCGCCTGATTTACACTCGTCATGTTCCACAGCACACATTTGCATATATTTATTAAATTCACCACGCGTTGGAGAATAAAATATAACAGGGTGGAGGGGTGGAAGCGTGAGGAAAGGAGTGGAGGAGGGGAATGAGGGAGGGGGTTATTTAAAGGAGGCGTGTTTCTGATAGATTTGCCTTTCATTCATATTCATTTTCTCCCTCTTTCTCTCTCTCACTCTGTGTTTTGTTCATTAGCATGGAGGTCAGTGCAGGCATCAGATGTGACTACTCAACGCTTTAGGGAAAACATTGCTGTTGGTCAGCCTACTGAATTGACCTTGTTATCATTGTGACAGACTGTGTTATTTATCAGTTAGTTAGATAAGGTGGTGTGGAGGATGGCGATAGTCTGCAACATGAAAATGAGTCTTGATACTGAATCTACAGTGACAAACATAGGCCTGGGGTGTTTTCACATGTGCTCACTAAACTCTGTTATCTATAAGTGTGTCAAAAAGCAAAGCAAAGCATGATGGAAGGTAGTTTAGCAGACTTTAGTGACACCTTTATATTTAATTTCTGTTTCCTTTTTCTGATCAGAACCAGAACATTTGTGCCTTTATTTGAGTATGAACAAAGAATTTGACTCAAACAGCTTTGATTATTTTTCTCAACAAATCATTAAATAACAGTAATATTAATGAGACTAATGTCTAATGAAATATAATGAAGTTTAATAAAGTTACACAGAGTTTGAGCAAACTTGTTCAAAACACTAACCAACAAAAATGTTTTTAATTTTGTGTAGGAACATTTTAATTACTAATTAACTTCCACCCACTCTCTCTACAAACCTTGTATTAATTAGCCATAACTTTAAAAAGTATTTTCATATTTCCATTATTCAGACATAGTTCTGAATTGGACACTTAATGACAAAACATGATGATTGTTCAATCTGCATTCACTTGAAAAGTTAATATCAGGTTGAGTGTGAAAACAACCCTACCCCCCCAGCCCAGCCCACCCCCTCACTGATGTGAGCAACCGTGGCAGGTGAGATCAATAGGGCTGAAACCTGTCCAGAGCTTTAATCCATCAGTGGCGAGCTGGGAGAAGACACAGGGCGAGGAAGCCATCACTCACACATAGACCTGAGCCCTCAGCCTGTTAAACGGCCACCAGGAGGATCAATCAGCAAAGGTCCTCTGATTCAGTCAAATGTGTCTCTATGCACAGTGGCACAATTCAATTTATAATGGATTTGGACACCATCTATCTATCTATCTATCTATCTATCTATCTATCTATCTATCTATCTATCTATCTATCTATCTATCTGTCTGTCTG
>JAPQRP010000005.1:34471604-34491641 GCA_037367295.1 Apogon hyalosoma | reverse complement strand
CCGTCCGTCCGTCCGTCCGTCCGTCCGTCCGTCCGTCCGTCCGTCCGTCCGTCCGTCCGTCCGTCCGTCCGTCCGTCGACACACAACACTTACTTATGAGTGCAATCAATGTTGCAATATTGTTTGTATATATTGTGTGGCATAATTGAAAAGTAAATGTAGATGACAGCTATTGTCCACATTAATTATTGTTATAAAGATATAAAATAGTGTAATATATTTGCCGTATATGTTCATATTTTGTAAAAGCTGTATATCAACAATTACTGTCAACACCTTGGTATTAGAAGTGAAAATACCAACCAATTTAAATTTTTTTTACATGATGGCCAAACTGTGGCCAAAACAAAGACAAATTTGTCAACACTGACCCACCAGCATTGATTGTAACTGTCATCATGCTGAGATTTGTTGGTTGTCAGTTGGTATTTGTATTAGCTATATTTTGTTTTCTTAGCTTGCACTGTTGTTGGATCGTTATTTGATTGGTGCCTGAGTAAAAGTGTTTTGTCAATTTTTCAGACTTTATGTTTTTATTTTGCTGTTGTTTTTTTTTCCAGAAGTTTAATGAGGGAAAAAGTCTGCATATTAGCAATTAGGGCTACAAGTCCTACAAGTCCTGTATTTAATAATTTCCATTATTTTTAAATATAAGTATGACCAAATGTATTGTACCTGTCAAATACAATTTACTACAACAACTACTGATAATAATAATAATAATAATAATAATAATAATAATAATAATAATAATAATAATCTGCGTGTGTAGAGTACATGGAAGGTATAGATCTATATCTTTGCAGGTATGTGTGTAAATATACTCACTAAAATATGCATTCTCTGTACACATGAAGATGCAGTGTATATGTATATATTAGTGTAAATACACTTAACAACCAGGCCGCAAACAAATCATCAACCAAAACAAAGCAGCAACAACAAAAAACAAAAAACGAAAGCAAAACATTGGACAAACTCCACACTGTGGTGGGCTGAATGCCAGACAGCCCGCCTCCCTGCAGGCCTCTGTCTGATACGTAGTAAAACAATTGGCAAGAGGGATGTGAATCCGTGTCTGCCTCTCTCTGTCTCTCACTCTCTCTCTCTCTCTCTCACAGGGAAGAGGCAGGCATGGCAGAGGACCAGCAGCCTCTGCCAGTAGACATAGTGGGACTACTGGGCATGCTGGGAACAGCCTCAGGAGTTAAGCCTCGCTGAACTACAGCTGCAACCAACCCAGCCATCGCCAGAGCAAGACAGAGCGGCCATGGGAAACATGCTCGGACACAGTGGAGCAGAAACACAGAAAGACATACTCTCCACTCCACTATCTCACACACACGCACACACACAGACACACACACACACGCACGCACAGACACACACACCTACACACACAAAGGCGTCTGTCTGGTCCCGTGCCATGTGTCTCAGCTGTGCCAGCATCACCACCCCCCCTCAGGCCTGGACCTCCCGCGTATGCCACCCCTCTCCACCCTCTACTCCCTCCTCCTCCTCTGCTCCTCCCTGCCGGTAGCCTTTGTGGGCTAATTAGCGGTGAAATTGGTGAATTGCAGGCTCGGGCACACACACACACACACACACACACACACACACACACACACACACACGCATACAGTTGGTGAATTGCAGGCTCAGGCACAGCAGTGCCGACACTTCAGCATAGCCAAGCGCCACTTCAGCCCCTGAAAAGCCTCTGAAATGGGGCACACAACACAAAGACAGGAGTGGAGAGGAGAAGAAAGGAAATTAGGAAAGAAGGACTGAAAGTGGTGAAGGAGGAATACATTTAATACAGTTTCTTCTACCTACCATGCTGTTACTGTTAAACTTCATTGTCATGTGTATCTTTTCGTTCTTATACAGGTTCATACCTGAGCTTCACCTGTGTGTCATCGGCTTGTGTTGAGAAGGAGTCAGTGAATCACTTGTTCTCTGACAGACTGAGGGTGAAAGAAGAGCTTCCAGTCTCTAATGATTTCTGTGATGGACGACATTCATTCCATCATCCCTCGATTCCACACACACCCCATAAATTACCTCTCATATTAACAGGCAGTATTAAAACCATGCAACGTGTTAGGGCTCTCATTTAAAATTAATAAGTGGTAATTATGGAGGGAGGGAATCTGATGAGGAAATAGGGGAGGCTGAAAAAGGAGCCCAGTACTAAGAAAAAAAAATGGACAAAAGTAAAAAGAATAATAAAGAAAAAGAATAATTCTGCTTGTGCTCTTCTTATTTTCATCTGCCCAGATTTTAAAAATGAAAAAGGATGATTTGTGTTTTATTGAAGTGTTTATTCCCACAGAGCCTTTGATTTTTACGGAAGCAACATTTCTTCAAGCTGAGCAAGAAATAAAACGGACAAAAGAAAAATAAGTGGATGATAGGAGGAGAACAGGTAGGTTGTTGTATTTTTGACACTTGTCATGACAGCACAATTAATTTCCAAAATGAAAACAAACAAATTAAGGATAAAGGATTCACTGCCTCATTATATATCACAGTTGGTTCATTAAATAGTTGGTGGATAATTGCTGAACTCTCTTCACAGACCTGTTTTCAACTGAGACCAACAAAACAAGATTTTAGAATCTATTCTGCTTTATTCCAACTTTCAGCATGATTTCTGGTAACACTGTACTCACCATTTAACTTCTTAGATGTGTAAACATGAGTAAAGATAAACAACAGCAGAGCTATTGGCCTGTTTACCACCTCTCTGAATGTGTGGGGCTGCATTTTATCACAGTCAGACCTTTGTTTAAGCAGAGTTGCCTTTTACTTTGGTAAGTAAATTGTTATTCTAAGTAATAGAGAAGAAGAAAAAAACAGTAGCTGGTGCGATGCAATAGTGTTTAAAAATAAACAACAGAAAATTTTGCATTTAGCCCCCAACCAGATGAGATGTTGATGGATGATAATATAAGCACTCAGCTCTTGTTCCTGTTTTCTAATGGCCTTTATACTAATGTTATCACAGTGAAAATAAATGCTTCATGTGTGATCTTTTATAAATGAGAGTCATTGCAATCACTTGCAGCTCTGTCACATAATTAATGTGTAAAATATACAGACAAGCTGATTTGCAGTTACATTTAACCTTGTCCTCTTTGTTAGTGACCATGACAGAAAATACTGAGCTCTGATTGGCTGATTGGCAGTCCAGACAGATAATGGAAATAGTTGTCCATCAGTGTATTAGTACAGCAGATAAAATAGATGTTGCATTAGAGTTAGTTTGTTGATCTCTGACCTGCGCTTTATGATAAACACACATAAACTTTTAGAATAATAATCAAGAAGAAAGTCATATTCCATCAATAGGTAAACAAGTCATGAGTCTTCCTCAGAGTCACCTTCATCTCTTAAAGCACATTGTCTTTGAATAAAAGAAGCAGAGCAGTGTATAGTCTGTTGAACTGACCAACTCATCCTTCCTTGGCCCCACAGTCCCCCAGGGACACATTAGTCTCTTAATGCTTTGTCATCAGCACAGGTTAATGGACCTCGCAGCAGTCTGTTAAAAACATCCCTGATCAATACACAGTGTGTGCACAAAAGGATAAGCTCTGAAAATAGCTTCTGTTTTAGTGATGAGCTGTCAATTTTTGGGAGTAAGTTGAAGTAAATGTCAGGGCTGAAAACATAAAACGCACGTGAATCTGTCATTAAATCAGAGCAACTTTGCATTTACTATCGTTTGTTTTGACAATTAAGATACACATTCACACTTACCTCATCAAGGCTCCTACATGTATATACACTGACAAACACCAATCCTGGCTGTCGACTTCAGAGAACATCAGATCTTTATCTGTTGAAGTTTCTCACATCACTTCAAGTTTGTTTCAAAAGACAAATGTTACATTTTCTGTCTTGATGTGGAATCCAACAGCACTGCAGTAATGCACCACAAAAGCCACAGGAAAAATGAAAACTGGAGGAAATATAGAAATAAAATTACATAACCACAATATAGATATGGAAAGTAGCTGTTTGACAACTGAAATACACAACAAAAATGATGTTACATGCAAGTGAATTGTAACTGCAAGTATGTATTCTTATTAAAATAATGCAGCTGGAATTACATTTTGTATCAACATAATAATTAAAGTGTTTTTGATGAGCTAAAATGTTGTTTCTAATTGCCAAAATTTACAATAGTTTTGATAACATTATGGAAGTTGGTTAGATTTTGGAGCTAAAACCAATTGATAGGTTTAGCCAAGAGACCCTGGCTTCAGTCTGCAAACCTGTAAAAAGAAATGACTCACTCTATTTATTAATGCTGAAACCAACCCACAATGGCCATGAGGACCAGGAAAATGAATCCACGATCCTTCAATAACAAAATGTGTTTCTTTGCAAAAAAATCAAAGTACAGTCTGCGTTTGTGTAAAGCAGGTGACACAACATTCGTTAAAAAAAAATTGGATTTGCAGTTTAATTACAAATGAACTAAATTTTTTAAGACTGTGTTGAAACAATGGAAAAGTAGTAAAGAGGTAGTGGTTGAACTCTGTTGCGTAATTGCCGTCAAATGTTTTAGCACTCATGTTTAGGGTCCCTGTGATGGGTTCATCACTAACAGGGCAATGACAGAAGAGGAGACTGGGATCTGCAGAATCATCTGGGCCCTAGTTAACACTTCTACAGAGCTAAACTCATCAAGCAAAGCAAGGTTAGAGGGGGACAATCAACCAAGTCCAAACAGTACATAAACAAACACGCACAACACACAGAAGACCTCTCCTACACACACACATACACACCTCCAGTCATATTTACATCATTATTTTTTCCTTCTCGCTCTCTCTCCATCTCCAGCAGAGTCAGTCCCTGGTCTGGTTCTTTTAAGTGTCTGGCACCTTTTCCCTAAATCTGGCTGAATGAGGCTGAGCCGACGGGGTAACGTCAGAGAAAGAAAGAAAGAGAAGAAGAAAGAGAGAAAGGGAGGAAGAGGAGCGAGGAGGCAGGAAGACAAGGTGTTAACACCCTTTTCAACACCAGAGCCCCCTCGCAGGAACCAAGCACACGGAGCAGTCTAATTGTAAGGTTTGTGTGCTCGCATGTGCATAACAGTGTGTGTCTCAAGGCTTTCTCTATGATAATTTCCTACACTAAGAAACACAGCAGTTTTAATGCATTATTTCTTTTCAGGTATTAGTTGTTTAGACCCCTTCATAATTCTCTGCACTTTCAGCCCATGAATTTCTCTGCTTGCAGTTGATTTTTTTTCCCCTCCTCATCTTGATAGAATAAGTCTCTTGCATCATTTTGTTCTCTGCCGCCTCTCCCTGTGTTTCTTTGTCTTTGTTTCATTTCCTTCTTTGTCTCTGCTGGTATGCTGTTCTTTCACCTCTATCCAATATACTCAGACAATCTCTTTATTTCTCATTAGTGTGTTTTGACAGTTAATGAGTGAACTGGTGTGTGTGTGTGTGTGTGGGGGCTCTGTCTAACGATACAGTGCTGGTAAAAAAAAAAAAAAAAGAAAAAGTAAGAAGGAGGAAGAGAAAAAGGGGGAGAGAAAGAGATAGTGGATGGGGGTGAAATTCATGTTGATAAATCATGTGGTCAGTAGCACAGGCCTATGTTTATCTCCTGCTGTCAGTGGAGTATGGGGCCCGAGATACCGCTCACACATTCAGACACACACACATATCAACAAGGACGACAGAGGACTGTTGTTACCTGAGATACCTTGCTTTTCCTCCACTTCTACCCCCTCCTCTCGCCTGCCTCCGTCTGAGGGATGTGGAGGCCAGAGATAGAGGAAATCTCTGCTTCCCATTTCTGCTTCGCCCCTGACCCCCCCCCGTCCCATCACTCAGCTGTTTGTACTGATCATTATTTGACTAATGGACTTTTAACTAGTCCCTGATTTTCTTTTATTTTTTTACGCTAAGTACATCCAATTAAATGAGTATACACAAAAATATACAATTTGTAGCTTTGTTTTGCTGTTTGCTTGTTAATAAAATCCATGTTTCACAATGTATATTATTCACAAAGTATAGAATTTGGCTTCAACTGTAGGAGGGTAAGATATTGTTTCTTCTTTTGTTTCCTTAACTAAACATTTACTTGCCTTATTTATTAACCGTAGGGCAAGATGCAGATGCAGACGCAGGGCAGTTCTAATGTTGGATCCAGACTTTATTTATTTTATTTAGTTTTTAGTATCAGTCAGTGTCAGGTGTCAAACATTCATTCATCTGGTTCATTTAACCTTTTATCAGGCAAGTGACTATTTTTGGTCATTTCCTCAAACATTAAATATGGGGCCAATCGTGTGCCTGAGTGAGGTCCAGAAGCATGTTGATTTTTAAGACCACTATACAGTGATTCAGAGAGATTTTATGGACATTTTGAAGCTGTAAATATTGAATATGAGTGATTTTTTTGTCAGTTTATGACCTTATAACAGTTGTTTTATTGCATGTGTTTACTTTTGAGCAAGTGCTGCTCAGATGCTTTATGACAAAAGGAGGTAGATAACAATGTCCAATAACACACTATGGTTGAAATTTTGTATTTCAGAGTATTTCACTGAGTGCCTTATAAAGGGTTAATGTTACAGTTTTCCACACTGACCAGGAATATTCTCAAAACCTGCAGTAAAAACACTAATTCATAGAACCTTCAAGGAGTTTTTTCTTTTTAAACTTCCTATTTAAAAAGCTGCATGTGGATGTTTTGGACTTCCAAATGCATTTTTTGTATACATCTAACCATTTCTAAGTAAGTTAGAGCAATTTATTTTCTAAAATTAAGAAAATGTAAGGGATTATTTCTGCAGAATTTTTTTTTTTTTTTTTTTCCATTATTTGTCTATTCGGAGAAGCAAATCATACAAAATTTCTCTTTTGGGTGCAATTCAATGTCCACACCTCAAATGTGAATGAAAGAGGGAGTTGCTAATCCAAGTTTTTTTTAGTAGAATATAGAACAAATATAACAAGTGGGTGGGAGGAGAGGGCTTGCTCCACTTCTTCATCAGCACAATAAAACACATTAAGGTGTGTATGTTTACACTAACCTAAACAGAAATGTATATCATGTAAATATTTTCACATAACCGATATATTCAATTCACATCAATTACAGGTTTTACATAATTCTACAGAGTTTTTGGGCTTGAACACATTTGTTATGAAGCCTGTTAATGTGCAGACAGAACATTTGCATTACCACTGGCAAGGTGAAAACTCCATTTTATCTGACTTTTTAAAGATTACAGGCAGGATAAAATGTTCCGATGTTACAGAACATATCTGAGAAATAGCCATTTTATCCACTGATGATATTCCTGGTCTTGAAGGGTTAAATACAAGTAATGATGTTGGCTATCATGTTTTGTTTTTATGTCAAACAGAAGTTAAATTTACTGAAATGTAAGGAAGTTTGTCCTATTAGTGTACGGAAACATCACAAACACAACACAACACAAAGTTGTTGCATTTTTCCATGATAAAATCCTTAATCGATTCATTTAGTAATTTACATCTATTAACCTAGCAATTAGTCAGCTAATCATTGCAGCTTTTTAATTAACTTTTAAATTGACTTATGATGCTATTAATCTTACAGAGTTAAAGCAGTTCAAATATTCATATGTAATTTTTATATTTATCACACTGAAACAAGAATATGTGAAGCTTTACTGGATAACAATATTTCTGTACGTCATTAATGTTAAAGAGTGCTTTTCTGTCTCTGTGGTAAATTATAGATGCACATGTGTAAAATGATTCTTGCTATAATAAAAACTCAAAATGTAATTGGTTTTAATGCTTACACAGTGTCTCATAATGTTCACGATGTTATGTAGTGCCAGATGTCTCAAATGGTGGGTTGTGACCCGAAAGTGGGCTGAGGACTCGTTCTGAATGGGTCAGGAAATATGTGGTTTAAAAAGAATCTATTTAACTGCCCATTTATTTTGTTGGAGTCTTCTTTAGACAGACATGCAATAAATCTACTGAAATTTACCAACCTGGTTATGTGGTTTTGTAAAATTATTGTGAAAAGGGACAGAAACCTAAAACCTTTAAAATTGCAAAGCCAAAATCTTAACATCTTCCACATACTGTATGTGTTTAAAAGAAAACTCACTGTATTATTGGCTGCACCTTTGTATGTAAACAGAGTAATTAATGATAATTTCCTTCAATTTCATGTGAATTAACAGCATCCAGTTGTGATGTTCTTATTCATGTTTAATATTATAGCTGCATGCTCTGAATTCAGTGATGAAAATGGGTAGATTTTGCTTGTGAAATATGCACTTACATTCTCTGTTTGAGATTACATGCACTTCCTTTACTTGAATTCTTTATAAATTGTTCATGACTTCATGACCAGGGTTAAATGTGTGTCCCAAAGTCAAATAATTTAAGAAAACACATGACATGATATTATTAGGGCATAGTGTGAGTTTTTATTAAACACATTCCTATAAGATGCTATCTAAGCATGTTATTCAGTTGACATTGACACTCCATGTACTAGTGGACGTACATATAGATGTGTTTCATGGTGTGCTCATTGTTCATGAGCAGCCACTGCACATTATACAGCCTGTGTGTATGAATTAACATATGTGTGTATGTGTGTGTGTGTGTGTGAGTGTGTGTGTGTGTGTGTGTGTGTGTGTGTGTGTGCGTGTGTGTGTGTGTGTGTGTGTGTGTGATGACACATGCCAGTAAGTGTGTGCTCTCACACTTGTGTTTGACAGTTGGGAGTGTCACCGTGACACTGTGGCCTCTGTGAAAAGACATGAGGTGCAGTGTGTGTGTGTGTGTGTGTGTCTGTGTGTGTGTGTCTGTGTGTTCTGCAACAGGCCGGTGGGAAGAGAGACAGATTGCGTTTTAACAGCCATCGCTGTCATCTCCAACAGCTGTCCTCTTCCCATTCTCTATTCAGAGGGCCTGTGTTTGCATTGTCTCCCCCATGACCTCCCTTCAAAGACCTCTGGAAGAGAGAGAAAGAGTGAGAGAGCAATACAGAGACAGAGAGAGGGAGAGAAATTGTTCAAAAAAGGAAAAAAAAGCGAGGCAGACCATTGAACAGTGAAGAGAGAAATCGAGAAAAATGCAAATGGAGGCAAGAAAAAAAAGCAATGTAAGGAAGGCCAGTGAATGAAGAAAGGCTGGTGCCATGGCAGTAGGAACATTAGATGCTCCCGTTCTGTCTCCCATCTCTTCCACCATTCTTCTCAATTCCTCCTCTTCCTCCCCTAAGCTTTAAATGTTCTCCATGCTGTCTTTCCTCTCCCTCCCTTCTTATTACAGCTCCACAGCCGCTACCTCTCCACCTCCCACCCCTTTTTCCCTTCTTGTATCTCTCCTCCTGCTCTGCTTCCTCCTCTACCTCTCCATCACCCCCCCCTCCCCCCACTGCCCCGTCTCTCTCCCATGTTGTCTCTTATCAGGTAGAAGAGAGATAAGGCCACTATCTCGCTGTGCCAGGGCTTTGACATGACGCTTTAATGCATAATAAGTTCACTCATCTTTTAATCAATCCGGCCAAATGATGAATTTCTGAAGGGTTAACAGTCAGTCATTGGCAGGTTTCAAGCTAAAAACACAAAGATAAGGTCTGCCTCCGAATCAGCGGGGAGAACGTATAGACAAGTATGCAAATCAGATGTTCAGTCGCCGTCAAATACTTAGGCATTTCATTTCTATCTCGCCATTTGTATTTTTATCCACTGAAAAATTTCTATTAGCTGCTTTGCTTTAAATCTCTTATGGAGTAGCTGTTGTGATACTGTTGACACATCTGAATGTGTTCTCTGTTTAATCTCTGCTTAAAACAACATATTCATTCAGCACTGAGAGATCAAAATCACAGTCTGCAGACACATAAACACAACTACAGATTTGTTCAGGCACAAATATGTGACACTCCAAGAGATATTTACATGACTTTACAGTTATTTTTGGTACAGAAATATTATTTTCAAATCCAAAGTAGATTTTCTTTAAACAAATTATAGTTTGCTTTGAAAAATGTAAGTACAGAAATACACTATATGGATAAAATGCTGGAGCACATTGAATTTAGGTGTTTTGTTGGTAACAAGAAGCTTTGCTACAAAGTGATAATGAATATAATGACAATAAGGAATAATTTTGAACTACAATAAATATCATTGCAATATTATTTCATCTTTAGGGTTAATTTTGTCTACATTGTCACCTACAATGCTTATAAAATCCTAAAGAGTTTGTTTTTACTTTACTTGCTTTTTTATTGCTATATTTGCTTTAAAGGCTCTAGATTTCTGAAATATTTGTCACACTTCACCATTAGTAACAATTATAATCTTAAACCACAAGTAAACATCTGGTGTAATCAACTCTCACTAGGGAAAAAAACAGCCTTGAAAGAAATGATGAGTTAACATTTAATATGATAATTATTAACAGGAATTGACATGAAAATTTTTGTTATGATAATATTTCAGATCAGCGGGAATAGGAAACTCTACAAGCTGTAGGAGTGATGTTTCCCTGTATTTTTGTCCATAAAAGTCAGCCTAAAATTATTCAGTCATTTTTTTTTGTAAAGCCTGTTCCTTAAACCTTATCATAAATAAAACTGACTTACAGCAGTAATCAGACACGATGCACATAATTCCTTGAACACAGTTGTGACATGTAATATATACATATAACTAACCAGCCTTAACTAAATCTGACAAGCAATCTGAGATAATCACCAGAAACAGCCACCAGTTTGTTAAAATAGGTTTTAAGAATGGCATGTGTTTATTGTGGAGGTGGACAAACAGAAAGGGACAAAGAGCAACAATGTTAACAGCAGAGATTCAACTTTTCCCAAAAAGATTTTAGTATGTGAAACAAACAGAATACAATAGGAAAAAAGAAACATTTCATTGTGGGTTGTTTTTTTTTTTAATTTACACACTTAACTGGTGTCTTTGAAGAAACCAGTGTTTGTAAAGAAAATGTACCAGGTGATTCAATGGGTGTCTTTCTGTAGAAGCTGTAGAGGAAGTCTAATTACTGGCTTATTATGTAAGTCTCAATGACAAAAGACATAGAGAAACACAATCCTATTTGGCACAGTTTCTTAAACGTCTGACATCCTTTACTCTCATATGGGAAATTTTACTTTAACTGGTGGAAATGATTTACTTAGCAAATGATTTATTAACTTTTGCCACAACAGTTACACCATTTTAATGAAGGATGTAATGACAAGTGCTTTGTGGTTCATGAACAATGATCTGGTGAATTTTCTTAGTATTTCTAGGACAGCAACATTGTTTAAAGAAACTGTAAAGTGAAAGTGCCTGACACTTTCATTCACTTATATTATGGACAAATGTTTATCGTCATCACTCTTCTATATTGGACTGTAATGACTTTATTGATAATTTGATGACCGAAGACATGCAAGTTACTTTACAATGACTCATAATAATACAGATTACAACCAAAGTCAAGTCTAACTAAATTTAGGACTAGATTCAGATCATTTAGGCAGATTTTTAACCCATCCCATTCCCTGTAAAGGCCCTTCTGCCAAACCTTTCAGTCTTCTTTCACTGTTCTCTTCTTCCACTTTTCCTCTTGTCTTGTCCATCCTCCAGTCACCCATTAAAGTCGAACCCCTCCTCTTCCTCCTCTCCCCTCTTGAGGTAGTTCATGGGTCACCTGGGTGACAGGGTCTGAGTTGGGAGATAAGAAGAGGCCAGAATGGCATTACTACACCCAACACTCTGAGGGGTGACACCAGGGCAGCGGCTGGATGGAGAGATGGATGGAAAAGGGGGAATAAGCAGGAGAGGTGGGGGCTAATCTGCCATCGTTTGAAGTAATAACACATTAGTGATAATCATCACTACATGGAGAGAGAGGGGGACACACACACACAAATGTCTGCTGCACACAAAGACTGAGACAAACAGACAGGAACAACAAACAGAAAATACAGAAAGAGGCTGATTCTTATTCTCTGTCTGTCTCTCACTGTAAATCACAGCTCTCTGTACTTCCACCCAGCGACTGCCCCTCCCTCCAATCCTGTGTGGATATCAGGCTGGTGCAGAAGGGCTCAGCCCAGCTGATAGCAGGTCCTCTGGGGGTTGGGGGTGGAGTACTGAGGGGTGAGACATGGGTGGGTGGAGGTGGCCGTGGCGATGCTGGAGTGTGCATGTGTGTGGAGGGGTTTGGGAGCAGCAGCTCAGGGACTAGGAGGCTTACCCTGCTCCCTCAGATATGGAGGTCAGGGGTTAGAAGGGGCAGGAAGACCAGCGTGGTGCGGAGGAAGGGAGTTTGTGTGTGTGTGTGTGTGTGTGTGTGTGTGTAAACTGTGTATTTCTATACTTGTCTGTCCCTGGGTATAAAACATACCTACTTATTTTAGCTCATAGAGTGTGTCATATATTTTAAGTGGATGATTATGAAGATCTAAATATGGACATTATGATTGACACTGCAGGTTTTTGTGGCTGTGTCTTTGACCAATCCTCAGCAGTTAGTGCAGCAGAAGAGTGTGTGAGCAGGTGTAGCAACTCATAAAGAGAAATTGTCTTCTTTTCTTCTCATCTCAGAGTGATTGTAGAGATATAATGAATTCAAGGGACACTTCATCTTGTAGCAAAATGGCAATTTGACCCCTACAGAGAGCAGGTCTGATGCGACACTGAGTGGTGTATTGTCACAGGTGCAGAAATGCTCCTGAACCACATGCCAACATTAAAAAGAAAGAAAGCAATTTCCTTTGTTTGGTGTCCACTGGCTTTTTCGTCTCATTGGGATTTGATGACACTGGGCAAAAGTTTGGGAAAAATTAATGAAGAGAATAGTCTTGTAACTTGTCTTTGAGAAATGATTGAATCTAAAACAAAGATTTGTTTTCATTAGTATGTTTGTTGCTGTTTCACATTTAAGGCCAAGGCTGTGAATGCAAAATATTTTACAGATTTTTATGAACAAACCTCATGGAAACAAGAAAACCCAAACATTCAAAAAAAACTCTGTTAGTAAGGGCCTTGACTTCTTGTTATTAAAAAGTATTAAGTACAGTAAAGTGTCTACAGTAATTGAAGAAAATCTGTTTTGTCTGGTCTTTGTCATTTGAGTGCTTCGCACAGTGAATGAGGTGATAAAAGAGAGTAAAGTGTAAAGAGAGTGGTGTTAGATTTGACAGTCATCATATATCTGGACTCATGAAACTTGGAACTTGCAGAGGTACACTGACAATGGCCACTAAGCAAAACCAGCTGTGAACACTGTTTCCTCAAATATATCAAAAAAACAGTGTCTTGGGTGTAGAAATGTTCTGTGGCTTACACTTAATTAAAGGTAAGAAAACATTTAGTTTGTTTTTGATTTTTAAAACTCATGAATCAACCACTTCATTGAACATAATCCTCTATTCCTGTAAAGAGGCTCTGTGCTGTATTTTGGGTCATTACCACATAAACCATCATCTTGCTGCTGTAAATAAATACTCTACGGCTCACTTTATAAATCTGCGACTAAAGTGAGTCCACCATACACTGAATATCGGGAATTATTACAGTATTTTCATGTGAAAGCTACAGTACTCAGGCTTTTTAGAAAATACCATCTAGTATTATGTATGTCTATATTAAAACACATATACACGACTTCTTTTTAAAGATCTTGACTGGGATTCAGTGGGCTTTTGGTGCCATACATGGACTTGGACAGTAGGAACATAGTCATAGACAGAGATTTGTTGACAGTACCAAGAAAAGAAGCATGTGCCAGTGCTGTCCTTTATTAATTTCCATTTTCTCTTGGTTAGTTTCTCATTTCATGAAGCTCTGCCGCTGTCTCCATGATTTCCTTTATATATTTTTTCATTCTTCCTTTCTATATTATCACCTAACTTCTACTTTTCATCCGTATTCCCTCATGCCTCAGTCTCCCTCTAATATACCTTTACTACGCTCCTTCTTACTTCTCTAGTTTTTCTAACCTGTCCCCCTTCTCTCTCCTTCCCTTTCTCTCTCTCTCTCCCTCTCTCTCTCGCCATTTCAGCTCCTGCATTCTTATCTCTATGTTGCCGTCCTCAGTAATTATTATTATGTGCTGCAGAGATAATTCGAAAGCTGTGAGGAGAGAGAGGAGAAAAAAGGGATGAAAGAAACAGTGGCTGTGGCTTCCTGGGCTGTGCTTCTCTTATCTGACCTTGGGCAGAGCCACTTATTGTTAGGCAAATCTCATGTGCAGAAAAATGGAGTGAACGGCTGCGAGAGCGAGTGAGGTGGCGGTGGTGGTGGTGAGGGGAGGAGGGAGGGGGGGTGAGAGTTGGGAGGGGATAGAGAAGGAACGGGAGGGAGAGAGTGAGGAGGAGATGGATGGAGGTGGAAGGAGAGACGTCAGAAAGCAGCGGGTAGAAGGAGTGTTTTATGGAGCGATAGGGAAAGAACGGCGAGGCAAAAGAAAGAGATGGAAGTGTAAAAATGCACAGAGAGGTAAAAAAAAAAAAAACAAAACAGGCAGACATATACACAGGCCAGGAGATAGGGGAGGAGAGGGAGGATGGAAATGAAGAGAGGATGTGTATTTGAGACAGAACATGATGACAAAGAACATGAAAGAAAAGTGGAAATTGCAGGAGCGCAAAGACAGAGATGAAATAGAAATAATTTTTATGGAAAGAGAGTGAGAGTGAGAGGGAAAGAGAGAAGGGGTGTTTAACAGGGGTGTGGGGGGATCCAGTTTTCATTGCCTAGTGAAGTAGACACTTTTGGCTTGTTCAAATAAATCCCTCTGCTGAAGAGGAGTCATATAAAATCAATTCACTTTTTGTTTGGGAAGAGAGCATGCTCAAATTTGTCTATCCTAAATTGTACTCCTTGTTGTATGGGAGCTTTGATTTGTGGCTTCCAATTCTCTGTTGACTTTCATTCCATTGACAACAGCTGCATGTTATCCCTCACTAACCTCTTCTTAGTGAATAAATACTATATCACAATGTGACTCTGACATGTTGTGCACAGAAGAGCCTTTTAAATCTCTCACAAAAGTCTGCACCCTCAAATTTCTTTGCACCTGTACTGTTCACTCCCTGGTGCAACTTAACATGTCTGGGCTCCGTCTATACAGACTGAAGGTGTGCATGGAGCACGTACACTAGCGAGGGGGAACCATAAATTCCCATCAGTGGCGTCCAGGTCCACGAAGCTCTGATGTGTGGCCTTTTCCACCGCTGCAGCTCAGCTTCCTTTAATTACAACCCATTCTGCAGGAACAACAGGCTGTCCTTCCACCAGATTTAAAACGACCTGCTCCCAGTAATTAATCGGCCTGAGTGTCCTTCACAAGGTGCAAAGTGTGCATCTGTGTGTGTAGATGGGTGTGAATGTGTCATCGTCTATTGAGAATCACAAAATGAGAAGTCATTGTCACTGAAATGAAGCACACATATTGTTTCCTTGGTTGGCCAGAGCGGTATCGCAGAAAACCTTCTCTATAGATCTAACATTGTTCTCAGGGACTTTACAACTATTTAGACCTTCTTAAGTAAAAGTAGATATGAAAGCTTGCAAAAGTACTCCATTTCATTCATTCATTCATTCATTTTCTGAGCTCACTTTAGCTTCACTAGGGTCACGGGGGTCGCTGGAGCCTATCCCAGCTACTTAAGGGCGAAGGCGGGGTACACCCTGGATGAGTTGCCAGCTCCTCGCAGGGCTGACGTGTAGAGACAAACAATCACTCTCACATTCACACCTATGGGCGATTTAGATTAACTAATTAACTTATTAGTGCATGTCTTTGGATGGTGGGAGGAAGCCTGAGTACTTGGAGAGAACCCACGCAGACACGGGGAGAACATGCAAACTCCACACAGAAAGGCCTATTCCATTTCATTTGAAGAAAATATATTATAATCATCAAAATGCACTTCAGTGTCACCATTTAAAATAGTTTTTGTCCTATTTTCTTTCTCCCAGGCCTGTCACATCAGCAGAGGATGTGCGTTCAGTTGTCATGGAGATGATGTGTTATGATTAAAGACGTTAGATAAGATAACACCAGGTAGAATGAATGACATATTATACATTTGAAAGCTTCAAAAAAGTGAGCAAGTGAACCTTGATCCTGGACTATTTTGTGTAACTTCTGTAAGAATGAACATTAATACAATTCAATAATAAATTATCACTGAATCATTGCACTGTATTAGTTAATATATCTGATGTTACGAGGTTACATTTGAAATTTATACAACATTATGAATTACTAAAATGTAATAAGCAATGTAATGGTTTTAATTATTTCATTAAAGTAATCTAAAAAAATTATTTAAAAACAAAACTGGGCTATTAAGCTGAAAAGTCCTAGAAATATATGAGACTAAATAAACAGTACTCAACACCATCAAACTTTATACAACAGAATTTGTGCTCTTTACTCATTCTAGAAGGAAAATATGCTGAAATTCCAGCACTGAAAGACATTCTTCTTTCCTAAAGACAAGGACACCTGCCTTGACTGTTATTTTCAACATAAATGAGAACAACACATTTATATGTAAGCCTGTTTTGATCACTCATGATTTGATTAGTAACTGTAATTCAGTTGGATTTTTTTTTCTCACCATAATTACAATTACATTTATTTAGTCATTTAGTTTTGCAACACTTTATTCCCAATACTGTGTCAGTCTGTAAAATATTAACACAACTGGTGAAAAGGTTATTTGGTTACTGAACTTGTGAAACTACTTTAATTTTTCTTTGTTCATCAGAAATAACTGCATTCTTCAAACTAAAAATGAGTCAGCCAAGACTGACAATAAGAGCTAATATTCGCACATTTACTGTACAATCATTTTCTTTTTCTATTTTCTTTTTCAATAAAATAAATAAATTTAAAAAAAAAAAAGTGCTACACAAGGTCCCTTCAGAGGACAATCTGAGATATAACAAGCAACAGCCATCAACACTGATATGGGGGGGTGTATTTGTTATTAGTAAACTTAGTGTTTTTAATACAGCTCATCTTGTTGTACTTTTTTTGTTTTGTTTTGTTTTGTTTGACAGTCAGCTTAAAGACCTTTCAGCAAAGTTTTATGATAGAGTTTCTCTAAAAGGGGTCACTTAAATGATCATTTTAATTGTATATGCTCTATTCTGCTCTAGTTTCTGAATATGAGAGTTTGTTTTTGGTGACTGTAACATGGTGAGTTACTTAAATGTATATATAATTACTTAATCTTCACTTCCTGGGAGTATGTTTTTTATTGGTTTGTCTAATTTCCATTTCACTGCCTTAGATTTCACTGTTCATACAATGAGCATGTGACTAATAAAAACCTTAAATCTTGAATATGTGTATTGGTAAATATTGGGAATCAGTCTCCTTGAGTACTAATAATTAATGTCAACCCTCCAAAAAAACATGTCCCCGTGCTGTAGGTTGACTGTGGAGAGAAATGGTTCCATCCTGCAATGTTTTGGAAGCAGAGGGGTGTAATCACTGTCTTCATGAAGCCAACGGTTACAATTCTTTAACTGTGAAACCATTATCTGTGTTCCATCTTCATCTCCATCTTCAGTGTGACCATGATTGTACCTGTTCCTGTGATTGTCCCTGTGACCGCCCATGACCTCCTGAGATGTGATTGCTGCCTCTGTCCTCTCCTGAGCCACACGAAGCACTCTGCTGTCTTTTCAGCACCCCCCACCTCAAATCACAGCTTTTTACTCCTCGTCCCCCTGCAGTCCACCACTGCCGGCTGCTCAATTCAGCTTCTTTAACTGAGGAACAAACAAACAAAACACCCCAGGGTAATGAGGCCACCTCTGGGAGTAGACAGTGAAAGGAGGCCTGCGTATTGATGTGGGATTGACCATTATTGAAAGAAAGGGAATGGAAAAAAGGGGGAAAGGGGAGATATGGTGAGAAGAGCACTGATCTGATGGAGTGGATTGAGCTGTCTGCTGCTGTTGGAGTGAAGAGAGGTGACAAGACAAAACCCTGATCACTGACTCAGGCAATGAGATAACCACCTTTGGGCCATTGTGCTCAGAAAGCGGTGGTCTGAATTTGGCTTGGTTTTTCCCACACTATGAACAGGAGCGGACAGTGTGGGTGGATGAAGGGTGACTTGACCACAGTGACCCGTGGGTGAAGATCAGCGAAGACCCTCATCAGCTCACATGATCACAGCAGCCTCAAGTTCCATTCATTTCCACACACTGGGTGCAATGAAGCAGCAATGTAGACATTAAAGTGAGATAATTAAAACATGGTGGAATGATCAAGTGATATAAGTGCAACAATGCAGGAATTACACTTTTAATTCTTCTTCTAATCTACTGAGCGTATTTGGTTTAAGTTGCACACAAATGTTCTTTTCTCACCTTGTGTTGTGAGGAACCACTTTGTTTCAAAGTCATTATGAAAGCTTAAGCCTGATTCTTGTTCATAGAAAATTAGTCAAAGAGGTCAAAAACAAGCCACCTACATGGACTGTGAGCTGAAGAACTTCTAAATATAAATCAGAGTAGGAATGAGCCGTTCTATACTTGTTCTTTTTAATCAGTTACAAATGATCATGTAATTGTTTGATAAGAATAGTTTGTCAAGTATTTGTATTTTTCCTTGAAAAGCTAAATACCTCAATGACTTTTTTTTTTTTTTTTTAAATCTTTCATTTATGCATATATGTAACTAGCGCATTGACCTCATGGGGAACCATGGTTCTAGATCCTCTGATACAGTTCATTCCTTTACTTTCTTGGTAAATTTCACTGGCATGTCTGTTTCTGCACATGAAATTTGACACCATGGCAATGTGGCCCTATTGTTTATCTGTTGCTAGGTAACCCACTTCAATGATTATTCTATGATTCTGGGCATAGCAATGTGATCGGCCATTGGGAGGCCACTGTATTCCAAAATCACTAATTTCTCCCAAAATATTGGACCTATCAACTTGCTGTTTTCACTAGTCTCTTCCTTGACCAAAAATACATAAGTATGCCAAACTGCAGCAGTCAGCTCTACATGAATTTTGTATGATGCCTGAGATACACAGACAGAGTCCACTTCCCTTTTATAATACAGATAATACATACATTTTATGTCTGTTTGCTTGTTAGTTGTATTGTGCAGATAATGCTGCGTTGTTTTTCATGAAACCTGGTGGAAGTGTAGTACATAAGAAAAGGATGAACTCCTTCTCTTTTGAAGAACATCCATAGAAAGGGGTAAATTGTGGGCTCATGACTTGCATGGTGCTGCTGCCTCCACCAAGGCCCCACAGTCCTGTGATTCAACTTAACTCTCAATCTACACTGATTTTTATGGTTCTAATGAATTTGTCTTGTGTCCACACCCTACTCTACCACCAAGTTTCATGAAATGTGGGGCAGTAGTTTTGCACAATAAGTGAAACTCGACCAAATATTCTTTAGTGTGGCACTACTCATATTGGTCTCTTGCTGAAGGCAAATTTCTTCATGTCTTCATTCACTGGAAGCATGTGCATTGTACAGGTGGTAAAAGACTACACTACAATGTCACAACGTGATTATTTCTGAGGTAAAACATAAGGAGCCCACAGCTAGTACGTGGGAAAACCCCAATTTACCACTATAATTTTAGTGTTTAATTATGTTTAGCACTGGGTCTTTATTTCAGTGATGTAACTAATTGTCACAAAGGAAGTGCTAAAGTCAAGCAAAAAGTATGAGAGGCCGTGTGGGACATTATTCAGAATTGCCATGCATGTGAAATGCACTCACACACACACACACACACACACACACACGTACGTGTGAAATACTTTCTCAAACACACGTTTTTGTACTTGAACAGGAAGGGATTTCACTTGAACCGGAAGGCAGAGAAGCAGAAACTAGCCCCCAATTTATTTTGTTTACTGGTGTATTTCTTGTTTTATTTTATTTATTGCTGTATGTCCTGTTTTATTTTGTTTACTGGTGTATTTCTTGTTTTATTTTATTTATTGCTGTAT
>JAPQRP010000005.1:34451482-34464867 GCA_037367295.1 Apogon hyalosoma | reverse complement strand
GCCAGAAAACTGTGGTATTAAGTCACCTTAAAGAAAAGTCTCACAAATAGACCATAAATAACTTGTTTTGGTTGTTTTTCCTTTCCCCTGACTCGTATAAAAATATTGTTTTACTAATATGCTGTCCTAATGAGTGTTTTCCCTGCAAAGAACAGACTTTCACAAACAGCATCCCAGGATCAGGCATTATAATGCATATATTCAACATTGTTTTGAAGGTGGAAGAGTCAGTAAAAAAATACGATTCACATTACATTTGTGTTGGTTCCAGGGAAACGTCACATTACTGTTTTAAGTTTTGGGATCTCCCACTCTGATGTGTTCCTCAGCAGAAGTAGACTCTAAAGTTTGATAAAAAAAAAAAAAAAACACTCTTCTGTATGAAGCAGAGATTGGCATTGTTTGTGTAAAAGACCCTGATTTTTGTCATTTGTTTAGATTAATAAAACCAACTTCAATCTTACTCACACAGTTCCCTCAGCACCTCATAAATCACTACCTGTTATCAAGAGCTGCTCGTACTGTGTCCAGCAGAGACACTGGGGTACACGAGCAAGGAGATTTGTAGGAGATTTGCAGAACTACCTGCAGACTTTGCACTCCTGCCAAGTCTCTGGTAGCAGCTTTTATTTTGAAAATACCAGTCAGCTGTTATCAACACTATTTTAGCAGAATGTGGAATTATTTCTGTTTTTTTGACAAATTAACATGACATTCACTGAAATTGACCTAAAACTACATTTAATCATCCTGCTTTAACTTTAGAGCCAATGAGACTAATAAATGTCACACCCAAAAGAGAAAATCTCATTATGCGTCTTTTGTATTTTGTGCTCATTATCTTTGCTCATCAGTAATCCCAAATGTATTACATGGGCAAAGTAAATTTTCCTGTTTTCTGCAGATAAAATGCACAATGGTCCATTTACTTATTTGCAACTGTCCTGGTAAAATAAGTTTACCCAAATCACAACACCTTTATCACCCCATTATTTGTGTTACCGATTTTACTTAAAATAGTCTGAATCTTACTCTGGCTTATTTCTTTCACCTCATTCTTTTTAAACCAGTGTTGTTGTATGGAAAGGATTGCCATAAATAATCACTTTAA
Organism: Apogon hyalosoma; assembly: GCA_037367295.1. Classification (NCBI taxonomy): domain Eukaryota; kingdom Metazoa; phylum Chordata; class Actinopteri; order Kurtiformes; family Apogonidae; genus Apogon; species Apogon hyalosoma. The sequence continues at coordinate 34,463,756 of JAPQRP010000005.1, read as the reverse complement.
AAGAAAGAGAATGAGCTAAAAACATCAAATATTGTATTTTTATTTAATTTAGACATGTTCATAACAGCCCAAAGCAATATTGACATATTTAATTCTCTTCTTTAGACGATATAAGAAATGACATTGTCTCACTGCTGATGTAGGTTACTTATCTGAAAAAAAAAAGCATATTTTACCAAAAAAAAAAAAAAAAAAGAAGCAGCAGCAGAGACCACATAAAGACCCAGTGAACATCCTTCTTCATATTGCACACAAATTTTGTTCAGCTTATTCTTTTTTAAGTGCACTATGTTGATGTTATAGATAAAAACTGATAGTTTACATCACACTTTGTTCAACGCACTATATACTGTCTTGTCTCTTAAGCGTATCGTATCAGTGTCATCATCCAACCCAGCATTAAGTGTTTGTTTTTTCCCCTTGTGTTTTGACCTGCTGTATGAACCTGAGCATTATGGATTTGTGGATGGTGTCATTGCACTGTATGTTTCTGATGGTGAAGGCAGGGGCCAGAGTGAAGGGCAGCTGCCAATGCTGGAACCTGTGTGACAGTTGTAAATGACTGGCCCGATCGGCTCCTTGTAGTAATTATCTAAATGGGCTCATTCAAAACCTCTTCATTGTGGAATCAGTTAATTAATTAGCTGTTTCAGTGACAGGATAATGGTGAGAGCATGCTAAATAGATTAGTCTGGAACTTGATTTATCGTTGCAAGGCCCCCCCACCCAACTCTGTTTATCACCACCTCTCACCCCCCCTTCTCTCTCTCTCACTGTGTTTTTCTCTTGTCTTTGTAGCATCTATAACAGCCACCCACCTACTCACTGAAAATCCCACGAAGAGATACAATGCTGCTGGGCTGATAAGGCAAAGGGATGTTGAACCAACACTGTTATTCAACATCCCATAAGTAAAGGAGGAAGTTCTGTCTAGAAGAACAGGTGTACAATGTGAGATTGAGCACATAAAGGCACAGGTAAGATGGTGCATGGAGAACATTTAATACTCTTTCTGTTAACAGGACAGTTGAATGAAGAACAGTGACAATTCTGTTGAATTTGCAGATCCCGATCATAGATATTTATCTTTCTAATGGGTGGACTTGTACCTATCTGATCTCATTCTTACCTTATCTAGTTTGCTTTTGAACTACAATTTTTATTAAAGAAAGTGTTGGACAACACTAGCAAATATTTGTTTTCTCCAAATAAAAGGTATCAGAGACCTTGATGATAGTTGTGCATAAAATAAAACAGATCCCATGGCTGATGCACTTTCAGTTTAACACAGTATGCATTAGACATATCAGCAGGAATTGATTCCTCTTACAGAGGACGCTAGGGCACAATTAGCCGGTAGGCCCCTATACTAACTCAATCTTCATTCCTCTCAGAGTGTACTGTATACATGTTTTCTTATTGTCTTCTAAATCCTTCTATCTCTGTAGAATATATACATTGTAAAGGCTTAGCTGAAATAATAGATGTCTAATGTTAGAGGGATTGAGCCAGACCCTCCTTAAGAGCCAAATATGATTCTTTATTGTAGTGGTGCATATTCCCAAACAGATTTTCCATTTCATTTGGAAAAAACAGCTTTTACAGTCACCCTGGTGCTTTTTGAGCATTTCTGGGAGGATTATGGGACTTGTAAACTGACCTGAGATATTCTATAGGTTGCAAAGGTCGTCATAATTTGGGAAGGTAATGCTTCATTGGTACCTAAGAACTGTACTTGACTTTGTTACCTGTTACTTGGCTCATTCAAGTGATGAAAAATACATTTCCTCCTTTTGTCCCTTTGATATTTCACCATGCAATCTACTAGTTCTGGTTTTGTGTGTCCAGCTTCCCATTATTTAAAAAAAAATCTTCACAATCTACAACAAAATGCTCTTGTGCTGACAAGAGCTAGTTCGAAGTTGATTTAATCCTTTAACATTACTGCAGTGCTCTTGAGCAAAGTACTCATCATTCAGATGCTGCTTACTGATGTACAGTGTATTATAAGACAGCTTCTAGTATTTCCGTGGTTGTTATAATGTTGATTGGAAACAGATGAAAAATGGCACCAAGAAGTGAACTTGGAAGAGATGGGTAACCGGCAAGTTACAAATATTTTTTTTTTTCATACACATATGTATTCTCACGAGGTGTCATATTTTCTTCTCTGCATTGTCAGAGCCGTGTTGCTCAAGTGGATTGAGTACAATGACCAGTCACCCACTTAATTATAATAAAAACTATTTGCAATTTCAAGTGCTCAGCACCTCCTATTTCAGTTTTTCCAACATTCACACCAGCAAATGAGTGTGTGTTTGCCTTTAAAATGAGTTGAACTGAACATAACTAAAATGAATTTAATTGAATTGAACTGAATCTGCTCAATGGTCTGATGCATTGTCAGAAATAATAAAAGAATAATCTTTAGAGTGTAACTTCATTTAAAAGCGTATAAATCATATACAACCACAGAATAATGCATGAGTGTGAGGCATTAAATACTCAACGATCATCTCTGGTTCCCTGTTTGCCCATTTACAATGTCATCTAAAACCAGACAGTTGAAGGTACTTGTATTTGAGTGACACTATGGGTCAACTCTTGGTCAACTCTTAAACTCTATCTAGAAAAAAATAAAATTCAAAATTAGTCCTGCTAATGTTTCATGTGTCAGTGGTGATAAGTACATAGAAATAAAAACACCCACACATCAGATTAGGACACAGTCACACGACGCACATGAAAAAAAAGATAATAAAATGTTCTTCAGTGAGGGGGAAAAAAGACAGACGTGGGTTGTCAGAGAGGTGTTGGTGGGGGGGTAGGATTATTGAGACACAGAAAGAGTGTGTAAAAAAGAGAAGGTGTTATTGAGAGCACTGGAATCACTTGATTAATCAAGAAAGAGAGGCAGAGCTCTCTCCTGCCGATGTCCAATCAAAGCTGGAGCAGCTCTGGGCGCTGCACGGCGGGCCAAATCCTCTTGTTGCTCCACCAGGAGCATGAAAGCCAGGAGGGGAGTCTCCTTTTGTCCACACAAAGGCAACCCTAACGCGCTTTCACTGCGACAAGGAATGGGAGGGCTGTTTTGGGGGGGCTGAAAAACAGCCAACAAGAGGTGCGAATAAGATGCCCATTCATCTCCTGAGCTTTACACTAATTCCCCCGACCGTCTCCTTTTCTTTCCTTCGTCTGCTCTGCCACAAAACAACAAACAGCGAGAGGGAGTGAAAACACTAGGATCTAGGGGGCTTAGAGCAGACGTGTAATCCCTGCCACTTCTGACCCTTCATCGGTGTGTAAGTCCCTGACCTCCCCATTGAGGGGCCGGGATGTGTGACTAAAGTATGAGTGACCCTCCCGCACACACATTTGCACTCATACACACACCCTGTTGCCCCCAACACAGCCCCATCCTCACACACCCCACACTTCAAGCCTTTTAAAAAGCTGAGCTAAGGAATTCAGGCTTTGGAACACCTCTGCAGCACTGAAAGGAGTGAGTCTGTGAGGAGTCTATAAGTAGGGCCAGGCCTGATCGTGTTTCTTTTCTCTCGCCATTTAATTCGTCTTTAGAGGCCATCTCGTTAACACGATCTTCCCTCGCTTTTTTCTTACCTCCATCCCCTCACAGAAAGACTCCCTCCCCTCTCCATCTTGCCCAACTTCAAAGGTCTCTGCCAGCCGAGGAAAGAAAGTCACCTCTTTCTTCCATTCAGCCTCTCTCGTCTCTTCTTGTGCTCCTCTTTTCTTACACTGGCTTTCTTTTTCTCTCTTCTCCTCGCTTCTTCCTTAAAGCGGCCGACGAGAAATCATCTCACTTTCTGCCGCTGCTTTGCATTTGAAAAAAGGAGTAATTAGCCAAAGGCTATGAGAGGGGGGAAGCGAGCTGAGTGAAGGAGGCAAAGAAGAGGGAAAAGAGAAGAAGACGACGAAGAAGAAGCTCTCTACTTGCTCTCTGCATCCCCTGTTTGCCATCAAAGCCAAAGGCCAGGTCCACTGTGGTCCACACACATCCTCTGGTACCGGTTTGTAATGGTTCAAGGACAGTCAGCTCTGATCTGATCTGGAGTGATGGGTCTAAGGGTTAACACAGTCATGGATAGGGTCCTATGGATATGCCAGTGATGATGTATGCTGAAGTTTTAAAAGCCCCGAGAAGATATTAAAACTACACCTCAAAATTCCTAACAGTATCAACATTCAGTCCAATGAAGGAAATATTCTTTGTGTGATGCAAAACTAAAAATGACAGCACTGGTTGTTACAGCAAATGCCAAATAAAAACAGCAATACCATAAACTCTAGCTGGACAAGTGATGAGATACAATGGACTAGTCTGTCAAATGGGAATTCACTGTTTGATTCATATTTCCAACCAAAACCCAATATACCTTTCACTTTACTATGACCAGTGTCTTGTCTTGAAAATAAAACAAAATATTTATAACTATACACATTTTCTTCGGGTGTCAGTTTTTTGTCTCAGTCTGGTCTGAAAGATGTCCAGGTCATGCCATGGCAATGGTTTGGTTAGGTCTGAGTAACTTAATTAGGGATTAGAAAACAGGAGCAGGGAAGGTCTAAAACAAGAAGGAGGTAAATTCAACACAGCATGAAATGGAAAAATCATGGTCCTCTATGTGTTACAACATAAACTTCTGTTTTCTGCCGTAACCACCCCAACCACAGCCTCCTCTGATTGTTGCTCTATCACCTAGCTCATGTCACTCACCTGCTTACTTTCAGCTTACATTGCAGCCCAAGCACCACCAAACATCAGTATATGATAATAACAGCATGAACCCTAATTTCTGTGTAGAGCACTTGAGATAAATTCTTCATGAAAATCCAATGGGTGATCGTCATATCCACTTTTAAGTGATTCTCTTAACACACAGGTGTCAAACATATGGCCCACGGACCAAAACTGGCCCGCCAAATCTGGCCCGTGGGAGGAATTTGTGAAGTGCAAAAATTACACTGAAGACATTAACAATCAGTTTTGTTCAGGGGACACATACAGACCAATATGATCTCAAGTGGGTCAGACCAGTAAAATACTATCATAATAACTTATAAATAATGACAAATACAAAATTTTCTCTGTTTTCGTGTAAAAAAGGTAAATTTACATGAAAATGCTTGCATTTACAAACTATCCTTTCACAAGAAATGTAAATAACCTCAACAAAATATGAACCATCTGAAATGTTGTAAGAGAAGTAAGTGCAATTTTAACAATATTCTGCCTGTTGCTAAATGTTTTGTGTATTTTTAGATCCACTGTGATCTTCAAGTTGTAGCCTAGTGCACGTGTGTAAATGATAAGCATATGAAAATTGCAGTTATTTATTTTTTTTAACATTTCAGGTTGTTTATGTTATTGACATTTTTTTAGGAAACTTTGTTGATGTAAACATTTTCATAATGTAATTAGACTTTTTTTTTATTGTTATTTTACTGGCCCACTTCAGATCATATTAGGCTAAATGTGGTCCCTGGAATAAAATGAATTTGACACCCTGTCTTAACATCAAGAGTTGATGGCTGTCAACGCTAAACCCTAATGTAAACTCAACAAAACAAGCATGTGCATAAGTTACATATTGTACCTTTAACCAAAGTATGCTGAGATTCTGCGGATCTCTTTTTTTCTTTTTTTTTTTCTTCCATGAGCCCAAATAAGCTGTTTTTAAGGTGAAACAGGATTTTTTTAGAGGCAGCATTTCAGGTTGACATTTCATACAAAAAGATTTTAATAGTAGCTACGATATGAAGGTAACTATTTATAACCAAAATAAAAATAATAATAGAAAAAAATAAGTTACATGCCTGGATTATACGGTGCCATTCTGTCCGAACAATGTTCTAAAAACGAAATCCTATCAGAGTTATCTCACTTGAGTATATTTCATTTTCAGGACCCGGTGCAGTCCCTGTGGTGTTGCTTCAATTCATTCACTGTGACAGTCTATTTCAATAATCTACATGCGTATAGCCATAAGGCAGAGATAGGCTCAACCCAAGCATATCTAAAGGTGCAGTGTAATCCTGTAATATGCAGAGTAGTGAGGAAAATTCATTCTCCCCTCACGCCCATCGGGGTCTTAAGCCCCCTGATGCAGCTGATAAGGATCCAGTGTTATCTCCACAACACAGAACAATTTAACACACTCACCCCGGCACTCCCACACACACACACACACACACACACACACACACACACACACACACACATCCATGCATGTAAAACTAGAAATCAACCCTGTGACCACCTTCAGCCCATACAATCACATTTGCACACAGCTGCTTCACGTCAAAAGGACTATTCAAATGCACACTGACTGACCAGTTCACTCTCATTTTCTCAATGCCTACCACTCTGAATCGTAGCATTTCTACACGACACACACAAATGAGTCACTTCCTGTGACTTTCTCCCCCCTCATTTACCCTCTTACCATAGATTTATCAATGTAAAATACCACAGTGACAGACACACTGAAAGCTGATGTCACTGCAGATGTAAGAGCAGAGAGGCGACCCTGGAGACCAGAGGGCTTATCCAGAGGAGAAGATCAGGGGATGTATGCATGTTGGTTTAGTCTGGCTTTCACTGTTTGTATTGTCTGATTTGGTTGCTGTTGTTTACTTAAGCTTATATCATTGTTTTTTGTCTGCTCTAAACTTCTTTGCAGCTCTGAATCTGTGTGAATCGTTTCGCCTCACCTGTCTTAAGCATTTTAAGGATACTGTACCACTCAGCTCTCAGCTTGCACTCTGCTGATGTTTACCTGAATGAAGCTTTTGTTTTTGTTTATTCCAGCAGCTTTAAAATTTCAGCGATGATTCTCCCTGCTTGTGCCTAAATCAATATTCCGTCTGTGGTTTGTTTTCTGGATCCAGTGTCGACATAATTTGGCACGTGAGCGAGGATGACTGTTGATCCTTGCTATGGCACATATGGGCCTACAGTGTTAATTCTTAGCACTGTAGATTCTGCGCTGTTTATTGTGTCCGGTGTTGACTCAGGGGAGGCGTTGCTTGTTGATTCGGTTGTGTACATCTGCTGTCAGGGCCCCCAGTGGTGGCCTGCTAAACGGGAAGAGCCTGCCTGGCAGAGCAGGGTTGTTTGTCTGCTTCCAAACATATTGATCTCCTGCAGAAGGGAAAACATTAGCGATAGCGTCTGCACAGGCTGGGCTGGAGGTGGGTAAATAGCTTTGTCAGGTCTGGCGAGCCTTCTCTGCCTTGTAGGAAATGAATAGCAGGTGTATTTGCTGAGTGTTTGCAGGAGGGAATCTCCTACCAGGCTGACAAGGCGGACAGAATGATGGGATGTCACAGCAGATCCTCACCCCTTTTTGGTTGTTAATATGCACTTTAAGAGAAGAGGCTTTGACGGCATTTCCCAACAAGAACATGCATGACTGACTTTTGGGGTTTATCCTTTCTTTTTCAGTTGAATAACATAACCTAACATAAAATACTCATAGTTTAATCTTTTAAACTGACAATTAAAGCTGCATTTAGTGGAAACTGGGCCTGGACCCCTACTGTTGGAATACTCCTTCAGCAGGTGGAACATCTGGGTCTCAGTTCTAATATTCAAGCATTCAGTCTTTTTAATTATACAGTGGCGAGCAATAAGGTAATTGTGTAAAAGGTCATGCTATCTTTAATGCTAAACAGGAGCTGGTGTGTTCTGATACACACAATACCATCGCTGTTAAAATGGGAATGTTATCTTCAGCCCAGCAGCATCATGGGACATTAGCATTACTGTGGCTACGGTAACAGTCTCTTTAACTCTCTTTTTAGTGATTCTTTAGACTGTAAACACAAAAACTGAAAGTCTGTTCACTTAAACCTGCAAAACATTGTACAAAGTATTTGAATGCTATTATAAAGTCATGTTCATATCACATTCAGCTGCAGACGTCTGTGAGGGAGACCATGTCCCTGTTTACGTATCAACAAGATATGGACATTAGTGAAACTGTTCCGCTCATTTTGTCACACTATGTTGTTCTATTTTATCACCTCTACTGTTGACTTTATCATGTTATGTGTTATGCAAATGTATGTTGGATTGTCAAACCCATGACACTAAGAGTGAATTCACTGCAACGCTGGTAATATATAAAGATAAATGAGCTGATATCATTCCACTACAGGGTGGAAAAGAGATGTCAAAATATCATTGTTACGGGAGCTGCCATATTGCTTCCGTGATGAGCCATGGATAAGCAGAGTAGCATTTATCATAATCTTAACAGTGATTTATATTAAATCCCACTCATCTATCTATGAGATTGGTCATCTTCACCCTGTGGTGTCACATGCTTGAGTTTCTTCCTTCTGTAAACAGGGTCTAGATAAGGTTCAAAGGTCTTTACTCTGAACTTTAAGAAAGACAATATGATGAAAGGTACTAATATAAATTTTCCTAATGAATAAATAAATAAATCACTGAAGCTATAATTTCTTTCTCTGACAGTTTTAATCTATGTCTTTCCAGTGTAAAGTGTAAAAATATCAACTATCAATGCATGATTGCTAATGACTAACATTGTCTTTGCCCATCACTTACATTTAATCGTCAACACACAAACACACACAGACCGACAGAAAAAGAGAAGGAATCCAGGATATGAATATTTAACAGTAGCCTCTCGCCGCATAGAGCCTGCCAGTCATTGTCAAATAGGACTTAATCTTTTCAATTTCTGGGTGCAAATATTCACACTGGCCACTGTTTGTTGCCCAGATTAATGAGGCTCTCTGCCCATAATCCTCTGCTGCTAATTCAAGTGGCCGCCAGTGTGGTTAGCCAGGGGAGGACGAGATGCTGAGAACACATACACAGCCGAGATTATTTCCGCCCCTCCGTGTCTCTTGCTCCCTCTCCTCTTTTCCTGCCCTGCCTCGGTACTTTGTGTTGTCTAATTCACCTCCGATACTCCTTGTTTGTACATAACTGACCAATGAAAAAGCTTGTAAATTTACAGAGCAGATGAATGTAAAAAGTATAAGTAGGTTATTTCAACTTGTAAAAAAAAAAAAAAAACGTGATGAAAATACATATCTGGCAATATGTCTGCGATCAGAAAATCATTCCTATCTTGTTTGTTTACATCTTGTAATTATCTTTTTGTTGATGTAACCACTGGTAATTAAGCTGCTTTTTAACCCGGTGAGCCTTAAAGAAGTACACGACAGCAAACCCATTTCTGAATAATTTTGACAAACACCTCCAGTAGTGGAAAATGTGCTGAATTCTTTTACAGTATTTTCATGGAAAGGCCATGGCACTGAACATTTCTGGCATACAGATGGAGGCAACAACCTCTGAATAGATGATTGGAGACCTTTTTTGTCAGATATTTGTTTGTGTGGAGTCTTTATTGGTGGATGTAATAAATGTGTTTTTTTCCGTCTTCCTTGTCCTTTTGATCTTGTTTTGCTGAGAAGTGAAACATTACTTTGATTAGAAAGTTCATGTTCTCAGCTCCTGGTAGTTGGACTTCTTTACCATGTGTCTGTCCATCAACTTGTAATAACTACACTAGAATATATTATTATTTACATTAAAAGTCCAAAATCCACACAGTAAATCCACAACACCAGTCACTGATGATGAAAATCATTGGTTTTTAAAATTCAAAGCATTAGTTAAACAATATCAAATTACTCTAACATACACACTATGCATTGCAACATGCTTATACATATTTTTTAGCATGTGTGGATTGAATACATTTTTTTAAATCTCTAAGTGAATATCATGCTGGATTTCCAAGTTTGCCTCAGTTAAGTGTTACTGTTGTATATTTCTGCAAACCAGATACAACCTGTTTCTGAAGCAAAAAAAGATACACTTTTGTCTTGGTACAGTTATAATGCTTTAAAATGTGTTTTTGCCATTTCTATTGACTGGAATGACACTATAATAACTACTGTGTCTTCAGAAACAACAGCATCAACTGTTTATTCTTTGCTAGCTGGAGCTTATAGAGTAGCTCTGACGTCTATGTTCCCAAAGCTTCTATGGCATATGCTTTTATTGCAGTCTTATCCCAATCTTCAATAAATATTTAGCTGCTGATTTGATTTTATTTGCTGGTAGTGATTAAAGGTGCAATATGTAAGATTCATGTGTTTACTTGACCTTTGTGTTGCAGTCTGTGTTGTGTTGGAACACAGTGTTGACATTAGCCAACTCCATTTATAAGCTACTGATAGCTCAAGAAAAGCATTGAAGTACTTCTCAGCATTGAAGCTGAGAAAGCATCAGCGTTTTTGCAGAGAATTCAACCTGGTTCCTCTAAACAGAGATCAGAGTACAGGCTGCTGTCATAAACATGGGTAACTGAGACATTTACTCATGATGATCAAGAATACAGAAGCATGTATTTCTTCATTTATTTTACACATTGAACATATATATGTGTGTGTGTGTGTGTGTGTGTGTATAAGTGTGGGTGTGTGTGTGTTTGTACTCATCAAATAAATGTAAATATTCATCCCAACTAAGAGGCAAGTGCTTCAGCTCCAAGATGAGGCTACTGTTGAGATATCTTAAAGTTGTAATACCACTGACGGCTGTTAGAATCGGCTCCATGTGGCTCCAAAAATACACAAGGAATTTTTCCAAGAGTCAGTCCAGTCTTATTCATTTTATTCGTACCCATCCAAAAATGAAAATGACAGGTCTGTATGACTGTTTACCTTCCTCCCAATGCACACTTTTCCTGACACATTGTAGTTGAGGTTAGCAGGTTCCACTAACAAGACTGTAAAATATCTTTGTAATTCAGCCCTTTGTGAAGTTTACTGCTTTAAGCTAAAAAGCCTACATGGTGGCAGCCAACCACAAACTCCTGGCTTTAAAATGGCAATTCAGAAACTAGTGTGTTAGGTGCACTAATTATATACAGTCTATGTTCTCAACACAACACTGTGCACAGTGCCACCGTTGTTCACTGAGGTTTATATCAGAGCGTAAACGCCTGTCAGATGCTGATACTGCTAGTGCCAAACCAGATATAGCTGGCTGACCCTCCTGAATCCTAATCTTTCCTTAGGGTGTCTAAGATGGGATCAAAGGTCAACGTAACACATTTTCCTCACTCCTCCTACCTTGGAGGTGTAAAAGGTTTCCCCAGTCAAACATTTCCATCCCTTTATTTTTTCCTCTGGTTTCTCTTCTAGAGGGAAGCCTCCTCTTCTGGTTGCTAACCAGATCTCTTTAACTAAAAGCACCTTCAATCCATCGCTTGGTCCATTAGTGCTGCCAGATGGGGGAGGTTGGGTCCTGGCGGCTGTGTGCGACCCTACTCTGATTAATAGAGTAGGTGAGGGCAAAGGTGCGATGCACACCCCCATTCATTACCTCATTAGGATGGCCCACTGCAAAAGGTGATCTCCCTCATTATACCTCAATGACAGGGGCTGAACTCAGCACAGTATGAGCCATCCAGTCGGGCTTTTACTCTTTACACTACTCAGGTCCCATCCACCTGTCTTTTTTCCACCATTCCATAAAAAGTCACACCACTTTACCCGGCGGTTGACTGCAGGAGGAAACTCAACCTGATGAATACTTATGTACCGGGACTTCTGACTCCTGCTCACCCAGAGATGAATGGTCCAGTTGTCTATTCACATGTTGGCTTACATAGGATACAGTATCAAACATGTATGCAAAGGCCTGCATGCGTTTATTTGGATGGAGTATCATGTGAGGTTTAATACTCACGTGGTGATAGACGAGTGTAGTTGTTTGATTAAGTCATTTTTTTCTGGGTAATTGAGAAGGTTATATTTGTTAGTCAAGACTCCTGCCATGCTTGTTTTCCCTGATTATAGCTTCCCATTCTGCACGTCCTTCTAATAAGAACACATTTATTCACATGAGTGCAGGTTCCTATTGAGCAGGCGCGCTTCACACAAAAGTAATTCCATGCATATCTTTGGAAATAAGTTCCCTGTGGTTTTAAATAAAGATGAATTTAAAAAGGAAATGCTGAAAATGTAGGCGAAAAAAAACTGTTTTGTAGTTATAAAACCGTTAACAGGTGCTTGCATTCTAAATCAGATGAAGTGTACTGTACTGCAAACTCAGTGACTTTATTTGGTTCATTTTAATGACAGAGCTGACAACATTTTTATTGTTTTTATTTCGTTATATATTATTCTTATTTTCATTAGTAGTGGTACAAATACACGCCTATGCCATAAGGCTTTATTGTTTCACACATATACA
>JAPQRP010000005.1:34422841-34434347 GCA_037367295.1 Apogon hyalosoma | reverse complement strand
TCCATCCATCCATCCATCCATCCATGTGGGGGCACCAGCCTGAGTAGGGAGGCCCAGACTTCCCTCTCCCTGGCCACTTCCTCTAGTTCTTATATTTTTTTTGCATTATTTTACTGAATATTGCAAATCTTTATAAGCAGAACATAATTAGGATTCTATACAAAACTTTTCAGGTTTGTGATGTAAAACTTTGTGAGATGCATAAAATAGAGACGTGAAAAGGAAAAGGAAAAGGAAAACAAGACCTGAAATGTACCTTAAAGGCAAAATGTTACAGATGGAAAATGAATGCATGTATCTGGAGGAGTTGAAATTGTGGAGTGGCTGCTGGAAAAGATGCAGAGTGGAGTGTGTAGTTCAGGAAATAGTGAGAGCCCAGAGAGTCAGAGGAGACGGTTTGGGCTGGAAGCTGCACCAGACATGACAGAGATTCAGGCAACAAGGCTGCTGAGCACAGGACCTGGCTAGGCTGCAGGGAGGGTGGAATCTCATTTTGGAGTTTCTCATCCAAGTCCAGAAGTTTCAGCAGGGGAATCCATCGAGGTGCACGCATGGCTGCGGGCTGAATGAGTGAGGGAGATGAATGCAGTGTGCAAAAGGCGGGAGAACTGAGGTGGAGAGGTGTGGAGTTGTTTATACACTCAAATGAGGCTGTTGGAGACTGAATGGTTGGAAATTGGACATGATCAATTTCACCACTTAGGTAGAGGTGGAGCTGTGTAAAACTGCTGTGGGGTTTTTTATGTATATTTCTAGTCTAACCTCATCTATTCCTTTGCCCCTCCACAGAATACCAAGGAGACTACTACGGACCAGGAACTAACTACGACTTCTTCCCACATGGTCCCCCCTCCTCACAGGCTCAGTCTCCAGCTGAGTCACCCTACATCTTAGGCTCTGGGCCTGGAGCCATGGAGGGCTCAGGCCCCCACCCTGCAGATGACCAAAGGTTCACGGACATGATCTCCCACGCAGAAACCCCTAGTCCAGAGCCAGGCTTACCTAGCTCCCTCCAAGCTGTCCCAGGTGAAGCATATGGAGGCGGACCTAGTCCTCCTTTCTCCTTGGCCAGTAACTCCAGCTACAGTGCTCCCATGTCCCACCAAGGCCAGGAGATGGGAGAAACCACAGCTTGGTAAAGGACCATTCTTGGGCTGAATTCAGGCCCATCTAATTCAGGAGATGAACTGAGAAAACCTCACCTTGTGGAGTGAGACGTACTGCTGAGATTTCTATGGAGGACTTTTTAAAATCACGCGCTGATTTTCACAATTGATGAACTGCGACTTTGAGACAGAGTCACATTAACAGAGGCGGAGAATGGGATAGCTTCCTCGAAAAGTGATGTTTGGTGCCCAGTGGACACTCCAAAGCGCATCCCCTCCTGGATTACCAGACTTGAAATGTAACAAAATCTGTTGCGATTACATCCAGCAAAAATGCTTCTCGCCTTCCCCTTGATGTTCACGAAGGTATCTTCTAATGCTCTAGTAACACATTAGAGAGAAATGCCAAAGGGGACATTTTTTTTCTTAATTTCTCACTGCATTTTTTTTTTAAAAACATTGCTTCAAAGCAATATTTTTATTCTGTTGCTCTATATCTGTCTTTATGGCTAAGGTACCACTCTATCCTCAATATTATAAAGACAAAGGACTAGGTTTTAATACATGCTTTAATGTTCATATACAAATCCATGAGGCAATCAGGATGGGATGTGTTTAGTCAGAACATTTTAACATTTTCTCCTCTGTTTTATGCCAATTTAAAGGATGCTGCTTTATAGAAACTGGACACAAACACACTGTCTCTCGTGAGTTCCTTTTGCACAAATCTCAGCTATAACTCTGTTAATGTACAAAATAGATTCTTGATCATACCCTAAATGAAGGATGTCTATACCTTTATTCAAAACACAGACACAATTATACAAGACACTTGTACTCACTGACAGAAACACACACACACACACAAATCTCACACCCATCCAGGCGGCCCTGATAGTTCTGCTCCGCACACTGCTTCACCTGACCTTCCTTTTGTTACTGTCCCTTTTAAAAAACATGTTTTAATGAAAATGATTTTCAAAAGAACATTGAACCCATAATGGAGAATCTCCTTCAACAGCTGAGGTCTCCTTCCTCTAAAGAGAGAAAACAAAAGAGGGGGCAGACAACATCTGTGACATTACCACTGCCTGCTCTGAAGCACTCGTTGCCATCTAGTGGCCATGTTTTTAACAGACACAAAATGAAACATAGCGCAAAGCAGCAGAGGCTTGGGTGTGCACCTGAAAATCTTTGCACTGCAGTGGACATGTTCTTTATTTTCTAAATTATTCAAATAGATTACTCCAAAGTTTCAGGGTCAGGGCTTCCATCTGAAGAATCAGTCTTTGTGGAGCGGCATTAAAGGAAACAATATGTCCTCATTGTACTGCTACGAAAAGGAGATATACAACCGAGCTAGCTGATATTATTCAATACAAAAACTTTCCCAAGTCCTTTTTCAATTCAATTTTGTCTTTGCTCTTTCAGCTCTGATACAAAACATTTCTTTCACTGAACGTCTAACGCTTGTAATACTGTTTGTCATCATGAGTTAGCTCTACTTTACATATTATTTCGAGGTCATTTCCAATTTCTTTGGACATTGTATAAGATCTAGAAAGATATGTGTCTTATTTCTGGTTTAATGAGATATTCTTGGATACAACAGTGAGTGTGTATGTGGACCTGTATGTGTGTGAGCGTGCCTGAATGTTTGGGGGGTGTGTTTATGCTTGCATATGTGAGTTTGTGTGTGTGCACATGTGCACATTTAACAAGGGGAAAAGGGGTAAGGCTGTATTATTTCTATGTAAATAGCACTGGTAATAAAAAAAACTTCTCTTACAACTTGAAGAAATGGTTTTATTCTTAAATATTATCATTCATCTTAGATGTGTCTCTTTGTATGATTAACATTTATCTGGGAAATACGGCTTTTTTTTATTATCTGACTACCTTTATTGAATAGGTATTAGACTAAATGTACTGTATCATGAACTGAAATACATGAGGCAATGATCAGCGTTATTTTATAATAAACTATTCAAAAAATAAAACGGGTAGTGTAATTACCCCAACTATTGTCAGTTATAAAATAGTGTCTGCTAGTTATGTATTTATTCATATTCATTAAATGGTTTGTTATGGTTTTGGAGATTAATCAGAAGAAAATCCACATGCTTTGGATAATTTTGAACAACACAAATCAGCAACAAGCAGAAAAAAGATACTGTTAAGTCAGTAATGTAACCGGTTCATTTCTTTAGTTTTATATTTGCTACACTCTCAGTCAAGTAAAGTCCAATTTTCACTTAATGTTTTGGCTTTGTTTCAGTACTCCTGGGGGAAATGTAATTCTTTTTTAGTGGCTAAATGCTTCAACATGTTCCCAAACTATTTGATAGCCCTTTGGTGCTGGGTAGGTTGTGGACACTTGAGCTTTTTTCTCAAAGTAGCTGAATGATGTTTGGAAAATGAGGCTTATGATAATAATTAAAAGACCAAGCAGTAAGAAAATGCTTCCAAACGGTGAGAAAAAAAAAGTTGAATCAGCTGATAATTCTCATTGTGTTCATCATACAAACAGGTTTTACGTGAATGTAGTCATTTAATTTATTTACAGTCAGTTATACACCTACAGGTTTGAGTAAAGTTTGGACTAATGTGTGGTCGAGTATTTGAGCATTTGAACAGAAAGCATTTAATGTGTAGTGGAAGCACACTTATAATTAACAAAGCATAAATCAAGAATTGTCTTGGATTGCCTTTAAAGTGGTAACACAGGTGAAGTCATCACTATTCCTAAGGCCCCCGAGCACAAACACAGCTTTAGAAATTCCCTGTATGCATGAAACTGACTTCAAACCAATGCTTATGGGCAGCCCTGTCCCTCTCCAGGTTCCTCTGACCCCCCACCTCCTCATCCCCTTATTCTCCTCTTTATCCCCTTCTCTCGTTCCAGATCTCCCCCTTTCGCTGTGGGGCCAGGTGGGCAGACGCGGCCCAGGTCTGCAGTAATTTTCCCCCTGACTGATTTTAATGTAAAGGGTAATGTGAGAGGAGATAGGCAGACATGGTGTGTGTATAGGCCTGTATATTCACTCACACTCACACAGAGGCGGATGTGGTCCTCAGCGTCAACCAGTCCATTACCAAGAAGCTCTACATCCTCTTTATTTATTTCTTCTTTGCTCCCTCTGTTTACTCTCTGGAGTATTTTCTTCAATTCTGGTTTTTATCACTTCATCTCTTCAGCTCTGCTTCTCCAGCCGAGCAAAACATACACACGCACGGAAAGAGAGTGAGAAAGGAGGCAGGTTATTGGAATTAGTCTATACTCTGCAAGGGTCCATAAACAAATCAGTGGTAGGCCTGTATTCACACGCACACAAACAAATACACACATAAACACGCTCACATGTGTACAGAAATGTGCACCGGAACCTTAGCACCAGTAAACCTCTATGAAACACCCTCAGTAACCTTCACCTTCCTTTCACCCAGTAGCATCTGGTTATCACTCCCACACACACACACACACACACACACACGCACACACGCACACACACACACACACACGCACACACGCACACATGCTCACACACACACACACACACACACACACACACACACCAATCCCATTAACATCAGTACTTTTGTAATGGATGTGTTTGTGGTGCTGCTGTGGGAGAGAGGAGAGACCTGGAGTAGCTGTTATAAATCACTCACTTGTTTCCCCTCCCCCTAACACACACAAAAACACACCGTTTTTTCCACATATACACAATTTTTTGTGCCAAATAGCATTGTGAGGACACTCATTGGCCCAATGCTTTTCTGAGCCCATAGTCATCACAGTTTAGCCTAACCCTAACCTAAACTAAATTCTGACCCTTCAACAGTTCAGTAGTGAAGTTGCAGATTACAACCATCTGAATACCACCCCCTCACCTACAGAGGCTGCAGTAAACGCCTCCCTTGTTACAGCTGGTGTTTGTTTTATTCACTCAGGCTTTCTAGTGAAGCGGACATTAACTCAGGTCCATATTCAAATAAAGGTGATGGTAATACACCTTATCACTGGTTAGCAATTACAATGAAAAAAAAAAAAAAAAAGACAAGGATGGCTGTAACCAAGCTGAGGCAACACAATGATTTGTATTATGTGGTTATACACTAATGTAAACAAATTCTGAATATCATTCTTCATTTTTGCAAATAGATCCACTTATAGCCTCTGTAATCTTAAAAAGCAAATTGAAAGTGCATCCAAAAGTGAAAAATGATCAAAATGTCCTCACTTTGTACATGAGGTCTTCATGTCTGTGGTCAAAACTTCACACTGGTCCTCAAAAAGGCTTCATGAAAGACCAAGCATTCATGCATGTGTGTTTTTGCACTTTTAAGCAGATTTCCACTGAATTGCATTTATTTTGTTGAGAAAAGCCATAATCATCACTACAGCATGCCTAACCCTAACAACACAAACTTACTGATTTTGTTTGCATGCACACAATATTTATCTTTGCCCTTATTCTGATAGGTGTTCCCAATAAACTGTTCCCATGGTGATGAAAATGAATATTCCACCAATATTCGTGTTAATGCGCAGCTGATTAATAATAAGATTTCCCCTGTTTTTCACCTGTGGCAGGTAACATTGCACTGTTCTTGAAAAATTCAGTTTTGAATATTTGCTCATATCCAGAAACTTATTGATATCTTTTTTCATAATATAAGTGTGTTTCTCCTTTTGACCAGATGTGTAGGCCTACTTTTGTGTTCCATGTCTACCAAAAATGATCTTTGTCTCTAATCCACCTGTTCATAAATAGGGGTTGGGTGTTGCAACCTGCAGTCAGATGCACAAACTACAAACATTTTCCAAAGAATCTTCATAAAGCTAAAATAGTATCCATATATCCCACATGTCTTAATCAGAAAACACCCCATTTGGAGAAAGGTCTAATTCAAAATATTCGATTGGAATATGCTGTTAACATTACACCTGACAATTCAGAATATTATCATATAAGGGGAGTATTGATGTGCATGAAAAACACACAGAATGACTGACATGGAAGGGGTCAGCTTTAGGTTTACATCCCCATGATGTGAAAAGAACATGAACTCACACAGGCGTTCTATTGGCTCTCTACATGGGGCTCCCATTCACTAACTCTGCAAACATACTCACACACATACATGCATGCAGAGCTGTTTTCTCCCCCTCCCCTCTCTTTATCGCCTGGGGTGGGGAAATCCTATTACCCTATGAAGAGGAGAACACATCATTAATTATACTCACATACTCCTTTACACACACAAATATGTCTATATGCCAGGCTCAATCGCTGCACACACTCACTCACTGAGATCACAGCAACTTGTCTGACAAAAACCTCTAAAATAAGCTGTATCATGCAACAATGTTTTTTCTATATTTCTCTGCCAGCTACACTTTGACAGGTGACATTAGAGCTGTGTTGGTTTATCTGACGGCACACACACATACACAAACACAGATCTCTATTCCAGCAAGGAATATGTCAGAATCTGAGCGAGAGAGCAAAGTTACGATTGCCGAAAGAGATTTCTAGCAACATGGACAGACAGATCAGGGACTGTCAGGGTGTCACCCTCAGATTTATCCAGAGCTTCAACAGCCTTTTCAAGGTTTACTAGATAGATGGATGCTGTAAAGTGATACATGCACACTATAAAATGAACAGAGAACAAGTAAGCCATGCATAGCCTGGCTGTCAGGAGGAGTGTTTATGCACCCAGGTGGGTACCTTAAGGATGCTTTAAGTCACAGCTGTCCAGGAAAAAGCAGAACAACATCCCTTCAGTTGAGTGAAGGCACAAAAAAATCTGATGATCCAAGACAACTGAGCTAATCATTAATTATATATGGAAGTAGCAGTAGGACATGAAATGAATATTTCACAACAACATAACAGAGTAATGGTATATCAATGCAGATCCAGAGCAGGATATTTTACAATTTAACAAAGTCTGCCAAACCTTTCAGCTACTGTATCAACACCTTCTTTTCAATACCACTTTCCTTCATTTTCAGTCCCTCCCAGTCAAATCTGTCAGTGACAATGTGGCAGTGTGTTTGACAGGAATGTGACTAAGACAAAAGAGAACGAACCTTTACAGTGTTGGGGAGTATGTGACAGCACACACACACACACGCACACACACACACACACACACACACACACACACACACACACACACACACACACACACACACACACACACACACACACAGCAGCCTCCCACTGGCATACAACCACAGCGCCATCAAGTGGATTCACATCGCCTCTGCGTAGACGATGGATTTATTGCATTAATACTAGATATCGCTTTGTACTGTTACAAGTAGGAGCTTTTGGTTCAGAGCCACTGTTCAAATGACATCAGTTTAAGCCAAACAACAATAATCTGTATTCATCTATCAAAGACTGATCCAATTCACACCTGGATTATATTTGAAGTGTCCTATTTTGATGCAGCAAAGTCAAACACTATTAAGAACTGGGTTTGTATCAAGGTCAGGGAATTAAAAAAATGTTAAGAAAAACAGTGTTTTTATTCATTGATGAGAGTAATGATGCCAAACCATTATTAATTTGAAAGAAACTGTTAAGCAAAAGCATTTATTAATAAAGGCTGGAACTGTGATCTTTTCTTTGTTTGTTTGACAGGTTGTATGCAGTATTTTGTCATAAGTGCATGTCTTCTCTTTTCACTCAGCTCTTCAGCCAGTGTATAAAATGAACACAGGACACTGTGTTAACCACTGTCTACATTCAGTAATGAAATTCCACAATCTCTTGTAACATTCTTTTTTTTTTTTTTTAACTGTACATCTAAAAGGTTAAAGACAGTTTTAAAAGTCAATATTATCTTTAAAGAGGGTAAATTTGTCCTGTAGGTATTCTTACAACTAGAAAAGCAACTTTTACAGAACTATTAGATATTTACATACCTTATATTAGGATATATTTTTAAGGGAGATTTGCAAAACACTTGCAAAGATCAAGGCAGGGTTACATGAGAGTATGGAGAGTAGAAACAATATGTAGAAATAAAGGAGCACATGGTGTTTGTGCAGTTTGTATGTGGGTTGGTTTGAGAGCCCTTATCCAATGCTTGATGTTATTTTGGAGGGAATTGTTTGAGTCTGAAGTGTATTACATTGATGTATTGCTTCATTGTTTCTGTAGAGAGAAAAAAAATTGTGATGTGTGCTGCTGTAAGTATGATAAAACAAATTATAACAAAGTATATAAAAAAAAGAATTAAAAAAAGATGACCAACCTTTGTTAAAATAAAGTGTGCATGCATTGTAAATGACACAGTGTAAATTGTTTGCATTTATAATGTTAATTTTGCAGCTGCAGGTGTAAGATCTGACTCCAACTAACTGTGAAGCCCCGTGAAACAACCTTGTTGTGATGTAGGGCTCTACAAATAAAATTGAATTGAACTGAATTAAGATCTAAAGGTATTCTATGGCAACATCATAATCGTAAAATTATTCCTCACAATTTATGAGCTTTGTGTTATTATCAAATAATATACACAGATACACAGTCAAAATACACCTTCCAACAAAAACTAGTTAAATAAATAAATGAATACCAGAGATTGTACTTTGAAAACCAATGTATGGCACAGTGGTTTCCACTCTTCCTGCTTTTTATTACTTATTGATTTATTCTGAGGTTTCCTTTTTCTCATTATCACTTTGTGAAATTTACAGTTGTACATGCAGCACCTAAACTAGAGATTATTTTTTGGTTCTGCTATGTACGCAAATTATTTTGATATGATCAGTATCAGCACAGAAATTTTAACAATAACAATTTAGAACTTCAGCATCTAACTCTGTACGCATGGTTTTCTGCTACAAATTGTAGATAATCTTGTATACAAATGTTCGGTATTTAACCAGGTTAGCATTATTTTTTGAATACTGAATGTTAAAAGATCTCCTTAGTTGATTTGACAGTTCAGTCTTTAACTGCTACTTCCTGTGCTTTCAAACATCAGTCAGTTTAGTAATTAAAGACATACTTGTTATGAAATGCTAAAAGTAGCCCAGTATATTGACATGATTTAACTGAATGGAACACTTGTGGCACAAGAAAGAGTTGTTAATGATTGAATGTATGATAAGTAATCCATTCATGCATACAACTGCTAAACTTTAATGACAGCTTACTGAGCAGGATGCACAAATGCATGAAATGATAAAATACTACCATGTGATGAATGATCTTAACTTCCTACCATGGCAGAAAAAGATTAGACATGTGGAAGTTCTGTCAAATCACTGAAGTGGTATTGACTTAGCCTCAAAGTGAAAACCAATGAAGACGTATCAGTTTTTTTTTCTGCCCTTGTTATCAGGTTCGACTTAATACTGTGACAACAGCATCAAATTTGTGAGGTCATTCTCACAGTTCCTCCATGGAAGAGCAGCCCTCAGAACAATCTCTGTAACTGTTGGACCATAGGCAGCTGTGGAGTTTGGCTACATGCCCTGGATCAGGTCTGGACTTGGCAGTCATGGTAAAATGGCAAAACAAACTCAATACAGCCAACAAGAGTAAAAAGCATACAAGTAGTAGAAGAAGAGCAAGAGGAAATATATTTATGCATATATTATATTATTTTAGAGCATCAAAACTAAGTAAGGTTCAATTCAGGTTTCATACATAGATTTAATAAATTTGTTACAATGATATTTAATAAAGGAGAAGTGAATAAATGCTCAAGCAGACGAGGCAGGTGTGTGAAGCAGTGCTGTTCACACAAGAGACACTGTGTGTCGCTCGGCCTCTGATTCACAAGTCACCAGACGTACAGTAAACACGTTTTTAAACACAGCACTGTGTTCATATTATTTCCTCAACAGCAAAACGTGTGCAGTAACAGGGTAATGGTAGCATGGAATACACTGCCACAAGTTTTAATTTCAGAAATTCAAGCAGTTGTTTTTTTTTTTTAAAGGTTAAGAATTTTCATATTTACCCAAGAATAACTGTCTGAGCTATTGCATATCCTTTAGTGGTGTCATCTAGATGGTCTCTTTTTCTTTTGTTTGTTGTGGAGCTGTTTTTGTTTTTTGGGTTTTATTTTATTTTTTATTTTTTGTTGTTGTTGTTGGTACTATTACTGTTCTTGTATTTGTTCTGCATTGTGTACTTCCTTGTTGAATTTTTGTTTTCGTGTTGTGTTAAGTGTGTGTACATCTTGTTTGTTGAGCAAGTTGTGGGAAATTGTGGTGCTTTGTTTTTATGTTGTTAATGACCACAGGAAGGGTAGGTGCTGTGGTGTGCAGCAGCTAATGGAGATCAAAACTAATTAAAAAATAAAATTAATGTAAAGCTCTTCATTAACCACTCGAGGCAGACACTGGACTTCTGGACAACACTCAGACACCAGTTTTCAGCTCAAACAAACCAACCTCTGTGGGAAAAACTCATACAGTCACATTAGTGTCACTGTCATGAACATCTTGAGTCTGGAAAAACTGGTAGTACTTTGTGTACACTGTGCTAGAGTTTACTGAGTAAACTTCATGCTGAGCTTGAAGCACTGAATGCAACATTGTTCAACACCTCTGATTTTTTTGTGATCCCATTTAATATCAGTTTGGGGTAGAGGTTTGGATTGCCCAACTGTAGCTGAGTAGACATTTCTGGTTGTGCTTGTTCCACTTTCCCACCACGTCATTTTTTGGTAACTTCTATGTGGGTATTTATGGCCAAAAGTTATGTTATCAGCTTCTGCATACTCCTTACTGAAACACATTTTAAACATACCAAGCCTCACAACCCTGTATTTTATTCTAACTGTATAGCTCATCTCATCTCATCCTCAAACTTCATAGGTTTTACTGGTGAATCAGTGTTATAGAACATGGGTGTCAAACATGTGGCCCAGGGGTCAAAACCGGCCCTCCAAAGGATCCAGTCTGGCCCATGGGATGAATTTATGAAATGCACAAATTCCACTGAAGATACTAACAATCAATCATTTTAGTTTAGGGGCCATGTAAAGCCCTGCTTTTGTCTCAAGTGGGTTGGGTTAGTAAAATGTTACCATAATAACCTACCAATAATAACTCAAAAATAAAGGCATAATATTGATAAAATTGTACCTATTTTGCTCAAGAATTTTCAAGTTGTTATTGTTATTCATATTCTTTAAAGGATAATTTGCAAAGGATTTTCATCATGTAATTTTACTTTTTTACCATTATTATTTTATTGGCCTAGCCCACTTAAAAATATACTGGACTGTATGTGGTTCCTGAACTAAAATGAGTTTGACAGCCCCGTTACAGAAGACAGTGGTGCTTCCATGTTCACTACAGAGCCTCTGAACATCCAAATGGATCATATCTGATGACCATGAGAAGTACACTAAAT
>JAPQRP010000005.1:34400381-34411583 GCA_037367295.1 Apogon hyalosoma | reverse complement strand
ATGTGGTTGAATCAGGTGTGTTGGAAGAGGGAAACATCTAAAACATGCAGGACAGCGGCCCTCAAGGACCGGAGTTTTGACACCTGTGTCCTAGCTGATAGCAGTGGCTAACATCTAGTGCTAGCTAGCTACACCACTTTTTTTTTTTTTTGCCACACCCGGAATCAAAAGTAGAGACTTTACCTCATTAATTATAGAACAATGCCAAGACCGTGACTGGCGTTATGGCAAAACGGCATTTTTGTTGTGGCTAATAAACATTTTTGCGGCGTGACAATGCACAGATGAGTAGCTAGCATACAGTGACATGTAACACGGTAACCTTACGGTAAACAGATAGTAAAATGTTTCCAAATGGGACCTGACTACACCCCCTGTTTCAGTGATTCAGGGAAACATTAGTTTATCACGTTTGGTCTCATTCCATCGTAATTAACGGAACCTTTCTCTCCTTATCCAGGTACGACCGTGACCTTAGGCAGAAGGATCCTTGTCTGAGAGCATGTTGGCACGGCTCTTCAGGCTCCACGGCCTGTTCGTGGCTTCCCACCCATGGGAAGTAATAGTGGGTACCCTCGCCCTTACCGTTTGCCTCATGTCAATGAACAGCCTGGCAGCCACCAACCAGGTGTGCAGCTGGAATGAGTGTCCAAAGCTCCAGGAGGTGAGCGGGTCGTGGGGGTGTGTCACGCCCTCCACGGTCGTAGTGAGGACAAATTCTTGCTAAACTTGTGTTCAGCTATTAATTAATTATCTGTGACTTTGTTCCTAACAGAAAACTCAGAGCAGTGACATTGTAATCTTAACTATCACACGCTGTATGGCCATCGTTTACATCTATTTCCAGTTCAGGAATCTTCGCCAACTGGGATCCAAATATATACTGGGTCAGTAAGATGGGATGTTAAGCAGATATAGCTTGTTGCATTTTACTTTACCAGCACTGTCTTATTATTTGACACACTGACACTCTATTTTAAAATTTTATTTACTTGAATCAATCTGCCACAAATGGTATTTTAATATTTTTTTCCCTGTCTCCTAGGTATTGCTGGGTTATTCACAGTGTTTTCCAGCTTTGTTTTCAGTACAGTGGTAATTCACTTCTTTGGGAAAGAACTAACAGGCCTCAAGTAAGTGTTTCTGTGTGCACCTCTAAGTAATAATGACTTAGTAAAACATGCAATGATTTTTCACAACATAATGTGTAGCATTCTGTGTTGAGGGAGTGTTTTATTGTAGTAGTTACTAGAGCAATACCCTTGCATGGACTATTAAGACAGGTTTATGTTCACTCTCCACAAAACGGTTGGTGCTTCAGTCCCTTGTTTGAAGCGCCTTTGGTACAGACACTGAACCCAGTGTTGCTCCTATTCACATCAGTGTGTTCATACTGGTGGAAATGGGTAAATCAGGCTCTTTGTTAAAGGATTTGAGTAAGAGATTAATAATTTCTTTATGATATAGAGGCCTTTTAGAAAAATTCAACAATGTCTTATTTGTGTTGGATGTGCTTGGACTTTTAGTGTCATGGTCATTTAGAATAGATTATTTCTGAAAGCTTGCAGGATTACAACTGTTGATGAAGCTGTTATTTATTGTATGTGTTTAAATCATTTTAAGATGTATTTAGTTTTTACATTGACTAGTATTTTGCAGAAGAACTTGTGGAACTTGTGGGATTTCAGCTATTTCAATGGACTTTGGTGTAATGTTCCACTGTCATTTGACTCTGTCCTTGTAGTGAGGCCCTGCCGTTCTTCCTTCTACTTATCGATCTCTCCAAAGCCTGTGCATTGGCCAAATTTGCCCTCAGCTCACACTCTCAGGTACTACCACACACCTTGGCTTATTTTAGACATCCTTGGTAACTGAATTAAAATCCAGTTGAATTAATCATATTTAAGATCTTGCTGAGATGCCACTACCTAGTATCACTTCCCTGTTTTTTGTGCACAGGAGGAGGTTAGAGAGAACATTTCTAAGGGCATGGCCATTCTGGGCCCCACCTTCACCCTGGATGCTCTAGTTGAGTGTCTGGTTATTGGTATTGGCACCATGTCTGGTAAGGAGTACTTGTATGCAAACATTTTTGCTGTATTTAGTTCTTTCTAACAAAAGGAGTAGTTTAATATGGTCATTGTAATAAGAACTCTCTTTCTTTTGATTTGTAGGTGTGCCTCAACTAGAGATCATGTGTTGTTTCGGATGTATGTCTGTTCTGGCCAATTATTTTGTCTTCATGACCTTTTTTCCTGCATGTGTCTCTCTTGTTCTGGAGGTAAAAATAATAGCTACTTTCTAAAAAGAAATGGGAGTGAGTGCCACCGTCTTACTAATATTATTTTCATTTGTACTTGTAGCTATCGCGAGAAAGTCGTGAGGGTCGCCCTGTCTGGCACTTTTCCCCTGTGTTGGCTGAAGAGGAAGATAATAAGCCCAACCCGGTTACCCAGAGGGTCAAAATCATTATGGTAAGAAATTTTCTCATGGTTTGATGTTGCTGATGAGTCACAAAATGCTTGAGACTGTTTAAAGAACTAGCTGAAATTTCTTTTTTAAAATAATTTTTTACAAGACTAAATTATATTTACTGTCTAACTTGTATGCCTTTCTGTGTTTTGCAACTCAGTCTTTGGGTCTCGCCTTGGTCCATGCCCACACTAGACTAGCAGCTGAGAATCCAGGACAGAATCGCACTGTTGAAGGGCGTATATCTAAGACACTGCACTCTGATGGCACCATAGGGATGGGACCTTTTAATCTCACTAGGTAAAAACAGAAACCGAGGAATACACAGTAAATTTTTCTATAATATGTCGTATTGGTTATCTTTAGGAATCAACAGGTAAATGACTCTGTTCATCTCTCTTTTATCTTCCATCAGTATGGACCTGGAACAAGTGATAACTCTCAGCCTGGCCTTGCTCCTGGCTATGAAGTATGTCTTCTTTGAGCAAACGGAGGCAGAGTCATCCTTATCCCTAAAGAGCCCCATTATGGGCTCCCTTCCCTCTCAGAAGCACAGGATGGGAGGGGAGTTTTGCAGGAGGGACACTCCAACCTCAAAATCCCATGTCCCTATGAACAGTAGCCCAGCAACCATCCCTGCCTCTGTGGCTTTGGCAGGCCCACAGTCTTCCCCAGAGGCAGACAGAAACAAGGGTAAGGCTTATAATTGGTCCTGGTGATTCATTTTATGATACATCTTGAAGGATTAAAACCTGTCATCTTTTGGTGAAATTCTCAATGTTGTGTTCAAAATAGGTTACCCTTGAAATTTGTGTGAATTCAAGGAGAAATTGTTTAGTGCAATATTGTTGGCAGCCATTTGGGTTTTGTGACCGGGGTGGGAGGTGGTGGTGGGGTGTGTGTGTAGCAACTTTTGTCATAGTGACATGAGCTTTATCTTGCCTGATGACTCCAGAGACACCTCCAGCAGCCTCAGCAGAGAGTGGACACAGTGTTTCAAGTGCAGGGGAAATGGTTTCTCAGTATAACTCCAGTTTAGAGTCACGGACACTGGAAGAATGTATGACCATCCTCTCAGATCCTCAGGTCAGTTTAAGGATCAGATGGAAAACACACAAGCCGTCTATGTTTATATGAGGATTCAAGAGCTCATCAGTTTGTTGTTGTTTGCTTTCTAGAGGGGCGCCCATTTCCTCAGTGACACAGAGGTGATGAACCTCGTCACCTCACGCAACATCCTGAACCATAAGCTTGAAGTGGTGCTGGAGAGTCCAGAGAGAGGGGTGGCCATTAGGAGGGAGCTGCTTTCATCCAAACTACCTGTTCCTTCTGCTTTGGCTTGTCTGCCTTATAAAGACTATGACTACTCTAAGGTCCTGTCTACATGTGAACGTTTTCAGAAAAATTATCACAACTTAATCATAGTGTTTACGTGACCATATTGCAGGTCTGTCATGATTAACATTGAGCATTTGTGTTGTCGTCCTGCAGGTGATGGGCACTTCATGTGAGAATGTCATTGGGTACATGCCAGTGCCAGTGGGAGTGGCAGGTCCTCTTCTGTTGGACGATAAACAGTTTTACGTTCCATTGGCGACCACTGAGGGCTGTCTGGTAGCCAGCACTAACAGAGGATGTAGAGCACTCTCTGTAAGTGATGTAATTATGCCATAGATTCTTACTGTGGTAACTGTAAATGTGTGCTGTACTCACTCTGTTGTTCTTCCTGTGCAGCTGAGCGGCGGTTGCCGCAGCAGGATCCTAGCTGACAATATGACCAGGGGTCCTGTGGTGAGGCTGCCCTCCGCCTGCCGGGCTGCAGAGGCCAAAGTTTGGCTGGAGACCTCAGAGGGGTTTAGTATTATCCAAGAGGCCTTTGACGAGACCAGCAGGTTTGTAGAAACAATTGTAGAAACAATGTAATTAAAAGGGTGTTTTACATGTTGGGAAACAGCAGCTATAGTTGTGCAGAAAATAAACTTGGATCTACTCAATAGGTTTGCTCGTCTGGAGAAGGTGTTGGTGGGCTTAGCTGGAAGAAACCTGTACATCCGTTTCCAGTCTCAGACAGGAGACGCCATGGGCATGAACATGCTCTCCAAGGTACGACCAAAGGTTATGTAGCAGTAAGAGAGAAAATACACAGATATTTGTGTGTCCACGAATGGGCTTTTAGTCTTCAGAGTCAGTGGTGTCTTTTCATCCCTGAGGCATAAAATTGGTGTGGGGGGGTCCTGTTGTCTGTCCCTCATCATTTTGTTTCCAGACTATAACCAGCAAACCATTCATTTCTTTTCTGTGTTGTGCATTACACTGTTTGTTGTCATGAGTTTAACTCCTTGACTCTGTTGTAGGTGGGTAAATTCAGTGAAGTCCACATCAAATACAAGTAGCCTGTTAATATTTTGTGGGGAACGAGGGAATATACCATCCTCTTCTGATCCGTACTTTTTATGTCTATTATTGTAAACACTCATTGCATCATGTGTCTGTGTTCTCAGGGGACTGAGCATGCTCTGCAGAGACTGAAGCAGCAGTTTCCAGATATGGACGTGCTGTCTGTCAGTGGCAACTATTGCACTGATAAGAAGCCTGCTGCCATTAACTGGATTCTGGGCCGGGGCAAGTCTGCGGTGTGTGAGGCTACCATTCCTGCCAAAGTGGTCAAGGAGGTAAAGAAGGTTAAAATTAACTTGTTAGTTAATGCAGTAATCTTGGCTTAGTGTACTGCTGTTTGTAAACCTGGCTTGCTAAAACACCCTCTTAATGTATCTGTGCAGGTGTTGAAGAGCAACACAGCTGCACTTGTAGAGCTAAACATCAACAAGAATTTAGTGGGCTCAGCCATGGCTGGAAGTATAGGGGGCTTCAATGCTCATGCCGCCAACATTGTAACAGCTATCTATATTGCTTGTGGACAGGTACGTAAATTACTGTAGGTTATTAACACTGTTGACAGTTTGCAGTCGTCTCAGAATGAAGACAAAACATTACCCTGTTTTTAAGATGTTTCTATTTTCTGTGGTAAGGATCCAGCTCAGACGGTGGGCAGTTCCAACTGTATCACCCAGATGGAGCCTGCTGGTCCAGAAGGAGAGGACCTGTACATCAGCTGCACTATGCCCTCCATAGAACTGGGAACTGTGGGAGGAGGCACCAACCTATCGCCACAGCAGGCCTGTTTACAGGTACAGCCTGCTATACTTAAGATTACTTCACTAAAGTTTACACATAAGTGAGATATTTTAAGGTTAGCTTGATTTATTTTTTTTTCTTTTATTTGGAATACTTCAGTTTTACAACCACAAAATAATCTTAGATTCTTTTTACGAAGTTTAATGTCTGTTGACTGTATTTCTAGGGAAGATAACCAATGCCACTGGACTTGCTGATGGAAAAGCTCGTATTTAATTCATTGTACCTTTTGTGTCTCCAGATGCTTGGTGTACAAGGTACCAGCTCACAGCAGCCGGGTGAGAACGCCCGACAGCTGGCCCGTGTGGTCTGTGCCACTGTCCTGGCAGGGGAACTCTCCCTCATGGCAGCTCTGGCTGCTGGGCACCTCGTCAAAAGCCACATGACCCACAACAGGTTAGGTCCTCTACACACACTTATCGTTCTTTTCACTTGCCTAGTGTGTGCTGACCTATCTTTTTCCTTTCTAGATCTAGAACAAATCTGTCAGAAACACAGTCATCAAAGTCAGAGACAGCTGCGTGACAAAACCTGCTGATGGTCCGTCCTCAGTCAGACTGAAGGGGCTGTCCAGCTTTACTGGGACTGAAGCATCATCTAATGAAGTCCTGAAGAGTGTTGTGGGTCGTGATGATCAGGAAAATAAAGCCCCAACCCAACACATGCTGAACACCACAGCTGATGTGCACTTGCTTGTGTGTGTCACTCAAATGATTTTATGTTGCAGTTGCAACTCCATGGGTTACTACTTTGTGCCATTTGTCTGCATCTTAACAGTGTGACACTAACGTAACACACTTTGAGAAAGCCTTCATTAGTCACAATTGAATCTTGGATTGGAGAAAAAAAAAATCCACCATGCTGCACAATTGAACTACTAACCCTGTGCCTCTCAGAAGTTGCAAGGCCAGTGTCTAAGAGCTTCTCTACCAAACAGAAGAACATGGTGAACTTCTGAGGTTTTCTGATAGCTGTGACATCTGATTTCTCAGATTTTTTAGCCTTGCACTTGCCAAAATCTTAAGATAGAGCTGTGATGGTCGAGTATTAAAATGCCAACTTTCCATCTGAATGTATGATGTATTTTGTCAGTGTTAAAGTGTTCATGGACTGCAGGGTAATACTTGCACAACCCTTTCTGAATCAAGCTGCCGCTGTATACTGTGTATACTGTAGAGTGACTCGCTGTGGGACTGCTGGGTTTGTGACTCTGCCAAACTGTTACAGGCGGGATGCTTCTTTGTGTCGATAATTGGAAGAACAGTGGAAAATCAAAGCCATATAAATTAATACATTTGTTTGCAGAGTGATTCCAGGATTTAACAGCACTGGGATGGTTTTAAAGCATCAGTGATAGCAGACTGCATTCTTGCATCGTCATGTTGGAATGCCAGTGAAGCTAAGAGGTAGTCTTACCTGTTTTAAGAAGTTGATTCTCGGTATGTCTTGAATGTGAAAAGGTATTAAGGTATTAAACGGATGACTGTTTATTTAAGTGAAATAACTCTTAACCTTGTCTAATAAAAATTACAAACACAAAAACTAGAGGATGAACTTTTTATTTCACTTTTCAAACAGGGCAAAAGTAGTGCCACGTTGTCACAGTACATTTGTAAGTTGATCCCACAGATTTAGTACAGAACAAATTATTTACATATAGAAATGCATTTCTAATTACATTCATATAACTAATAATTCAGCATTAGAAATGTCTGCTTTAGGTGAACGGACTTCAGCCTAGCATCTTTCCACTTAGCTGCAAGGCTGAGTTTCATTCGGCTTCACTTAGTCTCTCACCCACATTAGTTGACAAACTTCAATCAAGTGACGACTGATAAAGTAGCTTTGTAACAAATCGACACCATCCTCATTGATACCAACAAGGACTCTGGACGACTTTGTGCTGTTCACAGGTGTATTAAAATAACTAAGGTGAATTCTGAATCTCAAAAATAATTAGCAAAGCTACACTTAGTCTATGCTCCAAAAGCCTCATTTTACAAAATGGCTTTGTGATCCTTCTGTTTCTTGCATTTGCTGTAAAACTGCTACAACCATTCAAGTCCAATGCTGTAAAACGTTTCAGTAATACTCAAGTACACAATTGAACAAAACATGTCAGCATACAGCTCCTATCTAGTTGTACACAGCACATCTCCCAAATACTGATGGGCATGTTTATGGAACAAAAGATCCACCACCATCAGCTGGTGGTAATACTTATGAAGTGAAATAAATGTATGTGAATCTGATGTCTTCATAATACTGCAACTTGAGAGATGTGTAAAAATGACCTTCAGCCCTTTGCTGGGAAACCAAATCAACAGAAAGTGTCACCTGGTTTATTGATCTACTACATAAATTGCGGGACACAACTAAAAATAAAAAAATACAGTCAATGGGGAGAAAAGCCATGAGGCACTTCACTAGTGATGACAGAGTGCGCTAACAGCACCCGTTGCTCCATCTGAAACAGTATTTCCTAAGGCATCTGGGCTTGAATTACTTCCAAGCTGAAACGTTAGTGACCCTATTTACAACTTATCCAACATTCAAAATACTGCATGTGCTATGACACTGCAACATATTAACAATGACACAAACACAAAGCAGAGCAAGTAATGTACATGAACTCTCTTTTGTACATTAAATATATGAAAAGCTCATGTTGACACATCCCTCCATCACTACCAGCAACTGGTGGTTTCATGAGAGAGACAGAGTCAGAAAGGTCAAGTCTGTTGTCATAGGGGTCAAACTCAAAGTTCATGACAGCCCTCTGGACTTTAAACCAAAAAAAAGTAAGAAAAATATGATACTCGCCCAAAACAGATTTTTTGTACAAGCAAACAATAGCAGCATAACGGAGACGGAAAATGCTCATGACGAAATGAAAAACAGACAAAAAATAGTAACTACAGTACAAATGGCGAGGATAAAATACCTAAGTCAAGGAGCAAAGACTGTGTTTATTTATTTTTTTACAAATGTATTATTTAACATACATACATTTAAATATTAATAGATCTGTTGGAAACAAGTCATCCTTTTAAATTTTGCCTAGAAGATGGCACTAGCAGCTGCTGCAAGAACCTATTTGGGAAGGATAATCCCTGTGTTTGCTTTAGAATAAGAGCTATTTAGTATTTTGTCTAGAGTGCAATACAATTAAACATGACTTTTTTATTGTGATATCAGTGGTTTCTGTATCAAATTTTCATGATATTTTCTTCTGTCACAGATAATGAATACATCCACTAGATGGTGCCATTATCACCCACCCCCCCTGAGCTAAGAATTGTGGGGCAGATGCTCTTTTTTGAGACACTCATTATGTCATGACAGCATGACATCTGTAGAAAAGGCTGTACAGGGATTTCATCTTTACATAAGTGAAACATTGCAAAGATGCAAAGGACATTGTATATTTTTGGAAAGTATGGACTGAATAAAGACTCAAGTCCATTTAACACTGACTTGTGCTACCTCTGCCTCAGAATAAGATAGGCTTGCCAGCTGTTTTTTCCTGGACGTATGAGGTGAAGCGCTTCAGGAACTTGGGGTATTCCCTCTTAGCTACAGCCCTGAGCACAGAGGCAGGAGCCCAGCCTCCCGGATTCACTGCAAAAACAGAAAAAGAAACTAAGTTTGCGTGTGTAGAGGTGAGGAGATGAACAATTTTCAAGTGAAACAAGAACACACACACACCATTGGCAACATAGGTGATTTTACACAGGATGTTGTCTCTGCTGATCTCTTTATCGCCCTCTGGTGGGCTAACCAGGGTCTGACAGATCATGGCAATGTTGATTTTGGCACGGACACACCGGTTGGTTGGCTGGAAGATTTGGAAAAATAAATATGTAAATGATTGGGACAAGAAGCAGTATCATAAATGATCATTTTGAAGGAGCTGGGAGTCGTAGTTTTAGATACACGTTTTTGACTATCTGAAAATGAAACCGAGTGTGTGGGCTCACCTGTGCGTCGTCATGATCCACTGAGAAATTGCAGACCAGCCAAGTATCTGGATCGTTCTCATTGTTTGCCATGATCTTCCTCATGGCAGAGAGATACAGCACATCTCTCTGTGAGGCTGGCCACACCCGCTGCAACACAGATTATTACTGTCACATCGCAGATTCAACATGTGTCCATTTTCTACTCTGCCGGCGGTGAGTGTGTCCCTCTTACCTTATGTGTTTGATAGATAATGGCTGCGTTGTCTGACAATGTCTCCACAACATTG
The DNA here is from genome assembly GCA_037367295.1 of Apogon hyalosoma. Taxonomy (NCBI): domain Eukaryota; kingdom Metazoa; phylum Chordata; class Actinopteri; order Kurtiformes; family Apogonidae; genus Apogon; species Apogon hyalosoma. The sequence continues at coordinate 34,401,667 of JAPQRP010000005.1, read as the reverse complement.
AAGTTTTCAATGGTGGCTAAATGACACCGGGGATATGGGAGTATTAGAGATAAGCAACACATTTTCTTTTCATATAATGCTTTTAATGAATGGCCCTAAATGCTGATTTAGATCAAAACTTACTCTCCCAGTCGTTGCGGTAGGCGGTGTCCCAGAAGTAGTGGCAGACCTCGTGACCAGTGACCCCCTTAACTGAATGAGTAGCCTTAAGTGGATCCAGTACAATCCCATTTTCTTCCACTTCTCTCCTGTACACCTGCAAACACACGCCAAATTCATGAAGAATGCTGTTAGTCCATATTTTCAAATGAGTTAAAAAGCGAAAAACTGAACTTAACCCTCAAAAACCCAAACAACCAAAGCATCTACTGATCTAAAGTGTTTAATAAATTCTAAACCTGTAATCCTATCAATACATTAAATAATTTAGGGAAAAAGAAGTTTCTATGCTTGTCATCATCAGATATGACCCATTTGGATGTTCCATATTGAACGTGGAAACACCCTCATCTTCTACAACAGTGATTCATCAATAAAACCCATGTAGTTTTGTCTTTCTTAAAAATAGAAAAGATTATATATTATTTAAGAGCTGTTCCCTCTAAGTTTTACAGTAATGGCAGCCCTTCTTAACTTTCTTCAAATCACTTCCTTTCTTTTCTTATGATTGATGGACTCCCCTTTTTTATTATTATTATTAATCTTCTTTTTATATATTTAATTTGACTTATTTATTTTCCATGTATGTTTTTATGTTTTTTTATGTAGGTTTGCTTTCCTCTTGTATATTTTGTTTTAATAAAATTTAAAAATCTTTTTGTGTAATGCACAAACATTAACTATGATACTTATCGGTTTGTCAGATTTTTGTTTCCTGAAATGTTGATTCGCTGTCTTTGATGTGCCATATTCTTCAATAACAATATTTATCAAAAACAAAAAACAAAAAAACATGTAGTTTGACCAATGCAAAGGTTGTAGATCAGTGGTTCCCAACCTTTATTGACTCCTGACCCCATTTTAACATCACAAACTTCTGGCGACCCCAAACATTCAAAACAGAGACTTTTTTTTGCTAAAATTAATTTGTTTTTGATCATGTAATAGTTTTTTTATACTATGTTGCAAATAAACATTAATTTTAGAGGACATTTAAGCTATACAGTGTATATTATTATGGACAGAGGCAAAAAAGCCAGGTGTAGATTACTGCACAAAGTAAGAATTTGATTTTCCTTGGTCAGGATATGTACAGTCAGTCCAGCTTGGATTTACAAGGCTGACAA
>JAPQRP010000005.1:34375027-34400149 GCA_037367295.1 Apogon hyalosoma | reverse complement strand
TTGACAGATAAACAGTACCACAGTGCTTCAGTTTGAACATCTGACAGATAAACAGTACCACAGTGCTTCAGTTTCAGACTCAGTTTGTCATGTCTGCTATGGATTGTGATTGTCTCAACTCACCACTTGAATTCTAGGTGACCCCATGTGGGGTCCCAACCCCAAGGTTGAAAACCACTGTTGCAGATACGTGTTTTTATGTTCAGATTTTGATATATTTTGTTGAAAAAAGTCACTCTTGCTTCAGTTTTCTCTATGTTTGTTACAGTAACCCTCAACTTCTACTGTGATCTTTTATGAAAATCTACATGATCAGTAAATTAAATACAGGAAAATACTGCTTGTCACTGAAAAATGCAAAATGAAAAGGATTATATCATAATAGATGACAATCAATCACTCAGGAAAGGTTAAATGGAGAGAAAATTTCATTTGGGAGTTGCCACAAAAGTAGCTCTGAGTCTTTATGGGTTAAGAGCTGTCCTGTACCTTCATTTCTCCCTCTTCTACCACCAGCTGCCAGTTGGCATCTCCACCGACATCCTGCAGGGAGTAGGTCATGTGATTCTGCACCATCTCCTCCACCTTTAACATCAGACCAGGGACAGAGAGTTTTAATTCATTGTGCTGAAGAGTCATCAGCATGGCATGTCTTCATAAAACACTCTTAAGATGCTACTTTTATCCTACACGAGGGAGATGATGTTTAGTAATGAAACAGAGAGTAGGAGGGTTTTTTAGTAAGATCTATGCAGGAATATGCAAACGTATTATTTAGTCTTCAGAGGTGAAGCACAGAGGAAGTATGATTGACAAAGCCTTGGCAGTGAGTTACCTCTGTGCTGAATCTGTGGACATCGTGGGGAGAGGCCCTGATTATCAGAGCAGGGGCAGACTGATTATGAGTCTACAGAGGAGGTGAAAACCCATGGGATGATGGACAAATGAAGATGAAGCAGAGGAAAAGAAAATGTTAAAGGAGAGTGAGATGTCAAAATAAAAGACATGAAAACAGAAAATAAGGAGCAGAAACAAATGAAGGTGCAATGATGAAAGTAGCTTTCAGATGTGTAAAGTTTTTCGAGGGTTGCCAACCTTGTCAGAGAATCTGTGTGAGCCGGTGCTGGAATAGACATCTCCAGAGGGAACGGGACTCGATCTTTGTATCCTCGTCTTCTCTGTTTGTGACTGCAACACAGCAAATGTATAATTTTATTATGAGAAACCAGCAAAAAATAACTCAACCCAGTTACCTTCAAAAGATTTAATCTTCATATCAAACATTTAGCAACACATTAAACATCAAGAGTCAATACTGTAAAGTTAAAAACAAAATCCAATTTCTCACCTGTTCTTCTATTTTGTCTTGTCTGTCAAGAGCAGCTTCAACTGCATCAAAAAATTCATCCTCATTGATGAGGCTGTTTGGGCCCTCCTATAATTCAAACAGAGAAACATATTACATCAAAAGTTCTTGCACAGCCTGAAAATGGTGTCACATATTGTTAGCCTCATGGCATAATTGCCTAGCTGTGTAACTTTACTCTCTTAACACTGCTTCTTAGGCAGTTATGCTATGAAGCTAACAACATACAAGATAAAACAAAAAGAGACAGAATTCACCTCATAATCTGGCCCTCCGAAGTGGGACTTTTTCTTGAGCTCGTTGAGGGCTGATTTATAACCCTCCTCTATTCTTCGCCTCTTCTCCATCTCCTACACACACAAAAATCCAGAATCATTAAATGATGAGGAGAAAGTTAGACAGGCATTTAAGCTGATGTGGCTAAATATTCAAAATTAATTTTCTTTATTGCAGTTAGTTTTTAGCTGGCCACATCTCCGTTTACTCTCTGAGACGCATGTTAAAATTAACTGAATAGATATGAATTTTCAAAAGGGAAAAGGATCACAAGTGTATGATGAGTGATAATCTATGTAAAACTAACAGAGAGACTCATATACAGTGCAGACAGATGCTGCAGCAGATCACACCTTGTCTAGTCTCTTTTGCCAGCTGTCTTCTCTCTTCACCATGAGGTCAATACAGTGGGACAGAGTAGCCAGGATCCCAGCTGTGGTAGCCTTGAATGTGATGGCCTCGCCCTTAAAGTCTATGCCATTGATTCCCTTAGGGCTCAACGCCTGGAACACTGGACAAAGGAGAAAGAACTGATGTATATGACTGATATATGCAGCAATCTATACAGATGAATGATGTTATATAGCAAAGATGTCAAAGAGTTCAACACATCTATGAGGAAATCTTTGGCATTACTTACACTTTTCTTTGCTGCCATTGTTGTTGTTGTGGTGGTGCAAATATTCTCCATCTGATCTAGTATTGGGGAAGTCATCCTCATCATCCTCTACAACTGAAAAAGGCAGAGCAAAGACAGCATCCGTCAGATAAGTGATACCTGTAGGTCCCTACTGAGAGTGTCTTCAGTGCTCCAGAGTAGAGTAACACCTAAATGTCCATTCACATTTTCAGCTACAGTACGGCGTGCCATCAGACTGACAGACTTCTGCTGTGCTGGACAACATGACAATGGTCTGGTTTCATCTTCAGAATGGAGAGAGGGTGAGAGATAAAGAGAGAGAGCAAGAAGGGGAGAGAGGGAGGTGAGGAGAACAAAAGCAGTGCTTCATTCACTGTGGCCATCCACAGTCTCCCTGCGCAGGCTGCCATGAGCAAATGTTCAGCCAGCCAAGATGGGCAGAGGGTGAGGGGGCCTGGAGAATAACTGCTTTCAGAGTCACAGCACACACAAAGCCATTTCATACAAGACTCAGGGCATGTTTTTCTACTAAAAGATAAATATTTTCACATTTTCATGTATTAAAAAAAAAAAGACAAATTAGTGTCTTGTAGGCAATACGTTCAGACTGATTTTTGTACTCCTGTAGCTTCCTAGACACTCAGATTCTTAGTTAAAAACAGGTACTTCACACCAAATTTCTCTGTATCATTAAAGTGAATTTGAATTTCTCCAATCAGGTCTGATACCCACATGTCCTTCACTCAGACAGAGAGAAATCAAATATTTATACTGTTCTATTCAAAACCAATAGACTTCCTTGAAACAAAACAAAACAACAATTTTACCTTAGAGTAATGCTGCTCAACTTTTTTGGCTTTGAACTGATGTGATCACAATATGTCAGGTGGCTGTGAAGACCAGGAAACAACTTCTGTCCCCAGTCAAACACAACTACCTGACAGCAAGAAATAGCAGTGAAAATAATTTAAATATAGCGTACATTCAAACTGATATAAATGTTTGCTTGTGGGGGGAAAAAACAACCCTTTCAGACCCTGACATGGTTCTGCAAAAGTGTCAGTGGATTTCTCAGTCCAGGAGATATCCCTTAACAACTCCAGCGACACACATCCACACCTCCTCACTCCTCCGCCTCTGGCCAATTCTTATCGCTCTTCAGAATTGAGCAGTGGGTTAAGTTAGGCTCATAACAAAAATTATGTTACACATTAATAATAGTATTGGTATCTACTACTTACTTTTGTCCCTCTGCAGCTCATCCTTGGATACAGCATCTGCACAGCTGTCAAAGTATTTCTGAAGTGTATCCACCTGTCTGCACAAAATATCTCTGAAGGTCTCCATCTCTGCCAGTTTCTCTCTGAGGCTGTAACCCTTCTAGAAAAACAGCAAAAAAGCACAATGATTGTACTTTGATTATGTCTGAAAGGTAGCTGTGTAGACTTAAAACACCCATACATTATTTATATTAATAACTGAATGTCTACATGTCAACAGACCTCTAAGCTGCCTTGTATATATACACAGACCAAACTAATAGCTTGTGTGAGCATTCACAAATATCCATAGCTCCTTGTGTGTGGATAAAACACAAAAAGCTACAAACCATTTGAGGAAGAGCAAACAGTAACCAGAAATATTACCTTGAAAGAGGACGTGGAGGTTGCAGAGTAGCCACTGGTGGCTGAGGTGAGAGACAGCATGGAACCATGTCTCCGCAGACTGGACTCAGAGCCATAACCAGAATCAGCCTTGAAAGAGACACATGAACAGAGGACACAAGTCACTACTGTTGCCACAAAGTAGTCAAATCCAATCAAATACATTCAGATTGTTAATACAAAATAATGGCGTGCACGACAAAGAGCTTGACTATCACTCAAACCACAATTCAACAGGGTCTTAAGGGGCAGCAGCAATGACACAAAACCAATTCTTTTTGTCTCAGAATGAGTTGTCTTTCTAATTTAAACTCTTTTCATTGAATATCTTTTCTCACCTTGTTTCTGAGAGGTAAGTACAGATTTAACATGCTAGTGCTTTGAAAAATACCAACATACATGACAGCTCACTTTTGTTCAATAAAGAAAAAAGAATTAGATTAAAACATAATTTTTAAAAGAAGAATATCATTAATTTGTTTTCCAGGATTAAATACATAATTAATAATGCAGTGACAAACAGCCGCAAGACATGATACAGATGATGGTCATAGCAGCACAAATGACAAATCAGCTGACATAGTAAACAGTTGAGTGGCTCCCCTTTCCTCTTGCATAACAGCTTGTCTCTTAAAATAGATGGAGACAGCAAAGAGGTATGGTTTAGTGACACATACTGCACTAACAAAAAGGAGCAACAGGGACTTGTCCCTTTAAGTACTGCTTCCTCTTTGAGCCACCAGGGGGCAGCACATTCAAATACACGTGACCTCCATCAGTAAGAGCCTGGGGTTACTGTCGGTCAGCAACCAGTAGTAACTCCACCGGTGTTCACATGTATTTCAGTCACTGCTGCCTGCCCTTTAGCCAACAACATACTGCTACCCTACTGACTTGATCAGCAGAGACAGCAGTATCCCACGTCTCTGTTTGATGACTGAAACAAATATCTCTGAACAGGGGGATTTGTTGTTGCTGTGGTGTTCAATAAAAATACATATTAGTAGAAGAGTAACAGATATTCAGCTCCATAGTATAAAACACCTTTGTGCACGTGCATGCACAACTGCAATGTGCTCAAGTGTGCAGACTTCAGTGTGTCTGGCAATTAGTACGTATATACACATACATACACACAATATTGATTTCAGACAAAATCAAACATAAAGCCATCTATATGTGGCTGTTAAGCAAAATGAAAATAGAAAATAGCTCATCCTAAAAAATTACCTTTTAATACATGTTACATATGTAAAGGGCTGTTGCTGTTTATGTTAAGTATTCAATAATCATAAGGCTTATTTATAGTAGCGACAGTATCCCAGAAACAAACATTTTGATATCAAGAGCTTTCACTTTTTCAGAATAAGATGTTAGGTGTAGTGTGTTGTGTTTCCCTGGAGACACTGGGCTGCTGAGTGCTATGAGTAATACAAGTAAGAAAAGGAAGTGGGCCCTTCTAGGAGAAGAGTTCTAAGCGGTGACTCACTGTGGGTGGGATGGTGGTCGGGTATGTGTGTGCATGCGTGCACACGACTGAGTCATGGTAGCTCCCTGATGTTGCAATGAGTGACTGAGGAGGGGGAGGGGGGATTTCCTAAAGTGAGGATCACGAATGAACAGCACGTGTTTTGGCAGCCAGACTGAAGGTGTGGTAGTTGCTGCTCTCACCTCCTCTGTGTCAAACAGACTCACAACTATGCATTTTCTCTGCCGAGTGCTTGCTTTGGATTTAGGCTTTTAAACTCCCACATCTGTATGCAGCAACATTTTATTGCGCTGCAAATGCTGCATACCAGAATACCAGACAATCTATTTAGGCCACAATACACATAAGATCATTTACATACGTGATGTCTCTCTTGTGAGGCATATAACTATAAACATTTTGCAAGTCTTCCTTTCCTGCCTCTATTGTTGTTTGCTCAGTGGTCTACAGCAGGGCTGCAACCTGTTTCCTTTGTCCTTTACAGTGGCTGAACACTGGATTCAGTTTTAACTTTCTCAGCACTAACAAAAGGGATTTAAAAGCTGAATGTGTATTTCAGTCCTGCAAGTTGTCACTGTGTACTAACATTTTATGCAAACAACACTGCAACAAAGATAGGACTGTTGTCTAAGACTGGCTGATGAACAGCAGATGGTATTATTCAGAAATGGGGTTATCTCTGGCCTCTGTGTTACACACCAGCCTTTATCCCTTTTCAGAGTTAGCCATGTGTTAAATGTCCATTTGTAAAAAGGGATTATGCTAACCCTTAGCCAACTCTAAGCTCAAGGTTAAGATAGCTTCAACCAAGTGTGCCTTGTGTTTGAGCCATGCACTAGTGGTGAAACCTCTAGGATTTAACAAATATCTGCACACAGACACACTTGCTGCTACACGCACTGCAATAAAAAGACGTGACACACTCTGTAAGTCCTAGAGTCCTACAAACAAAACAACGCACCAGGTTTGGAGGGATGAGTATTGTTCCCTGGACTCCTCCCCTCTCTCTCCTCCCCTCTCTGATACTCTAATAAAAACACACACGCATACCATAAACACATTCACAAATGCAACCTCAGAGCAGATGATACTGATTTGTTGCAAATGTGAAAACATTTGTTTTCCGCTGTGTGAAAAGTGTGCATAACTTACCCTGTGCAGCTCAATAGAATCGATCCACTGATGTCTGTGATCTGGGTCTTGTGCTCTCAGGTACCACACACTGTCATTTACACTGATGTCAAGCCGACACTCATCAAACTCATGAAGCTGAAAAGATAAAGACACAGGAAATGATAAAAAGGTTAAATTGGTCAGTGTGGTGGTTCTTTCAGCAATGTTTATCACACCCACCCTTTGCCATTCTTCTGATAGTGATCACATTTCTGAAGACACATCACTCTTCTAACTTTTTGTCATGTCTTTTCATATAAATATTAAAGGAAGTATATCTCTTTAATGAACAGGCAGAGTAATGAGAGGCATATAAGAGAGGTGGCTGTCCATATAAATAGGTATTAAAATGACAGTGGAAAAGCAAACTGCTTATCTCCTGAGCATTACATGGTGGGTTCTCGAGTTGGCTTTGACAACTAGGAAGATAGCAAACCACCACAGTCACAAACATAAGATGAAAGCTTCCATGTAAGCCTATCTACATAGAGCATCTCATGAGAGAGTACAAAGAAGAGCATAGCAGAAGCACAATTGCATCCATTTTCAGACATTGTCCCATGGGAGGAGAAGTGGCAGATAACTGGCCATTTAAGGCAACTTGCAGGATGAAGCATATTCCTAATGGTTCTCCAGTGTAATGTCTGTGCTGGAAAACTGCAGTGCTGGCATGTCCAGCAACCAGTGGCTATGTATGTCTATATGTGTCTGTGTTAGTGTGCCTTTGCTGGAAGTGGTTCAGTAATGGTATTCACCTACAGTATGTGGTATTTGCCAAATGGATCAGACTTTTAAATGGGTTTTACTGGAGGAGTGTGACTTGGCCTTGTTACCTGACACCTGGACAGTGCTGATGCCAGGAACAGATGCTCAGTGTTGACAAGGGACAACATGAGGTTGAATACTGAGACAAGGGAATGGTAAACTACACCCTAACTCTTTTGGTATGCCCAGTTTTATCATAGTAATGGAATACATCACAATATAATGAGTCTTAAAGTTGTTAAATTAAGTTAAGGATTCATCTTAGAATAACCAAGATTCAAGAAGGTTATTGTCATATACACAACAGTACTGAGCAATGGAATTCTTACTTTGCAAGTGCCCTTCACACAACTAATGTAAACAGTTCAGCAAACTACAATAAAATGAAGGAAATAAACTGTACAGTTAAAACAATTTAAACTAAACTAAAACACAATATAAGAAACACAACTGTACACTGAGCAAGGAAAATAATAAATAGGTAAAATAAAATGAAGCAAGTACTGCAACCCTGCTGAGCCTCATCACATTTTATTATTTTCTTCTTTAATTTAAAATTTCCATAAGAAGAATTCCTGTTGAGAATTAAGTCTCTTCTGTCATGTTCACTCTTTTCCATGTTTGTTTATGCTATGTTCATACAATTTTACTGCTTGTATTTCTGCCTTATTGAAGAATGCAATGCATCCAAATGATGAAAAAAAAAAAAAAAGTTGGAAAGAGTGTGCTCAGCAACCCATTGATATAACTGACACATAATACATTTTACTATTTTCATATAATATACATTGTCAATACTGCACAACCCTAGTTGAAGCTTACCAAATGTTCATTCAAAAGTATGCAGCATTTGCAAAAGATTATCACTGAAAGACACTGACAAGAAGAGGAAGTACGAGCGAGGAAGGAAATGAGTATGATGCATCCTTAACCTTGTGTTTGTTTCAGGGACACAAAAGTTAAACAGACAACTGCTGTCTTCTTTTAACAGGATGGCATAGTTTAGTCATGCAATATATTCTTACCCATTAACTGACTGGACTATATACATCTGCTTAAACCTACAAATTTGTAAATACACCATTCTGCCATTTTTTTTGCCAGGACTCCCTTGAAAAAGAGGTTCTTAATCTGAATGGGATCTTTTTTCCTGGTTAAATAAAATAATATTTTTTCCTGTAATGATATACAACTGAATATAGGTATGTGAGGGACAAAAGAAAGCTCTAAGACTACTATATAGTGTTAGGCTGACAAAATGTGTCATGGTTGCTAAGGAGGTAAGAAAATGGGTTCTTCTCTTTCACCTTTGGACTATGGGGTCATGGGTATACTGGTAAGCAGGGCTGAGTAATGAATGTCTGCAATGGGTTCAGACAGGTTACTGGGATCCATGGCTACAGTAAACAATCATCCATCACAGAATGTCAAAAAAATAAATATATATCACTGAGCATGCATACCACTGTCTCAGCCTAGGTCCTATATGAAAGGCAAGCAGACATGAACTTGAATGCAAAGACTATTAAGTTGTGTGTAGGTTGTGAATGTATGTAGGGAACCACAGTGCAACATGGAGCAAATTCAAAGTGGAGGGGTAGAGAATTCCTGGCGCCTAGTGCATACTGGGAGAGACTCCAGCCTCCCACGACCATGAACTGGTCTGGACAAGTGAGTATTAAAAACAGACAGTGACATTTTAGATATTATTGCTGTAGAGCACACTTGACATCCAAGGACAAATCAATATTTGGATAAATCATACATTAAAAAAGGTTTGCGTCCATGTGACGAAGAACAGATTCACATGGTCAGCAACAAAGTGTAGGCATACTGTGGTTTCCAAATAGTGCTGAACAGTTATTTTGGAGCTTAACGTGTGTGTAACAAAATAACCACTACACTATAAATCAGTGCAGATGGCTGCAATATAACCCTTTCCTACTGATATACCAGAGCAAGTGTATAGCACAGTCACTGTTTTATTAATTCTGAGAATTGTGTTGTCATACTGCTTGTAAGGCCCCTGCTAGCTCCCATTAATGATATTAGTCAAGTGACAGCCTTTTTGTGGGCCTCAGTAGTAGCTCAACTAATTACACCCCACAGTCATGCAATCAGTGTCAAAGCTACTGATTCTAGGGATTCACATTCATGTTGGCTAGCTAACTTTGTTTTGCATAGTTTTAGTTTTTGTATGGATGGTAGGCAAACAATAGTATGTTAAACTACTGGTATCTATTAACCATGCTGTTCCCTTTGTGCCCAGTGTAGCAAGTAATATAAAACCCAAAATTAAAATGATGACTGAACAGCTTTTCGTCTTTATTCTTTTCTTACATAAACTTCCTACGCAGCTTCAAAAAGACTCCCCTCCTATTCTCTCCCTTTCAGTACCTTGTGAGACCGTGTACGTGTCTGCAGTCACACTCCCTGGATGGAAGCTCCCCCTTAGCAGAAAACCCCTACAAAGCTACAGCAAGTCTAACTGAATTTCACTACCTCGACCTGCTTACTAAAAGTATATCTTTTGCCCTCTGGAAAGAAAATTCAGTGCTTCAGCTTCAGAAAGCTCTAATAAGCCTTAGAGCCAGAAACACACTAATTTGGGATCCCTACAGCTACAGTGGAGGAAAAATGAACTCATCCTGTGGTGATAGTGAAAGACGGGGAAAGGGAAGCATAAATCAGCATAGACCAATACAGACAATTCTGGAATATATGTAAGTTACACAGGCAAACACACCTACATGTGGCTCCTGACCCTCCACTGGCCCTTATATAGAGGAAGTTACACATTATGAGGAAGAGTCACGTTTCCTGACCAAAGACTCTTTCCAATTTCCACAGAGGTGCATGTCATAGCCAAAGGTCTCTTCAACTTCCCCAACCCTTTGCATCTCTTGAACTCCTAATCTCTTGAGCCACACATCACACCCATTATGTTGGATGAGAGAGTTAAAAAACCACCATATCCTCTTCCACTACCTTGCAAATCAACAAAACAATCTAGTCTAATACTACTACAAATCCACTCTGCAATAGTGAGAGGGGAAATTACAAGTAGGCCTGTGTGCCCTTCTCCACTGACCACAAATCTAAAAATGGTGTTTGCTGGAAACCAGTCATTGTCAGTGAGGCTGCAAACAGTGTTGCAGTTGTTCTTTTGCATCAAAACCCATGCTTATTGTCACATGCATCACTAAGGTGAAATAACACATCGTACTGATGACACTTCCTGTTTACTGAGGTGTTAAAACTTTTATTACACTGGATTTTCAATTTACAATTTTCATGTGGCAAATAGCGGGCCTCAAGAAAGCAAGCTAAATCTGGAGCTAATACAGGATGATAAAGGACCCAAAGATGCTGAAAGGAAACCTTAGTATTGTCTTAACACTTTAGTTTTAACAACATCTTTTTACATCTATTGTCATAAATAATTACAACTTTGCTTCCTTCTAAAAGTACTAAAAGAAGCATGTTTATTAAGCAATAATAATATAAATTAAGTGTAAGAATAACCAATAATCAAACAGAAATAACACTGTGAAAGGCTGTTTAACTGTTCGATGTGATGCCAGCCACTAGACCTGAGGAGCATAGAGATCATGTCTTTGCCGAAGTAGTTTAATTTCTGACTGAGCCAAAGGTTCCTCTTTAATCCATTATGGCATAATGTTGAGTGACTAGATGACTCAGGTTCACTTGGTAATTTACTGTTCAAATCTGGCTGGCAATAATACTAATACAATATAAAAAAATAGTCATATGTGTTATTATAGTATGGAGGTATGGTATGCATGCAGAATTACAACAAGAGCTGGATTACGTAAGAGTACAGTTATAATATATGTGTAGGATATTGGTGTAGGAATGAAAGCCCAAATATCTAATTCTGAATCACATTAAAACTAAAGATGGTCTCATCTATACTAGCTATATTACTTCTTCCATATTAAACACACACATATATACACACACACACACACGATGTACTTTAAATCATAACACTGTGTATGATGCAGAGCATTCTGGATTGCCTGTGTTTCATTACTGTAAGAATGAACAGGTATGACAAGATGGTGCATCAAAGAGAGAAATGTTGGCCAAAGAAAACATCTCTCTGTTTTAAAAAGGTAATAATTGACTGTGGTTGACCATCACCTGCTATAACAGTTCATTACTTACACCCGAGACTCTAGAGGCATATTTCCACTGGAATGAGAAAGGACTATAGTAGCACACCCTGTGGAGGTTAATATTTGCATAAGCTGGGAATGGACGGAGCTCAGCAAATACAATTAATAGCAAAACCTTCGATGCAGCTTGTGAACAGTAACTCATTCATTTCTGTTGTTTCTGTTTGCAGACTACGTTGCAACCAATGACAGACTTAGGCTGCCTGTGAAACATGCTGAAAGGTTAAACAGTGTGAACGTCTGAACATCTACAGTGTTGACACATTTGGATTAGGCTATTCTCACTGTGCTTAGAAAGGTTTGGCAGTCATCAAATGTCATGTTGGGAACCTGTGCTTCTGTTGTATATACTACACGTTTTTGCTATGACAGAGGTGCACTCCTTATCATACTAATCCAGTTACATGTTATCAATTAGCAAAAGCTATTCAATGTTGGACTTTATTTATTTATTGATCACAGACAAAACAACATCCAAGTAAGTACGCCTGTTAAAATTAAAACACTTATTTACAAGACATCTTTTTATAAATCAGTGATCTAGATGTGTAAAAGCTGACACAAAAACACACACCTACACAGTAACACAGCAATGAGTCTCATGATGTAGTTTTCAGTTAAATCTTACCACATAGCATGCTGTTTTGAAACAAGAACAGTCACCTGACAAACATTTTACCCTCGAGCAAAACTTGGGACCCAATCAGGAGTTAATCGTAAGAATAGGTTATGACCTGCAGCAGAAGAATGAGATTGAGAAACCCTGAGTGAAGTTTCTCACCCAATTAGACTAGTGATAAACAGTCAACATATGTTCATATAAACCCTCTGTTCCCTGAAACAGCTCTGCACTCAGCTAAGAGCTATCACTACTGAGATAGAGAAAGCAAGAACAAAACAGCCTGCAATAATGACTTCTGCATTTACAAACACAGTGCATAGTTCTTCTGTTGGTTGACCAAACAGATCCGCTCAAGGGTGAATTCTAATGTCTGGCTGTGCTGAAGGCTACTTAAAATTTCATGGAAACAGCAAACACATGATTGAATTTATCCATCCTCAGGGCTTAGTAAATGGGAAACAGTGAAAATTTGTAAGACTGAAGTGCAATGTAACTGTAGCTGAAGGCCTCCACATGAATTCAGGGAGGAGTCTAGAAACTTCTTCATGAATAAAAGTGAACATATGGTGTGTGTCTGACATCTGAACCACATATTGTATATCGTATGCCAGAATTCTCAAAAGTATGTGAGGGGAAGGAGGTGAAAGAGACAGAGAGAGTATGTAAGCAGAGTGATGTCTGCTTTTAATATTCCTTCTCATGCACTCCACAGATCAACAGTGTTCTATTCTTGCTCAAATAAATTCATTTAATTTAACTTATAGGTTTATATAACTGGAAACATTTAGGTCTTGCTATGTTATATTCCTTTTCTACATGACTGTAATGATTTCATAAAACATCAATCATTAAAGTGCACTTTTACTAGGAAACAGACCAAACATCATAAAGTTTTCTGAGAAGTAATCACTTTTTTTGCACCAAGCACTGAGACCATTTTTGTTTTTCATTATATTGCTATTAAATGTCTGATTAGTAAAACAACTGGGCCAGACAATAGCCATTAACCTCTATTTAATACAGCCTCTCAATGTCCCAGTTTACCCACGTCCACATAAAGGTATTGTTTTCAGTGTGACGTGTTTGTAATTCAATTTTATTTCACTCATATTACTGTGCTTCAGTTTTGGTATAACTACTATGGCTATCATTGATTGGCTTAATCTGACCAGAACATCAAAGTAAAGTTACACAAACTCAGCTGTAGCTGCAGGTGAAGTTATGGACAAACATAATTTATGTTGACATTTTGCAATGTAAATAAGCATTCACATGATATCCTGTTGTGTCATGAATAGTGCTGGATGTGTTCCACAGTAAGATCTTCTGTTTGGTGCTTTGAGTAGCTAGGACAGTGCCCTCTGCAAATGTAGCGAAAACCCTGGCTATGGTAATTCCTTTCCTCTTTTAGCAAACAAGACCCTCTTACAAAACAACAGCATTCATTCCAGTAAGACTTATTGCATCACGGTTATCAGGGAGGACTACGTGTTTAGTTTTGTAGTAAAAAATCTAAACTGTACTCACAGTGATAACAGCTTTGGTAAGGCAGAGGGAACCCCGACAGCCGTACTCTGTCTCATCCTGAGACTTGTAGTAACTCAGTGTGTTGTTTTTCAGCACAACCCAACGGTCCTGCCAGCCATGGATGTAGTTTGTCCACTGAAAAAGAAAAGCATTCATATTAGTATCTTTAAGTACAAGTCAAAGACATACTTCTGCAATGCAAATGAATACAATATCCTGCAATTCCCTTGAAACTAGCACTGGAACTATGTGCTGACTTAATTGTGTTGAGGTATTCAGTTTTTGGTGATGTTTGTATAATACTGTGTGATGTGCATTTGCTGCTCACTTTAAAGACAAGCTACTGCATCAGTGATTGTCACATAGGGGTTAGGGTTGATTAGGGTTAGTTAGTTACTGACTTTTTAGAGCAATGTAGATGGGTGTCCTACTTTCTTGACTTGTCAATGTATATTAAAAGTATAAAATGTGTGCATAATTCGAAATACATGCTCTCTGCTGGATAAACCAGAGTTAGGACGCACATGTGATTTTCTGTAAAGCATAGACTCATAATACTCATTAGATTAATGGCATGTAAATGGATTAGTATGACTGAACAGGTGACTGTTTTTGGATGGGGATCTGCTTAATCTTGCGATCTGCTTGGTTAGCAGGTCAACATACAATCCATTTCCAGACAATCAGCGGACAGTCAGATTAATACCACATTGGCTGGCCAAAAGCCTAATCATTACACATGGGGCAGTTGGCATAAAAGACAGTCCTGCTGAAATTAGTTCAAACATATGTCAGGATAAAATATACATACCGTAGTTCAGTGTTAACTATCCTTAAATTCACTTGAACCTGTACCCTCTATATGCTGTAGGCTACGTGCATACTACTGTTAAAGGAATGCCATGAGCTATTTTCCCTTAACAGTCAAAGGAACACCAATTTTACAATCCATGTTGTAATAGTAACCAGTGACATCATGTAAACTAGTTGTAATCACCACCTAAATCAGCACAAATACCCTTCTGATATGGAAACACAATGTACAGTACGTTAATAATAAACTACCAAGATTTTGTCCCATACTGACAAAACAATCGGCTATAGTACAACAGAACCATACAATATTTAAAGACGATACAAGTAAATTTGGGAATATAATTGTCAACACCACAACTGAGTTGAAACACAAGCTGTCAACCTTTTATTTAACCTTTCGGATAATGGAACTAGTTAAGTATTATAGTCCCCGCTACGTTTAACCTGTTTTAGTGATGGTCTAATACTGTTGAAAGTCTGAAGGAACTACGCCATGATTTTTGGACGATCCCTGTCTGGAATGCACACGGTATGGGTGGTTTTCAAACGCATCCAGGCACCTTAACAGCAGTTACATCTTCATCATTTGGCTAAGGTGTTGACACTGCTGGGTAAACTTGGTTAGTTAACCATAACAGGACTTCGCTTACCTTACTGAGGACCCCGCTGAACTCGCCGATACCGACAGGATGCCCTGACTCCTCTCTTGGCTCCAAATCTTCCTCGGATCCTGAGGAGTTCCAGCTCTGATTATCTGACATTTCCTTTGGACTATTTGGATGGCGTTAACGTTTGAAAACCGAGTGTAAAAACGGTATGAAGTGTACGCACAGAGGTTTGAACTGGCAGTATCAGCTGACTTACGAGCAAATACCAAGCTCAGGGAATCATGTTGTTATCGTCATTACCTCTGAGCGTTCGACACGGCCGATGGCTAGCTTTAGTTAGCTCCCACACACACAGATAACGTCCTCTTATTTAGCTAAAGCTGTTGGCCCACATTTTGTGTTCAAAAGGCACAGATTAATGTCAGCTGTCAACGCTGCCCTGCCGCCCCTTTTCTTTCCACCGAGCGCATATGTTGAGTCCCAGAAGTGAGAGACAACGACGAAATTCGGTGAGACGCGTTCAGCCGGGCTTCGGGGATCGTAGGGATGCCGTCGGTGCGTCTCAGAGAGCTGTCTGGACCGTGACAGTGTTTGTTTTCCTCCGCAGACTGCTGACAGCTGTCCACATCAACGCCATGTTCAACTGACGTCTCGAGCCTCTCGGCGGGTGCGCGAGCTGAACGCGTGTTCCAACTTGTGCGCTGCGTAGGGGCGCTGGCTCCGGGTGACGTCACCAAATCCACTCCTAAACCGGGCTCGAGCTCCTCCTCCTGTTTATAGCAACCTCAAAATAGAGCGAGCAGCACCGGAGTGATGCCATGCGGATTACTGGAACTGCGACTCTCAGCCTTATTTAAGCACAGAGAACCAGAGGGACATCCCCAAACTGGAAACGTGGTGTTGGCTGCTGTTTGTACACTGCATTATTTTTCTTCCAAATATTTACATTGCGTTGTAGAAGAGCAGATATAAAGCATAGGCTGTGCTCATTTTCAGTTGTGTGAGCTGTAAACTTGAGCATTCATGACTTTAAAGCAAAATAAGAAAATAATAAATGTACTAAATAAATCAAGATTGCTGGAAAAATAATATATACATATTGATTTCACATCTTTGTGTGGTCTTCTATACCGATCAGCCATAACATTCGTACCACTGACAGGCAAAGTGGAATTTATTTGCACAACAAATCAAACATTAGGACAAACAAAGAAACAAATTGTGCAGGTGAGATCAGAAAATCCAAGTGGGGCTTATAAAATTAATCTTACCTCATTACAACATTAGCTAAAAGAAAAACAATACGAATAAAATAATAATATACAAAGTACAACAAAAATATAAACAAGGAATAGTGTTTATGAATGTGAATTAGTGTTTAAAACCTCACTCCAGTGGGACTTGTCAGTGGTTGGGATATTTTAGGCAATAAGTGAACATTTAGCCCTTGAAGTTGATGTGTTAGAAACTCAGTTGTGATGGTCAAATCATTAAGTAAGAAACATCTCCAGATCTTGTTGGACATTCCCAATGTAAAGTGGTTAGTGCCTATCAAAAGTCTAAAGAACAACAACTGGATCACAACCAGTCAAAAATATAAGGGAGCTGAACATTATTAGCCTACCACCTGTCTAATATTGTTTATATCCCCCTTTTTCCAAAAAACAGCTCTGACCAGAGGCCTAGACTCCACCAGACCTCTGAAGATGTGTTTTGATATCTGGACCAAGACGTTATCAATAGATCCCTGAAGTCCTGGAAGTAGAGAGGTGGACCTTCATGGATCAGACTTATTTGTCCAACACCTCCCACAGATGATCACTTGTCCTGAGATTGGGATGTCCTTCCTTATTCCATTTTTGATCTGTACTAACCACTGCAGACAAGGAACACTCAAGACCTACAGTTGTGGAGATGCTCTGTTCATTTTGTTGCTTCCACCACTTTTTGCAGCATCATCATCATTCACATAGCACAATTCATACACATGGCAATTCACAGTGCTTTACAAAGAGTATTTTAAGATACAATTAAGCAAGTAATATAGGAAGTATTGTTGAGCTGTGATGAATCATCTTAATATTTCACATACTCTCAACAATAATTAATAAAAGTTCTGACTTCAATAGAATAACAGTCTCTGACAAACTGTTGAAGATACCACAGCAGAAGAGGATTATTTAATGGCATAGTACAAAGTTATGAAAAACAATATTTAGGCTATTGGTAAGAATAAAATAGAATACACAGTGCCCTTCAGCAACATTTTACAAATAAGTGTAACCACATTAGAAATCTGTACAATACTTCAGGAGGACTACCTGGAAGGATTATAGATAATTTTAGATTTTTTCAGATTTTTTTCTCCAGATTTTTTCAGATTGTTTCACTTCCAAATAAATAAATAAATAAAATTCAGCACATGCTATCTGTACAAAGTTGTTTTATCTTTATGTTGTCATTATGGATCTCAGTTGAAAATGGTTTACAAAGTCAACAAATGCATTTTAGTGATAACGAAATTATTAGTAAGTGAAAATAATATGTAAGGAATGAAACAAAGTACTGTGTTGGATTATATTCCATTACGCAAGTACATGGTTAAAAACTGAAAAAGTTCAGATTGCTACACTTAATGACATAACACATTCATTGACAAAGAAGGCACTCTATCCTCAACTTCCCTTTCCTTCCATGACTTAAGCCTGTACTTATCTTGACCATGAGTCATGTGATAATCCTTGTACAGTTAAATACATACACAAATGTACACACACCTCACACAAGGACACACACTTTGTCTCGGTGAACTCAAGTACCAGTGATTCAATGACAGGGTGAAAGAGGAGAAGAAAGGTGAGAATGGGGCAACTTTTAGTCATGTCATGGATTTTAGTGAGTCTGATTCAGTCCCATGAAATCATGGGACCTGGAAATTTAGAACCCACATGACTTCTGTTAGCTGAACAATCTGGCTCTTCTCCTCAAATTGAAACAAATGTCTGAGTTGTAGGGAGCTGATATTTCAGGCATAGCTATAATAAAGCAAACTCCCCATTCCTGCACAAAAATATATTTAGTATCTCTTTGTGAAATAGGCCTGTAGTTTAAATTTTCCACTTTATTTTGTAACACAAGTTTCTGTCTCTTATTATCAGTTATAAGCACACTGTACAGGAGACGTAAGCGCATATTAATAACTTAACACCAGAAAAAGTGGGTTTGAAAACTAGGCTAGGCCCTTCTCGTTCAGTCTGTACATGAAAATCAGCGCTGGCTTCGCCCTGCAGCCAATCCCTTCATTTCACATTAAGTCCTTGAAAATCCCAACAGTCACTCAGCAATGTGGTGGTACTGCCTGGGGAACAGCTTGTAGATAACCTGTTGTTGGACTGGCTAGGATTAAGGAGTTGATTTAATCACGGTGACATACAAAATTGTCCCTGACTTAGTGGGTCTGTGATTCATTTAGAGGCCAGGAGTCAAGGACCATGACTCAGGCCGGGCTGATCAAGCAGTAATATGATTAAATCACATCCTCTTTCGAGCTGCATAGTCCGTATGGGTCAGCAGCTCTAAGTGGGCAAAAGGGAAGGAAGCAGGTGCTCCGCCAGACTGAAGCACTCTGTTCCATTCTAGGGTTGTGAACACTGAATGTAAATGATAAATAGTTAAATCTGAGTGTAAATCTGTGGGGTATCTGATTTAAGAAAGCAGTAGCTATGTCTTCCTTTTGTTTGAAATTAATGCTTGGAGGTTTTTTCAGTCAAAGTAGTCAGTTTTGGTGTCATTTTAGAGGAAAAAAAATTGTTTATCCCAGGAGTTTTTCTGCTCAGTAGAGGTGGGATTATGATGCTCACTGTGCCCTCTGCTGGAGACCACTGCTGCTTTGGGAATGTAAATCTATTCAATCACTGGTGGGGACTCGACACTTAGATATAATTATATCTCTAGATATAATTCAGTTTGAGATTTAAGGGTTAAAATTAAGGCAGGCTTCTAGGTTTCTAAGTCAATATAGTGTTCCCTAAACACATGGAAAATAACATGTTGTGTGTGCTCTTATCTCATCAAGGTGCAACAGCTGTGACACTAATCCAGACTGCATGTCATCCCGTACCTGACGGTCGCCAGGAAAGCAAGTGGAAGTATTAAAATGTTTACAGTCTTTATGTGCCTGCATATCACATGCACATGTTTGGTATTATCATAGGTAGAAAATCCTTTCAGCAGAAGCAGAAAAACAACCTGAAAAATGTAAACTTAGATGCACAAATCTATTATTTAGTAAAAGATCTCTGAAAATTTATAAAAGTTAATATGTATATGAATCTATAAGAAAGGGTTGATGTTTTTGTACCGTTACAGACTGTTGTTTTTCAGATTTACATATGTCAGTTCTCAATTGTAATTGTATTTCTTTACAGAATATTTTTAATGCAAATGATTTGTTTAACAGCACACTCTGTTGGCCAGAACCAGCAAAGGTCTGCTCCAGTAATAAATGATGGGAACTCTCACATAACCACAAATATCTTAGACAAAGGACAACTTTTGAACACGGTTAATGATGACATCTTGTTTCTTGTCTTTATCCTTTTATTTTTCATGTATATGACAATCCTTATTTAGGCTTTTCTGTCAATCAACATCACTCATATTGACCAGATATGAAACAGTTTTGATGATTTAATAAATCTGTTTGATTGATCTGAGTTCATGTTCCTGAGTGTACATTTGATTAAGTCCTGTCATTCGCATGCATTGTGCATATGGTCAAATAAATGCATCAACCCATAAAAAAGTACCAATGGCAGATTTTATAATGAAACCACAAGGGTNNNNATAAAGAGTAAAAGAGACACATTAATTATTGGGCAAAGAAACAACAACAATGAGAGGAATGTCTAAGTGTGTCAGGTCAGATAGATCCCTGTGGACTCATTCATTATGGATTCTGTCTAGACCATTTCTTCCTCATTGCTCTCTTGTCTAGACAGGCGAAATATCGGCCTAGAATGTCTCCAGTTTCCTTCTCAGGAACAGAAGGGGAGCTCTGTAGAATATGATTCAATTGTTTTATAACATGGTGTTATTTAATTTAACTTAAAAACCTGTGCTATGCTCACCAGGAAGTTTTTTCCAGTTACCGGTACATAAATAGAGGTGTCACATGGCAAATTGTTTTTTAAGTGTACTTATGTGTGTACAGTGTGCTCTATTGTTCACCAGGTATAGTTATTTCAGTACATCCCTCAATGTACAGGATCACTTTCTTCATAGGTAATACCTTCTTATTATTGTTTGTGCTCAGTATTATTCTTCAGATTGATTGTTCACAGTGAATGAAGAACTCTGAACAGTTTATATTCTGTATCCTGAAATAAAAAGAAGAGTTCTACAAAGAGAATAAAAGTTTTAAGCTGAAAAATATCATAAACGTCTATGTTTGTCTAGAATAACTGCCATTAGATTGTTGTTTTTTCTTCTTGTCTCAGCCAAAATTATTTTCTTTTCAAAATTGAAGACCCTGGTCCTAAAAGTACTGAAGTCACAAAAAAGTCTGTTAAAATACTTATAGGGTTGACTTAGCTAAACAAATACAACATGTTTATATGCTCAACTTGAATTGCCCTGGGGTGGCTGTGGCTCAGCTGGTAGTGCAAGTTGTTCAGTGACCAAAGGGTCGGTGATTCGAATTCTGGCTCTGACTGTCCACATGTCGAAGTATCCTTGGGCCAGACACTGAACCCTAAATTGCTCCCAGTAGATTCTGGCAGCGCTTTGCATGGCAGCAGCCACCTACTGGTGTATGAGTGCGTGTGTGTGTGAACGCGAAGGTGAATGTGAGGAATTGTAAAGTGCTTTGGGCACCATGAAGGTGCATAAAATGTGCTATATAAGTTCAGTCCAAAAATGTGACTTCAGTACTTTTAGCACCAGGGTCTTCAATTTTAAAGACCTACTCACTAGTAAAACAGACTAAAGAATATAACATTTGTATGGCATCTTTATCAAACTCCTCCAGAGCGAGCCCATAGAGCATGGTATCCAGTACCACCAGTAGAAGGCAGTGTGGTATTGGACTTGCGTTGGTCCCTTCTCACTGGTCTTTTATTTAATTCAATAAGGTTAGCACTTTTTATGAAACAAATGAGACAACCTAAATAGTATGTAAATGTATTTAATTTTATGGACATTGTAAGGTCTTTTATCATTCATTAGCCCTGTTGTAGTTACTGCTGTAGAGGATTAAAATACACATGACTTATACAAGTGAAGGAGTAATATAGAATACAAAATACCATATCATACATGTACTGAAAAGTTCACAAGATTCCAGCTAACCTGCAATAGTCCACCAAAAACTATTAGGCATTAGAATGATTTCATTCCACATAAAAGGTTATATTCCTGCTCATCTTCTGTTCTGTATATGTTACGTTATTAATGGTTGAGTGCAATATACATACACTGTCTAAAATATAGAATACTTGTTCCCACTCGAAGTAACAAATTAAAGTACTTTGTCATGCTACACTTGTAAAGTGTTTTCCATAATTGATTTACAGAATCAAACTTGTCTTCTGGAGGATGATACATTGAGCCACTGAACCATGTGAAGTTTCATAATCCTTTTATAGCTGCCATAATGAGCCTGGCTCTACCCATTCTCAAACTGTTCTGCAGGAGTGTGATGATTCAGGGATGGATTGAAACATTTGCAGTCAGTTATTTCACTCACTACTGTTTTCAGTAATTGGTATTTAAGTTAAAAGTGCATCCAAAAGGATAAAGAACATGAAACTTGTCACTTGGTCACACATTATTCTCATTTCATTCACTGCGTAATGTATTTGCTATGCTTTCAGGATCAAGGTATACTACAGTAAAAAAATAAATAGATAAAAAAAAGACTGATGCTTACCATTATATAGTCTCAAGGGAAAGAAGTTTACAATAGGGAGTGAATTCAAGATGTGGTACTTGCAGCTCTGGTGACAAAACTGGTACAATGAATGCTGTACGCGTTGCAGCTTTATGTAAGACAGACAAAGTTTTGTATCAGACAATAGGATCTGATCATCAAGGGTTCAGTGTGTATAGTCTGTGACACAGTAGCAGTGAAATTTCACATTGTAATCAACCAAGTAACCCCCATAGTGGCCCTACATTAGTGGGGATAAATTGCAAAAGGCTTTCTCTTTAAAAGAAGAGTTTTGTTTTCTCTTTTGTGGATGTTTTAATTAAAGCAAAGTAGAGTAAAATGGGGCATACTGCTTCCCATTTACAAGTTAATCTAAGTCTCAATTGTCCCCGGAATACCTCACGGATTGTTTAGTCAATGTCAGTGTCCTGCTTTTTAGCTCTGTTCCAAACAGCTTGTTTCATTGTGTCTTGCTTTAAATACAAGTGAGCAGCTGCTGACCACAGCCCTTTCCTGTCAGCCCATGGATACCATTATGTAGACACCCTGGTAAATCATCTCAAAGCATCTGGATGGCTGTACTGGTTCTGACTGACAGTCTGCACTGTCAACAATGACTTTGAAAACACTGGCATCACATCCCTATTTGCACGTGTTTGTCGCAGTTTCATGTAATGAACCTGAAATATTGGTGTGGATGTAAGTACTGATGTTGTGGAAAATTATACATAATATTTAAAAAAAAAAAAAAATTGAAGTAAAACTTTGAAGATAACTTTTCAGTAAGTTTGTTAACTTAATATCTTCTCAACTTCATGACAAACCAAAGCTTCTGTGAGGAATAATCATTAAAGAAAACATCAATATTAGTGTGGGTATGAGGGCCATGATGCAGTCATGACATCACATCACATACACACAAAAAAATTAAAAATGTCACATTAGGGCACTTTTCTGAAAAGGGACTGTGTGCATTTCATCACCAATTGAGTAATGTTATTGTTTTGATTTATGTTTTTACCATAATCTTTAGAGCTGCCAGACATAAATAGTTCATTTTAAGGTGACCCCCCCCAGATAATTACTTTATATGCCAATAAAAATGTAATCATGAATATTATATTAAAACCAAAAGACCAAGAGTGATGGATTCAAGACAGTATGTCAGTAACAAAGAAGGAGGAATTCATCATACACAGTCATGTACAGAAAACATTAAACAACACAGAGTAGAGATCCTCTGTACCAGATTATAGCCTTTTTTTTTTTTTTTAATTTCCATCTGTAGTCCCTGTAGCAGGCAAGAAGGAAATTAAAAAGGGAAACAGTACAAGAGAGTTAAAAAGAAAAACAACACACTTTAAAGAAGTCACATACACTCAATGTGTAGAATACAGTTCAAGGGAAGAGTCAACGCTAGCAGCTTTTGACATGACAGGACACCTTCTGAAGGTGACATTATACTGGCCCCTTTGGTTGTCGTGACAACCAACTCAACATTTGTAAGTCAGTCACATCTTATGGGCAGAAGATGCTAAGGATATCAATGAAAACCATGTCCTTGTGTAGCATGAAGACAATAATGTCTTCAGTGTTCAAACATAAATTTGCAATTTGGCATCATTAGTCAGTGTATAATTAAAGACTACAAAAGCTTTCTCTGTAGTCATATGACATCTTTCAAATAAGACACACTTTTAGTGAGATAATTGCAGGATTAGGTATCATTCTGTTATGGGCATCAACATTCATCATAGTTATGCTGTACCAGGAATCTTCCAAACAAACTGGTCATAATGGAAAGACAGAAAGCTTTTCAGAGAAGTCAGAGTCAGGTTTAAATCAGCCCAGAGATGACGAATCAATCATCACATCATGTACAAAACTGCCAGGTCATTAACTTTAAATAGGTCAAAAAACAAAAGTTAACGTAAATAAAGTCTACAGCCACAATAGCAGCTCTTTAAGTTATACTTCATTTTAACACAAATGAAAAAAGTAAAAAAACCACTGTATATTCAAAAGATTTGTGTTTCTGCCACCAGAGTTACAAAAATCTGCCCTCATACATATAGACATTCACTTACCTGCCAACATAAACTCTCTTTTGTTATGCAAACATAACACTGAGCAACATTTCTACTAAACCTTTCCTTTAAAGAATATTTTATGCCTTCCTCCACTGAATAATACTGTTCTTTTTTCTCACAGTATGCTTGTTTGTGTATACAGCCCGCCTCCCTCCATGCGTGTTTTAAAGACAACAGAGCAGAACGCCAGCCTGAAATACAACTCATTTGTCAGTGACACGGGAATGCTGTGACCTTCCCAAGACAGGCAGGCTTTGCCACCTCAGCATTTTTTCTTTCTAGCTGAATTACAGTCGTCATCCACATGAGTGAGAATGACTCCCCTCTTACACGGTACAGAAGCACAGCACACAACAAGAGAACTAAAGCAAGTGTATCGATGACAAGCTGAGGCAAACTGGACAAGCTGCGAAGAATAATACCATCAGTGGACATCATTGAATGTAAACTGTAAGTACTCAAGGCTGGTTTGCACTGGTTGGAGTTCCACTATTCTACAAAAACTGAGCACTTGAGTTTAACGGACAGAGATACACTGCAGATGATGCCTAAATCGATACAAGTTTCTGGAGCCTCATGAAACCACACAGTACTATTCTGTTAAAATGATGCAAGAATCACCACCATGTACATTCACTAGATGCAGAGGCAGAAAATGTTTCGAAAATTCTCCTCATTTGCCCCCAGTAGCCATGATGCTGTACCAGAAGCCTTGGTCTAGCAGTCTTGGTTCATCTCTCCTTAATTTCACAGTCCTAACAGCCTGTACATACTTCATTGTCTCTTAATATCTGTGACTTTTCACTTTCACAGAATGTTCTTACTGGACTATATCAATCAAATGTTCTTGACAGGACATACTTTCACTGTGTCATGCTATTTATGACCCTTTCAAATGAAAAATAGAGTAAAGTAGGCTTTATGAGTAAATCTGTTTTCTTTAATTAATATGTGTG
>JAPQRP010000005.1:34363971-34374927 GCA_037367295.1 Apogon hyalosoma | reverse complement strand
ACATTCTGGTAGTTACCAAGAAAGAAAGAAAAAAAGAAAAAAAAAAACCTAGTGTGTGAATAAAACAACCAGTTGGCTGTGCTGCTGTACCATCACTGCACTCTCACTGTCCCAGTCCATTCCTGTAGTTTAATCATTTCCTCTCCCAACTGAAAAATGACCACTTGAGTCTCTTACTTACTAGCCCATTTGTCAAAGTAAGCTTTTTGGCATAAAGCTTAAACTCTTTTTAAGTTGTGAATAACTGACAAAAAAAAAAACAAAAAACTAAAACATTTTATACTAGAATGCATTTACATCTCACATTTTGGGGATTTATAGTTTCTGCCAAATTTTAGACTCTGGGCCAAGGAAGTGTTTTTCTATGAGTGCACCCCTGTTCCCAAATGCATGCACACAAACATGCACACGTTTACAGAAACGTAGCACACTGTCCCTCCAAAAGTTCATAGTATTCCATTGATCTACAGGTGATGGTAACATAACAAAATGTGCAGCTATATGTACGTCAAGGAGAAAGCAGCATATGCTACTATTGTGCAGGTATACTGGAAAATAAACTGAATGTAAACAGAATTACTGCTTATAGGAGACACTCTACAGGGTAACTATAACCCAGACCAGTAAAATGCAGCTTAAAACACATCTATTTTCAATATGTTTGTATAATTGTGTGTTGTATCATCTGTGTATGTCCTGTGATCTGTTCTTATTTGTGGTTAGGATCCTGTAAAACACTTAAGTCAGGTTTTGAGAAGGACTACATAAAAAAACTTTCACTTAAATTTTAACAAAGAGCAAAAAGTGTGCAGAGTACTGACTGCAACATTCCTTGTTCATCTCCCAGTTGAGGGACTTATAATATGTTTAATCTTTAAAGGTCTTCCCTGTCATGTTCCTAAAAAATAAGGATGGCAAAATGTCCCTAAAATACAGAAAGAATGTCACAGACTAGCATAAGCTCTCTTAATATATGTCCTCCCTGGGAGTGAATGTCAGTGTGAGTCATGTGAGTAAACCACAAATGATTTATGAGCAGGTACCTAAGCAGAAAAGGACTGTTTATGTAAGATATGTTGTTGTAAATGTGAGCTAGTGGTTCCAGCTCAACATGCATTCTAACAGAGGACAACATATGGATTGTCTTAAAACCCGTGACTGTGTATATTATAAAGAAAAGTCACAATCCGTAGTATGGAAATAAAAACTTTTTCAACATTGTCATATATTCTTGTCTACACTAAACTTTTCTAATTCATGGTTTAACCTAAATATTACTTTCCCATGGACTTCCCAGTTCTATTATCATTCACAGTATCAGTAGCAGGAGACTATCACTGAAGAAGCCTTTTAACCTTGAGAAGGCTAAAATTCTCAGTCAGTATGCATTTACAGATACAATGCAGTGTACAAAGAAAAGAGGGCCACATTTAGCTTTGCCTGCTTAGTAAGATATGTGTGCAAATGCATGTGTGCTGCATTTCATACCGCAGCGTAGACACACTGGACCCATCTCTCTCTATTCTGCAGATAGGCCTCTTCACGTCTAATCATAATTACAGTATATTACAAAGAGGAGCAAGACAAATAGCCCGAGGCACTGAAGCTGACACTTTCGTGACACTGTGGTAGACTGTAACCTGAATGGTTATAAATCCATGAATCCAGTTACTTTATATAATCTGCTTTCATGATAACTGTCTCTGCATCCTATAGCGAATGTCTACTGTTTGAGGGAAGTGTAGCAGACATCATAGTGTCACATTCAATATAAAGGAACATATGTTTTTGCCTTGTTGCAAATGAGCCAGTTCTATTATTTCTTTTACTCTAAAACCAGAACAAGAGGTAAAAGGTGTATGAAAATGACTTTAGCTAATTATAGTATTCCTGATTAGCAGCTCATGGAGGCATGAGTTGTCATAGGAGTACAATATTTATTCATGTAAACCTTTAATTTCACTGAATTTTCCCTCATTTGCAGTGATGTCATGATAAAAACAATAAAAAAAATAAATATTTAAGTAGGCACCCAAATCTATCTGCTGCAGTACTGTTTCTGAGGAAATGCTGTAATGGTAAAACTGGCTACTGTACTCAAGATATATAGTCATCCAGTGAGTCTGGCTTTTATAGCTTGTAGGAGATGTCTCTGGCACTTGCTGGATATAATTGGAAGGATCAAACATAAAAATACAGCCAGTATATACAGTAAAACTGAGAATAATTCCATTGTCCTGCATAGACCAAAGTGTTTGTCTACCTCAGTGAGCAGAAAACAGGAATTACTGTGAGCTGGTGATGGCTATGGTTGGTCAGCGCACACATTGTCTGTATGCCAACTAGAGCAAAAGCAGCTCTTGACTGAGGAGTGCAAGACAAAGGACAATCCTATCCTAGTTTTAAAGGAACTAATGGCTGCCTGTTAAAGAAGGAATTAAGAGAAGCATTCCTTGGCTTTAACCTGTCAACTCAATCCAGATGAAAATGCTGAGACAAGGATTTACTGTAGCAGGCAGATTCACCATCCGAGGAATTCCCAGCTGTGACTCATGATGGTTTACTCTTGTGTGAGACATTCGAGAGTGGGAGGGAAATCCGCCTTGCAGGAATTTTTCATTCCCGTTTCCACTCACATACCTTGTATCTGAGAGAGGAATCCTCAGTTTTATGCAAATCAGATCTGCTCAATGTCAAGTAAAGACAGGATGACACCGAACAAAGGCATTGCTCATCTCACTATTTCACAAAGCTTTTGCCCATCTTCCAAACATGTTGCTGTGAATTTATACCCAAGGTCTTTCTAACTATTTTCAGCAATGTGCCCTGATTTTCTGCTTATTTCATGTATACAATGTGTTGAAAGAATAACAGACATGTTTTGTTGTATAAAATAGCATGTATAGTCAGTTAATTATGCTGTAATACATTTAAATTATTTCATTAAAAAAAAAAAAGGGTGGGGGTGGCTTGGTGCTGTCTCAGCTGTCAAAATGCATTGTAAATACTCTTAATCTCGGGATATTGTGAATTGACTGCTGAAGCATATAGAAATGCACTTATGGTCCGGATAACCCAGCTGCTTCTTAAGAATATAAAGTACATATCCATTTTATTTCTGGTCTGAAGATACCCTGTGGCATTTAAGGGTATGTTGAGCATGTCACCTTTGATGAACTTCAGTGATGTCTGACAAAACACTGCTTTAAATGACAGTGCATTTTGAAAGGGATTTTAAGGCAATAAGCCATGTCGCTACCATTAAAGCTTCTATTTAGAACCTTTGTTAAATGGCTCTGACCAACACATACAATGTCTGAAAAAGTTAGAACACTATGTAAAATCTATTAAATAAAAAATAAAGAATGAAATGAATAACTATTCTCATAAACTAATGTTATCCCCAAAAGAACACAGAAAACATATCTAACATCTATAATGAGAACACATAAAAAAAGTTACCAAAAAAACCCCAAAACAACTAAATATATTTTTAATTAAATGGCAGCAACATATCTACATGCTTTGGGATGGGGGCAACAAAAAGATGGAAAAGTGGTACTGGAAAAAAACAGTATGAATGTTATTAAACTAATTATAACTGCCAACAGGTCAGAAAAAATACTGTTCATTAAAAAGACCATTAAAAGAGGTTCACCAATCTGCAAACAGTGGATTAATTTCAGAATAATGTTCCTGTTTGTAAAAATTGAAAAAAAAAAAAATGCATATCTCATTATATACAGTAAATGATATAATCAAAAGTTTTAGAGAATCTAGAGGAATCTCTGGGCATGAGGGATAAGGCAGAGAATCAGTATTGGATAAATAATCTTTAGGCCCTCAGGTGGGACTGCATTAAAACCAGACATAATTCCATAAGGCATTTGGTCACCTGGTGAGGTGTTCCAGGCATGTCCAACAGGTAGGGGACCCCAGGACAGACCCAGGACACGTTGGAGGGATTACATCTCAGCTGGCCTGGGAACACCTTGGAATCCCCCTGGAAGAACCAGAGGAGGTGGCTGGAGGAGAGGGAAGTCTGGGCTTCTCTGCTCAGGCTGAGGCCCCCGTGACTCAGACCTGGATAAGTAGATGAAGATGGATGGATGGAGTCTATAAGGGCTAAGAAGACACTTCAACAAATCCCTATCTGTGTGCACAGATTATGCCATCCACAAATAAAAGTTAAAACTCTAATATGCGAAGAAGACATATGTGGACAGAGGCAAAGTGGAAAACTGTGGTTAGACAAGTGGAAATTTGACATTCTTCTGGAAAACCATGGATGATGCATCCTTCAGACCAAAGAGAAGAGAGACTGTCTGGCTTGTTATAAGCACTCACTTCACAAGCCTGCATCTCTGATGGTATGGGGCTGCATTAACACCTATGGAAAGGTCAGCTTGTACATCTGGAAAGGCACCATCAGTGCTGAAAGATACATATACAGGTTTGAGACTAACATTTGCTCCTATTCACACTGTATTTTTTAAGGAAGACCTTGTTTATTTCAGTAGAACAAGGTCATTTTGCATCTATTACAACAGCATGGCTTTGTTATAGAGGAGTCTGGGCGCTGAACTGGCCTGCCTTCAGACCAGACTTTTCACCAGTTGAAAACATTTGGTGCATTATGAAATGAAAAATCCAACATTGAAGACCCAGAGCTCTTGAGCAACTGGAATCATGTATCAGACAAAAATAGAATGATATTCCTCTCCTAAAATTCCAGGTCTGGATGTCTTAGTTCTCAGATGGTTACAGATTGTTGCTAAAAGAATAGTGAATGCAATACAGTACAACACAATGCCCTGTCCCAACTTTTTGGAGATGTCTTGCTGCCATAAAATTCAAAATGATTTTTCTTTTTCTTAAGAGTACATTTTCCCATCCCAGTCTTTTGGAAGTGAAGTTCAAGTACCCTAAGGTGCTCTGTGAACAATTAGAGGTGCTATATTAAACCATATTCAAATGTGACTAGGACCATCGGAGCACCTTCCAGTGTTTTATAGAACAATTATATATGCCATATAAGACCTATGACCAACCATACTGTATAGAACCAGGAGAGGTGCTAGTGTCTTTCTTAAATGGTGCTACATACAACCAGCAGAGGCACCATACAGCACATTTCTCAAATAGTGTAAAACCTCAGAAAGACAGTGAAATAGCAGTGAGATAATGCAGAATTTCACCTCTGATTCATTTAAACTGTAATGAGTCATTGCCCAAATCAGTTTTGCAATTCATCCTTTCTCCAGTGACAGTGAGGGTTATGGTAATGATTCTGTTGTTTAATAATTTGTCCTTTCACTGTCAGCGTACATTATTCACAGATAACTGTTTTTGTTTTTTTGTTTTTTAATTTTCCCTCAGTCACAGCAACAACAGATAAAAAATAAATGACATTGATACTAAACTGGAAATTGGCCAAGTGTGACTGCAGGATGCTGTTAGTCTTCTGTTCCTCCTTATGGAGCTATGAAGTTCTGATGGAGATTCATTGTCTTTGTTTCAGACAATGAATCTCCATCAGAACTTAGCATTATGATTGGAAATATACGACGCACTAATACTCACCTCTTTGCTTCTCTTCAGTTACAATAAACATATGCCTTAAAAACCTCTCATACTATACACATTTGTCTGTAATCAGACTTAGCCATTTACGATTTTCACACAGCAGCTATACAAAAGTGCTCTAAGAGGATGATGGCTGACAGGAAAATGTACATAATGAACTGACAAGTGTCTCACTTTTCATGAGGTTCTAAACCTAGAGTTATTTATTGCTGTGTTTTCTGCCC
Organism: Apogon hyalosoma; assembly: GCA_037367295.1. Taxonomy (NCBI): domain Eukaryota; kingdom Metazoa; phylum Chordata; class Actinopteri; order Kurtiformes; family Apogonidae; genus Apogon; species Apogon hyalosoma. The sequence goes on along the minus strand of JAPQRP010000005.1, from coordinate 34,369,117 downwards.
TCAGTTTGTTTACCAGCCTACCACTGATAAATATTTGCTCTCTCTTCTTTGGCCTCCACCTTAGGTTCACTTGTATCACCTTTTGTCTACCTTGGAAAATAAATCAGCCATACATCCTGGGAAGAGACATCAATACCTCATAGTGCTGCTGTCACTCTGAGCTCCATATTTCACCCTTAGGAGGCCAGCATTCTTAACAAAGCTTTTCCTGAATAGTATCTTGCTAAAGATTTGATTCAAAGCAGTTTTTGAGCCTGCTATTTAATTAACCATTGATATTCAGTAGTGCTTCTAATTAATGCTCTTATATTTGTGAAGTGATTACAGATCATTATCAGATGTTAGGGAGGAATAGACAGGGGATGAAAGAAAAAAGAAAGAGAAAATTATTCCAATTGTTTTTTAAGCCTCTCAAAAAGATGGTGAGAAGCTGCTGCAGATTTGAGTTTAAAAAAAGGCTGCAGTGTTCTTGCAGGTTTATGAACACACCCCATAAAAGGAAACAGCCATGTCGGTCGTTGCTAAAGCTCTGCAGTTTCTTTATCTGCTGCTGTTGCAAAAACAATGAACACTATCACTGACACACAAAGCAATTAACTATGTCTCAATGAGCTGTACACTTCATGTTTAGATTCATTCAGATTATAGATGGTTTGTAAAGTTGAAATTGTTAAAGTTGAACACACTGTCTTTCTTTATTTCTTTTACTACTTTTACTCATCTCTTTCCCCAACCTCTGGCTGACAGGAAGGGGGTAAAGCAATTAACATCACTGTCACTATCCATCTATTATCTTCCATCCTAATGGAGAGTGACAAATTATGGAGTGCAATATGGGATGCTATGGCCAACCTCCAACAGCCTCCTGTGTGTATTTGTGTGAACAAAATGGGTGGAAAACAGAGAACCAAAGACAGAATAGTGAAAAGTAGTGTTGTGGTTTACTTTCTACATTTTGTTTCCTTTTATGGATTTAGATGGGTAAGAGATGTAAGTCCTTGAAGATCATCTCTAGATCATATCCTTTTCTCCTCCTACTATTACTGGCCTTTAAAAGTCCAGTGGCTTCCGGTCCTAGGGCTTTTTGTTTTACCTTTTGCAGGGGGAACTTTGGGGGGCTCTCTTTCCCTGTTGGTGTGTGCGTGTGTGAGTGAGTGTGTGTGTACGCGCGTGCACGTGAGTGACCCTGAGTGAGTGTTTGCAGCTGGAGAGAAGAGGAAACTCAACTTCTGTTAGGGGAAACTAATGGATCTCTTTTGTAATGTTTATCTTACTTTAATAAATGTATGTGTGCTAAACTTAATCTCTCTTAGGTCATTTGAATTCCACAACATAATTGGCATCACTATGACAGAAGGACATTTATCAGGTTTATCCATCTTTTCGGTACCTCAAACAGACAACGGACTGGTGCACCATGAAAAACAGAGAGGTAAGCAACTTTCTGCTTGAATTTGGCACTGTTGTCTGTCTTGAGGAGGGGCTGGAAAGATGGAGGGATCTGGTTAGTCCTCCAAAGAACCTGTTGATGGCATGGGGCTGAGTATTCTTTCTTCTTTCTTTTATATGTTATATGTTTGTCTACCTATGTCTGTGTATAGGAGGATAGAGTAACCAGCACGACCAATGTGTGTTTAAATTTTATGGCAGGCTGACGGCTGCGGGTTTGGACGGAAGCTAATCAATCGGGCTAGACCAGCTGTCTTCATTTGTTACAAAGTTGGCGGGTTGTGAAGTGCATCAATTGTGTTCCAGGTGGGACTATAGAGAAAATTAGCCCGTTATGGCAGTATGTCAGATAACGTTAAAGTTCCGATTAACGGGTTGAGCCACGGAAATTTGGAGATTGTGAGTGACTTCTATAGGGGAACCAGTTGGAAGTGCCGCTTAGTCGTTTTGGCTAGGTGACGACTTAACTGTGCATGAGCCTGTAAAGGCCAGGGGTTGATCACCCCTGGACCTTGACAGAGCCTAAAGGGGGTGATACATGCAAGTTAGTGGAACTTAAACACAGGTCTACGTCACTGCTTTCTCATCAGGAGTATACGTAGGCAATGCCAAGCCATATTTGTGTGTTGATGATGTGTATATTTGAGAAAAAAAACAGCTGGTCCCACAAAAACAAAGCGCTTTGTCTGTATGTTACTGTGTCCAGACTGTCTGTGTGTCTTCTGTCTGTCTAAATGTGTGTGTGCTTCTGACTGGAAGTGAGGGTTGGTGTGTTTATGGAACTGTGTGTGTGAGCTATTTTTAATAACACTATTATGTTGGAGCAGTGAATGTGGCTGAAATTCAAGTGTGTGTGTGCAGGAGGTGATGAGAGAGGATGAACTGCTTAACTTCTGTGTGTATGGTGTTTGTGAGAGTAAATCCTGATGAAAAAGGCCAGGATAACTGTGATTTAAGTTTTAACGCTTAAGCAATGTGAAAATGAATGAGTGTTTGATTTTATCCTTCTTGCGATAGCAGTTTATGTATGTGATGCACTTTGGGGCCTACTAAAGCCTGCTAGGGGCCTACTGTTGCATTCTGATCCAATGGTTTTCTCCCAGCCTGTGCCACACTTAGAAATTCATTGGGGTGCAGCCTGTGGAGATTGTTTATCTTAAGTTGTGGCGCAGTTAAAATTTTATTAGGGTGTGGTTTGAAGTAGGGGTCTTAACGGGAGTGTCTTACTGAAGATATGAACCAGAGGGATCAGGCCTAGAGACGATTATGTGATGCCTTGACTAAATTGGATGTTATCCAGAATGGGATACCATTTTGTGAGGAAGTATGGAAAAGGAATTGGATATCCTATTTTGGCCATGTGGTGAAAGAGGTGTGACAAAAAGATCTTAGAGGAGAAGCATGGATTGACCTTGCTTAGCATAGATTGCCTTAGCTTAGCATAAAGTAGTTTGGCTTAGCTTAGGTTGGCTTGGGTTATCTTAGCATAAGTTAACCTAAGTGTTTACAAAAAAAAAGGGGGGGTATGGGATATACATATGAATACAGCAGTTATTATTATATATCATATACATAATTATAAGGGTTAAATAGAATATAAATATATATATAAATGAGTGAGAGTATTTTTCTTCTAATGTGGGAGGATCTGAGACTGTGTATGGGCCCAAATAAATTAAAGATTTTTTGAAATTTGATTCACATGCTCAGATTCTTTTGCTATGGAAGTTTAAGCTCACTCTGAAAAAAAAAGGAAACTCAGAGAGGACTGTGAAGAGAGAGGATAAAAGGGAGGGCTAGCACATGACTTTGTACATGCACTCAGAGAGGAGAATGTGTGTGTGTACTTAGTCATATTTGTAATACACTAACAACGTAATACGTTGTTGAAATTCTAACAATGTAAACAGAATATGAGTTCTAGATTATAGAAGGAGTCCAAAGAGGTTGGTGTTATTATTGTTTTTTTCAGAAGTTTTTTAAGAAGCTTGTCTGTCATTGGTGTTAAAGTGAATGTGCATGAAAGTGTATGTGTGTGAAAGTGTGTGGAACTGTGGATGTCATGTAATGTTTGGGCTTTCACTGTGTGAGTAAAATGTTAGTGTAACTTGTGACGAGGTAGTGAAGGAACTGATCTGATCCGAGTCTGAGTGTGAACTGAACTTAGACAGGAAGTGCCTCGAAGGCCACTTGAAAAGGAGGAGCAAACAGTGTGTGTGTGAGGTGCAGTCAAAGATAAGAGTCATGACACAAGCCTCAACCTGAATAGGAGAAATACTAACAGGAGCATAAGAGGAAAATTTTAATTGGGATTTGATGAATTTGAGTATATTTTACATTTGATTATTTGATTAAGTAAACATATAGATAAAATAAGAAAGAAGAAAACAATTGAAAACATTTAAATTCTGCTGTACAGAGGCCTAAAGTATTGTATTAGTAATTTTACATAGAAGTTACTTAATTTATGTTTGCTGTTTATTTGTTGAGGCCAGTGTCCAAAAGCATCAGCAGTAGTATGCATCATTTAGAATTTTTACATTACATTACATCATATAATATGAAACTAAACCTTTACTTTAATAAATGTATGTGTACTAAACTTAATCTCTCTTAGAAGGTTATTTGAATTCCACTACAGTAGTTTCCCCTTTATGCCCTGATAGTGATAAGTGGATTAAAACTACAACTAAAGCTGTATAACATTTGTTGCTATAAGGCATTAGAAGGACGTAGAGGGATTGAAAGGACATCAGCTCTCACTTCAGAAGTCACATGACAAAAATCATTGTCTTTACCCTGCACAAGTCCAACCTGAAAATTCTAATGGCATGTACGCAAACTGATCAAAAAGATGATGGCAACATTTGATTGAAAGAGAGATGACAGGGTAACTTAATCCTGTTTTTTGTAGGATGATGTAAAAGTGCAACAATGACCCAGAGTCTGTAAAATATGGATTTACATACAGTGATGATTAAAACTAATTGAAGCCTGAAGAGCTTACACAAGAACATATAAAACCATTAAAATTAAACATTAAAATCTAACCAGCTTCAAAATTGTCGACCAAAAAAGTCTCACACATAATAGTTAGACCACCTTTAGCTTTGATTGCTGCATGCATTCACCGTGGCATCACTTATGCCACAAAAAAGCTCATGTAACATCAGAATAAAAGTCCCAACATTCATTTCCATCCAGAGTTGCATTAATTTTTCATCAGGATCTTGTATTGTTAATGGAGTCAGACCACTGTAAAATCTTCTTCACCACATCCCAATCATTCTCAAAATGCTTCAATTGGTTTAAAGGGTTGGTGACAACTTGACCAGCAGAAAAGAGGACACCCAAAGTGACACCTCCATGGGGTAAGTCTTCAAGTCATTTAAGGACAATCAAGGAAAAAGGAAAAGTTTTTTGTATTTAAATTGCATCTTAGCTGAAAACTCCCTCCCTAATTATATCCCCGAATGCAGTTTCGGGGGTATTATGTTTTTGGTCCGACTGCCACCGCCGCAAGATATCCTTCATGTTAATGCAATAACTTGAAAAATATTGGGTTTAGAAATTCCAAATTTTCCATGTCAATCAATATCATGGAGAGAAAGAACTGATTTGATTTTGGATGATTTACCATTTCTAGATTGTCCACAAGGGGCCGCTCAAAAGTTTAAAATCACTAAACACTCTTTTG
>JAPQRP010000005.1:34328988-34341156 GCA_037367295.1 Apogon hyalosoma | reverse complement strand
TTTTGGGAGGACTCAGAACAAGAGTAGATATTTGTTTGCATTTATCTGAGGTCATCATTAGGTACATCCTGGGGGGACACATGTCTAAATTTCTCTTTTATTATTGGGCTTATTAACCTGTTAAAGTGCCAGGTACCAAAATGAACCCAGTTTCATAGAAGCACCCATATGTCATAAATAATTTCATAAAACATAAGACAAATGAGACAAACTGTGCAGCACTAAGCTAACACTTAGCAGTTCCAACAGTACAAGTATTACTTCTCTACTGCTAAAACTCACTGAATGAGACAAATAAAGGTTGCATTATGAAGTGATGATCATGAATATTGTCTTACTTTTTCTAATCATAATTGAATGAAACTTCAGCTATCAGCTAAGCCATTGTTTTGTGTTACACTGAAATGATTCCCACTGGAAACAAACGGCCCAGGGTTTAACAGGTTTTAAGTCCTACACCACTTTCACACCTATAAAATACTCACCAATGGGCTCACTGTGGGTCCAATCAAGAACAATCAGCATTAGGTTAAATGACTGCAGTTGTCACAGGGATGTATCAACTCCTGCAGTGATGGAAACACATCATCCAGATGTATTATCATTTTACCTCTTTACCAGCACAACACCATGACACACAGATGAGGCCCAGACATAAATATAAATCAAAAACATTATTTACTGTTGGTGATTTTGTTCTTTGTATTGTGCAAATGTAACTTTGATAGTCAGGTGAAATTGCCTCTGATGTGAGGGGAGCAAAATTTTTTTTGCTAGCATTTGAAGTGACAAAAATCAGAGGCAAACTCATTTAAAGGTAATGCAAAGATATTTTCTCAAGGCAGTTTTCTTGTATTTGGAAAAACAACAAAATAAATGCACACATTTTTGGTTCATAAACAGTATTGCAATGACTTAATAAATGTATATTTATTTCCACTATTATTATGTATCCATAGTACCAAAGAGAGAGTCACATGTATAGAAACGGAATGATACACAGGAACTCATGAAAGCCTCTGAAAACACACAGATAACAGAGGAAAAAGCCTGTAATCAGGAAAACTCTGTGTATAACTAGATCACAGAATACTAAGAGTTAGAGAAAGCCAACATGACAGGAAACAGTTGTATCATTGTCCAGTGACGGAAAAAGGAAGCAGGTTAGAGCCAGTTGTGTATTGATTTACTGAGTGAAATCTAAGAGCACTACACTTCATCAAACATGTTCAGAGTCTTTTTGTAAACTGCCTGTTATTTTGACTCCTGGCCAAGACTTGTGCACTGTCACCTAGACAAGTCATCCTGAATAACAACTGGAGTCATGACAATGTGGCGATGTGATTTTGGCAACATATAGAAACTCAGGCTATGTCCAGATGACAACGCTTGTGGTATTTTTCTGTTGCAGATTCCAAAAGTTTCGCGTCCATACACGTATCATTTCAAGAAATACCTGCGTCCGGGTGGAAATGGGAAAACTAGGTTAAAACTGTGTAATACGAATGCCACACCTACATGTGGTGCTGTACACAAACACAGACAGAGCTGCAGGATACATTAAAATCACAGAAGAATGCAGTGAGCATGAGGTTACGTCCTCTATATTCATTTAACTCTTGATGAAAAAACAGCTATTGTAACTATTTACATGCTGGAAATTGGCGACATGCATCAGGTAATGTCACTGAGTGAAGAAAAATCTAGGATGGAAGGTTCAAGTCCAAGGTTTCCAAAGTCTAGGGTTTGTAGTCTGTTCAATGCTGTGTTCATCTTTACATTTCCTTTCTTCATCTTTTTTTTTTTTTGTTTTCCTAGCTCTTCCCCAGACTCTGTTTTCTTAACCTTGACCTTTTTTAGTGCACCCTAACCATGTTCCCTTTATGAGGACTATACACATCTAAAAGTGACATCCTAACCAAGTGTCAGTATGTGACAAGTTGGGAGTAAGAATGTGTAGTAATGAAGTATGAAATGATATAAATATAGCTGAAGTAACCTTTACTGCTTTACTTTCAGTATGATGTAAAATGTGTAACATAAACAGACTGAAATCAAACACCAGAGTCACTGTTTGATGAAACTGTTGATCTTGTGATAGGTTTTTCTTACAACCTGTTAATGATTGTTAATTTCAATATGCAGGGCTGTGAAAAAGAGTATTTCTGGTTGTGGTGTTGACATTTTCAACTCTAGGCTGGTTGTGTTCAGAGCTGCTGGTGGGTTGTCATGGCACCAGGTATTTGGATACATGAGTAGGAGGTGTGTTAAGCTATTGTAGATGGATCTCTCCCACACTCGGAAAAAGTTGTGTTTGTGTACTGAGTGACATAAATATCATAACTATAAAATGCATTTTACATTATCAGTTTTAAGTTGTTACTATACAATGATGATAAGAAAATACGTGTGTTTTTATAACCTAAATTAGGACTTTAGTCTTGTTAGACAGGAATGGGATGGATGGTACTGTATATCATTCACCTGTATTTCACCCATATTCTGACTCATCTCTCGGTGGAAAATGGCAGAGAAAGAACAGACAGAATGAGTCATTTTACCAGTTCACACACACATTGCATAAAAAAAGGATGAGCATAGTTATATTTGTGTGTTTGTGTGTGTGTGTGTGTGCTGAGAAAATAAATAATACATAAATAAATCTGTTTGAGCGTGAGTTGTGCTTTAAACATAGTTTCCGTGTGAAGGTCATTGATTTGTTTAGTGATCACTAATGGCCTCTTTACTGGACAAATGGCTGCAAGGGAGTAATTCAGACCAGAGAAGACATACTGAACATAGACCAGCACAGCCAAACTGGACTGGATCACTATTGAATTCGTACCAAATTGGGTTTATAGATTGCCAGTGACCCAGAATAGATTACATTTTGGGAACAGTAGGTCAAAGTTCACATTTTTAATGACTTTTTTAAATCTTTTTTTTTTCCCATATACTTATAATGGCCAAAATTTCAAATGTCTGTAGCAGCAAAGCTGTTGGCTGAATTCATACCAAATTGGGTTTATAGATTGCCAGTGACCCAGAATAGATGTCATTACATTTTGGGAAAAGTAGGTGAAAGTTTCAATTTTTTTTATCAATTTTTTTTTTTTTTTTACATTTACTTATAATGGGTGAAACTTCACATGTCTGTAGCAGCAAAACTATTGGTTGTATTCATGCCAAATTGGGTTTATAGATTGCCAGTGACCCAGATTACATGTGGTTACATTTTGGGACAAGTATGCTGAAGTTCAAATTATTTATGAATTTTTGAAATTTTTTTCTTCTTCCATTTTCTTATGTGCAAAATTTCAAATGTCTATAAAAACAAATGTTTTGTTTCAATTTACTTCAATTCAGCAGGTTTTCTTTTGAACTCTCCATAGTTGGAGGCTGGTTCATGTTTTATTTGTTACACTATTGACTTACTCAGTATTATAGCTGATACTCACTAGCCTTCTCATAATGCAGATATATGCAACATGAATAAAGAGATACTTTAATTATGCGCCTGTTAAATATTCTACTGAGCACAAAGATTATTAACAGCTGGCTCTATTCAGTGCTAAAATTATCTATCTTTATCCACACCTTTAAACCTCCCCGATGAACATTATATTTGGTTAAATTGCACTAAAGCCAAGGTTTAAAAGCTCAACTCCGTTTATTATTGTGCATAACCTCTTCAGTATGGTGTTGTGTGTTGGACTAGTGAGACTAACAGACTGCATAACAGTGAATGACAGACTGTTTTCTAAGTTGAATACATTTGCTGCAGGACTGTTGAGAATGTCATGAGAAAATGGTTGTTCTAACTTGGGCTCACCTAAGGGCTCAGCTGGAGGGGGAGGATATAAGGCACTCTTTCATGATCCAGTGACTTTTTTTTTTTTTTTAAACAGCAATAATGTTTTTAGTGTTGAAAGAAGTGGCTCATATGCATCATAGAAGAGTACCATCAATTAAGAGATATGATATGACTTTATTGATCCCAACATGGGGAAATTGCAGTGTTGACAGCAACAACAACAACAACAACAACAAATAATAATGATAAATTGCACAAAAACAGGCAGAAACATTCAAGTGAACAGGAAATATAAAAGACAATCTTTTGTTTACATTATTTTTTATGTACATTTATACATATTAATTACACATTTGCATATGGTTGTACATGATGTTGATGTGATGTGAACTACTGTATAGTCTGATGGCTGTGGGAAGGAATGAGCTGCCGAATTAGCCATTTAAAGTAACATTATGTCCAAATAAGTCACAAACTAATGGAAAAATTAGAAACATGACAAATGCATATGTATTGTTTTGCCCCATCATGCTCTGTGGTAAGTATAAAACTACTGATCAGGTCTAGTTAGTCCTGATTTTGGACTAAGATGGCAAAATGAAATGATAAAAATAAGTTTGATAGAGAGCTCAATGTTGATAGCTGGAGTTTCCATCACAACTGGTCTGTGTTTTCAATAGACCAGTAACTAAAATGACATCTGCATTTAAATGTAATGTCATTAACACCAGAAAGGTCGACAGCGCGTGTGTGATCTTTGCATGTAAGGAAAACCAGAAAACCAACTCCTGCTCAGGTGAATGAGGACATCTATGTAGGACATGACCAGACCGTGTCGGCAAAAACAGTCCATCCACGGTTCCATACTGAGCTTTATTACAGTAGGTGTTGTAGTGAAAAAATAGCTCATTACAAAGACGAATGCACATGTGAGAGTTCAGCTCATGCAGCAGCGGCTCGGGTCTGCAGAGATGTGGAAAAAGTGACATGTTCAGATGAGTCATCCCTCGCCATATTTCCAATAAGTCAGCAAGTGAATATGTGGTGAACATTAAGAGAACAGGAGAGGCCCGAACATCAGACGCCTATAGAGAGGGGGCCTGGTGCCTCTTATCTGCTGTGGGGGACATTTTACCGCTGCTGTTTGGGTCCATTTGTCCCATCGGGAAGAGGGGTTAGTGCAAATCAGTACAAAGTTGTCCTGAGTGATTTCATTGTCTTTTTTTGTTAAATATGTCACAATGTAGTATGTAGTCTATTTCTAGTCATAATTTAATAAGTCATATACACCTTGTGAAGAAGAGACATTTATAGGCATAGAGGTGTGAAACATATGAAATTAATTATATTTCTACTTGCCTTTTGTTAAATGAAAATCACTGTTGCATTTATGACAAAACTAAACTATACAGAGTCTATTGGAAAAATAATCCAACTTGATACAAAATTAAAATAAACCATGTACTATAGGTGAAAAAAATCCAAATTAAAAAAGTACATTTGGCAGATATGATATAACTTAAATACATAAACTCTGTTACTGAAATATTGGCTCAATGTTGAAGACCTAAATTAACCACTGTGATGCTGATTCTCTATAAGATGGTGGCTTTAAAAGAGTACCAGTCAAATCATGGAAAGCAATGTGGAAATAATGACAAAATGTTATGTGAGTTTTGCCAGTTTGGTTTTGGTGATTGTGTAAAATATTTATAATTATTGCAAATAACTGTAAAACATGCAATGAGATACTTCTACTTCTTGGAGCATTGAAGATGTTGTTGTTAAATTTTCTTTTAATTTGTCCATATATATTAAGGTAAATGTGAACTAGAAATAAAAACATGCCCCATAATAATTGCAGAAGTGGTATGGTGGAGGCTTAAAATAGGAAGTGAAATGCTTCTGTATTCATTCTTACTGTATCAGTTTCCTCCGTGCATCAGTTTCCTTTTATATAATTTTAGCTTTCATTTAGGATTTCTTGCCCCAGTCCTTCAGGTTTTGTCTCCTAAATGCATTTCCTTTTATGAAATAACAGTGAGATGCTATCCATTTATGGGATGTTCCATCTTTTCTTCTCCCTGCTCTTGTCTGTCCTCTCTATTACCCTCCTGCTGTAATCCCCCTCTTACACTCTCTCTGTGTCTCATAGCCATGCAGGCGATCTGAAGATATGGGCTGGAGTTAATCTCTGCAGCATTGTGCTTCACTGCAGTTTAGCCATGGTAGACTGGCTCACGTCCCTCCCTGGAGAAAGAGGGAGAGGGAGAACGCTGCTCGTAGACTTCCTATCAATGCCTTCCCCTCCCTTTTCTTTTACACAACACATGGTTCGAGTTTTTCTGCAGGTGTTTCCCTCTGTTATAGTTGGCATTTGGAGGGTATCTGGTTGAACTGCCTTTCGAATCAAACTGAACAATGAGCTAAAACTCTTCTTTCTGCCGCAACATGTTACGATGTGTTGGAGCTCAGTTTGGTGTTACTGTGTAGGTGTATGTGTGATTCATATTATTTAACGTGTTTCTAAGTGACACTGCATATCTTTGATATGTCAAAGTTGTGCAGAACATGAGCTGAGATGAGGCAGAAACATGCCTCTGAGTTTATTCCACAGCTAAATAAATCAGTAGGTGTTGATGTAATTAATACCACAGGAATCTAGTTTGCGCCCAGGGGGGTCTCTATTCTCCCCCCTCCTTCTTTGTTCTCACTTCCTGTTGTAGCCCAGCTGTCAGTCACACATACTCCTCTGGGAATCCTCTCATCTGTTGAAATCCTGAAGCGCTTGCATAATGCCCTAAATGTCTGTGCAAAGGAACTTAACACTTCAAGTGACTGCTGTCTGTCTACTGGTGTTTCTCTCATCCAGGACACCGTGGAGCAGTGAGGAGAGGAAAACAGAGCAGACAGGTGTCGAGGGAGACCTTCCCTCACACATAAGAGCTAATTACTGGAAGAAAAAAATGCATGCATGGAGACTGCTGAAGACAGTTTAAGAGTTAGTTGGAATAATCCCTGAGGATGCAAAGGAGTGCTGCACAGTGTACCATTAAAAAGAGCATGGACACCGTCTGCTGGGAGCTCTTGCTTAAGTAAAAGATTAGCACTATAATTCATCTGTGCACTTGGTCTATGTCATACCACTTTGAAGAAATCAGAAATATTTATTTTTCGTGGAAGTTTTATTTGTCAAGGTTTTAAGCTTAGCTGTTACATCCCACTAACAGAAGCCCTGCATTACTATCTGATGGTGTATTTTTGGTTTTTTGCGTGTAGGATCTAGTGTTTTGGGAGTCTCATGCACATGCTAAGAGCCAAAAGGCATGGGATCTAGCTGTTTTCTGTGTTTGGATCTTTAAAGCCTCCAGACTTCACATAACTGCAGAAGTACATGGCTACTACATGTTCATTTAACAGACAGGGACATGATTTAACTGTTGCAAAAAGCTGAGCGTTTATTAGATGATTTTATCTCCATATGCCATTGATAAAAACAGTTTTATTTTCTTTTTATTTACTTTATGTTACCGCACAGCTGTCTTTAGAAATTAGGAAATTAGTGTGTGGTAATATGTTAATTGTGGATCCCTACATGAGGCCAAACACTCAAACAGAGCTATTGGCCCTCTGGTTCTCTGCTTTCAACTGACCCTCATAAAAACCCTAAAACTGCTGGGCTTTTATGTTATGTAAATGAACATAGAAGCCCTGCAGTATTAACCGAGCAGAGGGTTAAGGTCTGACCTGCGTTTGAACCCTGTTGTAAATCAAAACTCCAATCTCTGAAAGATTCATTTTGCATCTCAGCTGCCCCATTGCCACCACTGCCCTCCCCCTTTATTACACATACGATCCCATTGTGAGGGGAGTCATAAAATAAATGAGCTGTTGTTCTCAGATACCATCATCTTGAGTACATGCATTCACCGTGTTATTGTGTGTAGCTACACCGATCAAAAGATGTCACCAGTTTGTACAGAACGCTGCAGTTCTGATATGCAGTTTGATACTTGTGAGTTTGCTGTTGTTAGGTGTTTATGCACTGTTGCCTATAGGAGAGCCTCTCTGCAGTAGCTGTGCATAGATACATCCAGTGGCTGTCACCTGTAATGAATCACTAGCTCTCAGCATCATGTCTGCGCAGCTTGATAAGACCCTCTACTCTCAGCATATCTGTCCCATCACCTCAACCGCAGCCAGTAAAAACGGAAGAAGAAAAAAGAAAAGGCATCCTTTTCTCTGCCACGTCAAACAATCGCATCTCCCCCCTGCACGCATTAGCATTTTTATTAGCACATAGAGAGTAAAGTGGATTATTTACTGGCCTGACAAACCACTATCCTTTTCCACTGCCAGCCTTTTTTTTTTCGCAGCCCTGAAGAGAAATGACCCCGACTTTCTGTGGACAAGCACCAGTAAAAGACGGATGCCTGGACCTTAAAAGCAGGGCTGTGAGGTCAAGAAACATCAGTTACCAGACAGAGTCATTTCAGACAGACTGAAAGAAACTGGAAGCAACTCTTCATTACACCGCAGGGCATATTTGGTTTACCACCAGAGGTTACTAGAGATGTATCAGGTGCCAGTATTAAATACCAGTCAATAAATAAATTAAATGCAAACACATCTCTCATGCAAATAAAGCTCCTATTGAAGCACATTATTGCCTGGGCACATTGAGTGGTAATTTCATCTTTGGCTCATCCTCCAAACACTACGAGTTAGGAAATCCAATACTATACATCTTTACAGTTGAGCCACTGTTGAGTTGATCTACAGTGTTTTGGCCCCTTAATCATACATGGTGGTGTGCCCAAAGCTAAACTCCTTTAATCAGTTCCAGCTCTGTTATTTATACAGATGTATATTTGATGTGAACTCTCAGTGTTTTGTCAATAGAGATGGAAATTACAGAACCAATTTAAATCAGAACTCAGTTACTTCACTGATGCACTTGGAATACACCATTTACAGGTCCAGTGTTTACATTTTAAGGGGATCTAGGAGGATCTCATTGTAGAAAAGAAATATAATATACATAGTTAAGTTTCATTACAGTTTAATCACACAAAATAGGAATTGTGTTTTTATTGTTTTAGAATGAATCTATAGTGACTTTGGGTCACCATTCAGAGTCTGCCATGTTGTACCCCATGTTTCTTTCATAACAGACTTCTTCTTCTTTTTAAAGTTTTGTAGCAGCATTGAGGTGCATTATTATCTTCCTCAGTATGTTGGAGTGTAACCTAGAACTGGCAAAAGATCCTCCATTTCTAAAGATGGTGCAATGAAATGTATTGGTTAGGGCTGCACGATATTGGAAAAAACTGACATTGTGATTTTTTTATCAACTTTTTTTTTAATTGATAATATTGTGATATGAAAAAATACTCAGGAGTCTATAATAGCAGTGTGGTGCTGATGTAAATGGTCAAACTAATTAGTTGTGTTACATCTTGTTGTGGCAACAGGTGCAAAGCACTATCGCCACAGAACACGTTTCAATATCATCCTTCTTGTAGCTAAAATAATTCCAGATAACTGCCGTTGCTTTTCCTTTTTGGCACCAAGTCTTCATTTACGGTGATTTTCTCTTGTTCGTTGCTCATTTTTCAATGTGACCAGTGACTCACTCCAAACTGATTAAGAACGATTGTGAATGGTGGATCGCTGCGTGTGCCTGTTTGTGTCAGGTACCCTTGAAATTAGATGAGAACACGTTGAGTTCATTTGCCTCCTACATTGCAGGACCTGCCATGTGACTATTATGCATACATACATCGCGATGTTGATGCTTAAGTGATATATTGTGCAGCTCGAGTATTGGTTCACTTTCTGTCCCCTGAGTGAATGTGGTCAGAAGGGTTGAAAACATGTAATATATGAAAGTAGATTACAGTAACACTATTTTATCATAATTAATACCCCAAGCATAGCGGTGTTGTTAACCTCTCCAGAGTCTTTCACCGTTCCACAAATGGTAGCGTGGATAGAGTCCTCCACCTGAAGGGACAACAGCTCACGGATCTCCCCAGTTTGACATCTTTCTGGTCACATTGATATGCTTGTTTACTGTACACGGCCCAGGCTCATTTTTAAACCCCCCAGCGCAGAGGTCACACACACAATACGTCATCAAAACATCACACCTTGGTTACGGAATAAGAGGTGTTCCTTTTACATAGTGTTCCGGAATCATGATTCCACCTTTATCACGGCCCTGTTACTACCTCCAGAGGCGTTCCAAAGCCGCGATAAAAGTGGGACCAAGTGATCCCACCATTTTGTTTACACAGACGTCATTCTGGAATAAAGGCAAAATATTCCTGTAATAGAAGTGCAGTGTAAAAAGGGGCTGAAAACATGCCTCAAATTATGTACATTTTCTCATGAACTGTATGTTTGTGAAATGTCATTGTAATATGAGAATCTTCAGAGGATTTGGCTTGTGAAACATGGGCACAAGTCGTTCTTTGGTGACTTTGAGGTGAAAGGACTGATCGAAATCATGTTTTCTCATTGGAATGAATGGGACAGGGTCTACCTCTAGTCTCCGACAGGGGCAGAACAGTGGAGAAACCATGTGACACTAAAAGAGGAACTCATTTTATAAGCACCTTCCCTTCACTAAACTGCCAGAACAAACAAAAAACACACAATATGAACAGATAATTCGGTCTTTCTTGCAGCCACCAAGCGTGCAGGGTGGGTCAATATTCATTTAATCGCCATCTGCAGTTCCACCACTAGATGTCACTCAACTCCACACATTGAACTAGCTGTAGCTGATGTCTTGCAGCAGTTAAAGTGTACAAAACCTTGTGACGTACTGTGGTGCGTATGTGGACTTCTAAACAGTATCAGCTCAGGTTAGATCATAAATCCTGCTTTATTGGATGGAGTGTGAATGTAATCACTGTGAAAATAACCGTGTGTCTAAGTAAACTTCAGGTTTAGTAAATGACTGGTTGTTATTTCAATGAGGTACTTTTTAAAAGGCACTTGATGCTTTTGATGGAATATCCTAACACTCTTGAATGGAGGTAGAGCCCTGCTGTTATTGTAAAAAACTCAGGTGACATGGTGCTTGTTGATGCTGTCAGTTGAACTGGTTGACACAATCGCATACAGTTGAACAACATTTTTACTAAAGGATCCAGCATTACATTGATGGCATTGTTAAAATTGTTGTAATTAATAACAGGGCACATTTTTTTGTTGGCAGATCATGGTTTTGTGTTTTGGAGTGGAACCACTGTAGAGATGTTTTTAATGACGTTAGATGCACATTTTGTGAGTGAGGCATCAGTGTTTTTATTGAAAGACTGAAGGGTATTTTTGTCCCAGTAGAGGTCAGATACTACGATGAATACTTTTAGACTCAGTGGATCTGCACATTCTGCGTTTGCTTTTTAAGTTATGCATAAGATGGCTTCTTATGGGTCTTTCTGCTGTTGTAATGTTCCCATTGCCTATTGCCATTCATCCAATCCAATCCAATCCAATCCAATACAATACAATCCAATACAATCCAATCCAATACAATACAATACAACCCAATCCAACCCAATCCAACCCAATCCAATCCAATCCAACCCAATCCAATCCAATCCAATCTAATCCAATCCAATCCACTTAATTTATATAGCCCATTTAAACAACAAGAATGTTTCCAAAGTGCTGCACATCAAATAAACAATAAAACAATTAAAAGGAAAAACAATAAATAAATACATAAAACTACAACAATGCTCTTGAAAAAACAAACAAACAAAAAAACAATAACATTAAATAGTTTAATTTAATATCTATAAATGTATGTGAGTCTGTTGGGTTTTTTTAATCTATATTTTTTGTTGCTTTCACGATTTGAATTGGTGGCATTTTCTTCAAAGGAGATTAATACATTTGATCTGATTTAATAAGATTTAGTTAAAAAAACAATCGCCAGCTTAGAATCAAAAATCCTCAAATATCCAGTGTGTATATTGGTGTGGATTCAACCACTTTCCTCTTTTTCATATTTCTTTAATGGTCTCGGCAGTTTCAAGTCTTTGAATGTGTTTTTTTCTCCTTTTCTCCAGGCAGCATAGTGTATCTGGGGATGATGTTTGGAGCCTTTTTTTGGGGCGGCCTGTCAGATAAGGTGGGCCGTAAACAGTGCCTCCTGATATCCATGTCTGTCAACGGCTTCTTCGCCTTCCTCTCCTCCTTTGTCCAAGGCTACAGCATGTTCCTGTTCTGCCGCATGGTATCGGGGTTTGGGTGAGTTCAGTTCTCTTCTCTTCTCTTCTCTTCTCTTCTCTTCTCTTCTCTTCTCTTCTCTTCTCTTCTCTTCTCTTCTCTTCTCT
>JAPQRP010000005.1:34313296-34326807 GCA_037367295.1 Apogon hyalosoma | reverse complement strand
CAAATGTACCTTTAGTTGTACCAGGCATTAAAATGAACTAGAAATTGAAGAAAACAAGGGTGGTCTAATAATTTTTTCCATGACTGTAAGTGTTGGCTCCTCATGTGTGTTGGCGTGGTTTTTCCTCACAGGCCTGTTATGTTAGATCGTTTTTTTAATGTAAAGAAATCATCATGCTACTATCCACAGTATTTACATAAAGCTGTCATCACTGTACTTCAGCTTTGAAAAACAGAGCATTTTGTTTTGCACACTGCACTCGACAGTTACTGATGAAACACAGTTTATGTTGAACATGTTTTTGTGAAAAAGTGAGAGAAAGTTTCACTATAAAGCTGCCAAATGCAGCCTCAAATGGTCTTGTACTGCTTTAGAATTCTTTCTGAAATGGGCTCACTCTAAGGGACATCTGTACTAATATTCCCTCAATAGCCTGTAAGTTTACAAGCAGATTTTCTTTTTTTTTTTTATGATATTTTAAAACTGTGGAGCTGTAAAACCAACCAGAGACTGACTGCAGGCACAGATGGGCTGCTGCTGACACCTCAGTCGTGACGCAGATCTTTTGTCATAATGTTAAACTCGATGATAATAAACAGATGACACAAAACCTACTTAATTATACCATTACCTACATATCAGTCAGCTATATGTTAGTTTTAATATTGCCGTTTTCCAGAAAACCTCATTCTGTTCAATCATGTAACCAGGGGAAGGGAATGTGGAGATGCGTCAAAGATTAAATTACACAGCAGTAATATCCTGTGTGTGTTACAGTATGGTGCTTTTTCATTTTCTTTGGTCAGCAGGCACCAACATGTTTTCAGATTTTAGGCTGGGGTTGCTGTTTCCTGTAGATAGAGTGTGAAAACAGGCTCAGAGTAGTTTCATTTAGGACACAGTTGCAAGGGAATTTGTCCTCTTCATATTATTTTACACATCAGAGGCCAGCACTCAAACAAAGCTCATTTTCCAAGTCATATTGAAAAAGAAAACTTTTGCACAAAGAACAGCAAATACTAGATGCTGAAAAGATATGCTGTTCAGAATTAGTCCATATCATTATTCTCCCGTGGCTTTTTATGCTCCTCTTTATGATTCTTTTTTTTAACGCATGTTTTGTCCAAAGTCCCTCACATTTTCCAAATGATTTTCTGCAGCCATGAATCTGTTTTGCGAATCCATAAATGTTTGTCATCGCATACATTAATGTAAGACAAATGAAGGTTGGCTACTGAGGCATACATAGCTAATTATAGTAAACCATATTTGCAGGATTGGTGGAGCAGTACCAATAGTCTTCTCATATTTTGCGGAGGTGTTGGCTCGGGAGAAGAGAGGAGAGCATCTGAGCTGGCTGTGTATGTTCTGGATGATCGGAGGAATTTACGCTTCAGCCATGGCTTGGGCCATCATCCCACACTATGGTGAGTGACAGCTCTGACCTCATGTCATAATAATGCAACACTGGTGTGAGGGCTGAGGCGCAATCTGTCAGTAGTGACTTTTTCATTACACAAGGACTGTATTTAACCCTTTTTTAGGGCATTCACTGAAATGGTCTTAAATTCTAAATTTCATCTTTTGTGTATTATTGGACATCGTTGTCTACCTCCTTGTCAGTTGGCAGGACAACAGTCTCTCTCCTCTTGCCATAAAACATCTGAGCAGCACTTGCGAAAAAAAGTAAACATGCAATAAAACAACTGTTGTAAGATCATAAATTGACAAAAATCACCCATATTCACTTGTTACAGCTTCAAAATTTCTATAAAATCTGTCTGAATCACTGTATAATGTTATACAAAACAACACGCTTCTTGACCTCACTGAACCCAAGGATTGGCCTCATATTTAGTGTTTGTGGAAATTACCAAAAACAGTCACTTGCCTGATAAAGGGTTAACAATGAGCAGCACAACAGCAAGAGCACCTTCCTAAAAGTGATGACAAAATACTGTTATTGCCCCCCAGTGGCTGTATTGCTCATGAATACAATCCTGATTTGTTAGTCATCGGGGCATGAATATTCATACACATTCAAGTACTTTTTAGCAAAGATGAGGTCTGGTGTTTTATGAAGAAGTCACCATTTTGAGTAAGTTAAGTCTTCTTGGTTCTTATTTTGTAATATTTCCATTCCTCATTTGTATATCAGGAGATGGTTGACACCCATTTGCGCTGTTATTTTTTGGTCTTACATTCAGGTGTTTCCTTCATGGATTTACTAAAACAAGGATCAAACAGCAAAAAGCAAAACCTGTTTTGTATTACATGAAAAAAGGACAGTGACCAGACCAGACAGCTGACAGCAGAATATTACCCTGTGGATATTACATGTCAACCCTCTGAGGCTAACCTGTTATAGACTTGTTCAAGTGCAGTCAATTTTATCCTATTGGTCAGCCCAGCATAGGTATTACATAGGTTACACTGGCATTTTTGTCATTTTAGATCTCAGTGCTCGCATAGAAAATTTGTTGTGGTCATGTCTTAAAATAGTTTGGAGTAGAATAGTATGGCACACTTTTTTTTTTTATGTAACTATTGGCCATAAAAATACAACTATGACTATCATTTACCAGCAAAATACAGCACTACAAAATACGTTCTCAATTCCCAAGTGTTGACATAATGTAAGTAAAAGAAGAATCCCACTCAGTTATACAGTTCCACATGAGAATACTTAAAGACTTCCGCTCTGACATGTTCTTGAGATATGCCAGTCCTGTTGATTAACTGCAGTGGTCCTGAATGTGTTATGACATGATGTAGTTTTCCTTTCCTTGGTTATGTTGGCATTAAGAGAAAGTGTTTGATATTTTAGTGATATCTAGTGGTGGAACTGCAGATGTCAGTCAAATGAATACCTACCCACTCTCCAGCTACGCTGCCTGCAAAAAAATACACCGGTCTCCCTTTAGACTCTAGTGGAAAAGTAGCAGATTGCAACCAAGTAAACACATTCCTCTCCATCGCTATCATGGCTGCAAGGCCTTTGTTGGAGTCAGTTTAATTAGGGGGATAATAAATCTGGCCCTTATTTAAACATGGAGCTTTTGTCTGTCTGTATGGGGGGTAAAACTGTGGATCTGCACCACAAACAATGCCAAAGTATCCACAGTTTTAAAACACTTTACAAACGGACAGTCTGGTCACAGTACAGGGAGGGCGGGGCTTATTGCTAACTGCTGGGCCATTCCATCCGTGGCTCTTTCTTACCTTTGTTGGTTTGTGCTTGTCGTTGTTTACCATGTTGGTATGTGTCACTTCCATTACCATTGTTGGTCTGTCATTATTGTTGAGATATATTGTATTACAAGTTACGCAAACTATCATTTAGATCAGGGGTGTCAAACTCCGGTCCTCGAGGGCCGGTCTCCTGCACGTTTTAGATATTTCCCTCTTCCATCACACCTGAAAACCATTACATCATTATCAGGCTTCTGCAGAGCTGGATGATGAGCTGATCATTCATTGAACCAGGTGTGATGGAAGAAGGAAACATCTAAAACATGCAGGCCCTCGAGGATTGGAGTCTGACACCTGTGATTTAGATAGTTACTAAGTGCAATATACATCAGTTTTCCTAATCTGTTTTCTATAGGTTATTTACATTAATAGGACTCTACACATATATTACTATATCATTAAGGAAGCAAAAGTAATGTGTTATGTTGTATAAATGTGAGATGGGGGTGGGATTTAGTAAGTTTTCTTCTTCCCACTCCTTTTTGAGCAGTACATATTGAATTTATTTTATTACTAGTGTACATGGCACTCGCTGCCTTCTCTTGATCACCTTTATTTATTAATGTATTTGCTCTACCATTAGTTCCTTGTACACAAAAAATGTCAAATTTTTCCTCTGCTCAAAACAAATAAATGAATGAATGAAATGGAAAAAAAAAACATAGCAGGTGACGGGATGTACCTTGAACCTGGAGATCAGCTGGAATAAAACAAGAAAAGAAAGAAAAAAGAAGACTAATTCTGTTTTGAGGTACTGCAGAAACATAGTGACATGGTCCCACTGTAGATATAAGTGACTCACCCTGAGGTAACTAAAGCACACCATTCTCACTGCAGTGGCATTATACGCTAATGAAAACAAAGTTATGAATATTGTTTTGCATTCCTGCAGTTAAGTGCTCCTAAATGTCCTTAAATTTTATACACTTGACCTTTACCTGAAAGCAATCAAGAGCCCATACCCCTCTGTGAAATGGTAAAAAGACTAGACACTTTTTATCACCTGAGCGTCCAGCAACAGTCAAAAAATTACTTAGTGATTACAGACTTCTAGATAAACAGTTTTATGCACCCAGAGTAAAGGTGTCACAGTTTCTGAAGGGTCTCAGATCAGGATTATGAGGAGCTCTCATTACACCAAGAAACATCTCCACATCCAGAATCTAGTTGTATAAGGCAAGATATATGTATTGTCAGTAGGCACAGAGGTGAACCTTATAGAGACTGAAATGCATCAGAATACTGCAATGTAAGAATTGTGGGACTTAACACACATCAACTAAAGTACCACATGCTCAAATCCAGACTCTTGGAGCTTCCCACTGTGAGTTAGCGTCTGTCAGGAATCACTTGCATCACCAGTTCAAACATTAATGCAAATAAAGTTTGTCTCTTGATGAGGCTCCCTGCCGTCATAATGCAACAATAGTACAAAGCATACGGTTGGCTTTGGAAACAATCCCCCTTTATGCAGGTTATTTTAGACATCAAGACCCTCTGGGGTGCATGAAAACACAAAGCAGGTGGCAGTGTGTAGGTGGAGGCGCTGACAATAGCTGCAGCAGAAAAAAAAACGACAAAGCAAAATGCCTCTATGGTGAGCAGGAAGAAAAACCTGTCTCCAAATCCTTACCTGAGCAACATATTCACACAGCGTCTGCATACTCTGTGTTTGTTTATTTCAAGAGGCTTCAAGAGTGAAAATCTGATACGTATTTGTGTTGGAAAAAATAAATGAGCATCTGCTATAACAAAGCTCATAAAGTGAATGTATTAGAGAGCAGGAGGATGACAGAGAGGAGGTGAGTGTCAGAGGATAAGAATGAAATGAGGAAAATGAAATCAATTTGGTGTAGAGGGGAGTGGACGGAAAGAAGAGCAGAGGAAAAGATTAGGAGGACAAGGGGGAAGGAGAGGTGGAGAGTGCACTTGATTTATGTGGTCTGTGTCAGGGATAATCGAAAGGTGAAGGGATACAGCAAAGGGCTTAAGGGGAGGAGAGAGAAAACAAAGAGGGAAAGGAGAGACGCAGAGGTAAGGGTAGATGAAGATGAGTGAAGAGGAGGAGTTTCTTTTCCACCATATGGAGCTCTGTGTGCATCAGATGTAATGAAGTTTCATCTTGGCCCCTAGCCATGTGGAGACCGACTCTGCCAGGAGCAACGCTCTGAGAGCTAAGGCACCACCGCAGATGAATGGAAAACAATGGAATAAGACATACTGTTTAGACATAAAGGAAGGAGTGTTGATGAGCAAGTTTGAAATTCTATAGAAGATACATGAAAGCATATTACTGAGCATAAAAAACTAAAATCTCATGCGGTCGGCTGTGTACG
Source organism: Apogon hyalosoma (assembly GCA_037367295.1). Lineage (NCBI taxonomy): Eukaryota > Metazoa > Chordata > Actinopteri > Kurtiformes > Apogonidae > Apogon > Apogon hyalosoma. The sequence continues at coordinate 34,321,219 of JAPQRP010000005.1, read as the reverse complement.
AGTGGCCTTTCAGAACCCTACAAGTAATAAAGGACTTTTATTTTTGCATCAGAGTGCCTCGGACGTGTTTTCCCTGTTGTATTTTTGCCCTACTTAATTTATGAACAGTTTTTATTTATTTTGTTTGTGACAATATTGTCTTTTTTTTTTCTTTTTTTCTTTTTTTTTTTTTTTTTACATTAAAATCCATCTAAATCTCAACAAAAACTGTTGAGACATAACCCTGCATTCTCTCTATTCACAACTGAAGCTACAAAGGGATTTCAGTTCACTACTGATTTATTTGATTGATTTGGTGTATTTTGGTGCCAGAAACAAAGCTGAAAATTTAAAATGTAGTGTTTTATGATGAACTTACTGCAAATGATTACCATATAACTCTAATTTTCAATGTTTCAAGATGTACAAGCAAAAAATTAAATAAAGTGCCTGTCTTTTTATGACAATAATTTAAATGCCTCTATTTTGCTATTGCGAAAATAAATTGTTGTAAAAACAAGTCAGCATGTGTGCACTGGCTCACAAGTACATTATTTACCAAAGCAGGGTTATTACTACGAGCAGAGACAAGTTTCTATGGTAAACCTTTCTGTGTGTCAACGCACACTTTATGTGTGAGTGAGAGTGAGAGTACCAGCCAAGGCTCATAATTGAGGTCAATTGATTAGACGCCAATGTTTTAACACATTTTTTCTCCAAGAAGCAGTGGTGTGTGGGTAATAGGTTCCGCCGCAGTGCTCTTTCCATTGACTGGTGGACAAAGGCCAGATAACTGTGTGTGTGTGTGTGTGTGTGTGTGTGTCTGCACTTTTCTTTTGTCTTTTTTCATTGTCTCAAAATTACAACACAGTAAAAAAACAAAAAAAAACAAAACAACATCAACTTGCTGCTTACTGTACCTGTTTGTACATGGGAGTGTGTCGCAGTGCAGGAATGACACTGATTTTTATGTATGCCTTTGTGTGTAAGTGTGTACACCTCTGCTTTGCATTGAACGATGCCAAGGACAATGAGCGTGCATGTGTGTGCTCATATATATGTGTGAATATGAGCGTGTGTGTGCTGTGTATGTGTGTCTTATGCTCACTTACTGTAGAGGAGGGACATAAATCTTGCTGAGTATCTGAATCAGTCAGCCATCCCCTCCAGTCCATTATAGCTATAATCCCCCTAATGAGGTTTGTACTGGTACAGGCTGGAGCAACCCCACGGGCCGCACACACACACATTCTGACACACAAATTTTACTGTTTCCACGCTAGCATATTTTCTTGTGCAGATTCAGCTGTGTGATTGAAATTCAGAGTGGGTGGGCTCCAAAACCTCGTAGTGCTTCGTCACAGTGTGATGCTGTCAGGAGTTCAGGGATTTACAGAACTTTGTGCTGAAACCTTCCATACAGGTTTAACACAGTGAGCAAGTTCAAGAAAGTACTATTAACTTAATCATTCACATAACAACATTTCCTATCCACAATCCAAATTCTATAAACCAGTGTTTACTGTACTGCATGCAGAGTAAGACACATGGAAAATGGATTTTTCCTCCAAAAGAAAAAGGTTATCAAGACAATATGTGTATTCTGCTCTTTAATGTATTTGTATAAATGGACTGTTTCCCCTCCTTTTTTAGTTCAATGCACATTGTTTTATTCTGTCTTTGTCATCACACAACACAACGTCTGGTAAATTGATGTCACCTGATTTTTCTATTTCTGTATATTCATTCCAAAATTTTTCACAGTTTATGGAATTTTCTGAAAGGCACAGCTGCTGTTTTTTTGTTTTGTTTTTTTTTTAACATCTTTATCGATCCAAAAGCCTCATTTCAACAACATTTAAAGGGTCAACACTAGGGCTGCACAATATTGGACAAAACTGACATTGCGATTTTTTAACCCCGCGATATATTGCCATATGAAAAAATACTCAGGAGGATATAATAGCTGTGTGGTGCCGACGTAAATGGTCAAACAAATTAGTTGTGTTACCTCTCGTGGCAATAATTGCAAGGCACTGTCGACACAGAACACGTGTTTTAAAATCATCCTTCTTGTAGCTGAAATAATTCCAGATAACTGATGTTCCTTTTCGTTTTTGGCACCAAGTCTTCGTTTTCAGTGATTTTCTCTTGTTCGTTGCTCATTTTTCAATGTTGTTACCAGCGACTCACTCCATGTGCAGGGGCGGGGTCTGCTTCGGCAAACTGATTAAGAACGCTTGTGATTGGTGGATCGCTGTACGTAGTGTGTGTCAGGTACCCAGGTTGAAATTAGATGAGAACCCGTTGAGTTCATTTACCTCCTACATCACAGGATCTGCTATGTGACTATTGCGCACAGGTACACTGTGATGACTATGCTCATACAATATAGTGTGCAGCTCTAGTCAACACACAGCCTAATTAATATTATAAATCAGCCTTTTGATTATTTTTATACTTTCTGAAATTAAGTGGGTGGAGCTTAAATAATGCTCATCCAGTCTTTCACAGTTCACAAAATATTTTTAATGTTACAGATGATTATTTGCAGGATTTTCCAGAACATGGAGTACAAATGTTAAAAAAAAGGGTGAAAAATAGGCTAAAACAGCCATATCTGCCTTTAATAATTTATCACTCTTTAAAATGCTAACCCTAACCCTTCGCCTCAGCACTCCCTCTGGTTCTGAAACATTTTTGCATACTCTCGAAGCCACTACACTCATAGATGCACTCTACAACGACAACCTAACAAACACACACAAAACCGCCTTAACACTAGCAGCAATTGCCTAAACAACCATCTGCCCTGGTTTCATCCAACCAGCCTTCTCATTACCCACGTAGGTTCCTCTACTTCCTACTGCAGTTCTAAAAATGTAGAAAAAAAAGACAAAATGTGCGAGAAATAAATGACACCGGAGCGATGTATAGTTGACCTGTAGGTTAATTAGTTTCAGTTTGAGAGACTAAAACATTTTACACACTACTATTACAAGAAAAGTACAAGAGCACAGAATATGTCTGGTTCGTTTATTGGGTTTGTATTGTCACTGATTTCTTGCTACATTATTTCTGGCACTGTGTGTGTTGTTGTTTTAATGCAGGTTGGAGTTTCAGCATGGGTTCAGCCTACCAGTTCCACAGCTGGAGAGTGTTTGTGGTGGTGTGTGCGCTGCCATGCGTCTCTGCAGTAGTGGCTCTCACTTTTATGCCTGAGAGCCCCCGCTTCTACCTAGAGGTAGGAGGCAGACTGTATTATGAAAGCAGCAGCATCATGTTTTTTAATAACAATGAATAGACGTTACAAGGAAGACTGGAGCATTGCTTAGAGTATTTAGTTATGTTTGGGAAATAGTGAAAGCAATCATATTCATCATAGGTTCTGTGGCTGCATTGGTCAACACTTCATACTGAAGTATTTTCAACATTTCTTTCTTTCTCTCTAGACACAGATAAAAGACACTGTAAAAACTATAAAGAAATAGAAAATAAGGAATACATCTCAGTCTTGGAAAGTCTCTTAAGCTAATGCCAGCCAATAGACAGATTCCTGCAGTAAATGCTTTCAATCAGTGTCAGACAGTGTGTGAAATTCATCACAGTTTCCAAGTAAGCACATGAAGAAATATTAAATACAGCACAAACATCTTTGCATCTCTACAACCACATGCAGTTTTGACATAATCTTGGAACTGTTGTGTTTCTGACTGGGTCCATATTGGCTTGAACCCATAATACTTTAGTGCTGCCATTGCCTTAGTCATATTTATTTATTTATTTATTTATTTAATTAATTTAACCTTTATTTAACCAGGTAAATTAGGTGAGAACTGATTATTAGTAACAACCTCTCTACACATACAAAAAACTTTCCACAGCAAGCATTAATTTCCAAACTCAAAACACATAATATGCCAGACAGGTTTTAAGCCATCTTTTACTAGTTTTACTGTTTTTATGTTGCTATTGGCGACATTTTAATTACATCATAAACTCAAAAGATAAATTATGAGAAACATATGAAATAAGCTTCACCATTAAAAACTGTTTTTCTGTTAAGGGTTCAGTGTGCAATATTTAGTCACATCCAATGGTGAAGTTGCAGATTGTAACCAACTGATTATCCCTCTTACCCTTCTCTTTTCTGTTTGGCCACAAAAAAATTGAGGAAGTCTCTTGTTAATCCATTCTGATCTTTTTAGTTAAGGTGATATTAACTCTGGTCCACATTCAGACATGGTAGGTGACAGTAATTCACCTTAATGCTGGATTCAACCTGCTATAAAAGGGTTAAAAAGGAAAATAAGTCTTTTTTTGAGTTACTGTACCTAATTTATCTTTATTCGCTATATTTATCTATTAACAGCTCGCTCTAATTTTCTTGTCATCATAAACTAATGATAACACACTTATGAATGTTACATTTAATTTCGCTTTTGTAAATTGGCCTAAATTTTACACACTGGAAATTTAAGTTGGCAAAGTGTGTGTTCATAAATACCTTATATCACTAATCTTGATCCGTCTTCAGTCTGCCCTGAACAACAACCACTTTCAGACCATTAATACGCAGCCCACTTTCACATGAGCTGTGCAACCAAAGTGAACATATCAGTCAAGTTTCATCTAAAAAAAATGCACATAACCTGAGAAACTGTAGCCAGTACTAGATGATTGATGGAGTCCTGTTGTGCATATGCGGGTACATGTGTCTAAAGTGTCCGTTTTCTTAGATGGGTAAACACGACGAGGCCTGGATGGTGCTCAAACACATCCATGACACCAACATGCGCGCCCGCGGAGAGCCTGAGCGAGTCTTCACTGTGAGTATCTGCTGTTTCTGCACTCGCATCCGTACGTAGTGCTGCAGTCCGTGCCCTCAGCAGGTGACAGATCAGCGTCTCCCCCTGCAGGTGAACAGGATAAAAATCCCCAAACAGCTGGACGAGCTGGTGGAGATGCAGAATGAGTCAGCCAACCCCGCAGTCAAGGTCCTCTTCAAGATCAAGTCTGAACTCAGAGGAGTACGACGCCGTTTTTTCCCCCACTTCATTTATTTTCATAATGAACAACTGTATTTGTTTGTATGTGAGTTAAGTAGAAATTTATCCCTCCTCATGATAGATCTGGTTGACTTTTATGAGATGCTTCAACTACCCAGTGAAAGACAACACTATAAAACTGGCTGCGGTTTGGTTTACTCTGTCTTTTGGGTAAGAGAGTCTCTGCACACTTTTCGGTCTTACTCCTCCATCTGCACGTCCTCACCTCGATGTTCTGTCTGTGTTCTCCCATTGTGTTAAATGATGCCTTATAATGCCTTCAGTGATACTTAGCTGAGTCACCACTACTTCTGAGCTTAATAACAGAGTTTCACTGAGTCACTTAGCGCTGAGGCAGATGCTCTTTCATTTATATCATCCTGATGAATGCTGACAGGTTAGATTAGAAAGAGAGAGCCTATTAAAGAGAGGAAGTGTTATTTGGCACTTTTTCTGGCTTTAATTAATTACACTTTGCACATACTCAAAGGACCATCACTGAAAATTACTCAAGACTAAAGTAGATGACATTATACTACAATAAAGTAATTTATTCTGTTTCACTCTTATAGTTTCTGTGTTAAAAATATGTTGCCTTTGGTGTCTGTTTTAAGGCCCCACCAGGCCTTTGTTGTTCTTTTTCTGTACTGCTTCTTTTTCCAAAAACACAAATCAGCAATTGTTTCCTTTCTTTTGAAAATTTTACTTACTGGTGCATAAACCAACCTGTTTTCACATGTGCGGTATGCCGACATTTACACACTGGCTTGCAGACAGTGTAACAGATTTAATTAAGATGATAATAAATTCACTCATAACTGAGTGTTGCAAACTCTTGAATGTAAGATTAAGATTAAGATTCGTTATTTGTCAGTTATATATCACCAGGTTATGATTGCATAACTGAAGTCCAGTGCAAATCCAGGGTAGTTTCAATGGCTTCGAGAATGAGCTTTAACATACTTTTGGTGTGTTCAGGTACTACGGTTTATCTGTGTGGTTCCCTGACGTCATCAAACACCTCCAGGCTGATGAGTACGCCTCCAGAGTGAAGATCCACAACAACGAACGCATTGAAGACTTCACCTTCAACTTCACCCTGGAGAACCAGATCCACAGGAATGGAGTCTTTCTAAATGACAGGTAATGGAGAAAAAACAAGTGACAACAAGTTATTACAACTAGGTTTTTGCTTCTTGCGTCAGACCTGAGAGCTTTTCCATCTTCTAAAGCTCTGTGATCAAAGCCGTCCCGTTGTGGGATAGCATTACTGTTCCTGTGAACAACACATCACTGCAGGTAATATTAATCCTACCGCCTTTATCACCACTGCTACCAGGAAATTAAATAACTTATCGCTCCCTCTCTTCCCTTCTTCCTCTCTGTTACCCTCACACATCTATTCCTTATGATTCTCACTTACACAAAGGCCAGAGACAAGACGCCCCCTAAAGCTATTTTTGTCCTTTCCATTCTCACTTGAGACGAGAATGCATGTTTTTTTTTTCAACAGATTAGATCAAGGCCAGTGATACTGTCTACAGCAGCATGCAACAGATTACAAAGATCAATAACAGCCTGACATGGTAAAAGATGACAGTTGCTAGTGTTTTCTTATGTCACAGCTGAACGACTAGAATCCAGCATCATTTAACAGAAAACACCAGTTGTGTAGTGGAGACATGAAGACATCTTTGATAATATAATGTGTGTGCAGGGAACCTATCACTTAAGAATTCTGGGAAAATGGTGACTCATGCATTTCTACAAAATTACTTATACGGCACACACAGTGTTCAGGCATAGGAAAAAAATCACCTTTGTTGTACAGAAATTATTTTACCAGTTTATTTTCATTTACTGATGCATCAGCTTTCAGACATTTTATCTATGTGCAACATTTTTTATTAGGAATTCTATGTAAATAAAGTAAAAATCTAATTATTGTGATTTGTCCACAGGAATTAATAAAGATGAAAATTTTAACAATGTTGGACATGTTTAAGTGGAAAATGTACGATAGTGTAGCTGAAAGTTAACTGTTGGAATAACACATTTTTACCTCTTCTCATGAAATGATTGTGACAATGTGAATGATTCTTGATAAAGTGTAACTGGGACTCAGTATGTAAATAATGCACCAGGTCAAAGGTGATCACCAATGTGTGTAAATAGGAATAAAAAGAAGAAAGTATCTGAAAACAAAATTATTCCAACTTTATGGGCAACGTGGATTTTAGTCACATCTGTTACTATTATCATTATTTAGATTTTTAGTGAAAGCTTTACATTTCTTACACTATTTCCTTTTATCTGCTTGGTCTGATTTTGCATATTGTACCAAAAATGCTAGATTTCTTGGATTTTCTATGGATTTATTTCTGCTCACACTGTTATGGCAACAACTATCGCTGCACTGGTAAAAAAAAAAATCCTGTTGTTTTTACGGAAAAAAACTGACAGCTTTGGTTACCAGAGAAATGCTGTAAGAAACACAACAAACCGTAACCATATCTATGGAGTAACATGTAGATTTAACATTTTAAACATGTATATTTAAATGGTAAATGGACTGTGCAGCATAGTTTATACACCTTCATGGTGCCCAAAGTGCTTTACAAAGCCTCCAGGTCCTACTGGAGCAATTTAGGGTTCAGCGTCTTGCAAGGACACTTCAACATGTGTGACATCAGTGCCCAGATTTGAACCACCAACCCTTCAGTCATTGGACGACCTGTTCTACCAACTGAGCCATAACCATCCATCAAACATGTTTGAAATGTTAAATTGTTAACTGTTTACTTTTTTATTACTTTTTAATTTTTTTAAAAAAGTGAATAGGCTGTTATTTTAACATTGTGGTCTTGCAATTTAAACAGCACCAAATTGTTTTTCA
>JAPQRP010000005.1:34271765-34283656 GCA_037367295.1 Apogon hyalosoma | reverse complement strand
ACAGTACCACAGTGCTTCAGTTTCAGCTTCACAGTTTGTCATGTCTTTTATGGATTGTGATTGTCTCTCTCAAATCAACATATATTTTTCATTAGTAATTTTTTTTTTGTTTGTTTGTTTTGGTTTTTCATCAATAACTAGAAATTTCAGGACCCATGTGGGGTTCCGACCCCGAGGTTGAAAAATATTGATCTACAACCACTGATATTAAACTTTTCTTACTCCTTGTTCTTTATGGAGCCTCTGAACCTCCAAATGGGTCATTTCAGAAAATGATGAAAAGCTTTGAAACTGGATTTACCTGAATTTTCTTAAAGACACTTGAAGGATTAGTGGTTAAAAAGTTTTTAAACATGTCAGATCAGTGGATGGTTTGGGCTGTTTGGGTTTTAGAGGGTTAAGTATATGTACTTCTCCTCCTTCCAATCACAGTATGTTGAAAGTAATCTGTGGATATTACATGTATTCTAATCTGATATCACTTAACATCTGTTTGCGTGGGATAAACAGAAAAGCGCGTGTTTTAAAGCATGCGGCCAAACCACACGGTCTCGGTGTTATGTTTGATTCTACTCTATTAAACCTATACGTGTGGGCGTGCGGCGCTTGTCACGTGACGCTACGACTTCACTCAGGTGTCAAAACACGATGCGTGAGCAGAGGATGGCAGTTATGCACCACACCCGAAACCAGACTGTGTGAGTTCCACCTCAGACTGCAGTCATGGCGTCCAGAACAACACGGATACAGCTTCTCCTTCTTCTGTGTTTCCTGCAGACCTGCCGATCAGAGAAAGGTAACGATCCCCATCACTTCCTCCACTCTTCTCCTTCTATTCTGTCTATTATTCTGTTCTCCTCTGGTTGTAATGTTTTTTAGGAGGCAACATAGGCTATATAACACACTGAGTCTCCAAAGGGCGCTTTTACTAAATGTCACATGCTTTGATGATATAAGCCTTTGTGGGTCTATGGATAGATCTTATTGAGACTATAATCACAATAAATAGGTTGGAAATTATAAAATGAATTTGAAGAAGAAGCAGACTGTTACCAAAATGTATTCACAGGTGAAAGAACCACAGTCGGACCCACATTTGAATTTCAGAATTAGGCAAATTATAGCATGTTCCTGTAAATAAACATGTTCAGCTTCTGCTTTTCATGATAACCTTTCTGATTTCACAGATGTTAAAGGCTTCCTGGGCTCAGAGACCAAAGAAGAAGTGCAGGTTTATCCCCAAGCTGAAGAAATCCTGAACAGCCGTCTTACAACAGTGTTCCTCCCAGTCATCTACATCATTGTGTTTGTGGTGGGGCTGCCGGCTAACGCCATGGCTATCTGGGTATTTCTCTTCAGGATCAAGAAGAAGCACCCATCTTCGATCTTCATGGCCAACCTGGCTCTCGCTGACCTCCTCTTCGTCATCTGGGTGCCTCTGAAAATAGCCTACCACTTCAACGGCAATGATTGGATCTATGGAGAAAGTTTGTGCAAAGTGTTGGTGGCGTTTTTCTACGGCAACATGTACTGCTCTATCGCCTTTATCACCTGTATTAGCGTTCAGCGGTACTGGGCTGTTGTTCATCCGCTCACCCAGTTACAAAGAGAGAACTGGATAGCAATCGCTGTCTCTGTCACAGTCTGGGTGGTGGTCTGGCTTCTTACAATCCCCCTTTACTTCTACGAACAGCAGGTCAACGTCACAAATCTTGGCATTTTCACCTGCCACGATGTCACCAGGCCAAGTCAGAAGAAAATAGCAGCAGGTTACTTCTTGACAATGGGAACACTGGGGTTTGTTGTGCCAACCATCGTGTGCATCATATCCTACGTCCTCATGCTCAAGTCGCTCTGGAGCAACATGACAGATTCTTCCATTGCTAAGAAGCGACGGAAAGCTGTGGTCCTGATCATCACCGTCCTGGTCATGTTCTTAGTGTGTTTCACCCCCAGTAACATCATGCTCCTGGTCCACTACATCCTGCTTTTGCATGAGGCCGACAACAACTTGTACGGATTCTACATCACCACCCTGTGCTTGGCCAGTCTGAACAGTTGTATCGACCCCTTTATTTACTACTTCATCTCAGAGGACTTCAGAGACCACGTGAAGAACACTTTCCTCTGTCGGAGTGAGAGAACAGTGGAGAGGATGAGGGTCTCCTTCAGCGCTCTGAAATTCTCCAAGAAGAGCAATACATATACGTCGGATTCAGCTAAAACGAGCAGCACTGGCTGCTAGGAAACAGATTTTAAACTGTATCCATTCACATGTGAAATTCCTTTACAAGTTATTTTCTTTTTTGTTGTTCTACCAGTGAGTTCTTTGTCTCAGGTTTGATACACATGAATAATAGGGAAACTGCTTATGAAAATGATGTCCTGTCTAAAAGCACAGCAAAAAAGTTACTGCTTTTCCCACTTTGTAAGTTACTGTGATAATGTATCAACATTATTTAATGCACTGTTGTAAATTGTTCCTTTAGTTTGAATCATCTGAGTTTGTTGCCAGGTTTTATTGGATCTGAAGGATCGAAAAATTTAAATGAACATTGCTGTGTCTCCCTCTGTTTCTAGTGTATCTGTATGTTTTTTGTTTTTTTTTTTAATGTTTGTACCTGTTTATCCTGTATTACTTTTAAAGTGTGGTAATAAAAGTGTAAGATTTTTCCCTTTTCATCACACTCTATAGCTAAGGACATTCCTCTTGAAGCCATTTTGAAAGGTCAAACTTATTTCCAAGACAATTCTTATATTTTCAACCCTTGGTTGATTTTAACTTTGCAGTGTGTTGGCCTCAGGATGCCTAATATGCTTTTACAAAACACAGTGTGTTTGCAGTAAGTACCAAAACAGAGCAAACTGGTTTATTCAGTTCCCAATGTAATTGTAAATGTTTATACAGTACTATGTAGAAGTCTTATACCATGGCTTTCTTTTGTGGGTTGACATGCGCATATATGTTTGTTTGTTTGTTTTCACATACAAAATAAAATACAGAAAATATGTGCATAGCCTTAAAGACACAAAAAACTAAAGTAAATGGCTTCTAAAGGTTAAAGTCACTATTTAGTGTGACCCCTGACCCCATGACAAGGAACAGCACAAACAGTTAAAAACATCTGACATGTTGCATGAAACCTGGAATAAAATACCAGAAAATTAATGATGTAAATTTGTCCAAACAAAAGGGCCAAAGACATGGTTTATAGAAGTTGTTTTTCCCTGAAACTTTTTTTTTTCTGCTGTACATACCTCACATATATCCAGATTGTGTCTTAATACAGAGAAATGCATAATTGTGATCATAAATTTATTAAACCAAGAACCAATGTTGACTTACAATCTTTGCACAGAACTGTATGTTATACTTTTTGTCTTTTTCTGTGAGAATTTAAAATGTGTGATTTGTTTTAGGGAAAGTAGTGCTTCCCTAAATTTGTTTCTGTGTTCACATGCTTCTAATTTCACCTTTGGCAGACATGAACATGCAAAAGTCTCTAAAAACAGGTAGTAAAGTTTCTATGATGGAGAAAAGCTCATGGAAGAAACAAAACTTTCGCAAGAGAAAGATTCACGCCATTGAAGTTTTTAGCAGTTTGAATTAGTTCCTAAAATCAGATTAAGTAAAAAAAAAAAAATGTTTTAAAGGTTGTTTTAATCTTTGTCAGTATGTTTTAGATCTGACTGACTCCGTAGGAATCATTGAAGTTCTGCCATACAAGATCTAACTATTATAAACATGTCAGTATCAGCCTTGTTTGCCTATTTTGCAAGTGAAATGTGTGTTTTTTTTCCCTTTTAAATCATGTTTTCAAGTATGGGGCGCCGTTTGTAAAAGCAGCTTATGCTGAAAAAAACTCCAACATTTTTGTGACATTTAGCTTCAAACAATGTTAAAAAAAAACAGGTGTGAAATTTTCAGTTACTTTTTTGCACATTTAAAGCAATATTTTTCAACTTGGAGAAATATTAAATAATACACCTGAATGTTAAATGTAAATGCTAAATCTAAGTGTTAAATCTAAATAAATGGCGCCCCATAGTCAAGAGCCAACAGTATGACCTGAATATTCACCTGTCCCTTCAGTGGGAGGCAGCAGATGATTTTATGTTATGCATTATTTATGTCCATGCATATAAACAAGTAAGCATATGGTATACGTAACCAAGAGGACTGCTCTGCTGTGGAAAAGGATGAAAATTGTCTGTTGCCGCAAGATTTACCAGAAGAACAGGAAAGCAAAGAAAGTCACAATAAAATGGACAACTGAAATATTAAATTTAAGTTATTCATCGTCACAATAAATAATACATAAATAAATAAACAAAATAATAAAATAAAACAATAAATAAAATACCTCACTATGAATGATCTGGCTTTGTAGAGGATTGATATTGAATGTTACTCAGTGTTATTTGTATTCAAGTGAACGGATGCCATGGTATCACTGTAGTGTATTGGTTGCACTTTTACCTATTTGTGTGTATGTGTTTATATGTGATCCACCTCAAACCCACGTTGGGAAAACCACCCAAAACCAGTCAACAGGAAATGACTTGGAAGGCCGAGGTGGGCGGGGCCTTACATGACGTCACCACCCACCTGTCCCAGCCGGGTAGTCTCGGGGTGTGTCCTTCAAGTAAAGAGGTGTCCGACATTTAAGACACTGGACGACTCACATGATGTCAGTGTACTAAGGAAGACGACACGAAGACATGGAGTTTCCTCGGTTACTGTCGCTGCTGTTCATATTCTGCTGGTTTTCTGCCTCCAGTGCGGTTCCAGGTAAAGGGTTTGTTCCTTTTCCTCATTGCAAAGGGCTTGGCTGCTCACGTAGCGAGACAGTGACACCGACTAATTCCTGGTCTCACAATTTATCAGGCTCATGTAACCGTGTTTTAGTCAGTATATTAAACTAAGCCTGTTGAATATGGAAGAACAGGACAAGGTTTTCAGGGACTGTGGCAAGTTTTGTAAAGAACAGACTGGAAGTAATATTGTTTTTTTGTAACAAAACAGTCCACATTTACTAAGGAGTATCAGTGTTATAGAAATAACTTAAGTTAGACTGATGCATGTACAGTTCTACAGTTACAGTGTTGAAGTCTATATATATTAATTAACATTTAATACTTTCAGGACAAGGACGTGGTTTCTTTGGCCAAATTGACCCTGAGGATTCAGATAAAGTCATTGTGGAAGAAGATGTGTCTGCCGCCCTGAGGAGTCATTTAACCACAGTCTTCATCCCAGTCGTCTACATCATTGTCTTTGCTGTGGGACTGCCCACCAACTGTATGGCCATCTGGGTGTTTTTGTTCAGGACAAAGAAAAAGCACCCGTCATCCATCTACATGGCCAACCTGGCCCTTGCTGACCTCCTTTTTGTTATCTGGACTCCCCTAAAGATCGCCTACCACTTCAATGGCAACAACTGGATCTTCGGAGAGCCGCTGTGCAAGGTTCTCATCAGCTTCTTCTATGGGAACATGTACTGCTCCATCCTCTTCATCGCTTGCCTCAGTGTGCAGCGGTACTGGGTCGTGGCCCATCCTCTGTCACACCAAAGGAAGAACAACAAGGTGGCTGTTGGTGTCTCTCTGGCCATATGGGCTTTCATCTGGCTCACCACAACGCCTCTGTACCTGTATGACCACACCGCCAAGCTCAAGGAGCCCAACATCACCACCTGCCATGATGTCAGTGTCATCAAAGATCCTCTCAATCCCTTTCCCTCCATCCAGTTCCCATACTACTACTTCATGTTCATGGGAATGGTTGTGTTCCTTGTGCCTTGTATAGTGATTATTATTGCCTACATCTTGTTACTCAGAGCCCTGGGACACAGCATGGAGGACAGCACAGCAGCTAAGAACCGCCAGAAAGCTGTGGTGTTGATTGTGGTTGTTCTGGTTACATTTTTAGTGTGTTTCATCCCCAGTAACATCATGCTGGTGGTGCATTACTCCTTACTGAAGGATAGGGTGATAAATAACGGTTACAGTTTCTATCTGTCTACATTATGCCTGGCCAGCCTCAACAGCTGCCTGGACCCTTTCATCTACTACTTTGTGTCTGAGGACTTCAGAAACCATGTGAAGAACACGTTGCTGTGCAGGAGCAGCAGAACAGTGGAGAGGATGAGAGTGTCTTTCAGTTCATTGAAATACTCAAAGAAGAGCAAGTCATATGTGTCTGGTACTGGGACAACGCAGAGCAGCACATGTTAGTACAAGAGAAGGAGAAAAGACTATTTGTACCTGTGTAGCATGTGTGATCCACTGCCACAAACTTCACCATATCAGCTATCCAAAGATGAACTGCGCTGAATTTTTTTTGTGCAAATAATGCAGTGTGATTTAAGTGTGTTTTTTGATCTTGCTAATGTGAATATTTGCTGTTTTTAACACATATTAAGAAAAGGCCTATTATATATATCATGTTACTTCTGAATGTCTTGTAAATGTGGCTTTTTCCAACATCTTGACTGAGCAAAGTACTGAACTAAAGATGAAAAAAATTTACTATGTTGTCATCAAAAATGCAGATGTTTAATATTTTTCTTTATCTCAGCATGTACAAGGAGTTGTTGTTTTTTTTTTTTCATTATAAAGACACGAATAGTGTTTTTGTTATTTTTGAGTTATAAAGTCATGACCTTTTATTGTGATGTTACATTGTTTCTCAAATAAATGATGGAAACAGGCGGTATAGTTTCTGTGAAACTCCTTCATACTATTACGCAATTGATTAAGTCGCATGTCAAGTGAGTCACTGGGTTTATTTTTATTGGTCTTCAGGCGAAGGAAGCAGGCAGGACTTCATTGTTGTAGATCTGTTCTCTGCCTGTGTTACTGTTATGATTGGAATTCAAAGAATGTGTTGTGATTGTGTTAAGTTTTAGAAAATGACTAGACCAGTTCGACTGAAAATATTTCAGAGTTGGTTGAGTTGCTAGTTATCACATAAATTCACTAGAAAAAAAGGCTGAACAGAAACAAATAGTACACCAGACATAGAGGTGAAAGAATGTTGAGCATGATGAGACATGTATTTGGGGGATGATCTCAGCATTTTCTGCTAGTTTCAGTGCTGGTACTGCCATGTATGTATGAAACGTAGATTGTGACATCTCCACTTGAAGTTTTCTTTTGGTAGTAAGCTTCTGAATTATTTTTCACTTGATAGTTAACTCTGTTGGTGTCTTAGATGCAGGTTTTTCTTTAGCAAAGTTAAACTTTAAGCTGTTTCTTAACCTTTAGCTAAGGTCTGCACATCACTTAAAGAAAACACTTGTGACAAAGAGGGTATTGTAAACTGAAAAGAATTGTTCTGGTCTTTTATCTCTGTGGGAGTAAATGAACTCGTGTGTTTTGGGCAGTAACCCCACCCATAGAGTCACCCCCACCCCCAGGTGTATGCACTGATAGCTTCCTGTTTAATGACTGGCTGAGGCAGCCCTGTGGCGGTAAATGATTGTAATGGAGTGTCGTCTTACCTTTTGTCAGCACTTTGACATACATTCTTTTCAAATGCTTGAACCACAACCACTCCCCGGCCATGTTTCATTTTCACAGTTCTTTGAAAATATCAGTCGGTTACACTGGGAAAAGACATGACCATAAATCCTGTTAGGTCTGAGCCAACATATTGCCTTGTTGCTGAAAAGGACAGCTGCTAGTGAAATTATATCCATTAAATGGAAAAAGGATTGACATTCCATGTGTATGTATAGAGACTCTTCGGTGTTCAATACTTCCCAGGTGTTGAGTGTAATAAAAGCAGAATGAATAGTAATATGATCATTTGAAGACAATTCATGTTGCATATGAAACGCAATCAGTTATGCAAGATGGGGAAATGTATTTTTTATTAAAACCAAACCATGCAGACAGAGTATCTAAGGGTGCAAATGAAACAAAAATACTCCTTTTTTGCAATACTGCAACATTTGCTGCACAAAGAAAGGGCCATTTCTTTGCATCGCTGCTATGATTGGCAGTACTAGTATGAAAAGAATGGAAAGTCTTGTGTTTTTTTGTCCCTGCTGCAATTTGTTGCATTGTTTTAAAATCACTGACAGTAAAGTACAGTAAGTACTGTCTTTGAGTCTATATAGCTGTCACTTAAGTTAAAATAGTAGAAAAGGAAAAAACCTCTCATAAAGTTGTATGCACAGTTGCATGCACATGTATGTAATGATTTGTTTTGCAGATTTATTTGACGCACCATGCATATTCTCAGGAGTGGCAACATTTTTATGAAACCAAAGGGTTCACATATTGTTTAACTCAGGGATATGACAAAAAAAATAAAATAATACATGTTTTTACCAGTACAAGTTGTTACTGTTCAGCTCCAAATATTCTTTCCAACACAGCATAAAATTAAGTTTAATGACTAATTTAGTATTTGTTACATTACAACTCCTTTTAATCTTTTCAGTGGTTCACTCAAGTACTTGATTTAGTAACAGTCCGTGCTCTTGCAAAAGAGAAACAGGTCAAACCAGTTCTGTCTGCAGTGTTTGTTACAAGGCAAGTAATAACAGGGGAGTTATGGTGAATATGGGCCTGCAGGTTTACACTGCAATGCTGTGACACACTGTATTTTCTGCACAATATGAAAACATGCTGCTGCACAAAGGGGGAAATGTGTGTTTTACCCACTGAGGGAAATTCTGACACTGCTGTGGTTGAAGGGGATGGGTTTATTTGCTTGCAGTTGTGTACTATGTGTAGCTTTCCTGTTTTCTGAATTGTGTTGAAAAGTGACCTCTGCTGGTTTGCATTATGTAGTGAAATTAAAGCCATCAACTACAAAACTATTCAATCTTTTATATCAAGGCTTCTTATGTTATGGCATTTCAACTAAAACCAGATATATCACTGTAAGTTTAAAGGTACTGTAAAATGTCATTAACCTATTAAGTCACAATACAGACTGCGTACCAACATACTCAGATATCTTGAATTAAAAACACCTGCAGCACTGAACAGAAACTATTATTACAGTCGATGTTCATTTCCTCTGTGGTTGAAGACTACTATCTCTTCTGCAGTTTATTTAAGAACTCATCCAGTAAGAGTACTGTGCTCCAAAGAGAGGATGAAAGATTAGTATTGCGCCCACGCATTATTCTGGGACGCAGCTAAAAGAAAGCTATTCATGTGTGCGAGTGAGAGGGTCAGTGCTGAGGAGGGAAAGAGGGAGAATGTACGTGCTAATGTGTGTGTAATCACTCTGACAGATCCTGTATACCTATGTACCATCAGCAGACACTTCTTTAAGATGTAGTTAATGAAATATAACAAAGCACCTTTGAAATATGTGTTGTTTTTACCTTTATTTTTCAAAACCTAGTCACACAGATATGGAAATCTGACCTGAGAATACCACTGAGACGATATGGCAATGCCACAGCACATGAACTTAAATGGAAAATCTCAATTAAAAAGAGATAAATGTGGCACATTACAACAGTACAAGATTATATAACATCGTACACAATTCTTCTTAACAACTTACCAAATAAAGAAGAAATGCTAAAGTGATAATTTGCACTGAAACACTGAAGAATATCCATGTTATGTTAGCAGAAAAAATAACAGAAGAGGGTGAGTAAATATAATGTCAAAAAGAAAGCTGATAGTGGGAACAGAGAACTGGTATGCTGGAGAGACAAGGAAAAAAAACAGTGCACTGGGATGAAAACAGGTACAAAAGAGACACTCTGAGTAAAAGAGACAGAGTCAATGAGACATTAATTCAAGCTCTTTAGTCTTTCTTCCCTTTCATCTCGTCTGGGTCTCCCGTGGCAGCATGGCTGGAGGGATTTGGCACAGTGTGGGTGCCTCCCAGCCAGTCCCAGTGAGAGAAGAATGGAGCAAAGTTAGTGCCAGGCTTTTGGTGGTGAGCATCATGCTTGGGTGCGCCACCCCAAAGGCCAAAGGGCACCAGATTATGCATGGCCCATGGGAAGTCGTAGCCGCAGTGGTCCTCAGTAGAGACGTAGACGTTGAAGATCATGAAGCCCCATGTGGTGAGACAGTGGCACTGGAGCAGGATGGGGTCTACTGTGGCCCAAAATCCCACACTGAATAACTCCCAGCCTGACAGATACTGGGTGACCAGGCTGAAGGGCTGGTTGTACTGGTGGTGCACGGCATGGAATGTGCGGTACAACCATGGAACCCGGTGGTGCAGTAGGTGCCAGACGTAGTACTGAAAGTCAAAGACTACCATGCAGCCCAGGATACCCAGGAAGAAGCCCCAGAGAGTGGGCGCCTCCCGTGGCAGTGGAGTCGGCGGCCTCCACATCCACTGTGCAACTGCAGCAGGGAAGATATAAAGCAGATGGTTGTAGATGGTGACTCCCAGGGTAGTCCAGATGTTGGGCCACGTGACAGGTCTGTCAGGATGGAGCCTGTAGCGGTTGATGCACGGCCAGGAAGGAGCCAACAGGTCCAGCACTGTGTAAAGGCCAACCAGGAAGAAGTAAGTGCTGACAGAGAGGACCACAGGGAAGAGAGGACTCCTCAGGAGGTCGTGGTGGTTCTGATGGAGGTAGTCCCAGGCAGGCTGCAGGACCAAGCCCTGGGACAGGCCCCCGGTCACATTGCCCACATCCAACATCCAGGATAAATACTCAGTTCTGAGTAACCTGCCTGTACTCATCACTAACGCACTGTTTTCGGGTTGAAAAGGAGGCCGATCCAAAAAAGATTCTTATCTAACAAGCCCTTGGAGAGGATAAAGAGGGCCTAAATGAAAGGAAAGATCCAATCAGCTGCCTCGTATAGGTTGAGAAGCATCAAATTGTCTGGTGATGCTGTGCCAAATTGGACTGGCTGACTGTCTTAGCCTCTTATGTATGTTCAAGCCCCACCTCCACCCCCACCCTCTGCATTTTAAAAGAAGGCACTCTGTAAAGGCCCTTTTTCATGGGCACAAGGACGGCAGCCAGGACTCAGGAGCTGGGCCACAACAGCTCTCATTTTTGACCCAAATCATGGAGGGAGAGCTTCCGTTTGCTTGTGAATTTGACTTTGACATAAAGAAAAACAAGACAAAGTGTCATTTAGGTGTTAAGAAAGAGGATGAAGTACTAAGTAGATTAAACTAGGATGTAAATGCTGATTATGTAGGTTGATAATCAGCATGTTAATGTTTCTGCCTCTCTTGTTCTCAGATCATCAAATACAAATACACACATGCTTAACCAAACAACATGGTTCCTCATTAATCATGGAAAAGCTGTCAAACATGACAAGAATTCAAAGGCACTTCCTTTCTGATGCTGAACTGCATTGCTTAGTCTGTTTACTTAAAAAACAGATTTATTTGTTGAAAACTGAACTAGACCGGCTACCACAGCTCTTGTTTCTATGGTTCGGACCCAGTAATTCTGCAGAGAATGGAGGTTTTATTATATGCAATATCATGAGCTATGTAGTCGTGCGTTAGCTCCTTTAACTAATTTTTTTGACATTAAATGAATAATAAATCTGAAAAAAGACAGGAAAGACTGTTGGAATCCTGTTGGATGCAATTCTGTAATGAAAATGGTCATGCACAGTGTTTAACAAAAGTATGTTTGTCTCAGAGACTATCAGGTATCATGAGGTGCCTTAATACAGACTCTTTTATTCTCAGTGAGATCTCAACATTTTACCATTTTTAACAGGAATAAGGAATTTCACACTGAATTCGCATTTCCATTCCTAAATCTGAGCTGGCTCGCTGTGCTTCTCTGAGAAGTCAGAAATTAATCAAGCATAACATTCACCAAAAGTAATTTACCAGAAATGCAGTTCAGAAACACAAGTAAATAAATTTCTAAAGAATTAATAATGTGCTTAGTATTCTTTTCTTTTTAATATAT
>JAPQRP010000005.1:34258910-34271665 GCA_037367295.1 Apogon hyalosoma | reverse complement strand
TAAGAATAACACTTATATTTTAGCATTAAAAATATCATTTCTGTTAAAGAGCTTTTACTGGTTCATACTGGTGTATTAACTATGACAAAAATGATTTTGGAAATTACCAACGCTGTAAATTTAGGCCAGCTGTGGCATAAACTTTACATTAGGAATAATGTAAGGTAGGACAAATACAATTGTTAAGCACTGTAAATGTATAGGTAGGACATGTTTTTGGCCCTTACGGCACTTAAAACTAAATGATAGTAACAGACATGAAAGTACACAGCTTGTTGTCCATGGTGTAATCAATAAATAGTAATAATGAAAAATTGTTAGAGTTGCTTGTTTTGAAAAATCCAATCCTTTTCTGTTACCTTTACCTTCTAAGACACAATTTCTCTCCTCACTATAAATAAAACATTGGAATTGAATAATGAAGAAACTGACCATTAGAATGGTAATTTTTACAAATAAAGAGAAGAAATGTCTGCTAAAATGAGCTCTGAAAATAATAACAAAAGGATGACTATTTCTGGTGTTTCCCAGTACACTGAATGGAAAAATGCACCCATTTCAAATATAGAGCATCAGCATAGATTATATGATATAAAGGATAGAGTAAAGTGAACAGAGTACATACTTACACCTGATACTTAATGGTAAGATCATATGTTTCACTGCAAACCAGCGAACTATTGTTCTGTCATCCTCATGTCTGTGGTTAATACCTACAACAGCACAGTGCTCAGTACAAGATTAATACCTCTGATCAGCCAACAGAGGGCAGTACAGCCTTTACCAGTGAAACACAAATTGCATTTTGTAGTACTGTACAATAGTGCCTTAAAATTATTCTGATGTTTCCCTTGGTCTCACTTTGAGTAAGAAACCATGGGGTCTTATGGAGAAAGAGGAGAGAGTCGCATTAAAACATGTGAGGTAACACTTATTCCTTCATTGATGATCATATGTTTAAACACTGCAACCCCATGATTAACAAAACAGTAAAACTGTACTAAATTTTGCACTCTGTCTGAAATACCTGATGCTGCCACAGAAACTTTGTACAAGCCACTGAATTCATGTCAATCAATAAGTATAGACTCTTTCAAGATGTACTGTGAGGGTTGTAAATCTCTGTGTGACGCAGTTACAAGCATTCACAAACAATCTTTGCTTCCACATTACCACTTACTGGACAAGTGTTGGTAAAATAAATGAGAGGAGGACAACTGTGTCACTAATGTGACTAGTCGGTGTCTGAGGAGATGATGACAGTGTGTCAGACCCCTCTGTTCACACGTGTACTTAACTCTGCAGCCACAACACATCCAAGAGCTGCCATCCAGATCGCCCCATGTGGTAAATGCTCTGGTTTTCAGTGATCTGCATTAATGCAATGATGCTATTACATTACCGTTATGTCTATGAATAACAGGAATCTGGAACACACTTATTTTTCAGGCAAAGATTACAAGTTCCTTTCACCATGTTGCTCACAGTAAAGTAAGTTGAGCAAGAAGTTTAACTTTGAATGAAAGATATTGGAATACAACAAAGCCAAATATTAAAAATAAAATGTTGTGCTAATATCAAATCTCTTTTAAGTGACTTTTATGTGAGTCTTTTAAATAAGGTGCAGTAAGAGTAAGTTGAGAATACAGACCTAACTTCCTCATTCTGAATCATTTCTTCTCTGTGTAAAAGCAGCTTAAGGCTGTGTGACAGTATGTGTTGACACAACTTAAGGTTTAGAAGAAACCCTCCTACAGGGACAGAACCAGGCAGATCCACGTGAGGACCCGTCAACAGGTGAAGGTCATGCGATCCAACACCACTGGAAACAGAGCCTCCAGTTAGTCTGGAGATGTTGAGTCAAACGCTGAGGCCTTTCAGCAGGTTTGCTGACCTCACATGTGCAGGGAGGTGAACCCCTGTTACTGGGGAAATGTAGTGATAAAAATGACTTCAGTATATGATGAGGTTGGTATGTATAATGCAAATGACCTTAAAGACTCTGTTTTTTTTAACAGGATTCATACACTGCACTATAACCTTCATAATCCATGCATTCAAGAGTCATAGCATAATTTCAAATATAAAGAAATGAAAGTAGAAAGCTAAAGGACTGTCCTACTTATTAACAGTTGTTATCTTTTTGTACTTTTTTGACCCAGTGCAGCACTTGCCATATACTTTTTTTTCTAAGATATGAACAAATTGAAGACATGAGGCGCTACATCCGAATCAGTATCACCAAATCAAAGAAGTGTTTATGAACAACTATATGCCGTGGCGGATATGTATGATTTGTATCATCTTGTTTACTGAGACGTGTAGAAAAAAATGTGTGTGGTTACCACGAAGACATAAATAAAGGCTGAAGAGAACTGGAAAGGTGGACAAGGGCACATAAAAATCAAAAGGTACATGTTGTATCAGAATGAAGGGACTCTATAGCTTTGAAGTCAGTAAGCAGAGCTGGAAAATGCCCTTCAGTGTATTTTGTGTTGTTCAACCATGTTGGCTGTTTCTCTGTTAAGGATATTTAAAAAGGGAAATTATTAAGAGAAACAACTGGTCTGAATATCATTATACCTGTGTACATTTTCAGACAACGGTTCATTGATGCTGTTAAACAGCTTTACATTAAATGAACGAGAAAGAAATTTGACGGTATTTAATTTTAGTCAACATGTTGCCGTCTGTGAAAATCTACTATTGTGCCTCATTGAAGCCAAAGCCCATGGTGACATCTACCGTACTCTGCAAAACTCCTTGGATACCTCTTGTTATGTTGTTTTGACAAGAGTGTATTGAGCTAACCTATTTATTTCTTTGTCTCTAATAGCAATCAATTGGAAAATGCAGCAAATATTTGTGCCATTTTAAAACACAAAATCACAGCTACATGGCTTCTACCGGTGAAAGCTGGTATTTATTGTGACCTCCATGTCATTCACCTCATGGCCAAATTCATAGTCATATTTTTTTCAGGACATAGCCCATGATGCCAAATAAGGCAGCAGTATTTGGAGAGTAAAGTTACACTGATACGACAATTTGGCCAAAAACATGACTTAGGCAAAAATGCTATGAGGCTAAAGATTTTGATTTAGTACATGTTGACCTCTCTTGGTTGACTCTTTGGAGGTTTTCTTAAATAATGTAGAAATATGTCATACCAAGCTTCATTAAAATGTTTACCTTTACACTGTTTTCAATTCCTCTCTCTGTCTAGATCATGGGTGTCAAACTCATTTTAGTTCAGCGGCCAAATTCAGCCAAATTTGGTCTGAAGTGGGCCGGACCAGTAAAATAATAACATAATTATATATAAATAATGTCATGTCCAAGCTTTCCTTACATGATGAAAATGTTTACATCTACAAACTGTCATTTAAAACAATGTGAATAACATGAACAACCTAAAATTTCTTAAGAAAAATAAGTGTGATTTTAACAATATTAGGCTTCAATTTATCATGTACACATGTGCATCACAACTTACAGAGCACAGTGGCTCTATAAATACACAAAACATTTAATAACAGGCAGAATATTGTTAAAATGACACTTCTCTTAAGACATTTCAGGTTGTTTACATTTGTTCAGGATATTTAAATTTTTTGTGAAATGATAGTTTGTTTTAGTGAAAATTTAGTGGAAAATTACATGAAAAAGTTTACATTTACGAGAAAAATTTGGAGTAGTGAGTATTTACAGGTCATTATGATAATATTTTACTGATTGGTATGTGGAACCTGAACAAAACTTTTTGTAAATATCTTCAGTGTAATTTTTGCATTTCATAAATTCATCCCAAGGGCCGCATTGGAACCTTTAGCGGGCTGCATTTGTCCCCTGAGCCACATGTTTGACACCCCTGGCCTAGATGATCCCATGTAGCTTTTATACTAACAATATTTTACAGTTTTAATCCTAGTCACATATTATCTGTATATTCCAGCTGTGCATACAGTAATGTAAAGACATAAATGTATATGTGGTCATTATAACATTGCCAATGTAACAAAGCTAATAGTGGCCTAACATTTTTGCACGCACTCTGAAATAACAACTCACACATTTTATATGTTGAAAGTCTTTGTTAAGAGCTTTATATGTCCCCTTTCTTGCACGACATTCGCTGTGCAGCGGCTGTCAGAGGAAACAGTTTCGTCACCTAAATAAATGGAAAGTTATGTTCTCTGTGGCAGTGGAAGAAAAGTTGCAGGAACACCTGACGACTCAAGTCCCTCAGGACGCGGTCTTTGGGGGTTGTGGGCTAAATAAGGTGTTATTCTCCCCTGCCAGTTACGACACAGAGACAGAGGAGGGACAACACTGTTTGAGAGGAAACTATCAATACAAAATGACAAAGGATCGAATGCACTGTTGCTAAAAATAAGTCCCACAACGTACATGACAATTTTCTATCACAAGGTGACACAGACAGAAAGGTAACCCTCTGGCAAGTGAAGCATGAAAACAGGATACTCACAAGCTGATTTTTATGCTTTAATGGCAATTTATTTTTAGAAACCTTACTAAAAAGCAGACAAAACCCACTGTTGTTTTCATTTATTTTGGGATTTAATACATGGAAAATTTATAACATGTAACATAATAAGTACATACAATTCACTTTATGCACATTTAATACACTTTAGATTTATATTCATATACTTGTAGTTTGTTGTGTACTTGCTTATATGTTTTTGTTTTTGTTTTTTTATGCCATTGTCCTTTTGTTGTGTGATTGTGTGTAAGTATCAAAGAGAAGGACACAATACATTTCACTGCATGTTGTACAATGTATGGTTGTGTATGTGACAAATAAAGCTCAGTTAATTTGATCTGATAATGTTTTTCACTTTCATAATCACCAAATATTATGAACTTCTATATTTTTCAAGAGACATTTATCCACTATAGCGCTGTTAATGTTGCAGTTTTCTTCCCTCATAGTCTGGGATTGAACATAGTAAAAGGAAGAAGGAATAAAAGTGCACATGACATTTTCAGATATATTTATATTCAGAATCAGAATCAGCTTTATTGGTCAAGTATGTGAACACATACAAGGAATTTGTCTTTGTTTTGTCTTTGTTCACATGTTTCCACATGAACCCCATCACACCTGAACATAGACCTAAAATAGACAAACATTCAACTAGAGACAAGGACAAAAATGGGATGAG
Organism: Apogon hyalosoma; assembly: GCA_037367295.1. NCBI lineage: Eukaryota > Metazoa > Chordata > Actinopteri > Kurtiformes > Apogonidae > Apogon > Apogon hyalosoma. The sequence goes on along the minus strand of JAPQRP010000005.1, from coordinate 34,266,476 downwards.
ATTTTTGATGGATTTATACTGTAATACATACAGAGTGCAAAGTGGAGTTTTATACAGTGAGTGGATGTGTACAGAGATCCAGTCCATTAGAATACATATTTATGTATATATTATTTACAGTGGGTTTTATATTGTAATATGCTCAGAAAGTGCAAATTGGAGTTTTTATACAGTGAGTGGATATGTACAGGGATCCGGGCTACGAAAAATATATGTTTCTGTATATGTTTTTGCAGTGCAAATTAGACAGAGTTTTTATACAGAGTGCCAAATATAAGTTTGTGAGTGGGTGAATTGGAGTCAGGGGGATACTGACACTGGATGGCTCATAAAATAAAATCATTATATTGCATCATGATATTTAATAGAATCAACTTCTATATTCCATTGAGCCTAGTCCTGTAGAGATACATACATTTACTAGGTCCTCTATGGGAGTCAGCTTTACATAATGAGTTAACATTAAATAAGGTTGACGTCTTAGTCACACACAAAAAAATTCCATCCATTTAATCCTGACAGAATCTTTACCATGTTGGAAAAGTTTAATCTTGAAGATTATGCTGACTCCATTTGGATGTTATTTGGACAGTCACATCAATGTCTTATTTAGAACAGAACATGTCTTGCAGAGAACCATGGGTAACTGTTGATAACTGCTATTTCTGTCATTTGATTCTTTGCACGTTTGTACTTACTGCATAATATTTAGGACATGATATTCAGGGCATCCAGGGATTTTTTTTCTGACTGGTGTAAAGAAAAAGTGTGATATACTGTACATAAGTTTCCACAAATAACAGTCATAAAGATAAGCACATCTGTTCCTGTACGGTGGCTATAGGACCATCAGCAAACTGGAAACAAATGTGTCAACTCTGTGTTCACAGTGTTTTTGTGGGTCACGCTCACATAAAAATAAAATGGTCACTCCTAATGATCCAATCCATGTTTCCTGAAAATGAATACATGAGGTTTTCTTTCACAGCCTTGTCGCCATCCCCCAGCCTCTGATGAAGCCTGAAACACTTCAGGGATGTAAGTGGTGCTGATGTGTGAACGCTCATGCCTGGCTCAGGCTTTGATGAATTCACCTGGGGCTGCAGGGTTACACTGGTACATGTTTTGTTTTTCATTTAGCAGCATTGTTTAAATCTCGGAAAGGAAGACAGTTACCATGGATGTCTCACCTGTGGAATTAATTATCGCCAAAAAGCTCATGGATGGCCCAGTTAACCACTTCACATTTCCTAATAAACAAGCTGAGCCACAGCGTCTCTGCTCACTTTTCTACAGGACTCTAACCAGGTAAGTACATCTCTGACAATTACTCTAACTTACACACTGACCATTTACTGCAGTTTGACTAAATTGGGATTTATTTTGCAAAACATTTATTTTTCCATGAAGCTGCGACACTGATCCTTCCGTCAGGATGCCGAGCCAACTTGAAGGTGCAATGGATGCTCTGATAACAGTTTTCTACAACTACTCCGGAAATGATGGCGACAAATACAAACTCAATAAGGGCGAGTTGAAGCAATTACTAAACAGCGAACTCACCGACTTCCTCACGGTAAAGTACACTGTGTATATGATTTTTATTTTTATTTTTTTTACCTTTTAATCATCATTCATATACTGTAAAAACTAATTTCAAGAAAGTTAAAATGTCTTGGTTTTGGAACATGATTCTATCATTAGATATTTAATCTAAATCTAAGAAAATGTATCTATCTTTGTTTTTATAAGATATCCCTATAGGTGTGCTCCATTTAACAGATAAAACATTAGTTTGCATAATGTCCCAGCAAAGGAACATGAATGATGATTTTTCACTACTAATTGGATGTAAGAATATTAAAGCCATATTTAATAACTGTGCTGTTTTGTAATAAGCACATATTTATTGGTTTATTTTCCACAGTTTGAAGACCCACTGTGATCTTTCAGTGGCTTGACTTTTATTCTAATTTTACTAAAATGTGCTCAGCCCCCACTGGCAGATTTATTCTGTTTGATACAGGACAGTTTGGCTATTTTTTCGTATATTTGGGTTATTTTCGATCAGTATTCGCAGTTTGCTTTGAAATAACCAATATTTACAGCTTTTTCTGAGTTGAGGGATTCAGTAGTTGTAATTACTGAGAATATGTAGGCACACCAAGCATAACTTGTACATCACTTTTGGTTTCCTCTGTTGATCTATAATGGTCAGTTGTAATGATGGTTATTAACTTTTTAAAGATCCTCACTTCCTAGGATGACATATTACTGTTGCTGGACTCACAAAAAAAAAGTGAAATCAGATTACTGTGGTTTTTTTTCTGTGATTTAAGAAAAGACCACTCTGACCTTGTTGAAGGAAATTGTTTTCTCATTGATTGTTATCCTGCTGTCTAAGTATAACTGCTGCTGGTGGCTTTCACATCATAGTAGTGTGGAAAATAAAAGACAGGGTGAAGGAGATAGATAAGGCCATTTCAGATAAGCCCCAGCCCCTGACTTTGTGTGATAGCAGTGTGCACAGGCCTGCGACTTCACATGATTGAGACCGACACATTCAACAAAAAGAGCCGAGGCCTGAGAGTGTGAGCCCCCATGCCTTCAGATGTATTTTTTCTTTTCACTTCTTGTCCTCCCTCATGCGGATGGAAGCCTCAGGTGCTCACACATCATCATCATCAGTGGCCCACATCGCCTCCAAATATAGATAGCCCGTGATGTCGTCACATCCCCACGGGCCATAGTCACCTCTGTGGATAGACAGTGGCCCAGTGAGACGACAGTCACCCTCTGTTTCCTCTAAAAGAAAAGCCTGACGCATTCAAATCAATGATTCATAAACTATTTTCACAGATTGTTTAGTAATAGGGGGGATCATTTTACATTTACAATGTGATAGTAACTGAAGCTCTCCTGACAAAAAAAAAAAAAAAAGAATAGAACAGTCAAGGATATAGAACATGACAAATGGGTATTCATTCATTTATTTATTAAGTGCATATAATAGCTGCAGCTTTTTTTGTGATGAATTCCATTTATTGGGTTTCTTTGTAGAAAACTGAAGTGAGGGATTATGCTTTTGTGTCACACATGAGGCTTTTAAATAAAAACACCTGCAGACTGCATAGTTAAGGCAGCCTACACCACAAAATGGGCATCCAGTCAAAATACGTACATCACATATTTCAAAGCTGGAGGAAACTTAAAATACATATAATAATACTGAATTCTGAATTTTATGGCCTGTATCCAGACCATTGTCATGGTCTACTGTATTTGCTGGTGATGTGTACCGTTATATGTCACAGTAATACAAACTCATGCCTCAGTATTAATTCAGAGGATAAACCAAATTAAAGCTGAATTAAATTGCAGAGATACTACACAACAGCTGTTTTTTTCCTTATAAGATGAATGACATTTAACTGTTCAGAGCGAGTTGGATTTAATTTAACCTTTACGTTAATGGGGTCCATTTAAAGATCACCACTGCCTCGGAGGTTAGAAGGTGGAAAAAGGAAAGACAAGTCTTTCTTCTCAATCCTGAGGGAAACAAGCAAAGCACTGAATCATGTGTGTGATCTGTTTCAGCTCAAGGTTCATTTAACAGCAGCATCTTCTCTGGACATAAATAGTTTTCTCTTGAGTCAATATGAAGCCCCCGTAACGATCACACAGCAGGTTTTAGAGTGTTTCATTGGATGTTACATCCTATGTAGACCAATATTTTATTTATTACGGAATAAATCAAGCCTGTTTCAAATTTAGCAATCATCATTACAAAATTATATAACTCTTTTATCATGTATCTACATTTGAAAGTGAATAAAAGCCAAAAAATGTCAGTTTCATACATCTGACTCATGTTCTTTTCCATTCTGTTTTCAGTCGCAGAAAGATCCAATGCTGGTGGAGAAAATCATGAATGACCTGGACTCAAACAAAGACAACGAGGTGGATTTCAATGAATTTGTTGTGTTGGTGGCGGCCCTGACTGTCGCCTGCAATGACTTCTTCCAAGAGCAGCAGAGGAAGTCAAAGTAGACATCCCAAAAAAAAATCTACTGAAAACCTTTATCCACTCATCTCCACACATTTATTCTGTCATAACTTACAGAATTTACAAGAATTTGCTTTCATTAAAGACAAACAGTAACGTTTCTAATGCTGACACTCTCTTGCACGACGCATAGTAGACATAAAAAATGAAGCTGCGTGACACAAAAGTAAACATTTGGTGAAATTCAAACCAAGTTAGTTTCGAAATAGTAGCTACACATGTAAAGTGTCCTTATGTTGTGTTGTCTGTCATGTCTTTACTGTGTATGTTTTAATGTTTTCACCTGATTTTGTCTGTGAAAAATGAAATACGGTCAAATCCAGTGGCATTTACCTTCAAAGAGACACCTTAGTCATTGAAAAAAGAGTCTGAAACATCCTGTCATCATTTTATTTTTACTGTTTGTTTCAGCTGATACCCCAACAGAGACTCCCTCCCTCCCCGATGCTTAAATGCTAAAATGCTAAAATGTCAAAAGTTGCATTTATCACGTTTGTCACAGATAATTATGCATTTAATAGAATAATCATTTTAGTCCTGTCAGTCTACATTCCTAAGGAGAAATACTTCTTAAGTGTACTGGTTGAACATTGCTGTAATAAGAGTTTACATTTTCTGTAACATGTAACATTTTGAGATGTTTTGTGTGTGTGTGTGATTTGTAAAATTAAATGTATTCATTTTTTTTTCCTTCCTAAGAAAAAGAAGTGCATAAAAAATGAAACGTCAGTCTGTTTCTGAGCCATATTTGACTTTGAATCTTTAATTTGACAGATTTTAAAAGTAAAGCACAGCTGTTGAAAATTCAATGCACATGTGACATGAGCATGTGTTCTCGACTCTGTGCTGCTGTTGTGTTTTCTGATTCAGCTTGTACTCATTGGGTAAATTACAATACAAAAGAGGCAGTGCTTTTGGGAAATGACCGTGCACTGTCTGGATGACGCACAGCGATCCAGAACCACCCAGACCACATGGGTCCGGCAGTACCAGCCCTTCACACAGACACGTCTTCCCCTCAAGCAGCAACACTAATATTCTCACCTTGGTGAGGACAAAGAATGTCAACTAAAGCTGTAATTTCTCAGGGTTTCCACTGTACACCTCCTTTTCCTTAAAATACCAAACCAAACCATTAATCTGCAATGACATTCTCAGCTGTGACGTGGAGGAAAATTACTGAAACAAAACTTGCCACAGGAGCAAACATGATGCTTTTATGCGCACAGATGGTGCTTGCACAAATCCTCATGGTTACAATGCAATTTGCCTGTGATTGGCTGTAATCGAGCAGGATAATCACCCTGACTCTCTTGGGAGGATGCCATGCAGTAATTATGTTTTTTGTCCCAATTATAAAAGATTGCAATCAATCATAAGTGTCATTTGATAATTTTAAAATGTGGATATTTATATTCACATTCATATAATTGCCCTCCACACTAAATGTTCAAGCATTTGTGTTTATTTCCTCTATACGTCACATTCTGCAGCTAAATATATTATAAATTTTGAGTTATATGTTGTGGTCGTCTTGTAGATGCAAAATCATCGTGTTAAGTATTTGACCCATATCCAATATATGCATCAATGATAAGTCAGTGAGAATAAGAAGTACAGAAACAAAGATGGAAAAACTACAATGATCAGAAAAAAAAAAATCAGCATTATAAGTATGAAAAACTGTTGTTCATGGGATGCATTTTTTTGAGTTTGAAGGGAAAAGACAGCATTTAGAGGAAATAACTTAAAATTAAGACCTTAATTATGTTACTTGAGAAAAACTTAAATAAGTTACCAAGCGCTGAACAGAAAAACATGTAAAGATTTTACAAGGTATTGATGAACACACGTTTGGTTTGATTGCAGTGGAATCCATCTTCGTGCACAGGGACAGTGCCTCCTCCTCCCTTCATGTGTCACTCATCCAAATGTAGCTGCTACCTGCGACGAATGTCTTCAAAAATGTGCCCCGAGTGCTTATCTCCCACATGCTGTCGGTTTCGTCACTTTGTGCGTCACCATTCGTGTCATAACTCCTCATCAGGACTGACCCGTGTGTGTGTGTGTGTGTGTGTGTGTGTGTGTGTATGTGCCATGATTTCAGTTTTGTCTTGGATTATGAACAGTCACAAGTGATCAAAATGAAGATAGAGTGAAAATCATCCCGATGCAATACAGACCTTGTGGAGCAGATCATGCCAAACATACAATACAGTTTATTGACCACACTGTTAAATCACTCAGTAAGGAAAATATATAATGTCTGTGCATGTGTCTGTCTGTGTGCATCAACTTTACAGCTTTACAAAACAGCTTAAAGGAGGAAAATGTGAAAGGAATCGAAAAAAAAAAAGATTTCAAGTCTGTATCGTACTATTGCCTCCACTAAATAGTCAGAGCATTCTAAAATAGCAGAAGTAATTTGTCAGCAGGTCAGCGCTAATGGCATCCAGGGCCTGTTAATGGAGATATTTAGAGGACACTTTCATTCAGACACTTCACTGACAAGAACAGGGCAAATCCTGCACACTCGGGAAGCATTCAAAGCATACAGATAACTGATACCAAAAAAGTATCCTAATCAGTAAAGACAATATAAGTCTTTACTGATTAGGATTTGTGTGATTATACATATTTTGTCCCAGCTTTAACAGATCAATATTATAGGCGATCAGAAACAAAAGACAAGTTGGATTATTCATGAGTTTTGGCCACAAAAACACGAAATAAAGCTTAAAATCTGCCCCAGAATGAAAACCTCACAGGGTATAACAGTAATCTTTAACACCTTTCTTATCATTTACCAACAGACAGAGGACAGTCCTGTCATAAAACCATGCCACGTGAGGAGTCAGATTTTCCACAGCAGCCTGTTTTTACCCGGAAAATAATACGGTCATCCCTTGGGGAATGATGTCAAGACACCAGTAAAAGATTTCGTCTTGCAGCCCCTGTTGGGCAGCACACAGCAAGTAATCTGTCTCCCACATTGGAACAAAACAGTTTGAATTGCTTTCCATCACCTAAAGTCTCTCTTGTGATTTATACCAGACTGTCATGTATCATGCACACAGTTTGTTTGCTGCAGATTTTTATTTTCACATTTGGTCTTTTTCTTTTTAAATTGTTGCATTAGATGGTTTGAACCATCACCAGCAATGCTTTGTTTTCACAAATTAAAAGATGATTTCCATAAAACTTTATGGAGGGCATAGGCCATGGACAAACCCATTATATTTTAAAGCAGACCCAGCGAAAGAGTCTGATATGAGTTTGTTGTTGTAATTGTGAGATATTGGCAGTGTTTTGTATTTTTTTGTAGGTTTAGTCATAAACTCTGTAAAATTAAGCCAATAATAAAAAGGTAAAGTAGTCCCAGTTGTTACATTGGAATGAACTGTGTCAAAACAAGTAACTTGTTTAAAGGGGTCATATTTTGTTAAACCCACTTTTATTAGTCTTTGGTTCATTTATTTGTGTATTTGGACCCTAATAGT
>JAPQRP010000005.1:34221953-34232349 GCA_037367295.1 Apogon hyalosoma | reverse complement strand
TAATAAATGGATTCACCAAACCACTAGCCAGGAGTGAAAGAAAAGTTTTTGTATTATCATTCATATTCTCTGAAAAACGGCCAAAGAATCATAAATTCTGCTAGGGTATGTAAACTTATGAGCACAACTGTATGTCCCCTTTTCATTTGCTTATGGTTGAGTCAGTCCATTTAACAGACAGGACACTCCAACTCCTCATTGTGAAAATAACATCCTCTAACCTGCATCTTTCTTAACTCAAGAATTATCATTTGACAGTGAAAAATCATCACTGCCATCCCTGTCGTGGTCCACATTCAAAGGCCATGTGAGTTGTAGTGAAAAGATGATGGTAAAGTATTAGTCTCAGAGATTTGTCGTTATGTCTTCTCAGCTTCTCTACATTATTAAAAAAAATCTAGTAATCCAGCCTTTCTGCCCATTATCTGTCCTCTCATCATCAGTCCTATGAATATGTACATGTTCTGTGAATTTGTTCTGTTCCACACACTAATTGAAGCACTCAGTGCCCACATCAGGCAAGAGTGCAGCTTGGTTTGGGTTTGTGCAGAGTGAGAGAAGTGCTCTGAGTATTTATAATGACTGGTCAAACAATGGATGATGAATCATTTGTCTTTTAAATTATATCATCGTAGGTAATTTGTCTCTTGCTAATGTAAAACTCAAAAGGATTTTCTCCTCCTACATCATGTTTTCATTGACTGATGGTGGAGGTTATTTTGGACATCTGATTAATGTGTGCAGCCTCCTCATATGAATTACTGGAGTATTTTTTGTCTTTGTTGAGACATTCGAAGAACATCTGGACATTTTGCATCTGCACTGATCAAGTTATTGCACATTTTTATGAAAAAAATAAAAATAAAAATAGACATCCATGCATTTCCTGAAGGAAATTGAGTCCTATGTGCTGACCTATGGCCGGATATGTGGACTTGCAGCTAGGTGCAATGTAAATGCAAGAAATAGTACCAAAGAAGGACAGTTTATAAATCAAGTACTGCATATATGTGAATGAAAGTGATGTTGTTTCACATTGCATCTCTATGTACAAGTTATTTAGTACAAAAAATGTTTGCTCTAACTGTGCAACAGCACAACAGGAAAATGAAAAAAATATGGATCAGATGAATTATTGACACTGTTTTTCAACAATTAAACTCACAAATCACATAAGACTTAGAGCAGAAACATACATACAAACATGTGAACTACCAGTGCAGAGGAGTGGATAATGTGTTGTCACAGTATTGTGCATCATGAGCACAATGAACTGAGCATCAGCAGTGAATATACAATGAATGATGTGTGACAAAAGGTTGAACATCATTGGCTCAGGGATCAAATCTGAAAACAAAGGAAAAACAAAGAGCAATGAATGGGAAGATTTACAGCAAAAACTTACAGCCAATGAAAACTTGTTTAGAACCATACTATCAACTGAATCACTACAAATTTATAACAGTCACTGAAGCAGTGGCACTCAGTGAACATGGAGAGTTATAACAAGTTATAATAATTAACTTTATTCACATTTCACTTCTCTTGAAAACTTTTGGCACAGGAGAGTTTTTATTTAGCAAGCATGTATTTTTAAAGACATGATTACTGTCAGCAATTGATACACTACATTTTGAGTAGTTAGGATGGAAATGTGTTTTTGTGTCACATTGTTTAATGATAATTTAATCAGAATAAATGTGATTTCAGAATTAAAAATGTACATTTTTCATAAAAGAACAAAGAAAGGGTCACATTTGGGGATGTAATCTACAGTACATAATATTCTAACAATACTTTTGCACATTCAGATTTTAAGGCATGTGTAGAATGGTTAGGATAAATACAACTAAGGGATGATCAAAAAGTAAACAGCATTACAACTGACAGAAACATCATTAAATCGTTACCTACATGTTTAATAATCCAGGCATGTGAGGTGTTATCTGCACCTGGAGAATCTGCACAATGACTTATTTACCTGAAACTTTTTCCCTGAATTAACTCACATGATGTTTGTTGATTAAAATCAGATTTTTGCATGCAGGTTGCAGTGAGGATTTGTCATGGTGATTTTCAGATTGTGTTGCAGAGTGCAGTGTTTTGTTGTGGGAGCTGTACTGAGGACACTAGGGCCTCTCGGACACCGTCCCACGGCCGCAGACTGAAGTTTAGTGAAGTTCCGTGAAGTTTTCCTGAAGGCCAACTATCCACCACCGGCTACCTGTGGTTCACCACGTACCTCTGCAGCCGCCAAACAATAGCCTCTATATCAGATCCAGCCTTTTATACGGGTTATACCGCACAAAGAGCACCAGTGGAGGATTAGTCACATCGTGGACAGGACATCGTGACTGAAGACATGAGTGGACTGTCATCAGAGGACAATACTTCCCCCAATGGACCACGAAAGGTAGGAACACAACCCAAAACAGGAGCTTTGCAGAAAACAGTTTTCATTTCTTGAATTTAAACGTATAAAAAGCATCTCGTCCGCAGTCCGATTCCTCAAAATGCGATAAATAAACAGGTCTGATTAAGTGATGGAGATAAAAAAAAATAAATAAATAAATAAATAATAATAATAATAATAAAATAAAGTGTACCGGGGGGGAAAAAACTACTCAATGAAGTCCTCCATCTGTTATATTGATATATAAAAGTATTCACCTGTAATTTGGAACAATCTGGAGTTTACTGAGAAGCTGAATTATTCCCCGTGGCCTTTATAATAATTCTTTCGTCCTCAGACAATGTTTTAAAAAAAAGCTACTGTAGTTTGCTGTAATCTGTAATTATATCCACTGGGATTTATATATTGAGGATTGCAAAGCAGTGAACAGACCTTTACAACCCTTGGGGGTGTTTCAGGTACATGTATGCAGTATATGACCACCAGGGGGCGGTGAGAAGTCTCAGGAGGGGGTTTTATCTGTTGCACAGTTTTCTCAAATACCATCCACTAACTAGTTGATAATACTTGTTTTTCTTATTTAATAAAACCCTGCAGCTCCTGTAAATTTCATTGTGTTTGAATTTGTCTTAAATTCTCACATTAAGTCAAAGGGTCATGTTCATGGTTTATTTTAATTTTTTCAGCATCATTCAGATGCAGTGATGCTTTTATACAATCTCTACCTACTGGCCAGGGCAACTCCATACTAAAGGGTTTTGTTCACGTCTCGAGTAGAAACTCAGAACATTGTATGACAAAAATGCTCAAACCAGTTTCTAGTTTGTTCCATGTTCAGATTAGATACCTCTTTATGTTGGACACAGTTCCTCATGTCCTAGCTGCCCCTTAATGGTTCACATATCAGTCATTATTGTTTTGCCTTTAAGTCAGAGTGGTCAGTATTTGGGTTTTAGTTGGTATTGGTGAGTGGATCACACCCTTGTGTTAACATTAATAAACAACAGTGAAGGAATCTCACTAAGTACTGAGTACAGACAGTTTAAAGTTCTTGTAGTTTTTAATGCATTACATTTGTCAACAGCTTTACTTTTAAAATATGCCCATATAACTTGATTGGACCCATAACAAATATGGTGATAAAAAAAAAATTGAGTAATTTACTGTTCTAATAATTATGTATGATGAGTATTAACACATTTTGCTCATAATCTTTCTGCATTTATTCTGAACTCTTATTATTTCTACACATTCATACTTTTACTTAAAATAACTACCTGAATACCTAGATCCACATCACTCTATGCTGTTTATTGGAGGATAAATTAAAGCAGTACCCCATCATACAAAAGCTGACGATACAATAGTAGTTGTCAGGTTGTGATGGATCAATATCTCATATGTCTCATTCTTCTGCAAAAATCAGGAATACATTTTCACCAAATCAGCCAAGATATAGCAGCCCTAATTGTTTTAGTTTTGACTGAAAGCAGTTTTTCCTTGAAAGCAGTGCTGTCATATGTCAGATGTAATAGTTCAGTCAGAGATACTCCATTTCACACTTACATTTGGAAAAAAAATCTAATTTTCACTAAAAGATGATGTAAAGTTATTTTACTCAAGTTGGCAGCCATTTATAGATTACTCTAATATTATTGTTTTTTCGTGTGTGTGTGTGTGTGTGTGTGTGTGTGTGTGTGTGTGTGTGTGTGTGTGTGCAAATGTTGTGTTTTTGTTCTGACATCACATATATTGCATACTGTATATGACTTTTTTATATTGTCATCATTGTTCTAATTTCAATAAAAAGAATTAAAAAAAAAAAAAAAACTCCATTTCCCGCAAAAAAAACATGCAAGATTATTCTGTGAGTAACATAAATAAAATATAAGATGAAACAGAATAACGTGGGCACTGCAGTAAGTGGTTTTTCATCAAGCCCCCATTACACTGATAGCATTAGGCTGAGTGTAATTCTGCACAGCGAGGCTTTAAATGACCCCTGGAGTCAGAACACTGACCCTGGGGAGATTAGAGGGTCATGATGGAGAGATGGAAGTGATATAATGTGAGATGGAGAAGGAGGAGAGGAGGGAGGGAGACGTGTGGAGAGAGAGAGAGAGAGAGAGAGATGGACTGCGGCCAATGATCGGCAGCGGAATAACTAAAGTAGAGACTCACAAGTGATTTCACAAGCCAGTTACTCTCAATAAACGCCTAGAGGATGAACGGGGACACAAAGCCGGATGTGAAGCAAGAGGTGATGACAGACAGCGGCCAGTTGGTTTAGCCCATGTATTAATTTTATTCATTAGTCCGGGTCATTTGAGAGATTCTCGAGTGGGTGGTGCAGGCCATCAGCAAGGTTGAGATTACAGCTTAAAAACACTGATTGCTCTAAATATGATATCGAAGCCGACGATCCCATCCCACTCCCACGGCAGCGGCGAGGACTGAGGAGGACCGGAGCACGGATGCGTGTGAATTAAAGCTCATCATCACACCTCACGTTTCCCTCCCTTAATGTGCTCAAACGGAGGTGTGCGGAGGAGAGAGCGATTCGAGCCCGCAGCTGATGCCCGGAGCAGACAGCAGCCTGTGTGGAGGCAGCTGCGGAAGACACGAAGGTGGTACCCAAGCGTCCGTGTTTATTATCTGGGATCAGGCTCCGGAGACGCGTGGCTGAGGTATGGGCTGCGCTCCCAGTATCCACGTCTCTCAGAGCGGGGTGATCTACTGCCGGGACTCAGACGAATCCAACTCCCCCCACCAGACCACCACCATCTCTCAGGGCACCGCGGCCACGCTCCACGGGCTGTTCATCAAGACCGATGCGGCCGAGACCATCCCGTCCGTCATCACCTACCAGAACCGGCACTCGCGCAACAACTCGTACCGGGATCGGAAGGAGAACAGCGGGGGACACATCCGCATCGAGGCCGAGACGCAGACCAGCCACACCAGCGTCAAGGTACGGAGCAGACACGATGTACTGGCACATTCACAGATGGAGCTCATCATCACCGGGTCGTGAATGAAAACACGTGAGGAGGCCTTGGCTGTTGGTTTGCGTCCAGAGGAGGCCCGAGCCTGCTGATGTGTTGTCTCATTACAGTAATGTTATGATTAGAGTTCATTCAGTCTCTTCTCATTGTTGCATCAATCCGTCACTGCAGACATTAGTGCAGCACTCATAATAATTTAACAGTGCCTGTGATAGCCCACACAGTATCTATATACTTCTATGCAAAGATGCATGTTAGTCGGTTGTTTATGTCAAATGTAAAGGCTTTGACATTAATCTGACTTGTCAGTGTGTCCAAGAGTTCCCTAAGGACTTGGATTTCTTTCATTTGTCTCATAAACTGGTATCTAAATGTGCACCACTCCCATTGCAAATGTCTAGAGGTTTACTCACAAAGAGCACAATGTTCACAAGGATATAAATGCATCACCGATCCTAACCAGGCTTAAATTCTCTTATGGTACAGAGTGTGCTTCAGAGTGCCAAAAGTTGGCTCATTTATGGTGTTATCAAACAGTTAAAGATAAGGCAGTTACTGTACATTTATGTGGTGTCCGAAAGGTCACCTATAAACTATCACAAACACACGGTCAGATTCAGGATGAACGGGACAAGACTGGTGTAAATTACTACATAAAGTGGACAAAAAACATGTATTTTTTTCCAGAGCTTCCAACTTCAGTTTGCTTTAGGGCTGAAGAGCCCATCACAGTGACCCAGGGGGAAAGCTTGATTAAATGTCCTCGTCATTCTAAGTTTGTTTTAAAGCAAATATATAAAAACAAAGCTGTCATAAAGACATTTTAACCTCTCCCAATCATTGCTTTTACTACAATGTAAAGTTCTCAGACTTGCTGAATTGTGTACATGTCGTGTCATCTTATTTGAGTGATTTGTCTTGTTTTTGGATCTCTCTCATGAGGGAGCATGTGAACAGATACTCTTCGTATTTATGATCGAACCCTAGAGGATATAGCTGTGTTTTGTCAGGAAGTTGTGCACCAGATGATCATGTCATCAGACTCCATAATGCATCCATCCATTCAGTCATGAATGATAGTAGTGTTCTAAGTCTATATTTATAGTTTTATTTACTAATGTACCATTATTAAGTTTTGTTGTGTTAACTTTTTAGATAATAGGTTTTGGAAACAAGTATCAGGCTTCATGGAAGACTTGTCAGTCCTCACTTTTAAATGGGTCCTTTTTTTAGCAGCTAGTTGGCATGGTCCTAATATTGTGACAATTGTGCACAAAAAGGTTCAATAAATTGAATAAAAGCTTTTACTTATCCTAACAGGATGCTCCTGATCAGAAGCTAAAAGCACACAACACATTGTGGCCCATTGACTCACCGTGAAACCTTATATAGCGTGTCATGGGTTTAGTCTAGCATAGACAGGGTATGTATTGCGTGCTGGTTTGTCAGCTGTTCCTTTGCGTTCCCTCTGTTCCACTCTATCTCTGAAGTCTGAAAAAGGATCAATGATACCATTTATTATTAAAACCATCAGCCTTTCCCTGCAGGATCTTGATAATCTACCGTGATGTTGACCATGCTCCTGTTTTTGTACAGAGTTGTGTTTGTGTGTGCATATGTGTGTGCATGTTCATTTGTTTACCCCTCTGGTCAGTTCAGCAGCGGTGTAAACAGTCACATGTGAAGGAGCTGATGCTGGTGTTCCATACAGATATTCCCCCAGGGTCCATCACACAGTTAGCGACTTATAAGAACATACAGATAAGAGCATGAATTTGCAGTTTTTCCGCATTATAGAAAAGTTCTTCACATTTCAAAGTTCGGTTATTTTTATCAGGTGCTTTGACATGAGCAGGTTGTTAATGTTAAAGGAGCATTATTTATGTCCTTTAAAATATCAGTTAACCCAATTAGGTTACCCAGGAGTCACCAACCCTGGTCCTGGAGATCTACTATCCTGCATGTTTTAGATGTTTCCCTCTTCCAGCACACCTGACGGTCGTTATCAGGCTTCTGCAGCGCTTGATGATAGGTTTATCATTTGAATCAGGTGTGTTGGAAGAGGGATACATCTAAAACATGCAGGATAGTAGATCCCCAGGACCAGGGTTGGTGACCTGTGGGCTACATAGTGTTATTCAGAGTCTGACAGAGCAGTTCATGCGCAGCAATTTCACATTTACTGTACATATAAATAGATAAATCACCTTATTTTGTAATGCATTGATAATCATATTTGAGAAAATATAGGTATGAAGAGGATATGAAGATGGTTTGTTGCTGTGAAACCGCCTTTTTAACTATTTTCTACTTAAAACAAACCTTTGCACGCATGACCAACTTTACAAAAATGAGCTAAAACACCCCAGATTTACATACCTAGATTATTGCAGACCCTAAAGTTGAAAGTAAGGAGGAGTGTGTGAGACCAGGAATGTCATCTAGACTGTGAAGTGGAAAATAGTTTGAATGCTGGACCGGGACAACTGTTTACATGCAAAGAACTTCCTGTAGGTGTGTGTTTATGTGCATATTATCATCACATTGCAGTGCAGTTTTGGCTTTTTGTGTTGCGCTTTCTTGCTCTGTTTCAGTGAACAGCAAACGTAACATAGATCAGTGATAAGGACAGCTTTGTGAGAGTGGAGTCTGATATATAACAAACATTAAGACTGGTGAAAGGTTTGTGGGTTTTTAGGGTAAGATTTGACCTCCATGTCACGCATGGTCGTTAAATCTGAAGTTTGCGGTCAATAAGCCTGATAATGTTATCCCACGTCAAAGTGTCATCGAGTAAGACATCTTAAAGATATGGCAGATAATACTTGTTACAGGGGGCAGACTGAGGTTGACTGTTATAGAAGGCCACCTGCACAACAGATAAGATGTTCTGAGGCCTTGCTGCAAGGACTGTGATTCACGCAAATACCAAGGTCTGCTGTTAACAGCAATGAGGAGGACGGCACAATGAAAACTGACAGTTTGGTGTTTATCTGGACGTAGATAAAAATAAATAAATAACATCTCACTGTTGGTTCAGATACAAATGAAAATGACATAATGCCCAGAATCAGATGAGATTTAGGTCTGCTTTGGAGGCCGCAATGACATCGTACAGTATCAATTTTTTATTCTAAACAGTGCTGACTTTCAAAGAAAGAGCCACACACAAGGTCACGTCTAGACAAGAAATACACCCCACTTTGTCACTTACTCACAATGATTAGACACTGGCCTATGGTTTAGTGTAAACAAGGTTTTCTGTTCTCTGGCCATAATGTAAACCAACTTGTCATCTTTTAATCTAACATCATAGTAAACTGTGAAAACAACGTCAAAAGAATACATTAAACACTGTAACTTTGTTAAGTTTATTGCATTCTGGAGAATAAACTGGCCTATAACACATACTATAACACAAATGGTGTAATGAGCTCCGCAATGAAAGCAGTGTTTACCTTATCATCACAATGTGTATGCGGTATACAGTATGCAATGATTTGATGTACCTGGGCCCCACTGAGTAAGTAAGGTTTTATTTATACAACACCTTTTAAAGCCAGTGATGCAAAGCGCTTCATAAAAACAAAGACAAAAGAATGAGCTGAATTGACGCCAAGAGCAGCAGAACCAGATCACCCCTGAAGTCTGTGAAACAACCACGAGTTCATTAGTTGAAAACAAGAGGCGTGTGTGGAATAACAGCTCAGAAATATATAAAGCAGCAACAAATGTCCAGATTTCTGATTAAATTTCCTCTAGTACAGTATTAAAACTGCTACATATTCCCTGAGGGAGGGAGTTTTTAGTCCTCTTCTCTGTTATTTGTTATGAATTGCCCTACAATCTGCTTGTATTTTCAGTATAAAACTATAGAATATAACTTCTGATTTTCTACGTTTGTTAAAGTTTAGTCTTGTGAAAGTCCAGATTAAGGGTTTGGATTGCTTGTTTAAAATGATAGAAATATCACCTTTTTTATTACCAGCCATAATTATACAGCACAACATTTAATGCAATAATATGTTTGTTTTAAAAGGAAGCAATTTTGAAGTTATTGGCATATTTTTTAAAGGATATCAGTATCAGTATAACATACCTACACACATTCTGCAAATTTTTTCATTTGCACAGATCATTTAATATAGTGTATCATGCAAAGGCTTAGCAAACTTTATTTTAATGACATCCTTGATTATAAATGAGAGACTTAAAATCTGTTTATATTCTATGGACTCATGACAGTAGAACAAACTTATATATACAAGTCCAGTCATGCAAACCAAAGACAGAAGTAGAGTGATATCTGTAAACATACCGTGATGCTAATGTTTGGTCGTTCCAGCACTAGTTTGTAGATGGTGGATTTAAAGTTTAGTTTTAATGGTCAGTGACGGGTTGCACAGTGGGAGGCCTGAAAGATAAAATGTCATGAGGTGAATCATCACTGGCAAAACACGGCCGAATCAGGACTGTGTTAACGTAGACATTTCATAGTGTGGAAGCCAGAATTGCAGAGAAGTAGAACAAAGAAAGACTGAGACAGAGGAGATCTTAAAGAACTGTTAACAAAAACTCAGTAAAAGCTTCTAAAATGTCTTGAATTGTCAGCATGAAATAAAAACTACATAGAAAATAACTTCAGACTATTTGATTCTTCTCCATCTCATTCTAATTTTTTTAAGGATTGATTTACATGACTGTTGTGTTTTTAGGCTGATTCTAGATCCGAGAAACAACAGAAAAAAACAGATGGTTATTTGTGGTTTTTAACTATAATTACTATTAGAATAGAATAGAATAGAATAGAATAGATCATTGTCACCATCACAGGAACAATGAAAATTAATTTAGCAGCTCTATTTCTGTTTAGCAGCAAAAACAATTAGTGCAAAAAAGGACAGTATAAAAAACACAAAATTCTGAAAAATGCAGGCAGTGTACAAAAATTACAAGATAAAATATTTTAAAAATTATA
>JAPQRP010000005.1:34198275-34221825 GCA_037367295.1 Apogon hyalosoma | reverse complement strand
CTTTTCTGTCTGTTTTAGTCACATGATACACACAGGAGTTAGTACTTGATTGCATAACCATTGTTTCTGATGACTTTCAATGGTTTAATAATTTTTTCCGTGACTGTACAAGGTAAGATTAAGAAAAACAAGGTGCATTTGTTTTGACTATTGCACTGAGGTAGGGTGAATATAGAAACTACTATTATTCACTACTAGTACTATTATTATGGTCCGAATACACATATATCCAGGATATATCTACCTATTTCATAATCCTACTGGTAGAAAATGCAAAACGATAATAATAAGATGTGTGGTAATGTCTGAATGTCTGTCCTTAATTCACCTTTTCATTCTTTTCCCTCACCTGCCTCTTGGTTTTCTGATTCAGCTCAAGCACATAATCTCACTTCCAGAATTTCCCACTCTCACCCATTCATCTCGCCTCTAACACTCTTCATAATCTCTTGTTTGTGCGCTATATCTAAAATTTCTGTCACCCACTTCCCCCTCCTGTGTTTCCATGAGTATTTTGTCAGGTGATCTAATGGAGCTTTGATGGTGTCCATGGCTCCTTTTCCCAGTGTTCCTCACCACCTCCTTCATCATCTTCTAACTCCACCGACTGATCTCTCTCCAAATTATTCTCTAAGCTGAGCTGTCCCTGTTTGTACCGCCTTCCTTCCTGGTCTGTTTCACATCTGGCTGTGTCGTCCGCAACTAAAACAAAATGACTAACTTTCTCATGAATCCAAGCCTTGACTCTGGAGCATCTTTGGGGAGTCTGTGCTTCTCGCTGTCACTGATGCTCTCAACAAAGATTCAGTCGATTTATCTCGTCAGCCTTTTCGAGACTGAATCACCAGATGCTCCTTGTCTTTCTTCCTTAATGCTTGTTCTCAGCGCTCCCATGGGCCGTCTCTTACTTCCTCGACCTCATTTTAAAACATTTCTGCTATTAGACATCACTATGATCAACATGAAAGCGATTTCCCCTTGGATTTCCATGAATCTCTTTGTACTCAGACAAACAATTGCAATGTGAGGTCCACATGATTTGACATCACAATCTCCAAGTGTGCTATCGTCAGCATAGTATATTAGACACATACTGTTTCCTTTGGCGTCTTCAGCCTTTTTCACCCTGTCCAACCTCTCCTGCTCAGAGATAAACTGAGCAAACAGAGGCTTACATGCAGGTTGGATGTTCCTACAAACCATAACTGCTTCATAACTGTTTGCATAAAGTAACAAAAACAAAGACTCCTCAGTATACACTGGTCACAGATATTGTGTTTTGAAGCAGCCAAATTAAAGATTTAGTTCCTACATAAAGGCACAAAATAAGCATGAATCAGTGTGTGTGATCAGCGCAACAGCATTTACAATAAGAGAAAGGATATGGGAACAGGAAGCTCTGCAAGGCTGGTTACACAGACTCTGCTGGTCATCATTTAAAAAAAAAAAATGTACACATATCTACTCTGGATTGTGTTTTCCAGACGTGACTAGCATAAACAAGTGAAACCCAGTATGTCCAGAAGGCAGAAATGTCAAGAAAAGGTGCATTTTTATATATTTAACTGGCTCCAGGTGGATGTACTATTGACCTCCCAGAAGGGATTTACATTTATAACATTTATATTACTTGGATTTTGAAAAACATAGCTTTGTGTTTCCTGTTTCCCGAGGTAATCCTAACAATATTAAGACTGTATGTGTGCAGTAAACATGCTTCATTGCTGATAAAAAAAAGAGAGATTTTAAATTATGCTTTCATTATTTTAAAATGGCATTTTGTTGTTCTGTGAAGATGAACACTAACTGTGAATTAATTCATAATCACATCTTAGTAATTTTAGGTTACACATAATTTGTGAGCTGCATAAATATGTGCAATAATAAATGGGTGCTTCTATGAAACTGACTTCATTTTGGTATCTGGCACTTTTCCAGCTTTTTAGACCCAATAATAAAAGAGAAATTTAGACATATTTCCCCCCAGGATGTACCCAATGATAACCTCAGATAAATGCAAAAAAAAAAACCAAACTATACTCTTGCTCTGAGCCATCCCATAATTAATGAATTTTTAATAAAATACTGGGGCCAAGAATAGGGCCAAAATTGGGATATGAAAAACTACCTAGGTGTCAGTGCATTAGATCTGGAAAACATGGCTGTAAATGGTCTTACATACCGCTATAAATAAAGACACTGTGTTAAATCTGACGATCCTAGTGGTTTTTCTAATCATGATATGCAGGTTTTTCATGAATCTCAGTCTCATTTCAGGTTTTGTATGTAATCCATTGTGTCCACTTGCATTACATGCAGAACCTGCCCAGTTAAACACATAGAAATCGCAAATGATTTTGCAACAGCGGTCATTTTTGTGAAACACACTCTGCCTTGCATAATTACTTCGATTCCCAAAATGTACCTGTGAGAGACTAAAGAGATATTCAGAAAATAGTAGTGTGTAATTTTCATGTCCTTTTTACGGTGTTACATAAGGGTTTTTATATAAAAATAATATAAAAATGTGTTTTTATCTGAAAAATCATTTCTCTTACCTCAGTAAATATTATTAAAATAGACCCAAAGTGCTTCCAAACTTGCTTCATAACATTAATCTACACCAGTTTCATAGAAGCACCCAGATACATTCTGTCAGTGTTTGGCCCTATTTATCATTTAAGTCTAAAATGTCTACATGTTTTACACCTACATGTAATGACGCTTAGATTTTGTTTGGTTTACCAGGAGCTCAATGAGACCCGATGTGGGTTTAAGTGTGTCCCAGTTTAAGCCTAATTACCACTGACAAATAACGGTGAAATGACGGATGGTTGAGTCACTCGCTGTGTTTCTGTTTTAGTCATACAGCTCTTGTATGTGCATGAGATGAATTTCTGCATGTTTCATAAATGCCATGAGAGTGTCTCTTATGGCATGAACAGAAATCCTATTCCTTGTCTTATTTAATACCACATAGATGTTTTTCATCAGCTGACTAGAGACTTTCATCTTAACCCATAAAGACACAATGCTACTGTTGTGTCTGTCCCCAAATGAATTTTTCTCCCTTTTTAACCTTTAAGTTACTTATCACCATTTATTGTAATATTATTCTCTGTATTTTGTTGTTTTTTTTTTTCAATGAAAGGTATTTCCCCATATTTAATTCACTGATCATGTAGATGTTCATTAAAGCTCAGGTTAAAGTTGATTACAATATCAGAAACAGAGAAAAAAGAAGAAAAGGTGACTCTTTCAACAAAATATATCCTTAACTGAGCGTGAACCAAGTGTTCCCATCCACTGTCATTGATCAAACTCCATGGGTTTTACTGGTGAATCAATGTTATAGACAATGACGGTGTTTCTGTTCCCATGGTAACTACAGAGCATCTGAACGTCCAAATGGGTCATATTTGATGGCCATGAAAAGACGACAAATTGTATTTTACACCAATTATTTACATGTATTGACAGGATTAATGGTTCAACAGGTATTAAACGGTTTAGATCTGTAGATGGTTTTAGTCGCTGGTGGCTGTTTGGGTCTTTATGGGTTAAACATGTTTATGAACGTGTTTGTGGTTAAAAAAAAAAAAAAAGAAGTATTTTAACCCAGACCTTGTGGTGTAGATGATCTCAGCATTTGCTCAACAATAGCTCAATACCTGCTGCTTAGTCGCTGAACGTGACACAATTACCTAATGTGTCATGTTATTATTCTCATGTTGAGATATAATGCTGATTCACTGTAGGGTTGAAATGCACAGAAAACATGTGAGCACTCATATGCTTAGAGTTGCACATGTAGCCGAGTTGCTTATTCACACCAGAGTGACGCATGCGGATTAGAAGCCCGTTGAAGCTGCCCAGGCGTGCTGCAAAAACACTCATATATACAGTACAGTGTGTGATGCTCCTGCGGGGGGATTATGCAAGTAAACCTGTGAGTTCAATCTGTGGCTGGCTGCTAATACCTTTTAAAGAGGTTTGCAGTGGACAGCTCCATTCTGGGCCGCTAATACTGCATGTAAATATCCATCTCTGCAGCATAGGAGAGGCATTCACAACACCTTTCTCGTCAAAAGGCCAGATATTTGTTTTGCTCTTCTTATCTTGTTTAACTCCATCCGCTGTCATAGAGGAAATACTTTTTTTTTTGCATTGGAGACTTTTGTTCAACTGTAAGTAGGAGGTTAGACAGATTACAGGTGCAACAGAGACAGGCAGATCATGCATGGAAAAGTAATAATATACCAATATGCTTCTGGACGTCAACGGTAAAATGGTAAGAAGTGCTCACAGCTTGTCTGCTCATTGTATGTGTTTTGTCAGTTGTTGCATTTTCTTAACTGTTGCTACTGTTTTTCTCCGACAGGTTTTAGCCACAGAAGAATGTGTGGGACCGATGAGACTGACTCAGGAGCCAATTCAGGTAAACAAACATTCAGTGGCAGCTTTGTCATTTTTGAGAAATGAGAGATTATTGAACTTTATTTTGATTTCTGGATATTTTAGTTTGTGTCATTTTATATTTTCAAAGTATATCGTGTACATAAATACGATATATATTCAAACAGATGGAGATAAGCAGCTTATCTTTCTGCTGACAACACATTGACTTTCATTGTTTGTTTTCGGTAAGTTTGCGGTTTCAGGTCTTGACCCTCTATATTAATTTTAATTCTAACAGCCTGACTCTCTCTTTCCTAATTTTATACTGTTCATTTTTTTTTCTCTTTTTTTTTTTTCTCATCTACTACCTACTATCTCGCTAAAGTGAAATTTTGGGAAATTTTCATTTTAATGTTAAAATAATTGAATCATATGTGTTTGTTGTCCTTTGATGAATCAGAATTTTATCGGCATTTGATCATCCGGGAAAACATTCACAGCATCTTGAACAACATGAAGTGGTGTTATTTTTCAGAACAACTTATCTTCAGCCTCACGTCTTACATTTCAGAAAAACATGAGCTATTATTAACGTTCTCCATGATCTACACTAGTGTGGATTTAATTACACATGGTGGATATCCATCTTGTGCGTTGCTAATAATTTGACAAATTCTAGGGTCCAGTCGTAAACTACAACACAGTGTGTATCTAAAGAAAAGCCTACTAAACTGAATATATTAATCATAACTTTATGACTGTACAAACACGTGCTGCTCACACTGCCTGTAGACACGCTGTCCCTGCTGGGATTTCGTCGTGCCCCTCAAGAAGTTGGGAATATTGCAAGGTTATGCAGGGTTGAGTCAGGGATTGTCTGTGCTCATCCTCTGGTTAGGGATTAGGCCGTGCGCTAGTCAGATTTTCTTATGTAACAAAGAATGTTCCTGAGGTTACCAGCTGGTTGAGATGCAGGTACTACAAAGCCTTCATCTGCTTTGGCAGCTTCGACCTCTGGAATCAGCTACTTTATTAGGTGCCTGTTTATTTCTTTTGATTTAATTTGCCTCGGTTTGACTTGTTCTGGTTTTGACTGATCTCAGGGGTTTCTGAGTTCAGCTCTATTCCCACTCCAGTGCAGTGATGTGAGAGGCCTGGCATGCCACTCATGTTCATGCTGAACTACAGTATTCTGCTCTATCCCTTCGTCCTCCTCCACGTTCACCAAGCCAAATAACATCACACCAGGAATCTCTGGCAACACGCAGGCAGGTGGAGGGACTGCAGCTTTATTAAAAAGCCTTTTAAAACCTCGCCTCATGCTCCATAAAGCCCATAAACTGCTCTCCTAAGGCAGCACAGTTAAGTCGTATCTCCAGTTTTTCTTCTGGATCTGTGACCTAACTCGCCCCTCTTTTGCGTCTCTCCTTCCCCAGAAATGGAGAGATGAAAAGGGAGAGATAAAATGCACTGTAGGAGAGAGTTATATATTGTGGCTTTTCCTTGACGTTTACTGTTGCCTCACAGCTCTGGAGAGTTTCAACTTCTCCAGATCGCTCCTCCTTCATCTTATCTCATGACTTATGTGTTTCTCTGGTTACACGGAGAGGTTAAGGTAAAGCAACAGACACTGACTGGATGTCATTATATTGTGCAGACTGGTATCTGGAATTTGTACTTCTTGTGAAAAAAGAAAGAAAGAATGAAGCAGAAGCAGGAAAATAAGAGAAAAGAAACCTACCACAGCTTTACATCATCCAAAATCTTAAATACACCAACGATCAATCAGAAAGCACTGCTTGATACAAAAAAGAGGACTATGAGTATTAATGTTTTAGTCTTTGTAAAATGTTGAAAAAAAAAAAAACATCACTGACCTCAGAAGCAGTAATTTTAAAGAAAATCTTATTGCAATGTCATACAACAGTAAACAAAGTTGAATCCTGAAAAAAGACAGCAGAAGTAGTAAATGCTCTCCGTGGCTCTTCGTCACCTTTGCGTCCTCACTTTGATTGGCTCAGACTTTGGTTTGCTCCCACACAGATAAAGTGCTTGACACTTGTTACCCCGATGACACCTCTCTGTCTCCTGTGGTCAGATGGCATCTAGCCTGGGTGTGTAAACATGGCGGATTAACCTCTGATCCCTGAAAATGTGAGTCGGCTCACAGCAACAGTCAACCCTAAGTGTCTGTGCCAAAGGAACATTAACTGTACAGTGTTTTCATACACACTTTGAAGCCGGTGAGTGAATGTGCGGCTAATTGTGTTAACGTGAAATATGTGTTTAATTTGAGGGAGCTGTAAATTTGTAATCGCGCTAACAGAAGAAACATTAACAGTGAGTTATACTGGAGATGGTTTGGGCCTCAGACAGATATAATGGTGATATGATGCAGTGCAGCCATGTGTTCAAGTGTCTTTGACTGTGTGTGTACATCAGATGGAGTATTGAGACAAACGGCGCCCCCCCACCGTGCTTGGTGACATATTTGGGTGGCAGGTCAAAGATCTGTGCGGTCGGCATGTCCCAGGGTCGACGGGGTACTCTGCGTGTGGAATTTCACATGCTAGCACCATGGTTACACAAGCTAGAGCGGGATCAAAGACTGTGGACCTTTCACAGGCACTCACCAATACTACCTCATTTTCTCCCTCTGTCCTCTTCTTTTTCATCTTTTTTCTGTCTCTTTTCTTTCTCCGTTGCCCTTTTCCATGCTTTATCTTCTGTCTCTCCAGGTGTGAATGGCTGTGCAGATACACATCACACTACAACTCTCTTCCTCGACCTAATTTTCAGACTATACTCGCTCTTTCTCCTGCACCTCCATGCTCGCCCTCTGTCACTTTATCCTTTGTTGTCCTTAGAGGGAGTCAGGAGGTGATGCTGCTGTGAGGCAGAGCTGAGTGCTGTTAGTTCTGGCTCAAGCCCAGCTGCCTGTGTGTGGGTGTACGTACATGATAGCATGTGTGTCTTTATATGTCTCTGACCGATTTGTGGTGTATTTCCTCACCACTGTACCAAAGGTGGCTGGTGTGTTTGCGGTCAAAACACAGTGTGAGATCAAAAACATGTGTCCGAGCTCTGCAGGTTTCACGTCTGCTGGTGTGAAATGCACATTTTATTTGTGATTATGTGCTGCACAGTTTCTAGTGAGGAAATATAATCGTGGTAATGAAGAAATCGCCATTACTTTTACATGCATTGCCAATTAGACGGGTTGTGTTACATTTTCGATACCACTGCTCAAGGTCATGGAAGTGACGTCTCCCAGCATGCATTTAGCAAAAAGGAATGAAGTACAGTACAGTAGATCTACCAGCATGTCACAGAGAGAACATATAAACATTCAGACAAAAGTACTCACAGCAGTTGCACCTTTAAGATGGTCTATCATTATTTTTGCTGCGAAAGTTTCTTTCTTTGATTTAAGTTTTGCATTGGAGTTATTGTAAAATCTGATGCCAGGAGTTTCATTTTAACTGAAAATGTGTATTGGTGTAATCTATTATTGGTGGGCTTGATAAGTAAAATCAGTCAATCCCTAATAACACCAGGACATGATTATCTTTAATGTGGAATTATTCATGCTGTCAGCTTTTAGGCTCTGCAGCTCTTATAGCTTTATGGTTTTAGCTTTTGATGGTTAACTGTTGTTGTTTTTCATAGAACTGTTCTGTATGGCCCATCTCTCCCTGCTCTCTCATCAGCTCCTGTGGAACAAAACACCAACCCTAGTAGCCAGCGAAGCCAGTCTAATGTGCAGCGGCTAAAAAGCCAGATATTTCCCACTGGAATTGGTGGAGATGAACATCAGAGTGAAAAGCAGAGTGAATGTTTAAAAGTTCCAAATGAATGATAATGTCATTTATTTTCTGTATATAAACCTACATAGGCGGGTAACTATTAGTCATAGGCTATTAAGGGTAAAAGGTTATGTTATTTTTAAATTGTCTGTCATATGTTTGATGCCAAACCAATGACAGAAATTCATGTACCTATTTCCATAAACTATGCAGCATTTATAGGGACTTTTCCTCTTTTACTTGCAGTATTCCATCTACATCAGTATAAATAATACAGCTGTTTCTACACCTTTTAGTTTTGCATATTAATATTTTTTTGGTGTGCTACATGTTATTGAACCCAATAAGTGGTACAACTTGGTTTGAGTACTGTATGTTCCTTAAAGTGGAAGTCGTTTGTTTTGGTCTGAATACTATTTACTGTGCATTGCTACAGTAATAGTGACACTATCTTCTCCATGCTCTCACACCTCTCTGTCCTCAGGTCCTGCTGGTGTTTGCTAAAGAGGACAGCCAAAGCGATGCCTTCTGGTGGGCCTGTGACCGTGCTGGGTTCCGTTGTAACATCGCAAGGACTCCTGAGTCTGCCGTCGAGTGTTTCCTGGACAAGCACCATGAGATTATTGTCATTGATGGACGCCACTCTCTCTACTTTGAGCCTGAAGCTGTTTGCCGGTGGGTGTTGCCTGCTTTGAATCATATTTTCTCCCCCAGTGATTTATTTTGTCTCTTGCACATAGACAGTTATAGTACGCCTGGTTGTCTTGTGTTCATGTCAGGTACATATAAAGGATTCAGTGAAAATTAACAAGTAAGAGGATTAACCTAATTTCAGCTGAAGTCTGTGTTGTAAGCTTTGGCCACTATGGAAGAGGGCTGAAGTGCTTGTACTTGTGGGTGCCATCTGGTGTGCAGTGGGTGCATTGCAGGCATCTGCAATCTGAGGCTGCACTCTGATCACTCTGTGCTGTTAGCTGCAGTTTAAAAGGCTGTTTAATTCAGTGTTTCAGCACTAAAGGGAAGATGTGGATACTGTAGCTCAGAATTGATAAGAGGCTTTTAAAACAAAGTGCCACTTGAGCCTGAGCCACAGAGTTTGAGTCTGTTTGTTGACATGAAAGCTGGATAATGGCCCAGGGCAGCCAGCAGGAGTTTTTAAGGAGAAGCTTGAAACTTTTTTTTTTTTTTTTTAATCCATTTCATTTTCCATAGCAAATGTTGCTGGCCACTTTTCAGAAACTCTCTGATTGTAGAATGAACCCATTCACTACATGACGTTGCTGTTTTAGTTAAGTTCATCATGTGCCAGTAGTCTGCGCTAGGTTTGTCCATAAACCATTCCAGTTTTAAAGAAGGAGTCCCATATGTGAGGGTATGAATATAACAAATATGGCACAAATAAATGTATCTTCAAACTGTTGCACTCATATTTTTTCGTGTCTGAAACATACAGGCACGAAGAGCCATGTAGTTGTTAATTTTGACAAAATTACATTTAAATAATAACCTCCAATCGCTGACTTTTGCAAAGAACTACTAAATTCTCTATTTTCCTTTGTTTTTGCCATATGTTAGGAGTTTTCTTAGGCCCTTTTATGGCATTTGAACAGAGATTCCAGTGGATTAGAGTCTTTAATATGTAGACTATGCTTGCTCCTGTGAATAATGTCCAGATATCACAACAAGGATGTCTGAACTGACATGTTATTTATGGTTAAACTTTCTTATTTTTCAGTCACGTTATCTAAGCTGGTCAAAAAGTGCCTGTTCTCTCTTATTTGTAGCCAGCATTAGTGAATGCTAGCTCTGCGTTTAATTCTAACGTGATTTGTGCAGACTTTGGGGCTATAGTTCTTGTTAGATACTGTACTAACCCTTCCAGAGCATGTGGACGCGCTAAAAGCCACCACTATATATTTTGTCGAGTGATTTATTATAAGTGCTTTATTATTTCCCCAGTAAAGTGAGGGAACAGATCCATTTGTCTCTCCCGTCTCATGATTACCACAATTTGGCAACTGCTTCTCATCTGTCCTTTTTGCCCCTTTACTCCTTTTCCTTTGTCACTATTTTCTTTCACCCTTCTCCCTCCCTTCCCCCCTGAGGATCCCTGCCATCATCTGTTCACACTGTTCCAACTTTCTCCCTCCATCACTGTCTTGTTCCTCCCCCCGCTACACCTCTAGGACACTTTCCCGTACATCCTGCCAGCAGTGTGGCTTTGTGGCTGAACCTCTGAAGCAGATGCTGTGCATGGTGTTTTTGTGTAAAGCCCAGAAAAGTTCTGCTCTCTTTTGTGGCGATGACATCACCTCCAGTGTCCCCACATGTTTATCCTATACCTGAATCCAAGCCGCATCTCATGAGCTCAAAGTGTGCATGAAATGAACTTCTGTTGACACTCCTGTTGATTTTAATCCACACTTGGTTTATTTTCCAGGTTACTCCGTGCCACAAAACCCTCTGAAAACACAGTTATTCTTGCTGTTGTGCCACAAAAGTAAGTTTTGTTAATTTTTAATATCCTCTGGGTTTTAAGACTTCACTTTGCAATATGTAGGCACCAGTGTAGGTGTGGACTGCTCAAAAAAAGTTTGTGAAAAATGACTGTGGTTGCACATGGTAATGATTTTTTCTGTCATTGTATAGACCGCCGGACCAGGACGAGCCATCTGTTCTTCCTCTTCTCTGTGCTGGGTTTAGCAGAGTACGTCCAACAACTTGCCCTAACGTGTGACTGTGTGTTTATATGAGCAAATGTGTTTTGTGTTATCCTACTTCCCTGATAGATGCCTTTTATTGGACTTTTAAGAGACTTCAAACATTAAAATAACAGCTATTAGCCGGTTTTGAAAGAGGCACTTATTGTCAATGGTGTTTGATGGTGTGAAAATGATGTAGGAGGTTGCAAAAAACAAGTTGCCACTGAGTAAATCCTGACTCATTCAATTTTCCACTGCTCTCTCTCCCCCTCTCCTTCATACACCACTTAACCTTGTTTGGGCTCCAGAGGTTTGTGGAGAACAGCAGTGTGTCCGCGTGCTATAATGAGCTCATACAGATAGAACATGGAGAGGTTCGATGCCAGTTCAAACTCAGGTACATCAAGAACAATACCTTTAACGCATGCATGCAGACACCTTATATACACACATAATGGATATACAGGGGAGTTACAGGTGCTGAAATGACTAATTATGAATCACTGTGACTTCATTTATTCCTAGGGCTTGTAATTCGGTCTTCACTGCTTTGGATCATTGTCAAGAAGCTGTGGAGATCACTAGTGAGGACCATATAATACAGGTGTGGATAAGAGACACTCACCAAAACTAGCATGTACAGGTTTTCAAAAGTGTGGGTTTCTTTAACGCTTGTGTTGTTTCTCACAGTATGTAAACCCAGCATTTGAGCGAATGATGGGCTACCACAAGGGAGAGTTGATCGGGAAGGAACTGACTGAACTGCCCAAGAGTGACAAGAACAGAGCAGACCTGTTGGACACCATCAACACCTGTATCAAAAAAGGAAAGGTCAGTATCACACATCCGGTTTAGCACTGAAAGGACAACGAAGCGCTGTTCCTTTGCCTCAGCATGCTGTTTTCTGCATAGGAATGGCAGGGTATTTACTATGCCAGGAAGAAGTCAGGGGACAGTATCCAGCAGCAGGTGAAGATAACACCTGTCATTGGTCAAGGAGGGTAAGCCAACATGGACTGGCCAAAACACTCACATTCATGTAAATGTTTCCAAGAAATCCCTGACAGGACCTTCTCTCTTGATCCTAACAGGAAAATTCGACACTTCGTATCCATTAAGAGACCTCACATTGACAACAACAACCAGGTGAGTCTAGTGGTATGTGTCAGTTACTGTGGTTAGGCCAAAACCCTGATCTGGACAACACTTTCCCTTCACTGATCCAGCCCAAGATAAACATTCTCTGAACATTAGCATCTCTTTGAGCTCTTAAATCCCACTTATACTTAAATCTTCCCTAAAAGCTGATTTAAAAGCTCAAATAATTCCCCAGCTTATTGGATTCAAGTGAAATAAACTTAAAGGGGTATTGTAAATGTAAATTATCTCAACAAATGTACTGGATTTATGTAAGCCCAGTCTTGATTTTCTTGTTGAATAAATGTCAGCCCATCTGATGGCCTATTACTGCAGTACAGCTTGGCTCAGTCAAACCTAGGAGATAAATGAATGATTATATAGTAGAGATTGAAAACTGCTGGAGTTTATTTTACATAAATATTTCAAATGAACTCTGGGCTAAAGTGTCAGACTTAAATACGATAACAGGGCATGTAGCCTCAGTGGCTTCCAGCTCTGTTCAGCAGTGTGCTCACTTACTCTAAAGCAGGTGTGTCGCTGGTCTCAGCTGGGTTCCAGGCCAATAACGTCATACTACGCTAAGCTATGGCTAAGAAGCAGGATCCCCTGCTAAGGCCTGTGAGGGCTAGCAGCCAGGCGCCAGAGCTATTTATACCTCAGGCAAAGCTGCATAGGGCCTAGCTTTAGCTCGCTGCTCTTTCATCGTGTGTACATAAGGTGAGTCAGCTGTTGGCATCTCCCTTCCAAAGCCAAATGGCATTCATTCCTGCTTGTTGGGATTGGGAATCCTTAGACATGGCAGCAACTGATCCCTTTCCCGAAACCGTGGAAGTCATCCCCCACAGCCAGATTTGTGCAGTGTCAAACTGAATGGTGTTATTTCAGTGTCCCTTTTAATTCATTTTCATCACACACAGCTAAAACTGATGCACAGTTGGAACAAAATTGTGTGATGACATTCAAAAGTAAATCATACAGTAGCTCTCACACACAGCATCTTCACTGAGATGCCATTGTCCATTTGACATCTCAGGGCCACAAAGGCCCTTTTAGGATAGCTCTTATCTGATCTCCTTATTTAGGACATTTTCCTCTGAGCACTTAAAACCACACATTACTCCTCATCTTCTCCCACCCAGATGTTTGGCTGTAGACCATGGTTTCCATTTCATTGTGTTGTTTAGTTAACCGTATTTGTCCAAGCTCTCCAGACTTACAGCAGGTTTAGGGTCAGTTTTGTTTGTCTTTTCCTTTCAATTAAGGCCCATCATAATCACAACTATTTCCCAGCTTTAGTCTATTTAATTCAAAATATGTTTTTATAGATGTCTGTGCTTTGCAGTGCAAGATGTCCATTAAGAAGTAGCCAGCTAAATCTGGCATCCTAGTATGTCATTAGAAGTGTTTACACTGCCGTAATCCTATTTACTGAGTGTGGGACACACAGGAGACCTTAGAGAGTGACTGAGAAATGTAAAAAATTAGTAATTGTGTGAGAACATGGTAGTGATTTTAAATCTAAATTTCACTGACAAAAATTTTAGACATTTTCCTTTACTTAGTTACATTTTAAAGTATTTTTTTCTTGGAATATGTTTAAACTCATTGCCATGTTCATATTCATCATGTTATCACTGCATAAAAGAACGTAATGTGCTGTCTCCGAGATATGAAAGTACACTGAGTCACTAGGGAAAAGCTTCTGTAACTGGATTAGAGGTGTTACTTATCTAACTGTGTGTTATGTACAATCTCTAGGTGTATGAGGCTGCATTGTACCTGCCATAAATGATTAAACATGTGCTATGTGGTTACATCATCATTAATTATGATGAACTGGGCTTAAATATTTAATACAGATTTAATGTAAAACCATGTAATAAAAAGCTCTAGTAGTCACTGCTTTCATAATGACCATGAGTTAAAATCTCTTTTTGTAAATGTAATTTGTGTAGAATACAAAAACTGTGGAAAAACATTACAGTTCCCTCCAGTTCAATCAAGGGTTTTAATGTTTCAGCTTTTTAGGCTTTAGGCTTGTTGTTTTAGTTCTCTACCAGACAGACAAATCGACTCAGTGTGGCAGAGTATTTAGCTGCTTAAGAGCAAGAAATGTAAGGAAGGAATGCTAATGTTGCACTGGATCTGCTTGCTGTGTAAATCAATTTTTTGCCAGCTTTATAAATTTGTTTACAACTTGTTTAGCTGCCCCAAGTGCTTGTAAAAACCAGTTGATGTTTGATGGAGTTAAATTGAAAGACCTAGACAATATTATTTAATGTAATTTTTATTCAGGAAGAGAAGATGCATTAATAAAAAAAATAAAATAAAAAAAAAACATCAGACCTTGTACAATGCAATAGAGCAAAAGGGTTTATTAAAGTTTCTATATTTCATCCCTATTTTTTCAGGGCTTGATATGGTAGAATGAAAAACTTGAAGCACTGAAATGTCATATTTTTAATCTAACAAGCTACTGCCAAAAATTTACTATAAGAAACATTCTGTACCCTTTTGTGACTTTAAAGATCAGTGTCTGCGTCAAGAAAGGAAAGGCAAGTTTATTTATAAATTTGCATTTCATACTAAGAGGCAAAAAGGTTCAGATTATTAAAAATATAACTGAAATAGAGCACAGGATACATGAAATCATAATAGAAAAGAAACAAAATTTTTCTATAAAATCTATATTTAAATGTTCACGCTTACATAACATGACTTGCATAACAATAAGAATAAATTAAGACCTGCAGTGCAATAAGAATAGACTGTAAGTTATAGAGCTCATTCATAAGTACAAGAAAAGGAAAATGTTCAATCTGGATGTAAACATATCTACATTTGGAGCAAATCTAAGCTCTACTGGCTAATTATTACAGTAAATACAGCTCCTCCGTGCTTAGTCTGGACTCTGGGCTCAACTAGACCTGAGTCCATAGATCTAAGAATCCTACTTGGTTTATGTTCCTTAAACATATCAGATTCAGAAAACCTCATTTATCCCATAAGGGGCAATTCATTTACAGCTTACCACTATCATTTACAGTCAACATTCAAAGTGCAATGTACCAAACATGAATCATTATACAAATACAAGATAGACAATGACAAATAGATACATCAAATAATCAACAATAAATAAACAAATACCAGTGCAGGCTAAAACACCCTGTTAGTTCTGCTAACATTAAAAAATCTCATATAAAATGACTGCAGGGCAAGGTTAAGGGCGTCACGGATGGACAGCCATGACTTTTTGATTCATAACTTTTGAATCAGGCAAGTTTAAGACAAATATTATACATAATTGTAAAGGTCTAAATGCCATCTTAAACATACTCAAAGGGGAACATTTAGTTTCAAATATTTTTAGATGGAAAAATATCAAAAACTACTGCATCACAGATGGACAAAAAATTAACGTCTATTTTTTGCAAGAATTCCAAAGTTCTCCAAAGTGAAGTTCCTCTCACATTTTCATCCTCAAATGTATTCAGTGTATACCTTAAACCCTCTATTTTACAACCGAATAATTGGTTTGAGGAAAAAAGTATTTGATACCTAAATAGCAAGAGTTTTGACAAATGGCAGTGTCACGGATGGACAACAAAAGTGACTATCAGATTAAACATTTTTTATTTCAGTTATCAATATCACATACATTATATATATTAACATTATTTTCAAATGTATTTTGCATAGATATATGCATTTATTAATTTTAAACACTGTGTGTCTATAATATGACATAAATAATACTATAGTCAAATATCAATGTATTTGGAATAAATGTAGTTTATTTATGAGAGTTTATGAAATGAACCCAGAATGACGGCACAAAACTTTGTCACTTTCCAAACATTCACACTCATAAAACTCACTTTTTTTTTTTTTTTTTCAAATGTTTTCTCATTTCAAAATGCATTTTCCTGAAAATATAAGTAATTACCTACCCAAAAGTATAAGTTTGGTGTAGATTATTGTAATTAAATTTTTTTGACCAGATGTTAACCTTCAGTCTATCCCGTAACTAAGTGGAGACTTGGTGTAACGTGTTCTGTTCTCTTAGTCTTGGTTGGAACTCTGGCAGCAGTGCCAGAATGACCTGCAGTTGTTTTAATGCTATTTATGGGGTGTCCAGTCAAAAGCCCCGTACAGTAATGGACTCTAGTGGAAATGAAGGTGTGAATAAGCTTCTCTTGGTGTAACTTGTTACTCTGTTTATATTTTTGTTTTGGTGACAGCTTTGATATGGCTGGTGAAGATCAAATCAGAGTCTATTAAAAAAAAAACTGAGGTCCTTGGCATCTGTAGATATCATTAAAGTGAGACAAATAGACATCTCCTAAGTTTAAAAAAAAAAAAAAAAAGCATCCAATTACTGGCTCACATTGAGTCTATAATCAATAGAAGTAATCCTACAAGTGTGTTGCTTTTAGTGAAGAGGAAATTACACTGATTTTATTCCCCACAGTAGAGACTCTGAGGCAGCGGTGATGTTTGGCCGTAGTCCAGACCTCAGCTTTAACTCCTGTTCTCTGTCTGTCAGGTTCACAAGTTCAACAAGGAGGAGAGATGCAGCGGAGAACATTCCCAGTCAGGTAATCTGAACCACCACTTTGAGTTTGCCTCGTATTTTGCGAAATGGTTACGAAATTTCCAGACCATTATGGAATATCATGAATGAGATGCCTGTGATGTGTCATAAGACATCTCTGGCATTAAATAGATAGTTCTGACTTGTGCATATCAATTTAAATATAAGTCTGGCCATGCATTATGCAGGTTTAATGTCCTCTATCCCCTCTGCTGCCGTACAGAGTGCCATTCTTTACGTCACCGCGACAGGAGGAAAGATTCAATTGATGCCAGGTCACTCAGCTCCCGCAGCAGTGATGGTAAGACCATTCAGACTGCATTATCTACTGTGGTACTTCAGCTGCTGTTTGACTCAATAGCAACACGAGCTGATGATATGAACAGAGGATGAGAGGAGTGAAATAACTGCCCACTGGGAATAAAGTAGGATGACAAAGGCAGAAACCAACTGATGATTGGAGGTCACAAATCAGCGAACAAGTCAGGCTGTGTTATGGTAGATACTTGAGCCAAACAGATCCTAAAGTGACATGTTGCTGGTCGATTGCATTGTGTTACTACGCCCTACACTCGCTCAAATTCAGCTTCAACAATTTTCAGATGTCTGAACCCAAGCCTGCCTATGATCAGTCTTTCTCTACTTGTCTGTCATGACCCTGAAATTAACCTGAGCACATGCATTTTCTTCATGACCTTCTGTTACACATTTTTAAATGTCTGTGTCTGGAGAGTATTGATAAAATAAAGGTGTTATCTTGTTTTGTTTCTACAACTTTCCTTCTTGTAAATAGGGTAGGCAAAAATCAGCTGTTGCTTCAGCCTGTGCCTTTTCATCCATGTTTAACCCTGAAAAGCCTGAACCATTAAATTATTGACAGAAAATTCCAGTTCTTTGAAACTGAAGCCTTTATTGGTCCTTCTGAACAACCAAAAACATGTTTGTTTGTTTTTTTAAAAATCAATTTCCATGTATGTTTCAAGTTTGTATCATATTTGTTACATCTGGTCTCAATGCTCAAATATTACTATTTTTGAACAAGCAAAACATAATTTAACACAAACATGTCTAACAAATTGTTAATTCCTTTTCAAAACTGTCAAAAGTTCTGCCTCTTTCCTCATTAATGACAGTCTTGTAATGTCACTGAAAAGGCCTCCGGTGAACAAAGTCCTCTCCCTGGTGGATTATCCGTGTATTGCATGTATCTAATTGTACACATTAGGTTTTTCAAGAAAAAAAACACACTGATCATGTAGAGGGCTTCAAAACTCATGTATCAAATATGATACGTTTGGCGTTATAGAGTTAATATAGGAATCCAAATTGTGTGTATGTAAATATTATGTTCTGTTAAATGGATGAATAAATTACTAACTAAACACAGGCGTATATACAGTGGCATTTTGTGGACTGACAATCAATGATTAATTCTATTGCTCTCATAATACATATTTTACTATATTGCAGCTCCCAGTTTACAGAACAGAAGATATTCTTCAGTCGCCAGGATTCACTCCATGACAATTGAGGCTCCCATCACCAAGGTACGCTGCATTCAGGATACACTCACTTTTGTTCCTTCTACAGTAACAGCACCTGTTGGCACAATATCACACCGCTAATAAGATATTAGATATCATATAAGATACAAGATATGAGATGTATGATATAAGATAGGTATAAGATCTGTAATCTAGACACTTGGAAAATATTTTTAAAGTAGTGTTAATGCAACACCAAATGGCCAGTTATTTTCCATTAAAGCTGTTTATTCATCTGTTTTGTCTGACTTTACGAGTAATGGAAGCTTTCTACATTATAACTCTGAATAGGTAGATGGGTTCCTATTTAAACCTTTATGTTCTTTTTTTTAGATTAGATATACTCAGTGGATGAAATAAAAGGGAAATAAAGTGTGGTACAAGAGCCAGTAGAATATAATACATTCTAGATTATACTTTGGCAAATAATTTAATAATTTATGAAACTGAAATAGTGTAAGTAAAATTGATGTAATATGTGTAATTTTAATCATTATACGGAATAGTGGTCTGAAAAAGATACATATCACTAGGATTCCTAAGGAAATGACAATGTTAACATTATCTAGATGAACGTACTTTAAGTAAGTTAAGAATTCAAAAATATATGTAGAATAATGTGACATACACAGAGAATGAAAAGGGTGTAGGAGTGTATATTAAGTCTAAGTTAACCTATAAAACGTCATACGTATTGTTTAAAATATTGAGTGTTTCTGACCGCAGTGGACGAGGATCACATTATTTAGATTCTGAGACAAACATGAATCATACATACAGAACAAATGACTGTCTGTTATGTGTCAACTGTTCGGCTCTTGAAGACATAGTTGTCAACAGTTCAGCCACTCACTGGTCAGTTCACTGTTAAAACAGGCATCAGTCCTAAAGGTCGCTGACATATATAGATGCTTTGTATGTGCAGTATTTCTGACATTAAAATAAAGGTATGCTCTACACCCACCTTTAACTTATACTCATTTTATTGAGTCGTGTGTGTTGTTCATACTTTACTTCGTTGAATATCACACAAGTTCTACGAGAGAAAACTCTAAATTACTGGATGTCAATATATGTGACATGCTGTCGGCTTTGTATTTATGCTGGTGCCATTTCTGTGTCACCTTGAGCCTGCATCTCATCCATCCTCTCCCCACAAGACGTTCCTGTGAAGCTCCTGTTTCATATGAGGTGGTGAAGGAGTTGTGTCCACTGAAACACTAGATGACTTTTACGTCACAGGAAGTGTAATTTATATTAACAGCACAACGAACACGTAACTCTGGACTCATCAGGACACAGGATATGAATACAGTGTTCAAGAAAACAGTACATTTGTCAGCTAGATACAGGAAAATCTACAGTCAAGTTTCATGAAGGTTGATGCATGTGTTGCTGAGCTGTACCCTGATCAGGGTGAAGTCAACAACAGTTCCTTTGCATTCTAGGAAACTTCATTTCTTGGTATTGTTTATACTGTGACTTGTGTTGAAAGAGTATTGTGTAGATTTGCACTGTACCAGAACAGTGTTTTCTAAACCCGCTGTCATCTTTCAGAGTCTTCCATTTGCAGGTCAAGCTGTCAACTAGATCACAGTGTGACCATATCGAGTACACACTATGTCACATTGTCTCATTCTTGCACCAACTGCTGGTCCTGTGATGCTCTTGTGTGTTTAAGAAGTAGCTTTATTTAGCTGTTTTGCCCCAGACGAGTCTCTCCGGCATCACATGCACATCTCCATGACACATGCTTAAAGAAAGGAGCACTCTGTTGTTGCGTATTCAGCAGAGGGCTCTTTGTCAGTGCGCTTGTGTGCCGTGTCTGTTTTACTGCAGATTAGGGACTTTTCTCTTTTCTCTTTATCCACAGGTGATAAATATCATCAATGCAGCCCAGGAGAGCAGTCCAGTTACAGTGGCAGAGGCTCTGGACCGTGTGCTGGAGATCCTCAGGACCACTGAGCTCTACTCCCCTCAACTTGCCTCAAAAGAAGACGACCCCCATACCAATGATCTAGTTGGGGGGCTCATGAGTGTAAGAGGCAGACCCGACACCCATTCATAAGTTAACATACTGTACATGAAACCCTTTATAAGGAGTTTTAAGAAAGAGCCTTTTTTCATGTTGTAAAAATGTTCTAACGTCATGTAGGAACAAGCATTCCTGTTGAACCAAGAATGTATTGGCCCCTCATATCGAATGAAAAGTGTATTTTTGGACTGCAGACAGGGCCTTTGTTTATTCTTTTTCTAATTTGTTGAATACGCTTAAGTATGAGGTGAGTCAAAGTAAGCAGATGTTTATGTCGATTCTGAAGGCACAGTTGAAAATCACAGCTTTTGTAGGAATTTACAGGATATGCTATTTTGATTAGAAACCAACGATGGGTTAGATCCACTAACAAGTGTCTATTTAATGTATCTCATTCCTCTGAACAACAGAGCTCAGACATAAATTAGAGAGCACATTTCACTGACAAATATCAATTAATCCACTGTCCCACTGATGGAAAGACTTACAATATGAACACACCATATGTGTTAAACCTGCTGCTGTTAATTGATATTTTAGCTTTTTCTATTATACACTATTGCCCATAAAGTCACATTCCTCTTTTATTCCTATTTCTACACATCAGTAATCACCTTAGACCTGGTGCTTTGATTACATACTTAGTCCCAGATACTTGTTAACAAGAATAAATCACTTTGTCACAATCTTTTCATGAGAAGAGTACAAATATTTTATTCCAGCTTCATGGACAACAGTATATTTTGGGCATATGCTTCATATTACGCTTTAGTGATATTTATGGAGGTTTTTGGCCAGAATTTTTTTAGAGATATATATCAAAAAGCCTTAAACAGAGTGGAAATCAAAGTATTCTAAAAGACACACTCATTCTTTTATGTTTTCAATATTTATTAATTAATAATAACCACTTTCATCATTTCTGTTCCCACAAAAGAAGTGTGTTTTGAAGATATGTATGCTAAATCATGAATTTTGGAGCCTTTTGCTTTAAGAACTGGTACTAAATGTGCTGTTTTTTTGTTTTTGTTTTTTTACATTTGCTGAATAGATAAATCATGAATATGTTTTTGGTTTTGTTTTTTTTTTTCCTCCAGGATGGGCTGCGGAGACTCTCTGGGAACGAGTATGTCTTCTCCAAAAGTAAGTTTTAAAGAGCCATGGAATCATCACATTCATAATTTCTCAAAGTAATGCAATATGAAAATAATATAATGATAATAAAACTATAATTACATGTTGAAGTCCTTGTAAATTCCCTTAGTTCTTGTCCCTTTGGATGATTAGAGCTCAGCTTGAAAATTGGAAAAACTATTTCTGGGAAAGAAGTGATGTCGACTCTGTGATTATTTATCCTATTTCAACATTAACAGGAGAGTGAAAGGGCTGTCAGTCAGGCTCACACAGCTCCGAGAAGAGGACTAATCAGAAGCTGTGTGTGGGTTAACTTTGCAGGGGATTCATTACAATCAACCACCTTTGGCTCACTGTACAACTGTTACAGCAATAAATTAAATTGAATAGAGAAATAAATAATATATTAATGGACTCACTGATCAAGTTCAGTCAAGAAAATTTTCAGGATAAACTTACCTTTCCGCACGGCTTAACTTTTAAGACAAATAGCAATTTGCGCAATATAAATGTTAAAGTATGTTTGATTTGAGAACATACACAGATATTTTACCTCATGGCATTCATCACAGATCTTATAGTGTTTGTCTGCAGTGGCTCTTGTGAATAAATAAAAAACAGAAAGTAGTTACTGTCCAGATGAAAGCCTCACAATGTGCTTTGAGCTTTCTACAGTGTGAAGTCCTGTGTCTGAGCCTATTGTGTAACTCCATTATAATGATTAAAGTCACTAAAGCACTTCACTGAGAGACAATCAGAGTCAGGATCCTATCTACTGAGAATCTGTCTTCAAGTTGAACACAGTGCCCTCTCCTCTGAGCTGCAGCACCATCTGCTCTCTTCGTTCTTTAAACAGTCTTATCTTACACCATCTCTCTACAACAGTCTCAAGGGACCAGATTTACAAAGTAAGACACTTATCGAGCATGTTTGCACGTGTATATAAAAAAATAGAGAGCCGAGGTTGGTACAATCATCCATCATTTGTTTATCAAATTCAACACAGCTCTCTCTCTCTTAATTTGATCCTTTTATGGTCAGATCACCTTGATCCTCTTTGTGTAAAAGTCTTGTTTAAATCCACTTCTGTCTGTTTGTTAGATATGAGCCAGAGCCAGCTGGCCATCCCCATTACTCTGAATGATGTGCCTCCATCCATTGCTGAGATGCTGAATGATGAGGAGTGCTGGGAGTTCAACATCTTGGAGCTGGAGGCAGCTACACATAAGAGGTATGAAGCAAATTACCACCACTGATGCAAAGAGATTTCCATATATTTCTGATTATGTGAGAGTAGTGTCATTTTACATTTCACTGGTAATATTTGAATAATCTTTCACCATATTGTAATTCAAGTGGGTTGGGAAGAGACTTTTGCTGCTACTCTTACCTCACTTTTTAGTCTGTGAATATAGATTTTGGTCAAACATGGGCTACTTTCACATTCAGGTGTTTTATTTCCTGATTTCTTCCCTCTGCAACTTTTAGCACTGCAGCAGTTAGAAAACACATCTTCAGAGGTGGTGGATGACATTCACAATTTTTTTTTCATTCATGGCTCATGAATAATACTTTCCACCAGCGTAAGTTTAAGTAACTATAGTAAAGTTCAGGAGATAAAGCAGCTCATCCTAAACACCAAGGCTGATGTTAAAATAGATAACAAACTGTATCCCAGACAGCAATATTCACTCATAGAATGGTGTGGATACAAGAGAAAGAAAAAGCACAGAATATAAACAAAAAAGAGGTTAACATGAAGTCCTTTTTAGTGTTTAACCTGTTCTTTTGTGTAATCCCTGCAGACCACTGACTTACCTCGGCCTGAAGATCTTGACAAGCTTTGGAGTGTGTGAATTCCTCAACTGCTCTGAATCCACCCTGCGCTCTTGGCTACAGCTGATGGAGGCCAGCTACCACTCCTCCAACTCCTACCACAACTCCACACACGCTGCCGACGTGCTGCATGCTACTGCCTACTTCCTACGAAAAGAGAGAGTGAAGGTTAGAAATAGAGGCCGCTTGTAATGTCCCCGAATGGAGTTTCGGGGATATTATGTTTTTGGTCTGACTGCCGCCGCTGGCCCCACTGGATCTGCCACCGCCAGATAGCCTTTGTGTTAACGCGATAACTTGAAAAATATTTGGTTTAGAAATTCCATATTTTCCATATCAATCAATATCATGGAGAGGA
>JAPQRP010000005.1:34179897-34198175 GCA_037367295.1 Apogon hyalosoma | reverse complement strand
ACTATTTGTCTGATTGACTTCAAATCAAGTGCAAATGAAAGGTCATGACCTGGGGATGCCTCACGTCATGATGTCATTAAGGATTGGGGACGTTCGAGGATATACTCCTAGCTGTTGCTTCCGACGACATAAGCCTAGTTTACAGTGCAAGCGTCTCGTCAAACTTCAGCTAAATTTGTGTCATGAAAAAGCCACAGACTTCACCCTGCGTGTGTGATGTTCTCTTCAGAGTAGTCTGGACCAGCTGGATGAGGTGGCAGCGCTGATAGCTGCCACGGTGCACGACGTGGATCACCCAGGCAGGACCAACTCGTTTCTGTGTAACGCCGGTAGTGAACTGGCCATTCTCTACAACGACACTGCAGTGCTGGAGAGCCACCACGCAGCGCTCGCCTTCCAACTCACCGTCCGAGACAGCAAGAGCAACATCTTCAAGAACATTGAAAGGTAGTAGCAGTTCTTATTATTACTGCATTAAAAGGTGCCTGTTATGAATTTTTATTGGTAGCTATTTTAAA
The DNA here is from genome assembly GCA_037367295.1 of Apogon hyalosoma. Classification (NCBI taxonomy): domain Eukaryota; kingdom Metazoa; phylum Chordata; class Actinopteri; order Kurtiformes; family Apogonidae; genus Apogon; species Apogon hyalosoma. Next base: position 34,197,657 of record JAPQRP010000005.1, on the reverse strand, counting down.
AGATCATGTATAATGCTAGCGGTTCCATCAGGTAACTTATGTCATAAGTCGTTGTCAAGCACGTTTGAGTACTGAGTCATGTTGCCTCCTTCACGAGCTGTTCCAGCACCGGTAATGACACAGACTCATTAATTTGTCCGATTACCTGGGTTGCGATGGACTGGTCACTGACCCCGTGCAGCAGACACCAGTCTAAGATGATACATTATCGGCCAGTGCTGGGTCACATCTTTTGGACAATGGCGGAGTGCAAAGCTAATGGCTGCACAAATAACAAGTGTGAATACATGCATCCACTCAATCTTGCCCACTGACTGCTGCTTGTTTACTTGCACTCATCATGCAGAAGCAACAATGGTATGTCACTTCCGGGCCAGTAATGGCTGCTCCCCATAGGTTCTGCCCCTGTGCATAATTCACATAATAAAAAGGTTCAGTGTGATGCATTTATGGTGATTTTTTTTTTTTTTTTTGTACTGAATTTGCATATCTTTTGCTATTAAGTAATACACAAAGTACAGTTAATGTCATAAGCATGACCAGTACAGGTACACTTTAAGCTAAATCTGTTAAAATTAGATGGAACTAAATCTTCTGGTGTCATTTTCCAGGAATCAGTTCCGGACACTTCGGCAGGCCATCATCGATATGGTTCTGGCCACAGAGATGACCAGACACTTTGAGCACGTCAGCAAGTTTGTCAACAGCATCAACAAGCCAATGGCCGCTATAGAGGAGACCAGCACAAGTGTAAGTCACACATTAAAGGGTTAAACTTTTCCCAGAAAGGACAGAGAAGTGTCAATATTGTGGTATGTGTGGTATTTTACAATGTATGGCCAAATAGGACTTTTATATCAGCGTTGTATTTATATCTGTGCATACAGTCTTTCCCAAGTGATTATAGTATTATTCCCTGCATTTTGCATTTTTCAGAGTAAATCGTGTATTTTCCGATATTTAATTCACTGATCATGTAGCTGTTCATAAAAGCTCAGAGTAAATCCAAAGGCTATTATATCAAAACAGAGAAAACTGAAGAAAAAGTGTCTTTTTCAGTAAAAAATATCAGCTGAACATAAAAACAATTGTCTCTAACCACTGTCATTTATCAAACACCATTGGTTTTACTGGTGAATCAGTGTGGCAGAAGATGATGGTGTTTTTTCTACAGAGCCTCTGAACGTCCAAATGGATCATATGATGACCATGAAAAGAAAACAAACTGCATTTTATCTCAATTACAATAAGTAATTTAAGTATATTATAAAGAATAGAGTGATGGAAGCATATTGTTATTTTTCTTGAGAGGCCATTTTGTTTTAATTGCTGTTCTTTTCAATTTCATTGTGGATTTTCTTGTTCTTGTTATACAGAATTTTAGCCAGCTTGATTTGATCTCCACTCCTCCCAAAATAAACATCCTCTGCTTCCAAGTTAGACTACGAACATGTCACCAAAGACTACATGTCATGTATGTCAAAGTGGGCACATGCTAAACAAAACTAAAACAAACCAGAATAGTTTGAATTAGATTATCATGAAATATCCATGCCTGTATTCAGAGCCGAAACTTGATCGCTTCATAAGCTTGGAAACTAGAAGGTACAGTATGTCAATGAAAGTCCATGAAAGCTACAGTTATTTTCAGAGTCCCATAATGAACATCTTATCAGGTTTGATTTTTGAAATCACTTCCTTCTTACAGAGTGTGAACAGTGACTGTGAAGGTCAGGCTAACATCAGAAACTCTCCAGAGAATCGACTGTTGATCAAGAGGATGTTGATAAAGTGTGCAGATGTATCAAACCCCTGCAGGCCGCTGGAGCTCTGCATCGAGTGGGCCGGACGGATCTCTGAGGAGTACTTTGCGCAGGTTTGTAAACAGTACTCTTAAGTCAGGAAGGCCGAGTGGTCTAAGGCACTGCGTTCAGGTTGTAGTCTCCCCTGGAGGCGTGGGTTTGAATCCCACTTCTGACAAGAAACCTTTTACTACGTGTGTCTATATACTGACAAATAAAGAATCTTAATCATACTTTTTGTTCTGAACAATGTGTAGGAGCGAAGCAGCTTTGTCATTTGATTTTCTTTTTTTCTGTTTTTGCTCTGCAGACAGACGAAGAGAAGAGACAGGGGCTGCCGGTGGTGATGCCAGTGTTTGACAGGAACACCTGCAGTGTCCCCAAGTCTCAGATCTCCTTCATAGACTACTTCATCACCGATATGTTTGACGCCTGGGATGGTAAGAGTACTACTTTCATCTTCTGATGTGTAATTGTTTGCAGTATGTAATCATCCCTTCTTCACAGTGTGTTTAGTCATTTCCATTTCTAATTAAATTCCAAGAAAGCTAGTATGTTCCCTGAAAAGCCAAGGACATACTTACTGTTGCCTTAGAAAGGTCAGCGTCACAATGTGTGAGTCATAGAAGCAGCAAGCTCACAGGCAGTAATTTATATTATATAATATGTTATCTATGGCAAGCTCCAATCACTCTCTCACATGCTTAGATCCTCACTGTGGCTTCAGAGAAACCTACCAGCATGGTAGAGCTTTCTCACCTGCATTTAACCTTCATACAAGCATCTAACCATAATTCACTGTAATTTGCTCAGGGAGGCTACCTAAAACTTCTTGAAAGCTATAACTTGTATAAAGACATTCAGAGAATGTGTGATTAATTCTAAATCATCCTTTTACACATATGTACCTGTTGACATTTCCATTTAACGGGCAGCATTAAAGTGTATTTTATCAGGCATAAATACTAACAACTGCAAAGTTAAAGTCCAAAAAGCATAAAATACAGGACTAAAGAAGCCTGTTAGTATATAAAAACAAACTCTTTATAATGTATATGAAAACTAAACAATAAAAATCTTAAACACAACTAGTGTCTGTAGGTAACAACTTCATAGCTTGTCTATCACCAGATTTAGTCAGGATGTAAGAAGAAACAAAAAGATGTAGGACATGGCGCTCTCTAAGTACTTTCATGTCATTCCCTCCTTTTCCTTCATTTCTCTCGTAGGATAGGGAATTACAGGAAATGGAAGGAGAGGAGGGGTCAAAAGAAGTGGAAAGGGGTAGTTTGGTCCTTAAATGTCCCTCCCCCATTCCCACTGAATTTCCCTTTAGTTTAGTCTCCCCAGGAGGAAACTTGTTTACTGTCAACATGGCTCTGATGTCACGGAAAGATTTCCAAATGCCAGTGGGATGGAGAGAAACTGCGAGGGCGTCAGGGGAGGGGAAGTTGGGAAAAAGTGGAGCAGGATGGGGGTTTACAACCACTCAGCTGAGGGAGGGACTATCAGCAGACCAGAACTTCACTTGCACATAAACACAAAAACACACATGCAGCCGCTTTTAATTCAGCAGGGTCATGGTCAGGTCATAGCGGGGTCATCTTCAGTTCCAGGCCTGAGTAGAGGTGCAGCGTGGGTCTTCAACAAGCCGGAAACTGATGTGTAAACAACATGGGTTGAATGGGTCAGGCGCTAAGAACACACACACACACTGCAGACCCAAAGCTGTATGTGGCCGTAAGGGAAAGAGACCTTTCAACCCCAGCTGCACTTTAATATGGGAGAAACATGACGGAGTATTCGTAACAGAAGCAACTGCGCTTGAAAGAACCACACACACCTCTTCATTCAAACACATTCCTCTAACAGGAAGTGACAGCAGGTGTGTCTGGAGAGATTTAGGTCTTCATGTTGATGCCTAGATTTTTCAATTTTGCATGTGCACCACAATGTGCATATCCAATTTGTAGGTTTTCATGACTGATAACAACTCGTAAAAATCAAGTAACTCAGACATGGAATAGAACTCAAATAAGCATTAATACAAGAAGTGCAGGGATTTCCTGACAGCATCATTTATCAAAATTCTAAATGAAATATTAAGTCCTACATAAACTGTACTGCACTTAAAAGAAGTACTGACCCATGTCAAGTATTAGAATACCCAACTCAGTTTCCCTTTATATGGGATTTTTCATTAGATATAATTGTATTTTGTAAAATATTGCATATTTATATCCATATAAACAGAAACACAGTGGCTCTGAATCACTACAGGAGCACACTGTTACTGCATATTAAGTGTATAGTCGTTTCAACTAATTTGATCTTGTGACCTTGACCTTTGACCTTTTGGTCCCAAAATTTACAGGTGACAAGGAAGTTCACAGTTGACATAACTGCAGGGTTTGATCATCTTAGCTCTATTTGTCAAGGTGTAAACAGCACTGACCGCTCTACCCACAGCCTGACTCAACATGGGTAGCAAACTAGCAAACAGAAGCTGTGTTTAGTAAAAAAAAAGTATGCAACTAATCAAATTTAGATTTGTCCTGAAATTTTAGTCTCAGCTGCTAGTCCCAATTCAGCTGCACCAGATTAGAGTTCAGAAAGTAGTGTTGTTCAGCAGCCAAAGAGTAGTGACTACAGATGTGCAAATATGGTGTATACTGATGTTAAATGTTTGGTGCAGCTTCTAGTGTTCCTCCTCTAGAGAGGGCATATCGTAAAAATCTACAGTAAGTACACCTCAGATCACCTTCCCCTACAGTAGCCACCAAAAATACAAGAAAGCAAAGGCCCTCATTAGCATCAGTGTTTGTTTTGTCTGTTCTGGTATTTATAGTGAGTGGATGTTATCTGTAACATATCGAGGTGACTGTACTGTACCTTAATACTGTGAGCATTATCCATCATGTGCTAATGTAGTAACATGGTGCATTCAACAGGGAGACTCACTCTATATGTAGACAAGTCTAACACAACAAACACTCAACGGTTCTTATTTTCAGGTGATGTTTGAATGTTAAATGAACCAGATTTAAAAAATGACAGTCTTACAGTCGAAACTCATTGTGTGTGTGTGTGTCCTCCAGCCTTTGCCAGTCTACCTGGTCTCATGGAGCACCTGTCGGAGAATTACAAGTACTGGAAAAGCTTGGACGAGATGAAGTGTAAGAGTCTGCGTCCTCCTCCTCCTTCTTGACCGATTCTTAGTCACCTCTTCTCATCCATCACTCTGAGCGGGAGGGGACGGTGCACACGACCCTGCGGGGGAACAATTAGTCTCTTCAGCTGTGATTTGATGGAGCTCTGCACCCTCCTAAGCACCCTGGACACATTAAGAGCCTGAAGCTGGGCATCGGGGACTCTGAGAGCAGACTGATGAACACTGAGACTCTGTTTCCATCTCAAATCACAGCCTCTTTTCATGTGTGGTCGTACCTGGAGGTGGAGAGTAGGTTGTCATTTGAGGCCCCGTCGACTCTGTCGCCACTTTACGGCCCTTTTCAAGGATTCTGAACGGCACATCTGTGAAACTGTGCGGACCTCACGGCTCACCTGACAATCTGTACCGTACAGTGTAACACACCAGAAACCTGCACTTTAGCCAATCAAGATGTTTTAACTTTGAGCTCCCGCTTGCTTGTTTTGCTTTAAATTTTTTGTCTCTGTTTTTTAAGTTTACTCATAAGACAACCTTTCATTCACTCATCTGTCTTTCTGAGGTACTATAAAAGAAAGATGGTGACCAAAGCTAGGAACACTGATTGATAAATAAACATTTTGTTGACCTTTCTTTAACCTTTTCCTATTGCCAACTTGCAAAGGGGCTCAGCTATAATTAATATCTGATGAGCTGTGACAGAATAAGCGATGATTTTGTTTGTGTTTGGGAAGAAACTCCTGGCAATCAGAGATGTAATGGCCTCTACAGATATCTAATCTGTTAGACAAATACTACATAGTAAAGAAGAGAAGGGGCAGTTGGCCTGATTCGGGACCAGTCAGCTCTTGATACACAGAGATACAGCTGAAAAAGGGCTGCACTTGTAAAGACTGCTCAACAGGAACATTATGTAGCTACATAGAGGGTGCTGTCTCACCCCAGCAATTATATTTCAGAACAAATGAAGGAACAGATTGCACTGTATCAGAGCTTTTTTTTAGTCATAGGTGATATTTTCACCAAGTGATAATACAAAGACTGAACACAAACTGTAGACTTTTGCCGCCAAAAATGAAATATGATGAGATTCTGAACTATATAGCAACCTCATAGAGCTATGCTGGCTTTTTCAGTCTTAAGTCGTGTTGTTCAAGTAGCATGTTGGGGGGGTTTGAATGAGAAATGGACCTCATCGCAGCCTGACAGATGTACGGCTGCAGAACCACCGTCCGTCTGCTGTAAATCGGCTCCAACTCACTCATAGTTCATTAAACTGTATTTTTACCTCCATTCCTAAAGCTCTAATTCATTCATCCATCTTATAGCCAGACTTATAGACTGATAGGTTTGTAGAATATGCTCACCCTCTGGTGGCTAAATACGGGTGTTGCAGAAATAAGACAGGAAAAGGAAGAGGATGAGTCATATTTGCAGAAAATGAATTACCTCCCTTTGGGATGAGAAAAGACAATGATTTATTAAAGTCAGCTTTTATTTAACTAATAATTGCATACTTTGGTGTTGAAGCAGTGTTATTTCCCTTTTTAAGTCAGCTGTTAAATGCATTCCTATTCTTTCAGAGCACTTTTTTAACACACAGGCAGTATTAAAGCACTAGTAAAGGAGCACACATCAAGACAGTTTGATCCAACATAAATGGCAATGAGTGGTAAGAGGTACAAATATATGTGTACCAGTTGCTATGTTTTTCTCATGGTGGTCATGACTGAAGTAGGAGGATATGTTGCTTTGTGTGTGAACATGTGTGTTACTCCAGGAAACACCATTGCAGTATTTACCAAAGGCACAGAGAGCTCTTTACAGGTGCCTTATTCTTCAGTCATATTTACAGAAACAAAAGTATTTTCGGTTTGTTGCGTAGTGGGGAAAAAAAAGAAAAAAATCAACCCACAAGAGAAGCCATAGACACTGTATTTAAGGAAACCTTTTTAGAGTAAGCTAGTTTGACTTTGGGAATGTTGCTTCATGGTGTGTGCTACAGTTATGATGAGTCAGTGTGTTGATTGTTCTGTCACGATGTGGTCCTGACATTTGATCGTTGGTTTGTTTTTTTTTTTAGTTTTAGAAGAAGTCACTGAATCAGGTACAGTAGGAGCTGATCATGTGTCAAGTTATGGTGTCATTTCACTTCCTGTTTTAAAGAGACAGAACTGATCCCACCTATGTTCAGTGTATTTATGATGATGATGATGTAGTCTTTTATTTTTTCTTCAATGATCCAGGTATTAATCAACGCCTTAATCCTGCCATGTTTCACTGTCTAGGTCTGCTATTGTTGCGACACACTGTAAACTACCTAATGTACCTGCTGATCTTGTAAATACTCAGCTAATATATTATTTTGCTTTGCATTACACATAATTTGCTTTTTTGACTGTTATATGTTGCAGCAATGATTTCCAAAAACTCTATAATAAGATTTGCATTTTTTACATTGATTTGAAACGTGGCTCCAACTCTGAATGTTTCATGACAGCTCTTACTGATCATGAGAAGATATTTTTGCTAGTGAACGACGAAGATTTCTATTCACAAAGACGATTTAGATATTTCAAATTTACACGTCAGACAAATATGCCTTTTCCTGTGAGTGGTATGACTGGATTGTGATGACTTCGATTAGAGCAGTGTCGGCTCGCTCCGAGTCCACTGAGGCAGAACCACATTATGTAACTGCTTGTTATATCATGATAAGCCTTCATCACTTACAGTGATTTCCTCTCCATCTCTGACACACACGGCAGCAGACAACGTGCCAATTATGTGGTGTTTTGTATCATTTATAAAAAGAATAATAATTACAATGATGTTATATACAGTGCAAACTATTTTTCAAATGAAAAAGCTATAATTATTGGCCATGAGAAACTGTAACTTGTGTTGGAAAAGATTTTTGTCTCATGCATGGTAGTGACAACGCTTTGCATCAGAGCCACTGAAAATCTTTGACAAATTTAATGTATTTTGCTCTCTCTGGATCATGATGTCTTATTTTGATGTTCTCTGTATATCACAGAAATGTATTGTGAGAGACAATTAAAGTTTTCTTTAAATATAAACTTGTTGCAAGAATGGTACTGCATCATGTATTACGCTACAAAACTCACGTAAAGGTTCAAAAAGCACAAATGTATGAAATATACACAAGTAGGACGGACGGACAGATGTAAATATATAAGTAAAACTCATAATTTAGCATGTTTGTTCCTTCTGAAAATCACTTTATTATGTAGCATTTAATATTGATTATTTTTACTTATGTAGTTATGTTCATAGTAACATAGAAAAACATCATGAAGTAAAAATCCCAGAGTCAATGATTTGCTTTAAAAATTTAAAAAAAAAAAAAAAAAACAGTTTTTAAAAGTACAAAGACTTCAAAATAACTTCAACATAAGTCAAAAATCTTAAGTAGCTGCAAATCATCAAAGATTACACAATGGACCAAGTAAAGTTTAATTTAACAGATAAATTAGAAATAAGGTCAGTTAATGCATTGTCGCTCTACTGAAATGCCTCTAAAGCTGTTATTAAATGACTGACGAACAGTTATCTCTGCAATCTTTAAACTGTTTACTGTGAAGGTGGAACAGTGTCAGCAGCAGCTGTGAAATAGATGTGGAGTAAGCATTGAAATTCCAGTTATTCAGCATAAAAGTACAGATTTGTACAAATAAACACACAGTATAGCAGATGTTTCCAGTGCAACACGAGTTTAGTCAGGTATGTACCACCTGCATAAAGTCTAAAGAATTAATAAAACAATATTAAAGATAATTTTTTTAAATGTCATTATATTAATGACATTTCCATAACAATATACTTCCCATTGTGAAGTGGATTTTTCAGTGGTTCAACAGTGTAGGTAAATTAAATAGACACATTATATGTTCCAAAAGTTAGAAATAAAAAAATTAAAAAAAAAAAAAAAAATACACTGAATGAAAAGATAAACTTTTGATATCTTATGTATGATGTGGTTGTGTTTGCACATGTGGTAACTGAAAACATAAAACTTCAGTATTTCTAAAATACTGCAGTGATTCAATATTGGACTTTTTTTTCATTTTTAATTTCATTTTCTAAATCAGTCTCTATACCCCCCCATACCCACACAACTCAGGGAAAACCGTTCGATAAAATTAATCAAAAGGATAAATGTGACTGGTAAACCCATATCATTTATGTTTTATGTGATAGATTTTGTCTTTGTATTTTATTTTCTATCTTATGTCATGTGGCTACAGCACATTAAAATCTTAAAAAAGTGATTTTATATATTTATTAACATATCCAGGATAGTTCACACACTAGAATCACCTCAATCATGTGAAAATTTAAATAAATCATAAAGTTCTAGTAAATATCCTATGAATTCCATTATGTTAGACTTGACATAAGGCAGACTTCTTAATACTACTACTAATAATACTAATAATGCATAGCTCATTCAGAAAGAGGTAAAATGGGAAAAGGGTAAGGAGTTAATGACTGAAGATAGTAGCAAAATTAGCTACCTGTTTTCTGGATGAAACTGTACCAGTCTGACCCACAACAGACAATGTTTTGTGTGCGATGATGACCCCTGGTGACTGAAAATACACTTAAAAGAGAGAAATAAAACATCACAGCATTTTTTTGTTTCAGAGATGAGGTATTTATTTAGTTTTTTAAAAAAAAAACAAAAAAAAAACCAACATTAAATACTCTGGGTTAAAAAGGCAACGAGCCAGTCTTCACATCATCATCACATGCAAACAACCATCATCACAGTGAATTCAAGTGGTTTGATACAAACATTAAGCGATATCCATACACGACTATTTTTAAAGGCTGTTGAACTCAGGGGTCAGGGGTCAGAGTCCTCCGTTCTCCTCCAGTTTTTGGAAAAGTGCGAGGCTGCGGAGGTGGGACTGTCTTTCTCCGTTCTTCCACAGGATCAGCAGGTGGTCAGTGGAGCAGGTCAACAGGCCGTTCTCCTTGAAGCTCACAAACATCTGACAGGACCACCACCACGAAAAAACAAAGGTATTATTTGGATATCCCTCTAAACTACATCCTCCAACACTACATTCAGACGGCAACTCTTAATGCACAATTTGATTTTTTGGTGTGCTCGTTCACATTACACATTAAATGCGACATCTATCAGTTTTGAGTATCAACTGAATGCGACCCTGAAGTGACCCGCATGCGCAAAAGAGGTCCTGATACGTGACCACGCAGGCACGCACTGTGTTTATGGAAGCAAATATGGAGGCATCTCATCTCAGTGTGTTGTCGTTTTTCCTGCCGCTCCTCCTTGGATGCAGAATTGTGATGTAATTAAAATTTATTTATATAGAACTTATAACATAGACACCTCACAAAGTGCTTTAAAGATTAAAAGGATAAGACAGCTGTACACAAACATAAAAAAAAAAAAAAAAAAAAGCTTTACAGATTAAAAGACTTAAGATTACATAAAAAATTGAGAGAATTGTGATGTGTCGCATTTCAGTGATGTAAAGGTCAGATAAATTTGACCAAGCCATTCAGACTGAAGTTGCATTGCAAAATATCAGATATGTATCGGATTTAGGACCAGATATGAAAGTGGCCTGGGCCGGATTTGAAAAAAAAAAAAAAAAAAAAAAAACAGATCTGTGCTGTTCAAACTGTCTTTAACAGATCGGATACAAGTCGCATATCGGCAAAAAAAAATAAAAAATCGGATTTGGCCCACATTTGCCTGCAGTCTTGAACGTAACCTAAGATACACAGCATGACTATCTATCATTACCTGAACTGCACCTGAGTGACCAATCAGATCGCCTGTCAACTCCAGCATCCTGATGTTAGGGACGTCCATCACCTTCTTTGAGGGCGGGCCGGTCTGTTTGCCTGACCGTCCAAATGTCCACATCCCAAAGAACCCTGACGAAATGGTTAAAAATTAGTATCATCATCGCAGGAGGATTTTGGCTCAGTTTAAAGCCTCTGAACCCACTTCAGACACACAAGAATTTACAGACCACACGAGAAGCTGCCGATTGATATCTGATGCATCCATATAGAAATAGAAAAAAAACAAAAAAAAGTTGGCCTTTCAGTGATGAGTGGCATATGTGTATTGAGTCTGACTGTACTCTTCAGCCAGGATGTGTTCATAATCACACCACAGCTCCACACTGACTGCAGAGGGCCATCAAAGACTGACGGCATGGCCACACAGACACACACTCACCCACCCCACTTAAGGAGAAATCACAGCCTGTCTCTGAGAACTGGGACACTTCACTTTGCTTTGCTTTATACAACACCACATCTGGACTGCATTACTGCAACTCCAAGCCACCCACACATCAAGGCACTCAAGCTGAGTGAAGGCAATTTTATCAGTCTTTGAACTTTGCGAATATACTCATGTATGTGATCTAACAGTTTCCCTTAGATGGCAAATCTAGGGAGAGAAACTGGGTAACGGCCTCATTCTGAATCTTTATACGATAATATGCTTTCAGCTGTGTGGACTTCGGCGTCACACCTGAAAGTGTGTGTGTTCATATTCTATGTTTCACCTGCAGAGGCGGGTTCAGCAGGTAGAGGCAGGTCTTGGATCTCCCACATCCTCACACTGCCGTCTTCAGAGCAGGACATCAGCTCACTGAAAGAGTCAAATGTTTATCTACCAGGTTCCATGCAGACTTCAGTGTAATAAAGGTGCACAAACAAAGGATCAGTTTAGATCAGGACACAATTTTCTGCATCTGAAACTCAATACTATGCACTATATGCTCATTATCTGCATTTTTTAGCATACTTTGTGTGAATAAATAGTACTAAGTATTTTTTCAGATGAGCTGCTCAGGGGTAAATGCATGTCCCTTCCTGAGAGCCGCTTTGGCAACTAGAAGAATTTAAATGCCAACCTCACCACTGTCATTATCTACAATAGCTGACAGCAAAATTAAACTGTTAGAAAATGTTGACTACAAGTGAAATGGCTGTGTATCCCACAGGAATCTTTACTGCCAGATAATCCTTAAGTTACTGGTAAAACTAAAGAACTCATGACAGAAGAAGAACAATAAAAACAAGAAAAAGAAGAAGAAGAATTTTAACCCTACTGGTCTATTCATATGGTTCATTACAGGGTTGTCACAAACTAATGCATTGCATTGTGGGAAATGAGTGCAGATGTAGTGTTAAATGCTTGCGCACAAAAATATTTCTTAAAATAAAAAAAGAAATTCACATACTACCAATTTCAAATATATTAATGTCATTTAGTGTCACTTGTTTCCTAAATAGTATACTGGTACGGAATTTCAGAGCCACTTTCTAATTACTGACTTTCAAAACAATGTTAAAAGAGGAGGATCCCTTTTGATAACATTTCAATGAAAATAAAAAAAAATCACATTGAAAGCTTAACTTTGTCTTATTTTATGAAAGTTAAAGCTCAACTTTGTAAAAATGTCTAATCACCTGTCAGATAACAACATGGTGTGTAAAACATCTGAGTCATGGGCGACTTTTCTGTAGGCCACCACTGTCTTGGTTTGAACACTGTACACATACAGACCGCTCCCCACAGCCGCCAGGATGAGCTGCAAAACACACAACATCATGTCATGTACAACAGCAACACATACATAAACATTTTCATAATACTCAACTGGTATTTATTCATCCCATTTCCCTCACCTTTCCATTGGTGGTTAAATGCTGAATAGACATCTCACTGGGTTTAGGAGCACCCATTCGTATTTCAGCATGAGGGGAGCTTTGTGACTCCTCCCACAGGATGTGTTCATAGGCCAGGATGTTCCAATCTACTGCATCCCACAGAATGAGCTCACCCACATGTGACCCACTGGCAAACAGATTGTCTAAGCGAGATAAGAAAACAACACACATGGAAATGTAACGAAACTGATGCAGTCATTTTGATTTAGATCTTTCACTGTTTTCAGACGGAGACTCACCATTGACGTTTATCAGAGCCCGAATCTGGTCCCTGTGGTCGGACAGACAGCGGATCTCAGCCACAGAAACAGAGGAGTCAGCAGAGACTGTCAGCCTGTAGATCACTGCAACACAAAAGCATAGAAAAGGTTTAGCTTTTTTTCCCTCTGTTTGGAGGATTTTACTAGATTTTGTGTGGAGTCTGTCTGACACGGTCATAATACTTCTTTTACCAATCTCTTTATCCATGGCAGCTGCGACACAGTTCTTAGGCAGCTCAATCAAAGCAGTAATTCCTACAAAATAGCAAAATATAAAGAGAGTATTCATCACTTTATGTGGAAATAGCCTTTGCCAAGTGAATGTAGTTAGCAAAGTAATCCACAGTGTTAAGCAGTAATTAATTACATGTAACAGCATTATGTAAAGGGGGAATATAATTACAATCCATCTTTTGTTTTTAACATGGCATTCATTTTGTTGCTTCTGCTGTGCAGTAGTTACTTCACCAAAGCCATTGAGACAAATTTAGTGGCAAGTCAAGCTTTAATTATTGCTAAAAACTTTTCAGTTTACATTGCATGGGTTGAATACATAATTTTAGAATTTTTTACACCAGTTTAAGCCATTTGTTCAGTAAAGAAATATTATGCAATATAAATTTGATGTGATGATTAATATAGTTAGATTGCTTACAACATTTTAATAGAATAGAATATTTAAAAAGGAACCTTAGCACTGACAATGAGCATATGTTGTGTGATACCTTTCCACCCCGTCTTTACCTGTGTCGCTGTGGTTCTGTCGGTGACACTGCAGCTGAAATTCTTTATTCCACACACACAGCTCCTCTCCACCAGAGAGCCACAAACACAACCGCTCAAGCACCAGCAAACACTGAAAGAGATACAGATGGTAATAGTGTGTGTTATGTGAATATTACCAAAAGAACGGCAGAAAAAAATACAAAAATAAGACCCGAGTTGCTTTAACATTACTGTATTGTACTTTACCAGCCTGTCTTGGTATTTCTGTGTAGATGAGTCATAATCAAACATAAATTACCTTTACAGATGACTGAAGATCTGAGATAGTCTGAACCCTGTTCCCTGTATCAGGATCCCACAACTGGCACATAAGATTAAGGTAAAATGACAATAAATCACAGAGGCCCTGTTGAGACCCCTCCAAATGTGTGGAAATGTGTCCAAATGATAGGATCATAAACTGATGTGTATTTAAAAGTGAAATGTGTCTTTGTTAACAGGATACACTGAGACTTCGGTCTGAAGATGCAGTGATGAGCGATGTATGTGTCATCAATGCATTACTGCACTTGAAGGTGGTTATGGCAGTGATTTGCTGTGAATGCCCCCTCAGCTCCAACAGCTTCTCTCCAGTCTAACAGTTGGGCAAAAAAAGAATAATCTAGAGTTAATATTTTACGTACGATGCAACCTTTTATTGAAGGAAAATTGTCATTTTTCACAGATATTTTGCCAGTGGAAAAGATATTTAATATCTACCTCAATATTCCACACCAAAACAAGGCCATCATCCCCCGCAGAGGCACATCTGGAAGACATAACATGTAAAATATGAGTGGTTTCTCATATGTCGACTTGGTCATGACACAGATACCACAGTGGAGGTGTGACAGTCCTCATATTAAAGTGTACTCAGACACACCAAGACAATCTCTATGTTTCCAAAGAGTCATTTCCCTTAGGTCCCTCTACAGCAGAGAAATCTTACAAAACATATGTCCTGAGGCTTAGCACCTTAACTTGCCCTCTGACCCTCTACCAGCCACACTACCCATTCCCAAAATCAACAGACAGGATGAGAGGATAAAAAAGAGAGATAAAATGAGACGAGGGGAACTGTCCAGGATACATTTTCGGACTTCAAAAGCAATCTGGAGAGAATTTTATGGCCTTTGCCCCCGGCTGCGGACCTGTGTGCAGAGGGGACAAGACCCAGAGGAGGGGGTTATTATTGGAGGAGACCAGGCGTGAAGCTAGCCCCCACCTCCTCACACACACATACACACACACACACACACTTAGTTCAGTTATAACTCCCAATCTGGGCACTTATGCAGACCCACTCTACCATACTAGTGTGCAGCGTTCTTCCACGAAGTAGAGCAGAGAGGATCAGGTGCAAAACCTTTATATATGTGTGTGTGGGTGTGTGGGCAGCATTAAAAGGCTTTGGCTATACTGTACAGTGCACATACAGACACATAGTGGTGATGATTGGGCTCTTGTCATGCTCTGCAAGTTTGCTGTAGGTGAGGATCTCCTGTCAATCACAGAGGGATAGAGGCCAGCCAAGGGTAGAGGAGAGAGGTTAGAAAGAAAAAGAGAAAAAAAGGGGGGAGGGGGAGAGTGGCGTTCTGCTTACCTGAAGTCATCAATCTGCACCAGAAATCGAACAATGTCAAAATGTCCTTTCAGCACCTGCAGCTCAGTGAACCAGTTTTTGGGCTGTTCCTCTCCAATGCACAACACGGGGGTTTTCTGCAGACATAAGTGGGAAAGTAGTGAGACAAACAGAATGCGGTTTTCTCTCCTCAGACCGGAGAAGTCAAAGAAGAGGAAAAAGAAAAGTACAGCGATGGTAATCAAATATTAGCTTTAGCAGTAAGCTAGCTGCGTTACAGAGTTACAGTACATCTCACCTCCACGGAGCTCTGAGCCTCCCGACCACCGAGAATCCACCGAAGCATGTTTTAATACCTGTCTGAAGAAACAACACACACAGATGAAGCTGTACTACTATATGTAAATATAGATATACACTAAACCAAAGCAGCAGGGTTACGCAAATGCAAACAGGAAGCATAACAAACAAGCTAGTTAGCCTTCATTAAAACGTTACGTGATGATCTTACCGGTCATTGGCGTAAACAGCAACAGCTTTAGCTTGAAGAAATATCGTCCTTTTTAAATCACGCTTTTGTTTCCGTTACAGCAGACAACTGTTACCCGAGTATATGCAAAAACCACAAAACCGTAATATGTATGCTATGTTGGGAAATGGGTGAGATTTACTTCAGTCACAACCACAACAAACCATTCATGTGACTCAAACTACGGAAGCTTTTGTTGGGCAATATTCATACATGCGCTAAAGGCAAACATAGCTGCACCTGACATTTTTCTCGTAGCGGTCGTGTCTGAAACCAAAACAATATAATAAGCTTGTACTTTAGCGCATTTATGTTTCGATATTTCTGGTTTGTTTCATGTCATAGATTCAGATGCAGCACCCTCCTGCTGCGATTTATTTATCTTTTCTGGGTGTCATTCTATATTTTACAGCTAGATGGCAGTGTGTAACAATCCCATGAGATCAGAGGACCCAAGCCCAATGTGCCTGAGAAAATCAAGCTGTTTTTCCTTATAATAATTGACATTATATGGAGAATAACTGAAGAGAAAATTAAATACTTTGTTTGATGCTGTTGTATAAGTTCTACACTTCCACATTAAAAGTTTTCCTTACCTTCTTGTTGCTCCATATTAAATGACTTTTCCACTATTGTACTGCTGTTTTTCATTCATAATGTCATACTTCACTTTACATTCTCTCCCTTTGTATGTCTTCCTTGTTAATACACTGATACACGCACATCCAAGCCACACATCACCCTGGCTATGTCTACTCCTGCTCCCCCGATTGAGACGACACGCAGTGTAGGGCCTGTGACCTTCATGGTGGCTCAGATCTGCGGCTGGCACTGATTTCTGATTTAGTGTCGATCCGCCGCGCTTGTCAGGGGCTGCGAGGTGCTTTCCATGCGGTAATAGAAAAGCTCAAGGGCAGCTAGAAAGAGGAGGAGGGTTAGGGAGAGGGATTGGTTCAGGTGGAGTGAATGGGTTTTAGATGTGTGGATGGGTGAGTCTCTGATGTTTCTAAAAATCTAAATGAATAGGTCAGATATGTGGATCATGAGCTGTTTTAGTCAGTGAATAATTGGTTATTAGATACAGAGGTGTGGGGTGTAAGGAAGGCAAAGAGGAAGTTGCAATAAGGTTAAGATGCCAAGTAAAGAGTATAAATTGATGGCAGAAACTCTAAAGACAGTTTACAAAAAGCTGGTAGAACAAAAGGTGGGGTGTGATAGAGATTCAGAGGTACAATAAGAAGAAATGAGAAACATCTAAGTGACTCCTGAGTGCAGCAGCCTTGGTCTGGAGTAGACGAGGTGTCAGATATGACCAATGGCAGGAATCAGCTAAGAGGTGAAGTCATGATGCGATGGTCACCAAAACACTCACAGCACTAAAGACCAACAGAGATTGAAGGAAAAAAAAGTCTGCCTGCTCCCTCTTCCTCTCTTGTTTCCTGATCTCATCCCCCATCTTCACCCTGTAAGGAAAACAAATGGTTATGATGATGGAAAAGGAATTAAGCTGTAATTTAACAATGGGCCAACAACAGTATTCAATAACTGGCTCCCACCCTCACTGTTCGCTGAAGTCTTGTAGAAGAGAGAACCTCATTCCTGACCAACACACTTCACTGTCCCTCTTCATCAGGTTTTCACTGTATTCTGCTTTACCTACTGTGGCCTCTGCCTCCATTTGAGATCTGCACTCAGGCCACATACTGAGCAGCAGCTTTACACCACCAGCAGTACACAGCATTTGGTCAGGGGGCCTATATGTGCAAATACCTGAATTACACATGTATGTAACTGTTCAACTAACTGTTACCATGGTAACAGTAGTTTTTTTGGTAAAAACTTGGTGACTTTAAAAAAAAAACCTTTATTTGAGGTCTAGTATTGAATTACTGGTAATA
>JAPQRP010000005.1:34163817-34179626 GCA_037367295.1 Apogon hyalosoma | reverse complement strand
TAACCAAAAGGCAAAAGAAGGAAAACATAACACATAGCTTTTTTTTGGTATGTTAATATTGAGAAATGGAAAGAGAAAACTGTTGCAAAAAGCAAAGTGATGAAAAAACTTATTTTAGAAATAAATTTTGTCACAGGCAACAGTCCTGAGCCTGGCCTTAGAGTTATCAGAGATGACAAGCCTTGAGTGTCATTATTTTCTTCCATATAATTTTTTAATTCTGCATCTGAATACCCTTGTGCAGGTAAAATATGTTGTAACTGTTAAAATTCTTCCTGAAATTAAAGGTTTTCTCCTGGAATAATTTTAGCTGAGTCACATATCAGCTCATAGTACAGGTATAGATACAAAATAGCTTTTATACCTGTTCTGTCACATATATAAATGGGACAACCAATTCAGCTGTGAGGATGCGTATAAATGGGGATGATGGTAGACATGACATTACACTCTTCATTAGACATTAAGTGTCTGTTTATAGTGTCTTCGTCTATGACTATGGTGAAAGGAGTGACAGACATGTCAAGTATTGTAGAGGGAAGCACTCCATAATTATTTTATGCTAGGTTGCTTTAGTGGGGGTTTATCTCATACCCATGGCATGAAAATATTCTTTCTTTCAGCATAAGAAACGATCTATCTGGCAGAACCACACACAATTGCATCCTGACTTGGATGTCCTTTGAGCAAAGAAAAAAGATCCCTACATAAAGTCATTTCATTTTTCCCAAATCTTGCAAAATGTCTATCTAATATTTTTGGATTTTAGGGCAGGAGCAGATGAGTGCAGGTCCCTACTGAGATTTTATATTTGCTGGAGATGCATTTTACATATTTTGTTGTGACAAATTTGCAAATGTTGTAGAATTTTATATTGCAACAGTCCAGCACGAAACACTGACATGTTCTTTTAAAGTCCCAGATTACATCCTATTTTTCTTCCTCACAGATGTTTACACCAAGTTGACTTCTGTGTAGCATCATGTCTGTCCATTTTTGAGGCTTCAACAAAAAATTAAACATTTTTAAGGCTTAGTTTACCAAAACATCATTTAGATTTATAGATATAGTTACTCATCGGGGCGGACTGGCATCGGGTACCAGGAGTTTTCAGGCGGCCGCTGGGTCAGAGGGTGGTGCAGCCGGTGAGAGGAAAAAGAACTGCTGTTGCCAGTGCCTAGACGGCCCACAAGGTTGTTGCTAGCGGCCCACAAAAGGATGAATATTGTCGCTCTTGGGCCGGCGGCCGACCTTTAATGTGGTTTCGACTGTTTTCTACAAATGTATCACAGGTGTTAAACCCTGTCTACTTGTAATTGTTTCCCTCCCTTGAATATACCTGCGGTCAAAATCTCACGGTATCTCCACTTCTCGCGAGAAAGTCACCTGAGCCTGTCCGGCCAATCGGTCCTCGGAATTTAGTGATGTCACGTGGTCACATGATACGGCACGCCCAATCGCATTTCCCATATTATCACTCCATGGTTTAGTGGGGACGCAGGTGGAGAGTAACATTGCAGGTCGGTTTTAAAAGTAACTTTTTCGCTCTTTTGCACCTTTTAATGCTCAGTATATACGTTGTAATGCTTAGGAGCCGTCTACTGCGACCCGAGCCGTGTCAAAGAGCACCTGTGTGATCTGTGTTATCACTAGAGTTGGTGAGTCAAAAGGTTGTTGTTAGCGTTAGCCTAGCTGCGGCCCTTTTTATGGGAAGTGGTTGGTCGCTTAGTTTGACAACATTGATGCTGTTTCTACAAAAATGTGACCGCTAAATGAAATGTTATCCAAAACTTAATTTCCATACACTTTAGCTTTGTTCTAGAATTTCCCTTTGTAGGACTAGTAAAGGAATATCTTACCTTAGCTTTGAGTTATGGCACTGACATATTTACAAAGTGTCTACAGGTCCGGACCCATGTCGCTGCTAGCTATTTGTCCGTACTAGTTCCGGTTTACTTTCGCAGTACTCCACTGCTCTAGCTGCGCCAGCATTCTTTCGCGCTAAAATGGGTTAGGGTTACGGTTAGGGTTAATGACACAGTTAATTGATCGAATTTGAGGAATAATATTGCACATGTTATTTATTTATTTTAAATGTGATACAATGATTTCATGTTAATATGGGGCTAAGGATGTAGAGCAGGTCGTTAGCTGTTTGAATCCCGTTCTGTCCTAGTCATATGCCGTTGTGTCCTTTGGCAAGACTCTTCACCCACCTTGCCTCCTGTGCTGCTTCTCAAACTGGTGTATGAATGCTTGTGAATGTTTGGTGGTGGTCAGAGGGGCTATTGGAGCGTGTTGGTAGCCACACTTCCGTCAGCCTGCCCCAGGGCAGCTGTGGCTACAAACATAGTTTACCACCACCAGAGTGTAAATGTGAGAGTGAATGAATAATAGATCCATTGTATGCGCTTTGAGTAAGCGTTAATGGAAAAGAGCTTTATAAATCTAATCCATTATTATTATATGGCATATTAATCACTTTTGTACATTGATGTATTGTTGGTTGAATGAATGTATTATTGATAATTATTGACCTGTTTAGTATTTAGGACCTGTTCTCTACACAGGCCAGGTTTTCTGATATTTTGATAGATAGTGAGCTAATGAAGCAGGCCTCAAGCCTAAAGACTACTGCACTTAGAAAGGTTGAAGAGCTACTTTACTGCCTCCTGCTACTGGGCCGACAGGGCTCCTTGCAGCCTGCAAACCCTCTTTAAACTCCCCCACACATACTCCTTTTGTCACCACCCACGTCCAAAATGTTTTCCGCCATATAAATTCTGTTGCACTTTCCGGACACATAGACTCACTTCCCTAAAATACCTAGTGTAGGTAACGAACTGTTAGTGGGCGGACCTTACATTTTGGGGACTCTCTTGATCCTCTTTCTTTTGTCAAACTGGTTATTGAATACAAATTGGAATATTGTGTTGAATTCTGTTTTCAATTGAATTTCTGAATCATTGTTATGAATGGCCATTCATTGATGCTCTGTTTGTTACATGTTATTGTTTGTCTTACTTCCAATATATGTTACTGATTTAAAAGCAAACTTTCAGTCTCTGCCTCTCTCTCCAAGAGTCAATCCCAGTCTTCTGGTCACTAGCCTGTTACCATATAGTTTCTGTGTTACAACAGTACATTGACCTTTAATAGTATTCACACAATATGTATTAGCCATTATGCTATGCTAGTTTCATGAGTGACAGGCCAGATAACATTGGTTTTGAGTGGGCTGGTAAGGTACAAATTCCAGGGCTGCTTTTTGTTCCAGTCTGCCCCTGACTCACCATAATTCAAGGGAGTCGACTAGAGTTTGATTTATGCCTGCAGTTAAAGGAGAGATGAATCCATACATTCAGGTAGTCATCGATATTTTTGTGTAGAAAATAATTCCAATGCTTTTTGGGTACAAAAGATGTGTTTTGGGGGCAAATACACTTTTTAATTTAGCATACATCACATGTCATATGTTAAATTAAAACCAAAAAAATGGATCTGGTTAGAATATATATGGCACATAATCCAGAGAATGGAGGTCTACAGCTGAACAGGGAGGACACTGACTATTCCAGCTTCTGTCACTTTGATTTGTCACATGAGTTTGACTGTAATTGCTATGTTTCAGTCATCACAGGTTAATTATAAGCCTTGACATACTACATACACACTGACACATATATACACTCACACAGATCAGTTCAGGATTGAAGGATTGCTTTACTACAGATCCAAAAGTTGGGAGACATCACAGCACACTGATGTAAAGCTGCCCATTCTCTTTCCCTCTGTCACTGTCTGTCTCCAACCCCTCCTTCCACCACCTCTCCCTCCCTCATTTGGTGACCCACTAATGTTCTGTTCATTTTCTCTTATGAATAGATAATGGGCAAAAATCAAATCTCTTCATTTGCATGTAATACAATTAAGACCTTTTCAAACAATGACAAATGGAGGGAGCAGCGAGATGTCAGTCAGACAGAGGCAAAGACAGCGTCGGCGAACCTCTCTGTTTTAACGAAAATTAATAAAACCTTCAAATGGAATTTTCTTGGTGCCATCTGGAATAACAATTGCCGAGACTCTCCGAGACTCTGCCTGTCAAAAAAAATTAAAGTTCCCATGAATTTGGAATCATAATGTGGATGTGAACCCACCAACATACCACTAACTGACCCCACAAATCCAAAGAGTTAGATTTTTTTAAAATTTTTTTTTTAATCCTTATAAAGGGATGTGACCCAAATTGACTTCAGAGATCAACTTCAGCTTGATTTATTGAAGGGTAGAGACAGACACTTTTATAAAATGTCTTACCAGGGTTGAGGCACAGAGTTGGTATGATTTTAATTTTATTCCAACACAGAGCTGTGGTTTGGATTAGGTTACCACCATAACTGATGACTGCTATTTGTTATTAAATTGCAATTTTGTTTGTTATAATATTGAAGTTAATATACCTTTGCAACAATCTATTTGATACCTAATTAAAAAATATTGCATATTTATGAATATATATTTGCACATTACAGTCGTTCTATCTCTTTGTCTTATAGACAAAGCATGTGCACATGAACACAACAACCACATATATGCACACATGCATGCACACCCAAACATGCATTTAATCACACACAAATTCTCCTTACACACACACACATGCACAGACTCACACACAGGAAAATTAATGAGCTCTCATTCATAATCCGGGCTAGAGAGAGCCATATTCACCCTTGGATGGTTTATTGACTGATTTCATTTATTTGTGTGGAATAAATAGGAGGTAAACATTGGCTCGCTCTCACATTTTCTGCGACACACTCGCTGCGCAGCATTCTGGGAGAAATGATCCCACCAACAGCGGGGTCACTGATTGGCTACCTCGTCAGCGTGTGACAAATTACCCAATGAGAAACAGGTTACCCATTTCCACAAACTAATTAACCTGGGTGATAGTGAAACAAATTATTACATTTATGTAATATTATTTCACATCTGTCGCTAGACTGCAAAAATCTTTATCCCCGTACTTCCCCGCCCCCTGATGTTACCTGCTTTATGATTGTAAACACAGACATGACTGTAAATGGACATACTGTATACGCTTTTTCATATTGCGTCTTTCTTTAGGTTAATCAGGTCCATTTAGAGATTATATCAGAAACAAAACGTCAGACCCATTCAAGTTCATTTACCTTTACTGAGAGTGTTAGAAAATATTATCCCTGAAGTTAAAGGAGTAAAATGGAATTGGACATCATTATAACAATGAGCTCATTAGTGACATAGATGCATTTTCTGTTTATCATATTTATAATTTTGCTAATAATGACTATTAACATGACCCAGTGTTAAAAAATAAATAAACACCTGAGAAGATAAAATATGGGTGGATGTATACATCATACATTAACAGTTAAATTTAACGAGTCACTATAATGAGTAATACTGATCTGTGACAACTGTTTCATATTACAAAAACATCCATCTGATGTTTATATCCAGTCATAATGTACTGTTGTAAGGATCACACACTGTTATGCCCATCCAGTCTTCAAGGGTTTAATGTCATTTTACACAAGTTACTGTATATAAATGCTTTTAGTGTGTTGGTTGGATCATTGTGTGAGATTTCACTTATGTTAGGACCATGATGGTGTCACTGAGGAGCACATGGCTGGTGCAAAACTCATAATCCCTTAATCCCTCATTTCCATGTTTCATGTTGCTGTTACAAATACACTGCTTTATCTCTGTCTGTTAGCTTATCAATCCGCTCTTGACTTTTTTTTTTACTGGTACAGCACTTTGAAGCACAGAAGAACATGATCTTTTCTTGAACTCCTGTTGGATTTTATGACGCAGGAGAGCCCCCAGTGGATGCTGGAAACCCACCATTCAGCCTAAACATTTAGCACCAAAAAAGACAAGGCCAGAGGTCCTGAAATCTATTACATCTATCAGCTTCTCTCTATTAACAATAAGGATCATACATATAAAAAAGAAATTTCTGCAGACATCAGAACAGTTGGAATTGAATTCAATTATTTCAGATGAAAGATTTATGCATTTGTGTTTGTTTGAGCCTTGTGTCCCTCCTGTGGATTTACAAAGTGAACAGATACTTCTATAACAATACATATATTCTAGGAAATTACTTAGAAATACTGTAAACTAAAGAAACATTTGGTAGATACATTTGACTCGTGACTGTTTTCACATGTGTATTCAGATCTGTGTGATCAAACTGACAGTGCAGACAGTTCACTTTAATTATATAGAATATGCTTATGTAATTTTTCAACAAATACGGAAGCTTGGCAGCTCCTAAACAATTTACCACAACTTCAAATATTATCATGTAACAGGTATTAATTTAATTGTCTTTTTTTTCTTCCTTTTTCAGTATGTTAGTGTCTCTTTACATACATGAGTAGATATTCTATAATGTGATTATGATTTGCTGTGATTTGATTCAACACCGTAATTTGCAAACATACAAACCATAACCAGTGTGTAGTGACAGTGTTGCTGTTGTTCAGCTGTAAATAATGTGTAGATGCTGTCGTGTCACTGAGAGCTACAGATTTGTCTCTGTATCCAAGGGACCACTGCAGGAGGAACTGGATTATTTAGAGAAAATGTGGCTGAGTCACTGAATAATTACAAATTAGCTGTACTTACGTGGAGGTAACACATGGAAACACAAACTTCCACCCCTCTGCACCTCATGACCAACAGCCAAAAGAATAAGAAACACAAATGAATGGAAACATGAAAATAAAGCAGAATAATTATAAAAAAATAATTCAGTGAGCTTTAACAATGACACTGAAACTGGATTTAGAACAAAAATGAAACACTTTGTGACTGACAGGGTTTGCACAATCTAAAATGTGCAAAAGTGTGTATTTGGAGCAGTGATGTGTATTTATATACGTAAATACTGTGGGGGTCACAAAGTACTATATAGCTCCTTATTAAAAGTGTCAAAAAAGAAGAACTGAGCAACAATGTGTGAACCATTCACATGGAGTGCACCATGGAGTAGCGCAGGTCTGTGATTTTTTTTTTTTTTTTTTGCTTTGGCAAAGCCCATATGTCTTCAACCATTCACTCTTCTTTCTAATTTCCTGAGTTTTTTTCAGAAAACACTGAAGAAATTTTTTTACTAAAGATTTTTAAACTTTTATCTATTGTCACTGTATTTGTAAAATACTGCATGACAATAACTTCTGTTTTATAAACAAGCTTAAAATTGTAAGTATTTTAAAATCGTCTTTTAATGAAAATCACCATGTCTTTATATTCAATAATGCAAAGTCTTCATCTGACCTATACTAAAAAAAAAAAAAAAAAAGTCACTGTAGGTCAAATTTTACAGGTAAATTTTGAAGCTTGGTGCCTTGCATAATTTAGTGTTAAGTTTTGGATACATTTCACAAATATTCATTTATCAAACCTTTGTGCTGTTGATTCTGTTTTTTGTTTAAAAAAAAAAAAAAAAATGAAGGTTGATTCATGGTGTGACATAATTGAAAATGATTTTTATTTGATCATTTACATTTAATTGATATAAACATGTCCATGAAAACAAAATGATTAAAACATTTAAGAAAGTCATATCTGATCATAAGCACAGACATAATTTGGAACATAAGTTATCACAAACTGACCAAATGGGAACAAGAGTGCTTCCGCTACACAAAACATCCTATATAACAGATTATAGTTAAAGTCAGTTTTCCATGTCTTAATTTATAGTATTTCCCCTATTTTTTTTTTTATTTTTTTTATTTTATTTTATTTATTTTTTTTTTTTTGCCTTGGACAGCACATGCAGTCAAGTCATTTTCTGTGTTGTCCTGATTCCTGTCCAATCCCTCAGTTTCCTTTTCAGTGTGTCCTTTCTCTTCTTTTAAGACCAGGTGCCTCCTCTCTGCACCTCCACTTGTGCATGTGCATGCCTGTGGCCCTTCAGAGATGCATGCTGTGCAGCAGGTAGAAAAGAGATCTGTTACCTATAATTTTGCATTTTTAAAGTATCCACAGAATTGTTCTTCAAAAAACCATCGGTCACCAAGCAAATGTCACGGAAAGCCCTGCAACAATAACGACGAGGGCTGGATGTGCCAAATAAATAAAATACTGAACAAACGAATAAGTTAATTTAAATAGACAAATAAATAATTTTCATAGGCTACATGCGAAACAATAAATTATAGCATAAAACAGAACCAGCCCTATTCATCATAGAGGCCCACGCCTTATAAATAGCTTCAGTTGTCCTTGTTTGTGATTGGTTGTGTAGGGGGGAAAAACGCCAGGTGCACAGTTCTGCGCGTTGAGAGTTGACGTATCCTGGTAAATATTCTTCCTGGCGCACGGTTTGGACGGACAGGTGCATAAAAACTGAATGCAGAATCTCTGTGAGTGAAAGAAAAGCTCTGAGTTGCACCTTGTCACTAGGTGAAGCTCATGGATACTGTGTGCTCCAGCGCTTTCCGGCGCAGAGAGGCGATGCTTGTCCCTCTCCAGACGTCACTGTCCGGGGAACTACACAGCTGAGGCGAGCCGGTCACATTGGTCGGGCCTGAAAGGGATGCGGGTACCATCCCGGGGAAAGTGGGCTGGTAGAGGTGTGACTGGAGCCCGGAGCCGTTTGACGACATGTTGGATAGACCCATAGAGTTGGGGGGCGGCCCGGCTCCCAGGCTGCACTGAGACAGAGACTGCGCCATGGCCTGTTGGCGGCCCAGAGCCGGCGGTAGCTGCAGCTGCGACACCCCGGGCATCCCGGCCGTGGCCCAGCGGGTGTCGTTGGCGTGGAAGGAGCAGAGGCTGTCCCCCATGGCCGCAGCTGCTGCCGCCGCGGACGGGAACTGCGGCAGCCCGTGGTGGGTCGGCAAGAGAGTCCCCGGAGCCCGGAACACATTGGTGGTCTTCTTGCGCTTCTTCCACTTGGCGCGTCGGTTCTGAAACCAAACCTGTGGACAGACA
The DNA here is from genome assembly GCA_037367295.1 of Apogon hyalosoma. NCBI lineage: Eukaryota > Metazoa > Chordata > Actinopteri > Kurtiformes > Apogonidae > Apogon > Apogon hyalosoma. Next base: position 34,170,623 of record JAPQRP010000005.1, on the reverse strand, counting down.
CGTGACGTGTTAGGAGGAGGCTGCTGGTGCGTGGACAGAGCAGTTATAAGAGCTGTAAAGCACACGAGGAGGTTATGACATCGGTTATCGTGATGAGGATGATGATGATAAGAACAATCCGCTATAAATCACCGATTCAGAGTTGGATCCGATCATATCACATCATATTAGATTATGTCTGCATAAATAATATAACACAATCTTACATGTCAGTTCAGCTTTATTAATATAGGATAAACGCATCCGGTTATTTCGAAAATAAAAAGAAACCTCAGACATTACATATATTAATAATTTCCTATTATTATTATTATTATTGGAAGCTTTAATCATTTTTCAGCATTATACTATATTTTTTTTAACGTGGTGATAAGCCTATTGATTTTTTTTTTTTTTTCGTTGGGAAGAGCCGGAGAAAACGCACCCAGATAATAAAGATAATGTTACTGCTTTGACAAATCGGCTCGCAGCCAAACAGACTTTATTCCGGAGTCCTTGAGGATTGTGGGTTTGGTTGTAAGCAGCAGCCGTCTATGATTAATGTGAAGATTTGCTTGAGAAAGTGGGGCGCAGTAATAAGAACGGGACAATCTCACTCTCTTCCTCCGTGTAGCCAGCCGTGAAATCCGGCCTGAAATGCATTACACTTCCAAGGAAAGAAAACGCAATTCCTCATTCCGTTTAAAAAGACAGAGTGCACCCTCAGCGGGTCCGGCATTAAGACGCAGGCGGCGCTGACAGGCCCATCGGTAAAAGCGGCTATAAAAGATCCGGACCTGCTCCTTTCCTCAACCCTATCATAATAGCCGCTGAGCATCATTTCACTAATTCTTATTTTATGTAAATACTCTACAGAAGCTGGATTGACCCGTGGAACAATAATGATTATAAGGGTATTATTTCACATGTGAGTGAGCCAAGTGCCTTTTGCCATTGCCAGTTAATAAGGCGGCTGGTTCTCAATGTGGTTGATGTCTTATAGGAGTGAAATCCTCTGTATTTTCGCTGACATCCTCAACTAGATGTAAGAGGAAGACGGTGAGGAAGGTAGCCCTGTTATATATGGGCTGCAAAGAAAAACATGGAGACACACTGACCGTCAAAAAGGCTGATAATTCATCAGCGGAGCCAGATCTACAACAGACCATCATTATGCGGTTCCCCTGGAGGGTCATTACTAAAATGTGTGCCAATTTTGAAGCAGGCAGCACTGGTGTAAGATCTGCTCAGCAAATACCACAACTGTGTTATAATCACTATTTTATCTACAACTATTAATAAAGAGGTTTTTTTTTTTTTTTTTAATTATCAAAATTAGAAAATATATTTAAGCTGTTCTGGATGAATTTAGTGGATTTTGTTTTTACGCACGGAGTCATGTCAACACTGACGCCTGTTTCTGTTACTTATTTGGTCATTTTTACTACAATCTTGTTAAATATCTGTCAACTGACATGTTTTTATGATACATGCGCACCATTATTCCAATAATACAGGTTTTTTTTCCCCCACATAACTCTATAGTCTATTTTTAATGGTTGGATTTTTCTATTAAAATAACCAGTGTCGGTGTAGACAACAGCTGATCGAGCTTTGGTTGAACACACACGTGTGTGTTATAATGTACAGTTTACCTCTGCTGAGCCAAATAAAAATACATCAAAAGCCTCTACATCTATTTAATGTCTGCTATAAAGAAAAAAAAACAAAACTAAATAGTAAAATTAGTATTATTTTAAAGATTTTGAGGATTTTTATATTAGGTCAAGAAAAGTTTTCAAGTATGCAGAATAATTACAGTAGCTGCAATATTTTCAACTGATCAGTTCAATTAATAAACGCAAAGATACTGGAATATTTCGCTTGATTTCACTCACAGTAACTTTTTAATTTATTATCAGTGTATTTTTTGCACTTTCGACACTGTCTTTAATTTTGGTTTTATTTCTAAAGGTGTTTTAGCTATTATCTATTTAGTATAAATGTAATTTAGTAATATGATTTTATGTTTTGGTATATTCATAGACAAAAATGATTCTCGTTAATAAAAATGTGTTTTTGTGTTTTGTTTTGTTTTTTTTCCCCCCATGCAAACGCGCAGGAATGTGAGACACCGAATAAAACATGACGGTGACATTTTGCTGCAGTGTGAGGAGTTGAATGCCTGCTCGTGGTTTTTAACACAGATATCATCATCATCATCATCATCCACAGTGTCTCCCAGACGTCCTACCTGCACTCTGGACTCTGTCAGTCCGATCCTCAGAGCCAGCTCCTCCCGCATGAAGATGTCTGGGTAGTGCGTTTTGGCGAAGCTCCTCTCCAGTTCGTTGAGCTGAGCCGGCGTGAAGCGGGTCCGGTGCCGCTTCTGTTTCTGGGTCTGCTGCCCTCCAGACTGGTTGGGGTTGCTGTTGTTGTTCTGCTGCTGCTGTTGCTGCTGCTTGTCCTGCTCTTTGCTGTTGACCTGTACCGGGTTGGATCCTCCGCCGCTGCTGATATCATCACCCGGGAGCATCGTGGCTCCTTCCACACCGTCCGGACCCGGGCCGAGCTCCCCGGAGTGTCCCGGGTCAGGTCCCCCTCCGCCTAGCCGACACTTTAAAGCCTCCCTGTGGCCCAGGAGCTCCGCCGCAGCATCCTTCATCCCTGCACAGAAAAGCACGCCTGATGAGAGCTGGACTGTAAATACTGTCTGCTCGGGGAGGAAAAAAGGAAGCGGTTAGGCACATGGTGCAAGATTTAGGCTGCACCCAAGCAATATACTCTACAAGCAAAAGAAGGGAACTGTTAGTGATGGAAACATTATGTTATTGCAGCAGAAATGATGAGAGAAAAACATTTGATCCAGTGTTTCACATGCATTAAACATCTCCAAATACAAATATTTAAGAAAGCACAAACAGCAGCTCTTTGACAGTGAAAACTACAGCATGCACATTACAATCTGCTCCTTAAATACTCTTAATTCAATTCGATCACTCTGATATCTTAGAAAATTGTTAAATCAAATTATGCAGTAATATAATAATAATAATTACTTTTCCAATGAATTAAGCGAGTTTAGTTCACTTCAGTCAAATTAAGATAATATAAGAAGCAAATTGACAATTTTCTGAACTTGAATTAAGATTAGAAGTGCCTCCAGCTTACAGTAGAGTTGAAGACCGGAGTTTGGTGATGATAACTCACCGAGGCGAGCATCCAGGAGGTCGGCGTGAGATAGCATTGCGCACCGCTCCAGGGCGAAATGCTATTCCAAAAAAAATCTCTATGACTTTAACCTATTTAAGAAATATATATAGCCTAAATGAAAGCAAATTCGGTTTGTGGTTAAAAGGGAGGTTCGTTGCATTATAATGTAGTTTAGAGAAATGGGGAGGCGCTTAACAACGGAATGAACCCATGAGCTTCTCCAAACGAGGACCAATCAGAGTTGAAGCCTGAGGTATGTCAGCTTTAGCCCCAGACCTCAGTCACCCCCCACCACCACCCACCCACCCTCCACTTCACCCCTCCATCCTATCCTCCCACATCCACAAGTTCATTCCTCCTCATTCCTGTAATTGGCTTTGATTTCTCTTCCAAATTACACCCAATAAAATAACCTGATTTAATATCTGTGTGAAAGCTTCGACCCGTTCAAGAAATGTTGGATCACCACAATATTTGTTTAATTGCGCATGCTGTTCTGCACTCGTTTTTATAGTGAGGTCCATCAGCCTTGAACAAGGACTGGGGTTATTCCTATGAACACTCACAAGCAGCAAAACACTGAATACAGCACAATATGAGCGTGCATTCATTATTATTGGCTTTTACTGTTTTTATTGAACTTTGAGTCTCGTGGACCCCTTTAGGACACTAAATGTCTCTTTATATACCAAGAGAACCTCCTCTAATATCCTTGATTTCACAGTCAACCAAACAACAAACTTTATATAATTCCAACCAGGCTAATTTTCAAGGCCATTAGGCTTTTATGTAATTAGTGGCAGATCTATACGCCTTTATTGCAAATATCAGAGTAAAATCAGTATAAATTAGTGGTAATTTACGAGTATTTAGGCCCAACTGTCAAGAAGGGAGGGGCCTGTTGTAAATGATGTGTGAGCAAATTAAATGCATAATTCGGCGGAAAGTGGAAGGAGAGTTTTACATGAACTGCTTTGATAAAGGGACACCGTTAATATCCCTGAAAGGCTGTTGATAATGTGACAGTCTGAAAACAAACACGAGGCCAGTTTCGTAATCTGCCCAAGATTTATTTTGGGTCAGACAAGAAGGGGAAAAAAGTTGCTCAAAATCAACTGCAAAGGAGCTCGATAAATAAACCACCATTACGCTCAATTATCACCACAGCTTTTATTTATTTATTTATTTATTTATTTATTTGGCTACACACTCCAGTCTGCTAAATATATAAAGACCAAAAGGAAGGGGGGGGAAAATCAGACATGCTTTAGACAGATGTCGGGACGTTTAGAGAAAGCAGGTTTATTTATTATGTGCTGAAAAGTGGCACAAAGGAGGCGTCCGAGCGTGAAACCCGGGCTCGTTTGGGTCCTTTTCTTCATCCATCCAAGGCTTCAATTGCCTCCGCTCATCTTTTATTTGTCTGCAATCTGGTGGTATGACAGACCGGGAGGGATGGATGGAGCTCAAGTCTGTGCTGCGGAGTCGCTTTTTTTTTTTTTTTCCTCCCCAGGACGCACCGGGATCTGGTGGAGGTTTGACTGTGCGCTAAAGCTGCGCCTTCGAAAGAATGAGGAGAAAAGGATGCGCACTCGGAGATACTTTCTTTTCCTCTCTCTGTGTCGAGGCTTTGCATTTTTTTTTTTAAAATATTTAATTTTTATTTTTTATTTTTTTTACGAAGCCGGATTCGAGGTTTAAGAGGTTGGAGACTGGGTTGGATATTTATTAATCCAAAGCTGTGTTTTTATGAGGCTAAAGTAGGTGGTAATCTGAGGGTTTGTTTATACTGGCATCGCAATATATAAACACCGACTTCGTGCGTTTGTAGTATAGCCTATTGCAATCGGAAATACTTACAATGTTAATAAAAAAAAAAAAAAACACAACTATGTGTAGCCTATATATTGCCATGTATTTTCGCTTCGTCAGCTTTTTTGCTTTTCCTGTCGCGCTGAAAGCATAAGGATAATTTAAAATCATCACATTGTTTGGGTCCCCATTGCGGGATGATGGATTGCGCGCTTCATTTTACGACTTTTCAATAGCTCACTGCTTTTATAGCTGTACAAACAAAAGTGAATGACTCCTCTCGTAGCAGCAGGTCATATTTAACCCAAACAACGAAAGAGGAGATCATGAGATGTCAGGACGCATGAGCTGTGGCGCGAAGGCCTTAAAATATCAACAACTAATATTAACTACTGGGAGATTTTCGGACATTTAAAGGCAGAAGGGCAACAATAGCTACATATATTTGTTTTCAGGATCCTTTTTTTTTTTTTTTTTTTTAAATAATTGTATAAACCTATTTGTGATTGCTTTCAGTGAGAAAGTCAATGCGCGTCTATTTTTTCCGATATAATTATTATTATTATTTCTATGATTAGTACTCTTTTTTTATGTAACGAGTTCAATCTCATATTTTCTCTTATAGTCTCATATCATTAGTGTGCATGAGTGTACTGTACAGGCCTAATGAATGTGGTTTTGGTTTTGCTGAGTTGTTGAGGATATGTAGCCTGTGTAATTAGGGTGAATAAGGACGGAAGTACAGTTGTCTCCTCCCGAGAAGATCCCACTAACACGCTCACATCAATCTTACCCACGATATAAATAAAAATAAACAAACAAATTCGCAGCCTGCAAGTTAATGCGGTGCATCTGAGTGGAAAGTAGACATTTTCACGCGTTGTGGAGATGAGGAGTCACTTTTAATAAAACTGCTGGGGAAAAAAAAACACACACACACACACACACACACACACACACCAAAAATGTAATAGTGTATGTTGAAACTGCACTGAAGGTCCAGGAGAGAGTTCAGATTAAAGTGAGAGCAGATCCATGTGTGTTACTGTTGATAGAGCACGTGCCGGTGCCTTCGGGGCTCGAACCCGTGACCTTGTGTTTACAGTAGCCAGTAGGCACACGGTACCTTTAGAGGCACTCGGCTCTGATGTACAGTCGAACATGGTGTTTTTTGTTATGCTTTGTTTTTTTTTTTTCTATTTTATTTTCCTTCGTCGCCTTCCTCTCTCTGTGATCTGCCTTTTCGGTTTGAATTCACTCAATTAGAGATTTCTGAAGAGAAAAACAATCGATCTTCCATCTACACAAGCCCCTGGTTTAACAAATGAGATTCTTGTTTCATGCAGCTCATTTGGTGACAGTCTGGGGGATTAGAAGTAATACGTTTAAGTGTTGAAGACGAAAGGAGCTGCCGCTGATTCCACAGTCACAGTCCGCTCTGAATCCAGTGGCGCAAGTTGGACTGGAGGGCAAAGTTTTGCGGCAGAAAATCACGCGCTACTGGCAACCTCATTGAAATGAATGGAGAGGTGAACTCTGCGCTTTGGCACATGTTTAATGTGTCTGTGGCTCTACAACCACACTAATTTAACAGTTTGTGACATTTCTTACTTAAATAATTGCAGAAATGTATGTCTATAAACACGTGTCATAAATGGGCCAGATTCATTAAAGTGTGAAGTATTAGATCAGATGTTTGCTCTTAGATTAATTTATTGCAGGTTAACGGGGACATGAGATGGAGATCACATCACATCAGACACTTTTCTTGTTCCTATAACATTAAATGATGGGCGTAATAA
>JAPQRP010000005.1:34151592-34163717 GCA_037367295.1 Apogon hyalosoma | reverse complement strand
TATAATATTTTTTTGTCAGAAATTATCTTTCTCGAAGATTAACTGTGCTAAGTCTTACGTAACTGAATAAGATGAATTGGAAAACAAATGACAAAGGTGCTGGTTAGTTGATGTATTCAATGTGTAAAAGAAAATCTTATTATACAAATATATTGGTTTGTGTGCAGATATTTTAATCTACCCCTAGAAAGAGCCTGTAGAGTGAATATATTTTGATGTGAGACATACACTCATTTTCATTAAAATCCATTCTCTCATTAATTCTCAGAATTTCACATTTTGACTCAAGACTGTATCTTGGAAACTGCAGTCAACCTGCATTTTTTTTTTTAACTTAAATTTTTGCTATAGTCACTCAAACTTGGTAACAATTTCACTACTTCTATTTTGGAGCCATTTTACTCAAACCATGACGCTGTAAATGTCATTATTTTTGCCAGTATCTTTCCAGGTTGCTTTTTTTTTTTTTTTAAATATGCTGTACCTTATTTTTGTGGGTAAAACTCAGTTATTTTTTCTGCTGTAGTAAACTGAACCGATAGAAAATGCGACAGAATACATTTTTTATATTTAACTAGAATTAAACTGAAAACTGCCAAGAGCTAAATACACATCTATTAGATCATGGTTTAGCCTTGAAAACAAGCCCAGATTATTTCTCAGCAAATAAGGACTCTCTGCAGAAAAGCATATGTGTATAAACTACCGTGCAGAGCTCAGTGTGTTCGCAGTCCTTGCAGTGGCTCCATGCGTGGGTAGTGTTGTGTCAGTCCACAGCCTGCGTGGCTCCTCTGGACACATAAACCACAGGTGTAGCGCCCCGCCGATGCATCTCATGCCTCAATTAGCGCCGCTGCCCTCTGTATGGACTCGATTAGGCCGTGATTTATCCGAAAGAAATATAATTATACCTCCAAATAAAATAATCAGCATTGAAGAGCGATTTCCTTAACGAGATGGAGCGGGGTAGATGTCACGGAGTAGCAGCGCCTCATTAGGGCGGTAATGAGACTTTGGGGTGATCCCGATAATTATCGAAATGTGTAAAATAAGGATCAAGTCAAATGTAACCTTAATTTGTCTGGCAATTGAGTTCATTTATTAGTATGACTATTTAGGAAGGACTCCCTCAGCCTTAATACAAGGTGTCGTTATTTTAGCCCATTTGGATAATAGATGGAAGCCTGTGGGGACGTCAGACAGCTCTATTTTGTCATTCATGGCCATAACCAACATTTGTCATTTGACTGACAGGGTTGCCCAAAGTGCTCTTGTCTTTATTGTAGGTATCAAGACACAATCCATTTCACTGCTGTTGGGACAGGAAAACCAGCAGGTGAATACACTGCAGTTAAATCCATCAGATGGGACACGTGTTATAATGTTAGAGCCAATAACAGTCTTACAGTAGCACACAACTCAGGTAAAGGGACCGATGCACTTGGATTAGGACGATATCATCTGCAGATTTTCCTTCAACGCCCTAATGCAAATCAATCCAACAGTGGCCCGATGGCACAATTAAAACTGATGCTTATTAAGACAACAGAAAAAGAAAATACCAGTGTGAATTTAATCAAGTCCAGAGTATAACAAATGAAAATGTAAGAAAAACCCTCTACTCATCATGCTGTAATCAACAGAATGTTTTATCCTAGTCTTGTGGGATTGTACGCACGCACACACACGAGAAGCGTGTTACAATGTGGTGGCACGTTAAGTGTAAACAGTAGAAAGAATTACATCAAGAACAGAGACTTAGAATGATTCAGTTTGCCTCCGTGGGTTCCAAAACGAGAGCTGACGAAAGGAATGGACATTTAAGCAGTGGATCTCACAGTGAGGACAGAAAACAGATCAGAAATCATCCGTCAAGCTTCACTGAATCCAATATGTTTCTAGCCTCTTTGTACTCCTCTGTTTCTGCCAATTCCTCTTCTGTTTCCTGAAAAAGACAAACACACGCAGTTTGAGTTTGTTTCTATTTTAAGTCATATGAAGTCATTTAGCAGCAAAGAGTTAAAATGCAGGAGAACATGAATGTGTGACGTCCATGTCCTTTGCTAATCGTGTGTGCTTGAGTTCTTGTGGTGGTCACTGCAGTGACAGCGCTGCTAATGAACTGCGATGAGTGTGGCTGTCTAAAGAAAGACAGAAGCAGGGATGAGTTATAGGGAAAGGGACATGGAGCTAATTCCAGGATACCTCCCTCTACCGACCGTTCAGCTCTCATGTGACTCACACCAGCAGCTGCCTCTCTGCTGCTCGCCTTTAATTGGGATGACCCTGAGACATGCATGCTTATGTTTGCTTCTCACTTTAGCTGCTTATGTCCTGAAGGAATGAAAACACTCTAGGGCTGAACTCAGGGGGTTAAAATAAATAAATAAAATCATGTGACAGATCACAATGTTAAATGTTCAGTTCATAGAAAGCACAAAACAACATATATAATTTTAGCTAAGACTACCGCAGTTACTGAATTAACTGAAAATTTTTTAGATACTGTTGCCCTGCCAAGGATTTAACCATCTCACAGTAAACAGTGTTTATAATCCATCCACCACTAAAACTGATCATGAACAGTTTTCACAGATGTAAAAGAAATGTAAAAGCATGAATGCACAGATGTATCAGTATCAGCCTTGTTTACTGACACCAACAGCAAATGACAACATTTAGCCAATTTAACAGGCATATTTGTTATGTCTTATTAAAGGTTATTTCATAAGTTTGATTGAAGTGGTGTTCATTCAAAGATGGTTTTAGAGACTTTAAAAGAGTTTATATTTAACATTGGTATTATCACAGAACTTCATAACAGTGCATTTCTACAGGTAAAAGCTGAAATAAACCCCCTCTAGACCATCCATCAAAAGCCCAAATGACAGAGCGAGTTAAATGCCATGTGAAGTCTACAACAGGACAAGGCTCAGATCTACGCAAGAGTAAGAACTACATAAACACAGTTTGAGATAGAACGATGCAACCTGTTTTTATACAGCGATTTCCCCCAATTTTGTGTTCACAGTGTCTAATGTTTGAAAAGTACTCATTCTTTTAACAGATGCTGTGATGATATAGTTCATAATTCTAGTGAGAATGGTCATTTTTGTATCCCGTTCGGAGAATAGAATATGACGGTTCGGTCACCTGTAACACCACTGTTACATACTGTCAGAGCGTAAGCGTGTGGGATTTTGGTAATATCCAATGAACTTTAGGAGGGATAACAAATCAGTTAGCACCAAAATAGAATGATTTGATTCTGTGACAACTAAACGTTACTTACTAATAACTGAAGCAGATCTGCATGTGCAGTGGCCAGCCGGCGGCGGCAGTCTGGGATCATCATTTTGGACTCCTGCAACACTTCCAGCTGAAACCACACAGAGAACATATCAGCCCCATCAACATGTTTTAAAAACTGGACGCCCCCTGACGTTGCTCCACAACATTTTCCATTACCTATCAACTGCTAAAAATCAACACAGGTTTGAACATTTATTTTACAAGTTTGGCAAATTAAGTCAAACAGCTGGATGCAGGCATATTCACTCAGTGCACTTCGATGTCATCTTGTTCCTTAGTGTCCCACATACACTCTGCTGTGGTTAACATCTCCCAACAAGCCGGGGTATGAAAAATGTTATTGAGTTATTGATCGGGCAGGGAGCTGGGCAGCAGGGGACCACCTCGATCTGACTGCACACCTGGATGAATGAAGAAACCCTGAGCCGAGGGCACAGTGATCAGGCGTAAAGAGGTATTACTACGCCTGGAACTGGAACTGAAACTGTGTTACAGCCTGGGTAACTTTCACAGCCACGGCTAATGTGGAATTCCCCCAGATGGCACCCTAAAGAGCAGAGAGGAGTTGGCTAACACTGTCAGACACACTCACTCATGACAGATGCTTCCTCACCTAGCCCTCTGTCGAGCTGGAAAGTCTAAACATGGACGCGGTCACACACATGTACATTACACGGCCGTACACACTGACAGGCACAGAGATGAACTCATACTCATAGAGGCAGGCGGACTAACTGACAAGCTGAAAGGCAGCAAACAACTAGTCATGCTGGTTGCCATCGAGATGTGACAAGGTGAGGCAGACTAAGCAGAGGAGTACTGAAACAAAGAAAAGTCACAGTGCCCTCCCTTTGCGGTGGAATGATCCCATCAACGCTGGATAAGGATGACACTTACAGCGTATTGATTCCATTAAAATAAAAACCTCTAATCCATCCTGCCTCAGACCTCTCATCTCCAACCATAATCCATCTGGCCTAGCGATCTCCCCATTTAACACCAGCCAAGCCTCCTGCTCAGCCGGAGCCGCCGCTCTATGAATGAACAAACACAACAAAAACACACGCTGAATTTTAATGATACCAGAAAACATAATCACCCCTTGTGCCTGATTTTGAAGCCCTTCCCTGTCTGATACAGCGAATATTAAAATGGAGGCTGATTCATTAGTTTGGCCAATTAATCAGCAGCCATAGAATGTTTTGCAAAATATCTGATAGCAGCTGATTCTTAACATTAACTTCCTTGACTGGAATTATTGATTTTGGGGGGAAAATAATGGCTCAAAAAGTAAAAGGTGCACCTCCAATTTCCTAGATGTTGAGTTCTAAATTTACTGATATATTACTTTGACTTTGACATTCAACATTCGACTTCAACTTCTCACAATAGAAGAGTATTGGACAATTAATCTTGCCAGTGGCTTTTTCATGCTCACACTGGCCTGTAAAAATCCACGATCTGTCAACATCTGTCAAATATTGACAATGCTGAAAGTTATTATTTCCAATACGTTGCTGTTTTCATTGCACACAGATGTAAAGGCAAGATAGAGGTTAAGGGCAGAGTGAGGTGTCAGAGTGGAGGATATGGACCAGTGATCTATTTATACCAGCATGTGTCAGTAAATAACAAACTCCTCTGAAGTAATATATGACTATATGTGCATCTAGCACATTATAAAAGTGCTCTAAAACATAATTCTTCATTAACACTGTTGAATGATCTCATTACATGAACGAAGGTTTACTCGAACTACCAAACCAAGACAGAAGCACAGCAGCCATCAGTTATAAGACTCAGAGTGACAACAGTCCATATGGATTTAAATGGTGCTTACAGTATAACACAAATGTCTTCAAAACTAAATGCAAAACTGTAATTATCAGTAACCTACCTGTTTCTTGATAACGTATTCATCTCCTGCCTCTGCTTTCATTCGCTCAATCTTCTGCTCCTGCTGCTTTGCCTCAGTTACATATGCGATTTCTTCTTTTGCCAGCCTGTGGACAGTAAGAACAGGGACAGAGGAAGTAGTCAGTTGTTAGTTGAAAGCACTGACACTGTGTTGTTCCATCAAACATGAAACATAAATGCACAGCCTCCTGGACAGATAATATAGGCTGAACCATGAAAAGGCGGTCTCTGATGGTCACCTTTTTCAGACAAGGCCATCTATCTTCATTCTATCCAACGTTCCTCTGACTGAGGGGACACAGTGAGATCATCTCCCGCAGGATGGTAAGATACACACCTCAATAACAACCAGCCAACACATCATTCCTTCCCACTGTTGCAGGGCACCACATAGTAATGGTGAAGAAAGAAGAAAACTACACTCAAGTATGCTTTGATATGAAGCCGTATGATCTTACACAAATTTATTAAAAAATGTTTAAAAATAAGTCTGAATATCCAGCAGTGATGGATTCCAGCATCAGAACAATACTAATGTGGCACAAAAGGGTAGTTTATTTTTAAACTAACTTTGAGTAATGTGAAAATACTGAAATATAGCGGCTGTTTGATGCTTGATGTGCCACTTTGCACAATGATTTAGAAATACAAGTCTCTGCAAAAGCCTGTTCAATCAACACAAACTGGGTCATTCTTTAATTGTAGTTAAGGATGGCTGCTTCACAAGTAAATGCAGAACAACTATTTAGCCTGGCGGGATACAATAGAAATCTATTTTTATACTATTTATGTGTAACCACTATCAGACGATAGGACTCAACATATGCAAAGATACATCAATGAAGTGACTGTTATTTTGTGGATACACTGTGCTGATAAGTGTATAGTATAGGGGAAATGTATGTTTTGTCAGCATGAAAAATGGACTAGTGTCACATAATAATGAATTATGCTTATGTCAAAATAGTTTTTAAAAGAGGTTCAGTTACTTGAAAAGACAGTAAGAGAAAAGATGTCCAAAAATGTCAGAGGAAATCTAAATTATTTATTTAGACTTCTGGAAACTGAGCAGACAAATGGAAACAGCACAGTATTTCCACATACAGCAAACCACTGTATGTAAAACTGTCAAACACTAACTACAAATATCAACATTTTAAATACTGAAGAAAAGTCATCAAAATTGCAAAAAGATTAAGATACAAAAAATTAGTTTCCCTAAGTCCATGTGTTCAGTTACTAAGGAAAATGACCAGATTACTTCAGATCCTTAAAAAAATAAATAAATAAATAAAATTTTGAGCTACTTTCACGTCTCATGTCACATGTTTTATACATGTGTGTGCTCAGTGTCACACACTAAACACACACTGGACCTTTAAATGACATTGTCTTGAAATGATAGTTGCACAGGGTAACATTACAAATGTAATCTGCTTAACTGTGCAGCTCTAATAAAAATACAGAGATAAGCATCATGCTACTCATATTAAAAACAAACTGTAACTAGCCTTCCAACTCACACCTTACCACGCATACGTATCCGACTCCTTTATCCACTTTCACTAGCTTTAAATCACAACACACATACACACCCACACACTACCAGTCCTTTTTAGAGATTAATTGATCATCAATTTAGTCCCTAATTTGGACCAAGTCAGGTGGTAAATGGGCCTCTTTTCCTTGATTGTTAGTGAAAATGGGCTTGAGTACATTGATAAATTTTGATTATTTATCAATTACGGGCCAAATGGAACTAAATCTATTAAACAGATTCTGACCCTGATTGGCATAATGGAGTTTGAAAATATCGCTACTGATAATGATACCCAACTAATAGTCTTTTTCCGGCTGTGCCCGCTTGTCGGAATGACAACACAAATTTCATTTTTCATAAAATCAGCTGCGTGTGCGTAAGTGAGTGATCCTTCATTAATCAGTCACATTACTGTAGACCCTTCCCTTCATGTTGCACCGCTCCTTGCTTAGCCATGGAAGCCAACAGCACTCTGTCATATTTTACATCAATTACCACTCATTCTAATTCAGTTCCATCAAGAAGCTATTTAAACAGGGACCATATGCAAAAGCAGCTCCTGCTTTTCACTCTTGTGCTTGATGCAGAATGAGTGATGTCACCTGTTTAGAGTTTAAAAAAAAAAAAAAAACAGTGGCAAAGAGGGAGAAAGATGGAGAAAGGAAGGCTGGAATAATTTGAATAAAACTGAAGGACAGTCTAATAACAAAATGTCCATTCCTCCCCTTCCAGTCCTGATGTTAATTTCTTATTTCTTTCAGACTTGGAGCGCTGTGTGAATAAGGGGTGGGGTCGCGGCTGGTTTTAAATAGACCTGCCACCTCAGGCTTAATGGAAAAGGCAGCTCTCTGGAAAATAGAAAAAAAGGGAATTAGAACCAGCCGACACACACATTCGGCCGCCTCCTCTAGCACTGTATTTTTGAGCCGCGATGTAGTCTGTGCTGGGACTGGAATGACAAAGGCAAATTACTGTTGTCATTTTATTAAGGGCATCCGCCTCGCTAGGGCAGAAAGGCACTGACTGGAATGTGCGAAAGCCACTGGAAATAGACCCGGCTAAAAGAGCAGGCAGGTTTCCTCTAAACCCCAATATAGTGAGGGAGGAGGGAGTAGCAAGGCAAGAAGGAGACAAGGAGGGGGACACAGGAGTATGAAGAGGCTGCAAGCAATGACAGTCAGTACATTTAACTCCAACTGCATGATTAAGGGTCCAAGTTGAGGTAATATTTTTGACTTGGATGGGGTATGATGTAATATCTCATGTCATGCGGCCAAATACCCAACTTTGCAAACATCAAGTCCAGTGGTGAGGTTAAATCCTAGATGATAAAATACACTACTGCACTTAAACGCTGCTGTTTTTCCTACACTCGACAAACTGTGACATTATCCTCTATGGGAAATCCAGCCACCATCATTACCACCTCAGGGAGCCTGTTAGTAATCTGACCCTCATCAAAACACAATCGATACTGCATTACACTAACACCATTGACAGAGGGAATTAGGGGAGTGCCTGATCGACGAGAGATACACTCAGACTGTCACACTGACTACTATGCTGAACCCATTATCTCACCATGACTCATAATACCTACTATATTTTCTATTTTGGTATCACAAATGTGGCCACTGTACAAATTTAGAGGGAACATCTATTTATAAATCAAAAGGTCTATATTTGGTCTAATACTGGTCTCTCAGAATTGTCGAAATGTAATGTGTGAGTTGTGTTTCCCATATGCTGGATTTTCTTGGATATTGATTGGGTTATCTATTTATTAGTCCTGCAGCATATAAGACCATCTTTCCTCTTTGGCAGTGACAAACATTTCTGGACAATTTATAGTCTTGGCAATGTTTTCATATAATGGACTATGTTTATGGAGCACAAAAATCATATGTTTATTCTTCTTAATACAGGAAATGTCTCTTTTTGCTGTATGGTTTGTCACAGGCTATATGAACATGTGAAAACCGTAAACAGTGGGTAAAGATGTTTAATTTCTACATCTAACAGCCTGTAAACTGGATCTGCCTGGCTGATTTTACTACAAAGTCATGTAACTAAATAAAGTATGTTACTTTCTGTCTTTGGACTTCCTGACATGAGCAGGTAATATCAATGACATGATAACAATTACAGGTTATTTGTCAGTGTTATCAATTTTCAGTTTAGTAGTGATTGTATTTATTTTAAGCATCGGTATTTTGGTTCAGTGTTATTTTTTGGGTGAATTTTTCCATTTCATTGTTATTAAGTTTAATAATTTCTTCTCTTGATCACCACTCATGTCGAAGTACAAACATAAAGCGTCATCTACAAAAATATATGCAGCATGATTACTGATTATATATTTAATCACTGTTCACAACTCCAACAGTAAACTCAACAGCTTATAATTTGTGATTTAATCATTTGCTAATTCATTATTCCCTGTAACACAGTATCCTGTAATGTGTGTTTGTTTATTTATATATGTATATACACACACACATATATATATATATATATATATAGCACTAAAAGACAGGGGCGAGGTTCATAGGACAGACAATATTAGATAACACCAGGGTGTGTTATCTGACCAGTCCA
This sequence comes from Apogon hyalosoma, assembly GCA_037367295.1. NCBI lineage: Eukaryota > Metazoa > Chordata > Actinopteri > Kurtiformes > Apogonidae > Apogon > Apogon hyalosoma. Next base: position 34,154,350 of record JAPQRP010000005.1, on the reverse strand, counting down.
AACTACAGATGAGCAACTGCCCAACAGAATGCCCGATATTTACATATGGTGGTGGTGTCTCATCTTTGCAGTGTTCCCATAGGTCTAAATTTATGTAATGACGGTTGTCTGGAGTGTTACATAACTGTACCATGTATAAAAGCCAAGTTTCTGCGATGCACCTTTGAGACAGCTGAAAAATGTTTGTCTGTCTCCATATTTTACATAATATACTTTAAAAATCATCACTGGAACTGAGGACTACTACAGGAGGAAACTGAGATGAGCATACTATCAGCATCTGAGCAGTTAACACACTGTTCAGTAAATCTAGGTATTGTTAGATTATCAGGTTTCATTGATGCATGTATGAAGCGTCTTTGACTGTTTTTTGTTTTGTTTTTTTTTTAAACCACCTTAAGCAAAAAACAATGTGCCAAACTTTTAAGTTATACTGGGTATTCTGTGTTTCTTGTCAAGCTCAAAAGCAAAACAAAGCAGCTACTATATGGAAATGTTGAAAGGCTATTAATGCAAACTGTATCTGTACAGTTATGTAGCTCCTTCATAAATATATGTGGTGTCTACACATGAAGCTACAATACAAATAACCTATCGCCTCAACTATACTATGTGCTTTTAATAGCATTTGTAAACGTTCAGCAGCAGTGAGATGAGCATATTGTTCAATAGTGACTTGATTTAGGCTGTTTGTTCTACACAGTGAATTAGCTGCGGAGCTAACGGCTAACATGACACATCAACCGTTAAGTTGATTACCACAAAAACATCAGCTACCAAACAGCGACTCTTCTACTTATGCCGACTGTTAGTTTACACTATCACATCAGAGACGCTTCGCACTACTTAGATATTAAAAATGAAACGTAGAGCAGCACCGCTGAGCTGTTTTCGGCAACTACTAGGCCTGACTGAAACACCGGACCAAAGTAAAACCTCCACGTCAAACACCCTCTGATACCGCGGTAGCGCGATGCTGAGCAGCCGGTCGGAGCGGCTAAGCTAGTTAGCTTGTCACCTTAGCTTAATGTTAGCCAGCGATATTATCTTGTTTAACGGGCTAATTAATCCTCGAATGAATGAAACATAGTCTTACCTCTTTACGATACCCGTTTTAATTTTGATTTGCCGTATTCTTGGGTCTGCCATGGCTGTAGATGATAGATTTTACTAGTACGGTCCAGTGGTTCCGTGTCCGCGGTGTGACAGTGGAAGTCAGTGATGGCGAGTCGATCACAGATAAATCGATGCGTGAGAGTGGACAATTGTCCAGTGTTTGGGTGAGGGACTGACAGGCAAGTCCAGCAGAAAAATCATCTCTAAGTCCTGGTACTTGTAGGATTTATTTGACTCGTGTGTTCTCTACACACATTTATACTGGATGGATGTAAGGTTATTATGTCTAAAACAGAAAAACACTGACATAGGCCTATTTAAATCAACACATTATTCAGCCTCATTCACATAAGAAATAAAAGAAGAAATACATATAAAAGAAGTATTAATATGAAAAAGCACTGACGACCTCTCCACATTCCACAAATCAATCTTATATTTTAGTATCACACTTAATTTGAAAATAATAATTCACATGCCTATACAAGTCACTGGGGAATGGAAATGGTAGGTTTATTGTTGCTTAATCTGAAGTAAAAGTGCAGATTGTCATCACCTATAGGCTACATGAAAACTGCATCAATGTGGAACTCTTAAATAAAACAGAAACAGATTTGACACTAAAGTACAGAGCTGGATCCTTTTACTCTTTCTGAGGCATAACATATACCTCACTGACTATTTAAAGGTGTCCATAATCATACCATACCATATATTTTTGTTTCTTATTTAAATGCAAAACATAATGATATACACAGCAAACACAATAAAAATAAAAAGAATGAAAGAGAATCCTAGATGTCTTTTTGTCAGCCAGCAGCCAGTTGGATGTCGCTAGACCTATACATGCTGTCTTTAAAGTTAATATAGATCTATCTTCTGCAATGCATTTATCTATTTTTTCTTTAAATAGACTTTTCACATTTGGTTTTAATAAGTGTCAAACTACCAGTATATACAAACAAATATTTGATACTCTGTGTATGTTCAGGTTTTATGAGCCTCACAATACATTCAAACCATTTCTTTATTTACACAGTATATCAATTGACATGGCTTCTAAAGCTGTGTAAGCAAGACAACAGCACATTCAATATCATTTGAATCTTTGTGCATCTGATATTGATTTGTGTTATCTATGAAAAAGAATCAATTTCATACTATTCTTCAAGGCTGCTTGTATCAAGATATATATTTCATCACTATCTGCTTTTGTGCCTGACAATACCATTAAAAGTTAATGTTACTCAAATACACTTCTGCAAATTATGGCATCAACTTTAGTGTAAAAGACTGAGATCTGCACTTCTCTTTTTCTGCAAAAAAATATAATACTAATTCTACACAGTACGCTACATAAAAGGTATTAATTGCTCGCCACATCTGATCATAATAGTTTAACTGGAGCAGCTGTTTAGTCAAGGTTGAATGAAAGGAAATTTACACCTCTTCTCATGCAATTAAAGTTTTCTTGAAACAAGCAAAGTAGAAGATGTTCTGTATTACATGAAGGATTACAAATCAACACATTACATATCGAACAAATATTTCACTTGTTTCACATAATTTCCAATATTACTAGGCTACTGCTAACACAACTGACTTTGTATTTTTCATCACTGTCTGAAAAGTGCCACATATA
>JAPQRP010000005.1:34126255-34141864 GCA_037367295.1 Apogon hyalosoma | reverse complement strand
CACCTGGAGGGTTCAAATTCAAACTGTAGGAACTATTAGGGTCCAAATACACAAAGAAATGAACCACAGACTCAGAACAGTGGAGTTAGATCAATATGACCACCTTAAGACACACCAACAACCATTATGTTTGTATGTACCATATTATGGACAGGAGTGAAAATTTCCTTTACCAAAAAGCCCAGAACAAACAAGCTAGGCATACACAGCCAGACCTTTTGACTGTGTCAGTGCTGTAGGTAGGTCTGACATCCTCCATCATAGATATTAGGTAGATAGGAGATAGAGTAGGGCTAGATATTAATTGGGTTGTATGGCTAGTTCTTGGGCAGCGCTGAGCCCTGGATGCTGCAACACTGTATTTTCAAAATAATGTCCAGAGAGAAGTTGTTCTGGTAGAACATTTGCATGAGGAAGTACATCAGTGTATTAAAATCAAATGGCACGGAAGACACGTGTTTGGTACAAACCTGGCATTTTAAGAGAGTAGTTGTAGACAATGACAGTCCTGACACTGCAAGGGAAATCAAATAAAACGGGGAGACACATGGATGCACAGCAAACTGAACTATAACTGTTAAAAAGTAAAACAGCTGTTACTAGTACAAATACCCATAGCTGTTAACAGTTAAAACTACTACTCCAAGTATCAACAGTGGATATACTACTGCTGCAGCTGTTAGTAGCATTACTATAAACCTGTACCATCTATGGAACTGTATAATAAACACTATCACAACTATATGGATAAACGAGTTATGACGATGGAGGAGCGAAGCAGGAGCACAGCAGCAGGTCCAGAGATGATCCAGGGAAAACTGTGAGGACATAAAGCACAAAGACTCCAGGGAAGAAGGAGAGTCAGTAACAAATACCGACTCTTAATTTCAGCAGATTACTTCTAGTGAGTAAGACCACAAACAAACCGAATGCTGGCTCTGACAAGGGCCTTTTGGCTGTTTTGCATCTTAACATTTTTAGTGGGAGGGTGAAGAGAGTGGTATTCATGCAGTTCCAATCCATCCTCACCACTGGATCCCATGAAATACAGGATGTCCCAAAAAACTGGACATCATTTGAGATGTCCATAATGTAGTAACTACATGGTCAGGAGAAATGATACTTAATAGGATTGATTTTGGACATATTTCAAATGAAAAATTCAGTTGGATGGTAATTTTATAATGTTCCAAAGTTATTCCAAATGTTCAGTGTGTGCGCTGCTGGTGACGCAGTACACATCCAGTCGGTAGTGGAGTCCTTTTTTCTGACACAAACAGCCTTCCTCTAAACTTCTTATTCCTCGTCCTAATCTGCTTTCCTGTTGGTGCTTGTTTATGAAATTCTCTAACAAATTCACGTTGCTCATTCACATTTGACTGAGTTTGTTCATACTTCAATACACAGAACGCCTTTTCTGTTGCAGTAAACAGGATGTCTGTTCCTGAAAGCACAACAGTAAAAATGAGTTCACTTTTATGAGCAAAAACAGCAAACAAATTATCAGGTGATGAAATGATGTAAAAAGTTTTGGGACACACTGTCTGTGATCCTTTAATTAGTCAGTAAAATGTGACACATTCTGTACTGTGTGTTCATCTCAGACTGGCAGAGGAGTACAAGGAACAGAGCTGGGCGGCCATGTCTGAACTGGAGAAGGAGCTGCAGCAGATGGAGGCTCAGTATGGACAGGAGTTCGGAGACGCATCTGAGAGCGAAGATGAAGAGCAGGACGCGGATGCGCAGGAGAAAGCCAGCGAAGATGGAGGAGGTCAGACTGTTCATCATCTGTTCCTTTAGATATGTTGGAATAGAAAAAATGTTTTTACATATTTGCAAATGCAAGTGGAGATCAGTGTGAACAGGTTTTAATGGATGAGCTTTGTTGAAACAGTGTTATTTAAGTGTAAATTATTGTTCATGTTATGTGGTGTTGTGATTGTTGTCATCTTTATAATTAATATAGATATGTGTTCACAGATCAGCCCGATGCTGACGAGCTCACGATTGACTATTACGATGACCTGTACTGCCCGGCTTGTGATAAATCCTTTAAATCGGATAAAGCGTGAGTAGCTCTCTGTCCATCTCTGTCTGCTGCAACTTTTTTCCTTGAGTTTTAGTTCCTACATCTCTTAACTTTCATCACAGCTACATCACACAGAGAAAAGCACCTGCAGTTTTAGCAAGTGCAGGACCTGAGTGCACATTTGAGCTGAGTGTAGCTTTGGCTACTGATGTGATGAAAACAAAGAATCCGCTTTAAAACTGATTAAGCAAGGCCAGGTTACTGGAAAGTTTGAAAGTTCATTGCTGCTCAACTTCATGACAGACTAAAGCCTCTGGATCTGCTGCATTCAGTATTACGCAGCGACCGAGTGAAAGCAGTTTCTCACAGAGTCGGCAACAAAATGAGCCAGATCGCTACAGCGTAAAATTATCCAGTCCACCAGGTTGTTTTAAAGAATGAGTCTAGTCAGTGGGTGGAGGTAAAGGTGACATTTAGGTTCAGTACTCACAAAGAGGCAGCGGAATTGCTGTTGCGTGGAATTCCCATTCCCACAATGCACTTTGTGACAAAATTTCCGAAAAGGCCCGAGTGACGTTTCAGTTATGTAAACAAGTGGACTGTGTTTATGATGGAGTCATCTTTGAAGTTGTTCACCGTGAGGGAAGTGATTCAGGTGTGTGAGCACGGAAAGACTAATGGAGTAGAGATAATTAGGATCTGACTGGGGTTGGACACATTTGAAAACGCTGCTTTAAGGTTAGGCACATGGCATCCACAGCTTCAAGTCCACCAGGAATAGTGGTTTGTTCCAGTTTGTAATTGTTTTGTGGTAGTGTGAATAGAGATATTTTGTAAAACAAAAGTTGTGTGGACAGAATTTTTAATTTTTTTTAATGGAGATGAAAATATAAATATATTCCTATTGGAACATAGCCATTAGAAAACAGAGTCATTAGAAAAGACTTTACATGGCATTAGTCCTTTCTAATGGCTCTGCTGATGATAATTCTACTTAATTGTTGGAGTTTATGTTCTTTCTTCTTGGTTTTTTCTTTTCTACAGGATGAAGAACCATGAAAAATCTAAAAAGCACCGGGAGATGGTGGCATTGCTACGGCAACAGTTGGAGGAAGAAGATGATTCACTTGGCATGACTCAGGGTGAAAAGGATGGAAGAGAGGAAGAAAAGGAGCAAGAAGATGAGGAGGATGAGGAGGAGGAAGAAGAAGAGGAGGAGGAAGATAAGCCGAGGCAAAAGTATGGAGCTCATGGTGGATTTAACGAATGATTTGATTTCACACCTGTTTGTCTTAACACTTCAGTCATTTTTACTGATATTTGGTCTGTCTACTCACACAGGCTGTCCAAAAAGCAGAAGAGAAAAAAGAAACAGCAGAAAGTGTTAAATGTGAGTATTGTCTGACCCAGACTTGAATAATTCTTTAATGCAGGCTGTCATTTCTTATGTGGCCGTGAATTTCTGTGAGTTTAATTTATCATTTATCATTCTGTGTCCAACTCATTATGGGACAGTCCTTTAAATCTGACCCCCAGGGAACCCACAGTTAAAAGCTCATTTTACTCCGAAGGAAAGAAACAAGTGTGTTTATTATATATACTAAACCAGGAGCCATGTTTGCGAATACTAGGACAGTGGTTCCTCCAGTTACAAGATGATGATCTTTCCATATTAGAGATGATTGGTTTTTACTGCTGCTGTTGCTGTTACATATGGGATAAAATTATGCAAAAGCCTGAGGCCACTGTTCAATTTTTCACAGGGTTGTATTGTAGTTTTGTACTCCGGGGGGGGGTTACATATATACTATATACCAGGAATTCTGTCTGTCTTTCTTTCCATCTGTTAGACTTTTCTATCCTACTGATTTCTCAAAGATTAGTCCCTGATTCTATTCAAATTCAGGACACATTTTCTTTACTGCTTGGAGGGGTGCAGTGCATAGTTAAACGGCAACAATTAAAGTTTATGGATTTTTAAATTTTTTCTTTTTGAAAAGATTGAAAGTTAACCCATAAAGACCCAGTGCTAGTTATGTGTCAGTTTCCAAATGAATTTTTGTCTCTATTTAACCTTAAGTTATTTATCACCATTTATTGTAATATTATCCTCTGTATTTTTCATTTTTTCAGTCAAAATCTAGTATTTTCTATTATTTGATTTAGTGATCACGAAGATGTTCATAAAAGCTCAGGTTAAAGTTGAGGGTTTTTATTTCAAAAACTGATGAAAAAGTGACTTTTTCAGGTTTGCCTTAAGTACCCAAAAAGGACAGTAATGTAGTTTAATCTAGTTTACAGTTATCTTTAAAGTTCAAAATGAATCCCTGGGTAGGCGGGGTATCAGTGAGCAGGAGGGGCGGGAGTATTTCACTTGTTCATTCTCTATTAAGAAACAAAAAGAAAAATGTAGACTGGAAACGTGCACATTATTAAAAACACTCATTCTGTACGTTCCCATGAATACTCAGTCTTTCACCGTCTCCCGCTGAGACTCTTAAAGCTGCACATAACGTTCGTCACTAATTTTTCATCAAATCTGTAAAACTTGAGTAATAGCCTAAGTAGCATGAATCCGTTAGTCTTTCTGTGATTACGCACCTGAATCACTCCTCTCACGGTGCCCAACTTCGAAGTGTACTCCACTACAAACAGTCCATTTGTTTACAAACCGAAACCTAAACAAAATCGTCACTCGGGTTTTTTCGGCATTTCCACGCAGGTGGTGGAGTACACTTCGAAGTTGTTCACCGTGAGGGGAGTGATTCCACCACGTAATCACAGAAAGACTAACAGATTTGTGATACTTAGGCTATCACTGGGGTTTTACAGATTTGATGAAAAATCGGTGACGAACGTCATACGCAGCTTTAAGGACGATGAGCCTGCGTTTGATTGATTTGTACATTAAAGCTTTCTCTCTGTTCATTCTTGGATTCATTAAAGCAAAGGGCTCCAGAAGAGAATGAAGACAAACCAGCACAAACCCCATGTGATATAGATGCTCACAAAGACCCAGAGGACCCCACAGAGCCCGAGGAGGGGGGTGAACTGCCTCCCACTGAAGCCAAGAGGTCAGTCTGGTGTGTGTGTGTGTGTGTGTGTGTGTGTGTGTCTGTGTTTGTCTCTGTGTGTGTGTGTGTGTGAGTCTGTGTGTGTGTGTGTGTGTCTGTGTGTATGTGTGTCCGTGTGTGTCTGTGTGTGTGGGTGTGTGTGGGGGGGGTTCTCAGACACTATTCACCCAATTCTTTTCAAATTTCACATATGTATGTTCTTTACATGTGCCTTTCTCTCAATTTTTGCACTTTGTTACTTTTTCTTCAAGTTTTTGAAAAGATTGAAAGTTAAGACTCCAAGTGAATCTCTGGGCGGGCAGGGTATCAGTGAGCAGGAACTGTTGCGTGACTGGGTGAGGGATATTAATAGGCTCCGCTTACAGTTTCACTGGTTGTGACATTGAGTTGCTATTGTTTACTCTCACGATCGATTCCAAAGGGATTGCTTTATTGTTTGACGAAGCCACGCCAACATTTTTATGACCCTTCAGTGCAAGAGAATAAGATGAAATCACCTTGAACAAAAAAATTAGAGAAATAGAAATCCAGCAGATAGATGTCGGGCCCCTTTAGCTTTTTTTGAATATTTTGGAGAGATTTGTTTTTAGTTTAGCTTTAGACTTTCATTTAGAGCTAATTTGTCTGTCTGCAATTTATTTCTAAACAGGCAGTTTCACTATGTGTTTATTTAAGCATTTATAGTTATTTATATACAAGATAACATTACAAGCGCGTTAATTAAGAAGGTTTTTGACCACAGAACTAATAGAGGATGGATGAAAATTACAGACATAAAAGGTGTTGACGATTCATTGTTTCGTGTTAGTGTTTGGACAATAGAGACTAACATGACACATGTTTTATGTAGAGAATGAGGCATTTCCTATTTACGGGGCAATGCAACATCCTCAAATTGAACAATTTAGAGGAAAAACCCGTGGGAATTGCCTGGTAACTTATTTCTTATCTGTATGTTGACTCAGCTCTGGGAAGACGAAAGGAAAGAAAGGAGGAAAAGACAAGCCAAAGAATATCAAACCCCACACAGGAGAACAGATGCCTGAGGTTTGTACAGTCCAACTACATTCTCACTATGTTTGATGGGAATTATTGTCTATACCATTAACTGCTGTGTTACTCGTACAAGTATCTAACCATTAGTCAGATCAAGAGTGGTCAGTATGTTTTGAGGGTTTTTTTTATACAAAGTTCTTGACCATAATATGTGCATGCAGTGCTATTTGGAACTGAAGAAAGAGGTGAAATAAAAATAAATAAATAAAATAAAAAATAAAGTCTTTTGAGTGGCATTGCTGTTTTTGTCTGTCATTGGGAGAACAAAAATCATACTTTGTTAGACTGTAACCCTGGTCCCACGGGTTCTGTCAAAACAAAGGCCTGCTCATCCATGTGAGTCCAGATCTGTGGGGCCAGGTCTGGGCCTGGACAAAGTGGTCTCTGCTGTCACAAGAGCGTGTCTGCCTGTCATTCCCCTCCAGCTGACCGTGACGTCACCGAATGACAGAATGACACAGAGGGGGTGGATTAGATAAAGGTTATGTCACTAAAGACATGGATGAAACTTGGGCGACAGTTATTCCAGTTCTCTTCCATTTCCACGCTTTTTAGTGTCCTGATGAAGTCGACCATGGACAGTGGGTGACAGTGGCATGTCAAAACACCAGCAAGCGAGTACATTTCTGAACACTGCATTCAGCTAGGGTCAGTAAATCCAAATCCACCTCCTGATTTGAAAAACAATACTCATGGAAAATAATGGGAAATCCCAGCAACTGATGAATTTAATTTCAATTCATTTCCTAAACGGGGCTGTGTAGAGATAGAAATGATCCCGAGAAATAATATGCATACACGTATTACCCTCAGAGACACACAGGATCCAACACACAAAAACACACAGCCACATACACACACCTGTGCACAGTCACTAACATATACACACAACCATCTTCCTCTCAGCATGGCCTGTGTGAAGCTTCCCAGACTAAATTACAAATGTTTCAGTGGATTGGAGTTGCAGGACATAATGAAGCAGTGCGGCACGCTGAGAGGTAATTACCCAGCAGCACTCCTGCCGTTCTGCAGCCCTGCGAGGTGAGAGAGAAGATGAATAGCCAAAGTACAAAACCACTGACCCCTCAAAAGTTTCATTTACCATCTCCCTCTCCTATCTCCCTCCCCCTGGTTTTGGGGAGCTTGGAAAAGGTAATCATCTAGGGACAGTTTTGGTAGGTTGATGAATGGTGTGTGTGGCTTTGGTGCTCGTACACACACCTATTTATCTGCTCTGGCCTAAACCCAGCCGAGCAAGGCTAGAGATGTGGAGCATGCTGAGCCTTATTGAGTCACCAGGGCTAGTTGAGCGGAGAGACAGGCCAGAGGAGGAGGAGGGGGAGTGGTGGGGGGTGTTTAGGAGGGATGGAACGATGGAAAGAGGACAGACCGCCTGGCTGGGAGACGTGGAGCCGATCAATTTTCCCCTCCAGCCTATCAGTCATGTCCTCTCACTCTGTCCGTTTCTGCTGATGACACACTTTCTCTGCCCATCGGCCCATTTCCAGGCCAAGTGTGAAAAAGAAAGTCTGGGTGTGTATTTGTCTTGAATGTGCATGTTTGTGTGTGTCAGTCAGAGGCTAAAAGGGAGAGAGGGAGAGGGAGCGAGCACACACCTGGGGGTTGTCCAAGGGGAGTGGTGAGTGAGACGGTGGGGGCCGGTTTCTGTCAAAGTTTCCTCTCCCAGGAGTGCAGACGAGGACTGAGGAGCAGGGAAGGGGAAAGCAGACCGCAGGCCCCTCAGGTGAGTCCGACTCAGCCTCCTCTCCCAGGCGTGCCAGTGAAGGTGGCAGGATCCAAGCCTTGTCAATGCATAATGCATTAGAGGCCTCCTTCTACTGACAGCCCCCTCTGCCGCCTTCCACTCCAACAGCCTGCCCGCTAATCAAAAACGACACATCCGAATGTCCAGACATACACACAGGCGCACGCTCGCAAGCCCAAACAGACACACACACAGGCAGAAATTTACTAATCAAAAAGTGTATTTCCTAGAGGCTGACTCCCAAGAGAAATCCAGCTGGAAGAAATTGGAATAATTTATTAGCTTACAAGTTTTCGTTGACAGTTAGCCCGAGGCTATTTATCTCAGTAATAGAGAACGTCTCCAATGTGGCAAAATTGACCAAATCAAACAGCTTTGATCAGAAAATGAATCTGGCAAGGCTGTCTGTCTCTGGCTGTCCCATGAGGCGGGTGGGAAACAAACAAAACTGAGAGACAGAGAATGAGACTGAGAGAGAAAGAGAGAGATTATTTAACAAGTGACCATGGAGGGAAAAGAGAAAGTGAAGGATAAGCTCACATTGCAAGTGAAATCTCCGACTATAAATTATTATTAATCTAACAAACGGGCCGGTGATATTTAGAATGGAGGATATTGCTAGATAAATAATGTGACAACGACAGAACATCAAAGCAATTTGTAGAGCTTACAGTCTCTCTTCATTGAGTTTGAGATGGTAAAAATTGTCCTGCTTTTTCATATTACAGCAGAAGAATAGCTAATTCAGTTTGTCAGTTACAAAAAACAGCAAAATGGGAACACAAAGATAACTGTCTGACTGGAAAAGTCTGGCAAACACTGTACTTGTCTGCTGCACGGTAGAATATATGCATATGATGTGAAAACTCCTGAAGGGATCTGGATACACTCCCCAAACTAAACTCCACTGCTGCGTTTCATGCACAGTGTATCTCTGTCACTCTGTCTCTGTCTCAGTGACAAAGACACTGAAGCGAGCTGTAAAACATGCTTTTGACATGATCCCCAGGCATGCCTCTCACAGTGAAGGACACATTCATTTGTTGGGGAGACTGACAGACAGTTCAAAGGGTCGTCAGGCTGACACCGAAAGGGGACAGTAAACACACCACAACCATCTCAATTAGCAGCAGGGCTTTTGATTCACAGCCGTCACACAGACATCCTGGAGATAAGTCTCATTATGTTAAATGCATGTCAATCACTTCGCCTCAGGGCAACAAAGAGGAGGAGGCAGCGGAGGAGGAAGAGAGTGTGGTAGAAAACTACAGCCATATGTGAGTTTCAAAAACAGCTTGATTGCTTGAAAAGACTGTATTAGTATCACTCAAGCAGATCAGAAAGCTCAACTCCAGCTGAATGGAGAAGTTTACAGAGAAACAACAAAAAGTGGAGAGCTGTGCAGTGCAGAAACAATGATTGGATCACAGTTGGAAATTTCTCCATAGACTGGCATTAGCATTGACCCCCATCCTCCCTCCCCTCCACCTGTTCTGCTCCGCACCTCCTCCCTCTCCTCGTCCTCTCCAATCTATCCGCTTAATGAATTTTTACCTGGCACAGACTGTTTTAAACTCCATTTGGACTTGTGCCTACAATTACCTCCTCAGAGTCTCCAAAGTAACTGCGCACAGCCTAATTAGTATGCATTATCAATTAACAAACTTAATAGCTGGCAGATTGATTGGATCCTCTGTAGAAGGGGCAGAGCTGAAGCGAAACACAAAATGAAAAATCATCTCCCTGTACACTTCTCATTTCTCTTGCACACAGATTCATGTATATGTGAGCAGTTACATAATAACACTGTAGTATGTTGATCTTTTACATGTTTGGATGTTGCTGTTTCTCAAATAATCCATAAAATATGGAAAATAATACAATTTACCCTGTAACAAAGATCTATTGTACTAAACATCCACAGTACGGTATGCTGTAAAAGTACTAATAATACATCGAATTAGTTCATTATGGTTCCAGTCAGGGCTCCATTTTTATAATATTTGATAATTAAATATGTACCATAAATGTGTAGGCAATACTGACCGTTATTTAAACCCCTGTTTACATACACACACACACACACACACACACTGTTTGTCCTGCGGTGTGTTACTCAGATGCTATTTATTACTGTTTACTGCCATGATATATTGTACCTTATGCAATGTTTCACAGCATCGTGCATTGAAAGTAAACTCTTGCACTCTGATCTCCTATAATAAAGCTATTCAGTTAGATTATATTTATTTGGCCAGCTTTGTTTTTGCAATCTATAAATATCTATAGTGTTTTATGTGAATATATCAAATATGCAGCTTATGTTTGGTTGTCATGGTGTGGTACATAATTACAAAATATGGTGAAGTAGAAGTGTAATCCAGTGTATGAAACTTTTCTTTTTCATAACTTTGACCTAGATGGTTCACCATTATACTGGAGAAAGGCTTTTATCATGGTATCGTACAATGCAGCCATGGTTAATAGAGGTCTTAAAAGTGCTAACACATTGTGAGTAAATCTCATGATAAAGGAGGAGTATTACTAAATCTAAAGTAATTACATTTGGACTGATACAGGGTAAAGCAAGTGAGTAAATGGACTTTGAGTCACTTGTAAGTAATATTTGTATGAAATTAACATGTACTTGAACTGATTAAATTTGTCAGTTTGGTCACATACTGTCATCTGTGTTATTTTAAAGATACAATCTACTTGGTAAATATGAGTAGAGACCATAAAGAGGGCCTTCAGTAATTCAGTATTAGGAACTTTGTGAAGAAGAAAGGCTGATGATGGAGGCCATGGTGGGGAAAATGAAAAACAGTGCCTTGCTTCCCGGCAGATGTAAATAGCAGCCATGGGAAGCATGTTAGGCAAAAGAAACCAATTTGTCAGGGAGATGAAAATGATAGTTAAAGCAAGCATCCATTTTTGCGAACATCGACGTCGCCGTTAAATTGTGCTGTCTGACATAAAAGTCGCTGAATGGAGAAGAGCGTGTGCATTTTTCACTCTTCTCTTAATTAATGCCACCTGTTTCTGCAGCTTTTTTAGGAGGATTAAACAGATCGTGGGTCGTGTTTTCTTCTCTGTGCTGCATCGTATTTTTTCTTAAGGTTCCTCAGTGTCTTGTGGTGACACTAACCAGTTTGTCTCTGTTACACTCCCTAACATTGGGCCACTTAGAGACTACTTATCAACAGTTTAGCAGACGACGAGAATATTCAACCACGGGGGCGAAAATAATACACCTTAATATCACTCTTTATCCACGGCACTAATAGCTGAATAACATTCATAAACGTGTTACCAAAACGTGTTTGACAGAGTCGTTTTAGATGCAAATTGGCCGATACGTCCTCAGCGTTAAGTGCGCTGTCCATGGTGCTGAAATGAATGCCGCATCGATTCTCCGCACGCATATTCTAATGAAACCAAACATTTTCACCTGATTCAAACAGTTTGATTAAAGAAACTCGTTTATTTACATAAATATCAATAAAAGCACATTATGACAATTACCCGCCCTATTGGCCACAAACTTTATATGCTTGAAAATGTACTTTATTTTCATTAGGAGGCATGAAATGCAGTCATTAACGCATTAATTAAGGCCACTATAAACAATTATCTGGGTTAGTTTTTCCGTTATCCTGTAATGGGTCATTGTTTTGATAGAATCAACACTGCAGTGAGACTAATGTTTACACAATCCCACTTAGGACAGTACAAAGGCCGTGAATTCCTACAGCGAGAAAATCAACAAATAGAATAATGTTTGATCCTTTATGGAGTGGGGGGTTTCTTTGGTACAGATGGTTTTTCTGTGCACCATGCAGCCGAAGGGTCCAGACTGGGGATGAGAAAAAAACAATCCATTACCTGCTGCAAACACCAGTTGTCCAAATAGTTCATAGCGCGGTAATACAGCGGCAGAAATGTGCTGTAAATGCAGGGAAGCAGCGAAATTGAGGAGTCACATACAATGAGCGTCACCTCAGGGGGGGACAGTGGCCTCGGGGTGGGGGTTGACGCGGGGCAGATTCAGCAGCAAATCCTAAAACACTGCAGCAACTTTAAAGAAATAAGGAAAAGTTGTTTCTTTGTAAATGTTGGACTATGATAGAATGTTAACTTTTGGCGATACAAAGACAGTTCCCCACCAGGGTGTATTAAAAGAAGGAAACCTGCCATGTAGATGATAGTGGACACCACAAGCAGCCCCTGATATGACTGTTTCTTTTTAGGAATTATTATTATAGCACAATGAAAACTAAAATGCCCATTTTATTGTGACAACCAGTGCAACAGGGCTATGGACGAATCCAGTACTGATGTAACATCTCTACTGAAATTACTGCGTAAAGGCTAAAGAAAGGGATGTAAATTGCAGACCAATCTAGGAAGACCCCCACAGGTCCCTGTCCAGTTTAGCTCTTAAATTGTGTCTAATCGACTGAGAGCACGTTTAAAAAGGCGAGAATGAGCGACTCATCACTGGTGCTGATTCGATTTGTGAGGCCAAATGAACATTTGAGGGTTTTTAACAGCCGAGAAGACTGTTATAACGCAAACAGCTGCAGTTAGGCTTTTATTCTGTTGTGGTGGACCAAAATTAAATTGGAAATTATAAAATAAAAGGCAGCATTTTGCGAGGAGAAACTGTGGGGAACATCAAGGAATTTGTCAGGAGAGGAGTATGTGAGCAGGCAGTGGCATTATGCTTCAGTGTTGTGTGTGAGCATGTGGCTGTAAGAGCCTCCTTCATCGTCTTTTTTTCCCCCACTGATGTATATTTCGTTGTCCGCGGGCTTAATTTTGATTTATAGTCCGTCCATAAATTAGAAAAATATGTTTTAGAATTCCATCCCGCGGAAAAAGCAGCCCGTGATGTCAGGGGATTGGGTGATATTTAAGATGTCAGAAATACATATTGGATTAGTGCGCTTTGTTCCCCCGCAACAGCAGGTGTTTAATCATAGCTGATGGCTGGAGCGAAATGCGTTAGGACAGGCCAGGCCCAAAAAACTGGAGCTGCGTTCCCATTGCGATAAATCATACGGCCCAATGTTGTTACATTCACACTCACATACGCCCCCACCTCACCACAGCACCCCTCCGCCTCCTCCTCTTCTTCCTCTTCTTCCTCTTCCTCCCGCGTCCTCACACGCGTCTGCACGCACGCTCCCGTTCCAGACGCGCGGGTACTTTTACTATCTCGCATCCTGTCTCACGTGCAGACCATGCGCTTCCCCCAAACCTTTGCACCCGCAGGTTAAACCAATTGATCAGCAGTGTAATTGAAGCAATAGTGCATTACCTGAGGCTGGTGCGATGACAGTAAAACAATTACACATATTAATTTAATTCTTTAGTCTAATCAGAATTTGAAAAAACAACGCTCTGCTATACCCGTGCCTTTATCATGGCAGTGAACGCAACATTAGAGGTCTGCTGTCATTCCCTCCTATTAGTAGTGCTGATTGAGGACAAACTCAAGTCATTTTAAGCCGGTACGTGTTTAAATGCTGGAAATTAGCGCTATTCATCATTTAAGGAGAAAACATGCCTGTGCGTCGTTTTGGGAATGTTAGTGCTTGTTTGATGAACGCATACTGGAGGTCATCTGAGCACGTTTTTATGACTCTCATCATGATCAGCAGCTTTACAGTGATTACTGGGCCCGTCCTGGTCCGACTGAGGCACTTTTTTTCCCACCAGTATCAGCTGAAATGGATGAGAGGTTGGGAGCCCAGAAGGCAACACGGGGAGGGAGAGGGAGACGTTTAGGAGAGCAAACATTTTCAAGGTCACCCGGTGAACTGGAACCAGGGAGGGGGAGATGCATGGAGAAAATAGTGCGTTTTGACACCAGCGCGCCGTTTGATTAAAAGGCAAAGTAATGGGTTTAAACACACGCACCGAGAATGCCGCCAGACTCTGTTGGCTTTTTTCCCCGCAAATTACTTAACGGCGCAGTGATGGAAATAGGGTTGTAATGTTTGGTAATGGAAAAGAAAGCCTATATATTCTTTTTTCTGGTCTTCTTGTTTTCTGACATACACAAAATAAATTGCCCAAACTAATAACCACGGTGCATGAGATTTTTTTTTTTCTTCCTTCTTCTTCCTACCCTTAAAAAATCTTCAGTGTGAGAATTGGAGCACGTTTCTTTCTTTCTTTTTTTTTTTTTTTTTTTTTTTTTTAACATTCCTTACCATGAACGATAATGGTTAAAATGATGAAACATCAATCATGTAATCTAACATTAACACTTGTGACTAGTGAGACAAATAGCTGGTGTGGACTTGAGAGGAAAAAATGTTAAAAGTAGCAAAAAGAAAAGAACAGGGGGAAAAATGTCAAGCTTGCAGTTCGATGCAGACTTGGGTTTTACAGGGAGCCTTAAATGCCTCATTGTGGGACCGGGGCACCTGCAGAATGAAGGAACCTACAGAGCAGAACAAAGAGGATTGCAAAACACACTGGAAGATGATTTAATGCTGGGTGCGTGGGGAAAACAACCTCAAGCATATTAGCTTCCAGAGAAAAGTGCTAATCATGCATGCTCGCCAGTGGGGATACAAATCAAACTTTGTATGGCTCGCCAAACGCAGGCTTTATTGAACATGGAAATTCAATAATCAAAGTACCTGGAAAGGGAGCAGAAATGCGCACAAAAGCCTGAGAGGCCACTGGATCCGTCTGTCTGTCTCTGTCTGTCTGTGTGTGTGTGTGTCTGTCTGTCTGTGTGTGTGTGTGTCTGTCTGTCTGTGTGTGTGTGTCTGTCTGTGTGTGTGTGTGTCTGTCTGTCTGTGTGTGTGTGTGTCTGTGTGTCTGTCTGTGTGTGTGTCTGTCTGTCTGTGTGTGTGTCTGTGTGTCTGTCTGTCTGTGTGTGTGTGTCTGTCTGTCTGTGTGTGTGTCTGTGTGTCTGTCTGTGTGTATGTCTGTCTGTCTGTGTGTGTCTGTGTGTCTGTCTCTGTGTGTGTGTGTCTGTCTGTCTGTGTGTATGTCTGTCTGTCTGTGTGTGTGTGTCTGTCTGTCTGTGTGTGTGTCTGTGTGTCTGTCTCTGTGTGTGTGTGTCTGTCTGTCTGTGTGTGTGTCTGTGTGTCTGTCTGTGTGTGTGTCTGTGTGTCTGTCTGTCTGTCTCTGTGTGTGTGTGTCTGTCTGTCTGTCTCTGTGTGTGTGTGTCTGTCTGTGTGTGTGTCTGTGTGTCTGTCTGTCTGTGTGTGTGTCTGTCTGTCTGTGTGTGTGTGTCTGTTTGTCTGTGTGTGTGTCTGTGTGTCTGTCTGTGTGTGTGTCTGTGTGTCTGTCTCTGTGTGTGTGTGTGTCTGTCTGTCTCTGTGTGTGTGTGTGTCTGTCTGTCTGTCCGTGACGGCTGCTGTGTTTATCCTGGAACCACCTCTTCAATGAGTCTCTTAATTCCTCTCTAATTCCGTGTGTCAGGGCCGTGTATCCCCGCTGTCCCGCCCAATGGCCCTTTGTCGCCCCGTTTTCAACTCTCCCCAGCATTACTCAGCTCAATGACACACGGCAAATTGCATTTAATAAATTAGCTTAATGGATTCGACGATCGGTTAGCGGGCACAGTGTTTCCTCTGGTTAAGCAAAACATTTATATCCCACAATCTCTCTCTCTCTCTCTCTCTCTCTCTCTCTCTCTCTCTCTCGCTCTATCTCTC
>JAPQRP010000005.1:34032218-34095799 GCA_037367295.1 Apogon hyalosoma | reverse complement strand
AGTGCTTTTAGGCATTCCATGTTTTCTTTTCTGTCTGTTTTAGTCACATGGTACACACAGGAGTTAGTACTTGATTGTATAACCATTGTTTTTGATGATTTTTGATGGTCTAAAATTTTTTTCCACGACAGTCTGTAAAGTATGTACAGCAGTAAAAACAAAGGTTTCAGGTAAAAAACTTACTCTATAAACCAAAGTGGTTGTATTTAGTGTGACCTCCCTTTGCACTTAACATGTCTTTAAGCTTTTTATTCAGACAATATTCTATTTATTGCATTCATTTTCTGATGTTTTATATTTAGAACCTATTTAATTATTTTTGTGTGTGTGTCTTTCAAGGCTGTGCACATATTTCCCATATTTTCTTGTTGTATCTAAAGAAAAGAGAATAAGAAATAAATATATAAGGTCATTTCAACCCTGCAAAAACAACAAACCTAATGGTGACCTAAGTCTTTTTGTACAGTACTGTATGTTTGAAGTGTATTTACTCACAGGCTGTGCTCTCTGTTCACCTAACACTTACATTTCCAAAAACAATAGATAGCTTTATTTAAGTTTAACATAATATCCTCCGATGATTAGCCTATATGAAAAGATAACGTCTCTCATTTGGAACATTGCTACAGAGGCCTTAAATCTAAATCTATAATCACATGTATGTCGAGCTGCACGGTTACATTGCAATCACAGTCACAATGCCCACCTATTCAATTATATGATTGCAAGAAGCTGCAATATAAAACTCCAGTGTGTGTCGAATCCAATACAAAATCAAAGTAGTGCCAATTTGTATGTTTTTAAGTCTCTGCATATTCTAAATGGTCTGTAATCTGTGCAATTTCCTTGACAACAAAGCAAACAAAGTTTAATTGTAATTGCAAATTGCTTACAATAATCACACACTTTCATTTCATGCCAACCTAATCACAGGCAAGCAGGAATTAATCTTATAATGTAGAAAAGGGGTTATTCTTATAATGGTGAAATAATTAATCTTTAGTTTCTTGAGGATTATTTTCTTTCCATTTTTAAACATGTTTAATTCTCAGACCTAAAATCTGATTAAACTATGAAAACAGCATTGATATAATCTAATCCTGGTAGACAAAAAGTGTGGAACGTCTACATGGCAAATGAATGAAGAGTCTAAATATATTCTATATGATGTACAGTAATAACTATTGCGATTAAGAGCGAAGACACTTATTTAAAGAAATGTCAACACTCCATTTGCTGCTGTTTTGTGGGTACGTAAAACAAAACAAAATAACGTGCTGCGCACTTTTAATACCCCTCGGCCAAATTGAGTGTAAGATTCTGTTGAAAGTTACTGCC
Source organism: Apogon hyalosoma (assembly GCA_037367295.1). Classification (NCBI taxonomy): domain Eukaryota; kingdom Metazoa; phylum Chordata; class Actinopteri; order Kurtiformes; family Apogonidae; genus Apogon; species Apogon hyalosoma. The sequence continues at coordinate 34,094,461 of JAPQRP010000005.1, read as the reverse complement.
CTACAATTTAGATTAGATTGTCTTTGTGTAAAACTTATTACATACATATTTATTTTGAAAGTACTCAGATATTCTAACTGCACAAGGCTGTTTCAAGCAAACATATGACCCCAACAAAGGGGTCATGTCTCCATTTGATCTGGGAAAAGTAGGTCAAGGTGATCTATTTCCAATGGGCTTCTGCTCCATGCCAAGATGTAGCCCCAGTATAAATCTGGTGCAAATATCTCAGTGTATTCTTCAGATAATGGGATTACATCACTGAATGGACGAATGGACAGAAAGATGACAAACGATTACAATACCCCTTTGGCCAGATGTTGGCCAAAGGGGTAAAAGCTAACAAATTAAGCATGAAGATGATTTAAACATGTAGGTCAGACTATGCAACAAGCCCTACACAACAGAAACATTGAAATTATACTAGACTATCCTTTGACAAAGCCCGTTACTGCAACAACAAGCCCCTTTATTGTAATCAGTTAAAGCCGATTGACTGAAGACGCCTCATTTCTTGAATATATTCTCATTTCCACTCTCCTCGCATCTTTCCCTTGCGTTTCTCGTGGGTGGGATTAAAAATGCAAGTCAAAGAACCAGGAGGCATTTATAAGCATGATGAGAAGCAGGCTAATTTGCCACCTTATTGTCTCATTAAATACAACCACACTGAAACGCTTTACTATGGGAAGCAAATTTAGCCTTAAGTCAAAGATCTTTGCGTGTAGAATTACAGTACAAATACCATTAGTCACAGAAGAAGGTACATGTAATTGTCTCCCTGAAGAAAGAAAGCTTTATTTGTCTTCTGATTTAGGTAATATAAAAACGATCTACATCTCCGAATGACTATTATATGATGATTCGAGGGCTACACTCGAGGAAAGAGTCCAGCACTCTGAAGAGGAGCTGATTAGAAAATAACTGAGTTGTTCCTTTTCCCATCAAAAAAGTGAGAAAATGCAGCTTATAGCAGAGTGCATGTTGGGACAGAAGACAATGTTGCTATCCAAAGTATTTTTGGTTTCTTCCATGTTGAATGGAAAGTTTTATCCATATCTTTCATAACACCATGTTTCAGATCTCTACATGGATTCACTACCATGGAAGCAAAGACACAGTAAATGGTTATAAATCACATGATGTGGAGAAATGAAACAAATAAAAAAAATCAGCCATTTCAACAAACAAAAATAATCAACTCATCTCCTCATTTGTGTGCATCTTCACATGTCTGTTAAAAGTGTATACACTGAAGACTTAAACATTTCACACTACTCGGATAAGGACAAAAATGGCAAAGATCAATTAAGTAAAGTTTAATTTAGTCATGATGTGATTGATTGCATTCAAGAGCAACATTTTACCTGTGGAAGTTGTTTTGACTGGATGAAACCACTCCCACGTTGGCCACAGACAGAAGCTGCTTGTTGATGGCCAGGCTGGAGGTGTTTGCTGTTGCCATGGTGATGGTTGCAGAGGTCTCATTCATGCCCAGGAGCTTACCTGCACAGTATTTGTGATGTTAAAGCCAGAAACTGCACATGAAGTGAAATTATGTCACAATTCAGGTAATTTGCCAAGTTAACACTTTAAATAGACCTACTATATTCTATAAATGTTTACTTACTATATAATCCTATGGCCGATGAGTCATTGCTCATTACCTTGCAGTGAATTATAGTTAAATAATTAAAATATACTTTATATTGTACTGACATATAATCCACGTCAACTGGTATGAGACTGTGATAAAACAGCAGAGCAAAATAGACATCAATGATTCTTAAGAGGAAGGAGCTGAACAATAAATGGTGCCTCCTTCAATAATGCAAATAGAATTGGAAAAAAAAGACTCAAGGCAATGGGCCAGTTCATGTTCACTTAGTAATGAGTGAGGATTTGAAAGAAAGAATGGAGATAAATATGCACGCGAGTTAGACAGAAATAAAAGAGGTCTTAAAGGCAAATAAAATGAAAGCCTGTTAGCTGCAAGAATTAATTAACTTCACTCAATTGGTATAAAGCAGCAATTTGCCAGAGAGAAAAGGGTCCAGCAAGGCAAGTTGTTCGACTCTGTTCACTCCTGAGTGTAAGGTGTATTCAGCAGAGCTCAGAAAACAGTGAATGAAGATCAATTAAGGCAGCGGCAGCATTCAGTGGGCACTTAAGACCACACTGATGGCTTGGATATGAGGACGCTCTTAGCTCTCTATAGCCGCTGCAGCCTGTAGCTTTACAGGTGTGTGTGCGTGTATGTGTTTGTGTAGGAAAATGCCATTAAGTGTTTCATAAGAGCTTTTAAATGCTGCAGTGACAAAGCTGAGGAAAGGTTTATTACATGCAGGTGGCAAGGATTGTATTTTATTTGCAAATATAGACGAAATATAATTTAAATACAGCATATATTTCATTGCTAACTCCATTGTCACTCTACATTTACCTAGCTATGATGTAAATGTTTGAGCTTTAATACAATCTTACTACCTTTAATTACAACACTAAAGTATTTATTTAAAAGATTGCCTCCAAACAAATAACTAATCTCTTGCAAAATGTATTTACAGACAACAAAACCAAAGTAGTTCTTCCACCATCACTGATTTGATTCTATAAAATAAAATGTCTTCATTTAGTCAGTAGTAAACCTTTAACAAATAATGCAGCTGCTCCTTATTTGCTGCATTTATGTGACAGAAACATTTTAGAAGAAACAGCTATTCATTTGTGATAAAAAGTTAAAATTTATTTGCTGCTTGAAGTCAGAGTGAAATAGAAGTTGTAGTTGTCTTAATCTAAAGGCATATGACATTTCTATTAGTGGATGAGACGGATGAAAGTGGGCGTGGCTATGTGAGTATAGCCTGATGTACAGTGATACTTGGACTATTCACCTGTACCTCTTTTTTTTTGTTTCCAACATTCTTTTTCTTGGAATCGAGGTAAAAAAAGTGACAGTCATACAAGAAAAAACAATACTTTTAGATTTTCCATATTACATATATACAATTCCCACCCTACAAAGTCTCAGGTAACACATCCCAATCTGAGATTAAAGAAATAAATAAACAAATAAAAGCAATAATATTAGAAGGTATGACACTATCAGGCATAAATAATTAAACAAAAAGAAAAAGACAGTGGAGTTGGTCTATGAGCCAGATTTGAAAGCAAATGAGGTTGAGCTGAGCTGCGTAATGACGTGTCATCACCTGTACCTCTCTTACACCTGATGTTAGAACACAGAGGTGATGAGAAAAACATTTATATTTATATGAGATGTTCACATTCTTTGGAAAGTGAAGTTGTCATTTCCCTGGGAGATTCAAGATGTAAATGTGCCAGGTGTAAACAGATGCTGTGATGGATTGTCCAGTCGGCTTACCTTGGTCCTTGCAGAACTCCTCCTCTGTCATGCTACTGGGCATTAATAGCTCTCCTACAGCAGGCTGGATGGACACACTGAACTGGTCAGTCTTGGTGCTGAGGATGGAAAACAATAATATAAAGATTTCAAGGCCTAATCTGTCCTGTCTTTTCCTTTTCCCTAGTGTAAAAGAATAGAAGACAGCATTCACTGGTGATTTTGTGTATTATAAGTTTCTTCAATGATTGTCATGCAAACCATGCTTGATACATGGTGTTTTGAAATGGACCAATTCCTCCTCCCAAAACAGATTTTCTGATAAAGTTATTGATTGTCTGAGCAGTGCTGCCAATGCCATTCAGCAAGTTGATTTGTGCAGGGGCTGATTACTGGAGGAATAATTGTTATCCCAGTGAAGTGGGATCAATTGTGGCTGATGTCTCATCTGGGACTGCGAGCACAGGAAGGATAAGATGAAAAGAATTTAAAAAAAGAAAAACGATAGGTGAAAGGGAAACAGGTAGAAGGAGAAGACGCAACTAAACTGAACAAAAAAAAAAATCATGATGAAAATAGAGACTAAATAAGAAAATCCCAACAGAAAAATGCAGTGGAAAAAGATGTATAACAACGGGGAAAATAAGAGGCTGACTAGAGAGGAGTGGATGTCAGGTTGTCTTACCACAACTGGAAGTTGGCTGCTTGCGTTGAGTCGCTGAAGTCAATACCCATGGAAACCGTCACCGAGGCCTCTGGCTCCAGTCGCTCTGAGAATGGAAAAGAGGGGAGGAAAGACAAGAGGAGAAGAGGAAGAGTGAGTGACAAGGGCACAGTGTGGAGTGTGAGGAGGGATGGAGCGAAGGGAGGAGGAGAAGAAGGGGGGGGCAGCAGAGTGGAACAGACAGGCATCCACACCACTTGTGTTTTCTACTTCACAAAGCAAGGCCACCGTGTGTGAGAAATCTATCCTTCAATCTCATTCCCTACACCTCTAGCCACAGGGAAAAAAAACACATGAAGGACTAGCATATTTCCAAAACAACAGGCTTGTCAAAGAGAGCATCCAGCATCAAGAGAGATGGGTTACAGGCGGCCAAGATATGAGCTACAAAGAGAGTTAACTAAAGTCAGGAAGAGCGAGTGTGGACAGCTGTGGGTGGAGGAGGGGGAGGTTAAGGATGAGAAGAACGCAGACAGACAGAAGCATCCTCCTCGCTCCCCAAGCCAGCCTGTGTTTCTCTCTCCATGGAGCAGGGCTGTTTTACTGTATAACTCTTTCCACAGACAAAGGAGAGTGGAGCCGAGGCTCCAGAGGAAAGCCTCTGAAAACAGAGCCATCATGGACTTGCAATCCAGCCTTCACAGCCGCTGGAACAGGCGCTGTCTTCTTCTGGGTTTTAATCTACTTTTATTTTTTAACAGGGCTTTTTTTTTTCCTTCTTGCTGTTGTCTCAACACAGGCTGTAAAACTGTAAAGATCATGGTGTGAATAGAATAATGAGAAGCTGATGAGTCCTATTCACCCTGAAAGTTTTTCAAACAAAAAAATGTTTATTAAAAAATAAATGAACATCTAGTAGCTTTTCTTTCATTGAAAATAAATTACTACATTAAAAGCTCACAGAAAAGCACTGACTGTTTACATGTACAAAATAGTTACCCCCACCTCCTGATAGGCTGTTTACATGGCTAATGTATGCAGCCACACATGCCACACTTAAAAATAGGATTTTTGAAGAAGTTAATCATGAGCAAACACTCAACTGTGCTACTGACACAATTTACTTTCTTTCCTTCAAATAAATTCTGGAAAAGTTTAGACTTTCAGCTTTCAACCCGTTAATGTCCTCTTTCATGTGTCCATGTACATGTGTTTCTCCTTCCAAAGACAAATACCTGTTTTTCATTTTTCTTTTTAGCATGCACCTTTATTATCATTCCAGGTGATTATAACCTGGGGTCATGTGCAGTAACCTGTAGTAAAGGTGACAATCTGCGTATCTATGTCATGTCATCTACACGTCCATGGAATGTTTGTAACACCAGACAAATATCAGCATATTCAACATGTCTTAAAATGCTGCTTTTAGAAAAAGACGACCTAATTCAGAATAAACATGTGAAATATTCCATTTACATGCCACCTGTCAGATTCAGAATATTTTGTAAAGTAGGTAAGTGTGCGTGTAAATGTACAGATTGTGTATATGGTACATGTGTGCACCTGAAATGTAAGGGATGAATGGACAGTCATTTAATTGATAGACTTAATTTTATTTAAATATGGCACCTGAAATTCAACATTGAGCCTATAATGTTTCTTGGATTAACCAATAGCTTCAACATGATACCAGTCTAGGTAACCAAATTTCTATCCTCTCTCAGGAAAGAAACCTTGTCAGAGCAGGAGTAACATCAACATCGCAGACTGGTTTTCTACCAAATAACACTGATATTCTTCACGTTATTCTGATGTAATCTGTGTACTTTCATTCCCTGCTGGTTACTATTTATGAAGTGGTCACTTTATGAGAAAGAGACACAATTTGTGGTGAAAATGTGTGTTATAAACATGATTGGATCTTACTGTGTGGTCATCTACATTCTGATGTTTATAACTGCTATGACCAGACTATGTCCTTTCATTAGCAAAGATGTACAAAACAAACAAAATAAGAACTAACTGAAGTAAATAGCAGTATCTTATTCATTTACATAAAACCCACAAAGTTGTCTGTAGTTTTTTGGTTTTTTTTTACATTGCCATTTTGGTGAATTGGTGAATCCACTTCACCAGTAATATTTTCAAGTAGTTACCAACACAAAAGGCCAATTGATTTAGGAACAATGTCAGTAAATCCAAGTAATGATTAAACTATTAATAATTTTAAACTGTCAAATACTGGCTTTACCTACTGTTTACTAAACAATAAGTGGCAACAAACAATATTTTATTTTGCACTAAACCCACTCCAAACCCACCATTTAATGTTTTATCAATTATCTAACATACACAAACAGCACTACATAAAGCTCTGTCTGTATTCATCCTCTGAAACTTCTCCAAACCAGCTGTAGCCACCTGCTCACAGCAGCCAGGCTCAATCGATCCAAATTACCCACTGTTTGGCTGCTTGAGTTCCTTCAATGCCCAATCAATCCCCTGCAATTGACAGTTTTAATGTGCTCCACCACACACCACTTGTGTGTGCATGAAAAAGAAAATCTTGAGGGACTACTATTCTCAGCCTTGTATGGAGTGAGGCAAACATACAACAGAATGACAAGAAAAATGGAGATAGTGTGTGTGTGTTTGTTCCGATCAATACTAATGAACAGGGATTAGCTGAAGTCATATCGGCAGTATTCAGGGTTGGGGAATGGGCTATTTGCTGAAATAATAGCAAACAGGCTTATAGGTTTTTGATGACATAGTGATCATATAGTATCTGTCTGGCAAAACAATTGTATAGATACACCTTTCAAAGTCTGGAATGACCAGGGGAAACATCAAATATTGCAAAAATTAGAAGGAATGAAGCCATTCTACTACTGACAATATAGACTGAGCAAATGTGCAAGTACAAACCCAATACTGGAGATGCTTACTAAACCCTTTGAGGATTTTTGTTGCTTTTCATTTCTAATCTGTCTGTCTTTACATTCATTGTACACTGTAAATTAATGAGTAAGACAAGATTACAGACCTGGTTATCATGACATTTTATCACATCACAAAACGCACTGATACAATGTTAAGTAACACTTTACATGAATCCACTCATTCCTAATCATATTCTACAACTATTAGGTTATTAACTGACAGTTTTCACTCAGTGACCTCCTAATTACTGGTTTTTATTGAGTGAAGGAGTTGTAATGAATTATCATCTTAATATGATAGTGACTGCTGCTGATAACAGAGCAACGAACACTGTCATAGTTCATGCACAACAACTAAGTTGCTATCAACAAGCAGTAAATGAGAGGTTTACTGAAGAAAAACTTACTTAATGCCTAAGTAGATGAGTTTAGAATAAGACATTATGACTAATAAAGACCTGACGTGCTACTAATGTACACTAATAAGCGACTAGTTGATGGTGTAACTGACATAAAATGGTCCCAGAACCCTGATGTGGAACATCTTAGTAGCAAAGACATGAGAAGAACATTTAATATTAACAGTATAAGTGAAGTTATCTATGATGATAGCACAGTTTTACTTAATAGTGTGTTGCGATGAAATAACATGTATGCGTGTTTTGTTTTTTTTTTTTAATTAAACTCACCAATGGTGTTAAAGCAGTGGATATTTAGGCTGGCAGGGCTTCGGTCCCCTATATGGATCTCTTCCAGGCTGTGATCCGAGCAGTTGGTCAATATGACCTGCACTGCCACCATACTGGGTTGGTACAAACAGGGCTGCCTGGGGAAATGGTACTTAGCTGCCAGACCTTTCCCTGACATATGGTGAAGCAGCTCATAGGTTTTCACAGGACTGAATGATGGAGTGGTGACCTGAAAAGACATTTTAGAGAGAGACCAGGAAAGATTAAATCAACTTTTGTTTGGTTCTTGTGTGCAAAATTTGTACTGCCCCCACCATATTTAAAAATTCAAAGAAATAAACTGAATTATGGAGCTTGGGTGATTCATGAACTACAAAACACTGCATAATTCAACATCCTGAAAGCAGAAGTAGAATGAGGAACACAGTACACAGAACATTGGGCAGACACTGAAAGCAGCTAGGGACGTCTTGCACATTACAGCACAAATGCATCCGCACAAGGGCACAGATTAATACAAGAGTCACTTTTATTCATGCAATTCACCGTATTCAATCAGCGTCCAGAATGCACTACTTCTGAGTGTGACTGAGGTTTGGCTGATAACTCCCCTACCCCCACTCCTCCCTTCATTAACTCTCTGGGGTAAAGAGGAGCCATTTAAGAAATGTCCTCAATCAGCCTGGTGAGATGGAAATGGGCTGGATGCTTGGTCAAACCAGGCTGAATAAAAACAACTAATGAATAGAAACACAAGCGCCTGCAAGGGCTAGGCCTACAATTCAGAGAAATTTTAAAAAGGGCTTTTTTCAGAGGCAGGAAATTGCACTACCTTGGAGGGAGAGATGGAAGAAAAGGAGGTAGAAGTGGTGTGGAATTACTTGATGGTGGCAAATGTCAGCTATTGTCAGAAAGATAAGGTGGGTAGACCCACACAATGCCAAACCATATGCTAGACCAGTGTTTTTCAACCTTGGGGTTGGGACCCCACGTAGGGTCACCTGGAATTCAAATGGGGTCGCCTGAAATTTCTAGTAATTGATAAAAATAAAAACTTACTAATAAAAAATTTATGGTGAGTTGACAATCACAATCCATAACAGACATAAACTGTGGAGCTGAAACTGAAGCACTGTGGTACTGTTCATCTGTCAAATGTTCATTGTGGTCAGTTTCAGATGCTGCAGCTCTTTCATAATTCATAGTTTGAGTTATTGTTTGTTCAGTATTAATTGTCAGCCTTGTAAATACAAGCTGGACTGACTGTATATATCCTGACCAAGGAAAATAAAATTTTCACTTTGTGCAGTAATCTACACCTGGCTTTTCTGCCTCCATCCATAATAATATACATTATATAGACTAAAGGTCGCCTAAAATTAACATTTATTTGCAACATAGTTTAGCAAACTATTACAAGATCAAAAACAAATTAATTTTAGCCAAAAAATGTCTCAGTTTTCAATGTCTGGAGTCGCCAGAAATTTCTGATGTTAAAATGGGGTCACAAGCCAAAAAACACTGGGAACCACTATGCTAGACATTCTGTCAAATATGGGAATATTCACTTCTCTTGCAGCTTTGTCAACAAAACAAAGTGATTAAAAACATAAAACTCTGAAAACTTGGCTGTTTTTTCAGTCATCAGTGAAAGTGAAAGAGTTCTCTTCCTGAGTGGCAGCACACATTATGTGATGAATAGTCTTTTCACACCCTTTAAAACACTTAGCACATGTAGGCATGCATATACGGAAACAATAGTAAAACAGGGACAGATGGGACAGAGCCTCTTGGTGCAAATGAGCTCAGCGAGTGAACGGTTTTCTATTTAACACCTCAAAGCAACAGAATACTCCCTACAAAGTCATAAAAGTGACAATAATTATACAGAAAAGCATCTACTAGTAATATAAAAACAGATATTGTACGTAACAGACTGAAATGATTAAAGCAAGTGAGTGAAATAATTATGCTAATTGAATATGACAACGATACCATAAAACACACTGTGGCAACACACAGCCACAACTGTACAGCACACAGTGTGAGTGTTGTTGTACTTTGTTTTGTTGAAGCTGGTCGTGGAGATGGACTGTTCTGACTTGGGTGAGGAGTCTGACTTATCATGCAGTGTGTGAGTATGAAGAATCGGTTTGACACACAACAGGAGCTGTGGAGAGGAGTTTCAATGTGTTCACTTTAAAGACTGAGGTTGTTGAGCAGAAATCACTTACTATCAGTCTATTATAGCAGCAAGACATGAAAAAGCCACAGGTTTCATGTTTCAGTTGTTTCAAGGGACAAAAGTTAGGAGCCACATAAGTAATGAATTGCTCAAGTCAAGTTATTATTTTGTCACATTAATTTGCAAATCCTTGGTAATCAATGAGTTTAGAAAAATGTACTTATTTTTAGTAAATAGCTGTTTAAAATTACACTTTGTAAAATTTTCCCTATTACAATATCTAAAAACACTACGACTGTGTTAAACTATTTTGTAAACTTGTGTAATTACAGTATATGTGCACTATATTTTTCCAACACTGTTCAAATTCAGAGAAACACATTTCATTCAAGGTAACAGACACTGAAGATATTTATTTTCTACAAATATTCCATATCCATCATATCCCTTCTATTAACGTTAATGCTAAAATGCAATTGAATTTGAATACAGCTTTAACACATGATTTCTGTCTTCATCTCCCAAGATCCCACATTATTTTACATATTAATACTGTTTGGACTGAAAAACCCCTGGCAAGAGAAATTATACACTGTATGTAAAAGACAACATAAAGACAAAAGCACCACCAACATGGTATACTTTCTGAAAAATGTATGCTGATACTAAAAATATTTTGTGTTTCTTTCAGCAGTATAGACATTTTCAAGCAATAGCCAGGCCTGGTCACATGACTAGAGAATAAACCCCCCGGTCAACAACACTATCCCCTCATCCCCTTGACGGCCTAGCGGCGTCTCCTGTGCCCGAGCTGCTGGAGCATCTGTAAAAGAGGTCAAACAAACATTTGTTTCTACGATGTAACGCTGCGGTGCCCTCACAACTGCCCGTCACGCCACCGCCAGCCTGCAAATTTATTGGGCCACTTTTGGATGTGTCAGAGCAGTCGATGTCGATAAAGCTGGCCGTAATGTTTGCCACCCCATCACAACAGAGATTTACCTCCCTGACAGACACATCCTACTTCAAGGTCCTGTCTGTCGCCTCACCCTGAGCAGGCAGGAGGGAGGAACAGACACAGGACAGGTCTTCAAACTACTTATTATCACCAATTTGACACAGTGGACAGTTAAAGCCTGACACGAGTGCCCACACAACCCCTTCACCCTTTCATTCATTGTTGTGCTCTTACACAGCATAAGCCTATAGCACCTCAAGTGTAAATAAGAGAAGAAGAGGGATGTAACCTTGACTTCTCTGGCAGTCTGCTTTTTTTCCCCTTTGGCTCCCATTCTCCATCCTGGACAGGAACGAGGGAGGTGACAATAAGGGAGGAAGTTGATTGAGAGGCTCTATTATGCATCAACTTAAAGGAAGCTCCTGTGATGGATGACACAGACACCAGTCACCTTCAGAGCCCGGACGCTACGCTCCCAGCATCCTCTCTGGCAAATGACCTGAAAATCCCGCTGACATATTCAAAAGGGCTAACCGGAGCCGGGCAGCCTTGTACTGTGTGCATAAGAAGGCCAATTTAAAAGAAAGTGGTGTGGCGAGCTCAGAGATGTGTGGGCATATATTGAAAATCCATTTCTGTTTTTCAGACACTGTCTGTCTCCAACATCAGCGACAGGATTTCATTATGCTATACAACAGTTGTGAAGATTAAAGTAAGGGACATGTGTTTGACTTTAAGGCCTAATTGTTCCCTTCAGTCAGGAGATGACAATTAATTGAGGGGCGTCAGAAAGACCTTGACAGCAAATTGAATTAAGTAAATGTTACTACACCATCTAAAACTACTTTAATGTAACAAGAAGTCTCTCCAGCGCATATAGACAGAGGTTAGTTCATTTACGCCAATTTGTCAGTAAATTAGCTATTCTAAAATGATTAATTTTGAATTTTTTCATTAAAGAACATTAGCAATAATAGAAGACTAATATTCAACAACAGTAGTGTCCTTCATATAGCTTTGTAACTATCATTAATAACTACCAACACTTGGTGTTGAGTCTAAAATATCCTTAGAAATTCAACAGCATCAAATGCAGGCAAAATAACAAAAATAGAAATTTAAGGACTGCTCAAACTCTTTGAACAAGACTTGAGAATGCTTAAATATCTTGTCACATCAGCAGTGACGTCCATTGTCCTGTATGCTGTGCAACTTTTATTTATTTATTTATTTTTTATTTTGCACATATGACATTAATCAAAGACATAATAAAACAGTAAAGGTGCAGGAAGAGGTAGAAAGCCTAAAATAGCATGTAATATCAAACTAAGCAGGTGTTTTATGATCCAGTGCTCATTGCTCTAAGCTCAGGTTTGTAAAAAGAACTGGCTGCATATTTATAAAAATCTATTTTATAGATTTATTATAAAAAATATTCACAAAAATCTAAATTCAGGGTTAAAGATCCAATTCATTTACTGTACTTACATAAATTACATTGCAAAGTGCTTGCTGAGACAAGTTCAAGTCTCAGTTCAGTAAAAGACTAAGAAAACATCATAAAGTCACAGTTGCTGTTGTGACTAAGTACTGAATTTTCCAAACACAAATAATATTTACAAGTGAAAAGGTGGACAGACTGGGTAAAGATTTGGTTAAATGACTACACAGAAATATATACACAGACAAAATTTGAGCAACAGCTTCATTAAAACACAAAAATTTGCCAACTACCTCACATCTGCGTAGGCTGATGCACTGACTGGCGATTTCCGTGAGGACATTTATTCCTATTTAAGAGGCAATCTCCACAGTTTGAGTGGCAGCAGGAGGTTTGGAGGGCAGAGGCTGCTATATTCGTGGTGCTCGGGGTCCTCCTGCTGATTCATAATTAGACGTGAACCCAGAGCGCCCACTACGGGGAGGTCAGGAGGGTGAGGAGGGAGATGAGGGGAGAGGAGGGGGTGCAATGGCGCCCGCCTGATGGACACCAAATGAACAAATTATGATGGCCCCCTCTGGGTGTGATGGGGTCAAACGCCCTGCGCCCGGCCGCTGACAGTTCAATTTCCCCCCAACGCAGCCCCATTCGCTGACTGCTAATTATGAATGAAAAGTTATCAGCCGGAGCCACCCCGCCGCACACACGGACAGCGGTCGGAAGAGGTTTAGAGTGGGAGGGAGTGGTGTGGGGGATTTAAGAGGCATTTGTGAGAGATTCTAATGTCAAAATGTTATTAGAGAGAGCGGTAGCATGCAGAAACTGGGGAGAGGGGGAGGAGACAGAAGAGGAGGTGGGTCAAAGACAGTGACCAGGGTTAATCTAAATGCCTTTGATAACCATGCAGTAATTCTCTAAAAGGGCCCGAGCGCTCAGCTGAGACAGACTCGCTGCCTCTGTGGGCAGATTGCTGAGAAATAGAAATGACACTGGGGCCAGTGTGTGTGTGTGTGTGTGTGTGTGTGTGTGTGTGTGTGTGTGAGAGCTGATATGTAAGCGTGTGCGTGCGTCTCCAAAGCTAAGGGGAGGGGCATGTGTGAATAAAGGTGAGGTTATTTACCCTTGTCTATGAATCCCGATGCCCATCATGTATTTATGCATAGAATTGACTCTAAATCAGATGTTGATGTGCAAAAAGTTCCCTGTTCTAATCTGCATTTCTATTCTCTATTACTCCCTGGCCTTCACCTGAGGAGGAGAGACAGACTAACAAGACTCGTGCAGCATAAACGCTGGTCTGAGAGCAGCCGTCAATCATACTGACTGACAGGCAGGCAGGTCTGACGGGCAGACTTAGAATATAGAGTAACTCGCCATGTAGGAACCAGAGCTGGGACAATGTAGAGGAGGATTAAACAGCTGCTCAGATGTACAGCCAAACAATTATAAATAAAGTTAATACTGAGTTGAAAAATGCACTACTTCTAAAGAATCAACGCTCAATGTTTGTAAATGGCAACAATAAATAGTGGTGCTTCTGATCTTTTTTTCTCTCTTTTTTTTTTAAACATGTTTTACCGTGAACATTACATACCTTTATTCACAGTGCATATAACACTTTTTTCCTTTTTGAGAAATTAATAGATTTACTGTTGAGCAAGAGACATACTTACTGTTGTAGGCGTCCGTATAGCAAGTGCTCTCTATGTTTTAGATTGGTAAGACCTCTTAAAATAAAGTTGCAATTTGGAGTTAATTTAGAAAAAACAGTGAATTAACTACTCTTACACTGAGTCATAGCTGTGCATATCTCTGTGAGGCACTAATGTTAACATGCCAACATGTCCGTGGGATTATTAATTACCATCCACCCTGGATCAATGCATCAGAGATTTAAATCATTCAATAATCAGGATAAGTGTCATAACTTTGTGCCAATCAATTGAGTAGAAGTGAAGATGTGTTAGACAAGTAGAAACTTTATCCTTCTGGACAAAGTCACACTAATTCACCTTCAGAGGAATGTAAATCATCTATTGTAGTTATTTAAACATTCTGAGAATCTATTTGTTTAATAAAACATTTCTAAATCTAAAATTTACTTTGTTTTTCTTTATCCACTTACATAAGATAAATTAATTCATACTGAATATAATTGTCCAAGCCTGTAAAATTACTGACAATAGGTGTATGTTACAAATATTCTGATCTTAACATATCTATAATGACTGCCAGGTACCGTCAGAATATCTCTGATGCACAAAATAGACACAGCAACAGCACAAAGAATGGTCTGGACATTTTCCTCCCAGGGGGAAGACAAGATACAAAATACACAGAGCCGCTCGCAAACTGAGGAGAGAAAGGAGCCGTCACACTAAGAAAGGTCAACCATCAGATATACACAACACGGAGACACAAGGGACACAACATCTGACAGAGAGAGATGGAAGGTGACAGAGAGGAGGAGAGAGATGAGAGAGAGAGAGAAACAGAGTGGGTGGACTTATAGATGAGACAGAAATAGAGTTCAAGGGTGTGGAAGAGCAAAAGACAGCGAGGGTGAGAAAGACAGACTATAAGAGATTCAGGAAACAGGGACAGCAGTTGTAGCGTCCTGACTGGCTATAAATATAAGAAGGCAGAAAAGGTCAATAGTTGGTGTCTGGAGCAGAAATGTTCCACAAGGGAGAGAGGCTCATTTCACCACCTCATATGCGGCTCTGCTGTTCTGTCAGTGTCAGACACAAAGGAACAATTGACTCTCAGCTGAAGTTGATGGAGGAAATGTCGCCCTGTGCGTTTCGAACGCAGACGCACACACGAGCATACTAACCGGCATGGCGGTGGAGATGTTGGACAGAGACAGGCCTTCGAGGTCAGAGAGCAGGCTTGGAGAGAGGACTGAGGACTTTGGTGCATTTGTGGGTGCAGGGGAAACTGAGCAACACAAGCAAAAGGGAAAGGATCACTTTTACACATTAAAGGCCCAGTACAATGTGTATAACTGTAATTGAAACATCTTAAATTATTCTAGTTTCTGTTTGACAACTCCAGTTAACCCTTGTGTTGTCTACTGTTTGTGTTACCTTTAGTTTATTCAGTCTGTGTACACTGGTCAAATCTTATTCCCCAATGACTGAAACAGTTGCCAGCTACCAAAAGCATCTACTGATGTCAAGTGTTTAATAACTTTTGTACCACTAATTTTATCAATACCTTTAAATAATTCTGGTAAAATGGAGTTTATCAGCTTTTCTCATGTAGTTTGGCTTGTAGGCTGTAGAATCTTGTTTTTACATTCAGTTAATGATATATTTCGCTACAAAAGTCACCTTTTTCTTCACTTTATAATAATCTTTTGATTTACTCTATGCACATCATGTGATCAGTAAATTAATTACAGGAAAATACCTGATTTTCACTGAAAATTAAAAAATTCAGTGGATTACATTAGACTAAATGATGATGAATCACTTGGAAAAGGTTAAAAGTAGAACACTGTCTTTAAGGGTTAAAAGAGGGGGATCAAGTTTGTTGCTCTTGTGCGCATTGTTTTTTTGGATTCAACCAGTGGGGGGGAGAGTAGAGGTATTATCAAATTCCAAGTACAGCTGCTTTAAAGTTACACTTAAAGTGAATATGACTTAGATCATAATTAGTCAAGCTTCATACAGATGTTTACATTTATTTATTTAGTTATGCTGAAGTATGAATTCAGGATAAAATTAAGAACCATTGTTTAAAATTTGAGTGACCATGCAACTGGTTCAAACTGCACAGATCCATTCAGTTCATCAGAAACCGTCTGCATTCATTCCTACTTCAAAAGAAAGCTACTGTGTTACCAGGCTTAGTGTTAAAAATATTGTGTGTCATGAGCAAATCCAGACTAGTAATTTTTCTTTATCTAAAATTGTCCAAATTGCAGTAAGCTAATCAAAGTGCAAGTGTAAGACTTCTTCAATTCCAAAGACTGGTCTGAAACTTGTAAACCACTGTTATAACACTGACTTTACCCTAAGAGACAACATTTGGTTGATTAAGATGATTAAATGAGTTAGTGAAGACTCACAGTCATCTAGATCCAGTAAAGACACTTCCTTTTTGGATTTCACTTCCACCTGTAGAAAGAAATAAAGCAACATGAGAGAAAACAAAGGGGAAAATGAATATACTAACAAAGCGCTGCAAGTGTAAAAGTGCAATTCAGTGGGTGAAATGCTTCAATTTCACCGACAGTGTCTTTCAAGACATGACACAGTCACACATCAAAACAGGTACTCTGCATATATTTGTAACATGTCTGGATTTTTCAATGACCAGTCATGCACAGTGTCGCGTCACAACTGATACAAGCCACCACATACGATTGAGGCAGGCTTGTCAGGTGTTGACTTGTGGGAATTACAACACACGCCTCTAGCTGGCATCACAACAGGCAATAATAAAAATGCATTTAAACATACGAGGTCTTTTATCACCCTTTCTCCACACCCTCCTAACCAACCAACGCTCCATTCACGTCCCATAAAGAACCATAAAATTCCACTCTGCATACTCTAGCCTGAGCAGACAGGAAAGAAAAAAAAACAGGAGCAGGGAGTGAGTGAGAGTGAAAACAAACGAAATAAAGTTAGAGGCCGTATCTTATCAGATCTTCTCTGATTGATGCTTGGTAGGCTTGGTGGTGGTAATAGAGACGGAACCCTTGTTAGTAAATGGAGGTCTGAAAGAGCAAGCGAGAGAGGTATGGAGAGAGAGAGAGAGAGAGACAAGATGCATAATTCATAGGCCATGGCCAAATGACAAACTGTATGAAATGAGAATTTCATAGTGCAGAAAAGAGGAGGGAGGGCAAAAAACAGTGTGATGAGCATAACAGGTAAGAAAGGGCTGGCAAAGGCTGTAGAGGGGGTGAAAGAGACATGGAGAAAGTAAAGCTAATGTCAGGAAAGCAAAAAGATTTCCCACAGGACAAAGAGTGATTTCTGAGCTCTCACTACATGTATCTGGAGAATAATTCCCCCAGTGAGCATGGTGTCAATATGGTTGAATGGAAGGAAGCTCAAGCATCAGTTTCAGCATCATTTTGTTCACCATGTCAAATTTACATCAACATCTATTGCCTTTTGTAGGTTTTGTATGAATACATGCATTTTTTTTTTTAGTAACTTTATTTATTATTTAACTTGGGGCTTTAATAAACATCCAAATGCGTGTCTATCAGGATGCACTATAATGGTAACTATAAAGAATTATGCAGCAGCATATCAGCAGTACACGCATACATACTATTATATAGTATGATCAACTATTTTGAGTTTCCTGTTCATCAAAACCACAAAACACCTTAAAAATATCCAATGTTGTAAGAAAAATATAGTATATAATTTGGTTCTGCTCATCAGCACTAGCACAGACGAAATGATCCCAGACTTTTAATGACTTTTTTATTCTTTGCATAGAAAAATAAACATCTCCAAGACCAAATTACCCACTTTTCTGAATTAAACTGAACAATGACGTCACCTTGGGTTTGGACTTGGCATCAGTTTTCTTCTTCTGCGCTGAGTGTGAGTCTGAATCTGAGCTGTCCTCTGAGTCTGTCTCAGACGCCGACGAGCTTTTAGCTGAGGAGCTGCTTGCCTGGATTACAAGGCCATTTCCATTTTCATCAGAGTCACTGAAACACACAGAACACAGAACCGCCTAAGAGATGGTCTAAGCACAGTAACATCAATCTTAGAGTCATGCGTTTGTACAGTTTCTGTACAGACTTACTTTGAAGAAATTTTTATAGTATGATAAAACAAAGCAAACTTCGAAGATTTAGAGGATCTTTTTTCTTTCCCAAATGAAAGCTGAGGCTTGGCCCGGTCAAAACAACACAGATCAATCTGTTTTTGTCTGTGGAGTTAATTTAGTGTTGCATTCACTCAAAAAGATTTTTTCCATCTTTCTCCTCTCTCTTTCACTTGCTCTGTCCCTCTTCAATTTGTCCGTATAATGAGTGTTTACTCCTCCTGCCTGCGATTTTCAGCCGTTAAATTAATGAGGGGAATTGTGACGGTAACTGGCTTTTTAACTTGGGCGATGATGAAAAGCCAGTATTAATTTGGCCTACAGATTTCATTTGCTGCGAACAGGAAAAAGTGATATAAATCACTGTGGGCCTGATTAGGCCCTGCCTGAAATGACTGGGCCATAATGAGGGCATTATGCTGTGTTTGTTGTGGAAGCACTGGGGTGAGCTGCTCTAATTACTGTGTGTATGTGTGTGTGTGCGTGTTTGTGTGTGTTTGAGCACTGGGGTGAGTTGCTCTAATTATATTCTCTAATGGAGAGAACAGGGTCAGCCGGCGGCCTGTCACACAGCAAAATCAGGTACATTCTGTGTGAGTTTGTGTGTCGGTGAGCAAATGAAGTCGAGTGCATAAGAAACTAAATTTGCCGGTGTGTAAGAGAGTGCGTGAGCATATTCAGCAGTAATGACTCAAATCTCATTCATTGGTAACACCAGGCTGCTAAATGACCAATCAAAAGTCATTATCCATTAGCCATGTAAATGTGGGTTACGCTACTGGAGGAAAATTCTCCCTGATTAGCTTGTTAATGGAACTCACACTAACGATATTCTAACAGCTCTGCCAGCCTGATGCGTCTGTCTGTGTGTGAAAGAGACGAGAGGGTGTATGTACAGTACAAAATATGTGTATGGCTAATAGACTATATTGTTATCGTCTCTAATACACTTCGTATGCAGTTTTTTCCCTCTCTGAAAACAAATATTCATAATAAATCTGGATGACAGAGAGCATTTGGCCCAGGTTAGTGTTGACAGAACAACTGTCGTGGGTATTAGCTTTTCATCTCCCAATGGACACATGGCTCCCACTGTTTAAATTACTTGGCATTGTTGGACTGTCTGTCACTTTAGCCCAGACTGAAATATCTCAACAGATAATAGATGGATTGCCATGATACTGACTGAGGTGATTCTGATTTCCCAGATGGTCAAAGTTTTTTTTTAAGCAGATCTGACTGAAGGACTGGTCCAAAACTATGAACAGAAATCTTTATGTTGGTGATTAAAACATGAGAGGAAAAAGAGGAGAGAAGTAGGGATTAAAAAAAGGTCCCTGACTGGACTTGAAACAGCTTGTGGTCAGTGTCTAAACTCCTGTAATTCGAGTGAAATGTCTTGACAACTAAAAGATAGATTATCCTGGACTGTGGTGTATATCAGACATAAGCTCCAATGACTGAACAATAAACATTATAAATTTTCCTGACAATTAAGAAAAAAAAATTCTTGGTTACATTTTCTTAAATGTGAGGATTTCATTCTTTCACCTTTAACATTTGAGTGGTCTCTATTTTGTTTGAAACTGCAAGTTAAATGAAACAGTCTCTTTAATTACTGTAATTTATGTATTTATTGTTATTCTCTGACATTTTATAGACTAAATTATTAATCAGGTAATTGTAAAGATAATCAAGAGGTTAACTGCTACTGAAAATAATTACTTAGTCCTGGACACTGTTCTGCTGAAGAAGAATTAATCACTTTTCTGATCTCTTCTATGTTCCATCTATTTCAAGTCTATGTGATTCTTCTTTACTTGAAATGTACTTTTCTCAAATTTTAGATTATTTAGGCATTAGCGGAGAGAACATTGGGGAAGAGGAAATAAACTGAACAGAAAGAGCATGTTGTGTCAGGAGGTGGGTTGTCATATAAATGATAAGAGCGCTATAGTTGTGAACAGATGGGGGTTCAGCTTATTGATGCGACAAAGCTCTGATCACATCGACTTTGATTCCATTGCTTCTCTCGAACACACCTGTTTAATTAGCTAAGCGAGGAAGAGGAAAAAAAGAGACAGAAACAACATCTGGACTCAGAATTCACAGGACAGAAAAGCAATGCCCTCGTACTTGGAGGCAGTGGCAGGAGTGACTTTGCTGTACCTGTCAGCAGTGGCGGGCTTCACCTTCTTCTGCAGCACCTTCTTGGACTTCTTTTGTTTTTTGTCAGATTCTGATTCACTAGAGCTTTTTTCAGACTCACTCAAACTCCTTCCTGAACTGGAGCTCTTATCGGACTCTTCACTGCTCTCCTCATCACTTTCACTGCCTGACTCTGTGCAGACAAACAGGTTCAAGTTAATAAATAAATACAAGGACGACAATGACGTCCTGTCAGTGTCATGTAATTCACAAGGTAACAAAGTCATAAAACAAACCTTCACTACTGCTGCTGCTGCTGCTGCTGTCATCACTGCCGCTGCTTTCAGATTCTTCCTCATCTTTTTCCTCCTCTTCATCAGAGTAAAACTTGTCATCAGATTTGGGTTGCTTTGCTTTTCCAACTAATGGAGCCCACTCTTTCACCTGAACAGATGTGATGGAAGTGAAGCAAATTAAATTAAAGCATTAAAATGCAAACAGGGTGCCTTTAATAGTAACTTAGATGCTGTGGGAAGTGTTTTTCTAATCAATTAACTATTTTTATGTTAAGTTTGATTGCGTTTTATATGAGGCACATTAATCATACCACATACACAACCACACTTTTGTGTTACTGGAGGTTCAAAGCACAAAGCATGGCTTTCACTTTAAATCAGTAATGTGAGTTTAAGGTAAGTGTCACTGAAAAATGTGTTGATACATCTGACATCTGCTTATGTCTCTATTAAGCAACCACAATTAATCTGTTAAAGCTGCATTCTCTGTAAAACTAGAGAAAGTTTGTTAGCAAAGCTGTTTGATTTCTCCATTATGCTTGTTTTTTTATGGTTTTATTACAACCCCCATTAGTAGTCTCCTAAGTAACAACAACAAATTTTGAGTTGGTGCTGAGAAAAAATTTGAGCGCTAAGCTTTTCTATCTATGGTTACTGAATACCAATTTCTGCAATCCAAATCAATACAGAAAACAATATAAGGCATTTCTCTGTCTAAATTTACACTTTAAATCATCTTACTGCTTAGTTCAGCAGATATGCAAACATGAATCAGTTTGTGACTTTAAAAAAATGTAGTTCACAGTTAAATACTTTTAAATATATATATATAAAAGTAAGGTTAAAAGCAACATGAAACACTGAAAAGCAGTTTGTAAGGAAGGTAGATTTCTTACTGGCTCAATGATCTCCACGTTCCTCACAGACTGGTCAGGGGCAACAGCTGGCCAGTCTGAGAGCTCCTGGTATCCAGTAGCTTTAATATTGAGGCTGTGGGAGAGAGTGCCGAGCTGGAATCGGTCTCGATCTGCAGGATGAGAACAGAGAAATGAAATCAAATGCAAGAAAAAAAAAGACACAAAAAAGCACTGAGTTGAGAAGATGAGAGAGGCAAGAGAAGGAGGGTCAGCAGTTATATCAAGGGGAATGGAAAATAAAAGACAAAAAACTAGAGGAAGTGGTGGAAATATGAGAGTTATGGATAGAAAGGGGTTCAAGGTGACTTTAGTCTATTAATGAGAGAGCAAGTGGCTAAATGTCCTTGTAAAATAGAGTCTCTCTTATCACACATGCATTTAATATCAACTCTCCGTCTTTATGCACATATGCAGCACACTCTTCTCTCTCCTTTGCAGACGACACACAAAGGTAATCAGTGTCTGTCTCTTGGGAGATGTGCTCTAAAAACTGTTCTTTGCTAACAAAAGAGAGAAAAATACTTTAGTTGTGAATATTAAGAATGACAGGGGTGGTTAACGCTTTCCATAAACATCCAATAGGTGCAAACTGCCTCTGAATTTTAATGCTGTGAAAGGCAGTTTCTGTCCCTTTTGTCAGAGAGCGAGAGAGAAGACACAGCTAAATGAGAGATTTTTTTCCCCCCTCTCAGTGTCTGAAAAAGGTTAGCATTACCTCCATAATTTACCCATCTCATTAGTTCTTGGTAAAGGGGTCTGACCTAACTGCCCTTCAGAGAGACACAGTCACAACAGAATAATAAAACCAATTTTGCATACCACAGGAAAATATACAGTCTAGATGGGAAATAAGAGTCCAATTAAGTCACAAATAGCTGATTTCCCTGATAGAAACACGGGAGGGTTTGTACTATTGTCTGATCTTAAATACATAGTGGTATTTAAAGGGTTTAATATATTTGAAAATGAGAAAGATATAAGTGTTAAACGTGTTTTAAATACCTTTAAAGGCAGATTCAAGTACCGGGGCTGGTTTGGGAGCCAGTAGGATTCGTCTGGCGTACTTGTTCAGAGCCCCACTTTTCTCATTGGGCACTATGAGCTGTCTTATGAAGCGCGTTCGGTCTCTGATGTCGTAGTTCTGGTCGTATTTGCCGAGGTTCAGGATGTACTGGGTCAGCAGCTTGGTCTGAAAAAAAGAGAGGGTATCAGTGAATTAGGTTTTGACAGTAGAACAAGAGACACAGGATCACAACAATTATTAGTGAAAACAAGGAGGCAAAAATACAGTTTTAATGGAATGAACGAAAGAAAAAGCTGGTCTGATATGTTCTTTCCACTGCCTACGTTCCTAATTTGGCATAGTTTGATTTCCTTGCTTCCTTCAAAACAGGACAATAAAAAAAACCTAAGATTACATGAGTTTAAGAAAATAAAAAACAGTGTGAAAGTATCAACTGAATCTCTATCCTTCCCTAGCTCATCTTTGTTCCTCGCTCTGTCTCTATCCTCGGTGACACATTACGATGAGCGAGAGGTGTAATGATTGTGCTCGTTTGAGGAGGCAGCGTCTGGGCTCATAAACCTAGCTCAGAGGCCAGAATCACCCCATCTAACCAAATGGGCCTGTAGACACCAAGCTGCAGTAAGAAATGCACCATTACGTTAAAGCTGTCTGAGAAACAGCTCTGTGTTTAGACCAAGCATCTACCTCTGCGGAGCATAAGCGTTCAATTATCAACATAAAATTGCAACTTGCAAAAGAAAACCTCAAAAGACCAAAAACGTCTTAATTTATACTTTTTCTAACACTTACAATATGGATATTATTTATTAATCAGCACTGCAATCATGTTCAGTTTCACAAGTACACACCCTGTACGACTGGATTTATAGGATTTTCATACCTGCTTGGAGTTGGTCAGGTAGAGTTTGGCTGCCAGGTTGACTGTCTGCAACTTGACAATGTCCTCTTCTGTTGTGAATGTCTTTGCCATTTTGCGGAGCACATCAGGTGCAATCTTTGGCACCCTCTCACAGTACTCTCCCATCAACCACAGGATACTGGCTCGGGCCATGGGAACCTGGATATGGGTAACCAGATCAAAGAGAGAGCTAAAGTAGTGGGTCCAAAACTGCTCTTGATATTATACATGTTATGCTCTGTAATATAAAGTGCTGTTCCAAAATAAAAAAAAAAAAAAAAAAGAAGAAGCAGCTAAAGTAACCTGAAGTATGACATGTTTCAAATGGTTCCTGTATTAATTTCCATGGTGGTTGAATAAAAGCTGTGTGTAAATGTAGGAACAGAACAGGATGAACGTACAGTGATGTTGTCGAAGAGCTTGGCCATGTGTTTGATGATCTCGCTGTGCTGCGTTGGCTGGGTCTGGAGCAACTTCTTTATCACCACCACGCTCTCAGCTACCACAGTTTCTGCGAGGACAAGGCAGCAAGTTCTCACAGGGCTGCAACTTATTACACAGCAGGGATTAAGCGTGAAAGAAGATGACAGTAGCTACAGTATCTGCACTCTTGAAGCTTTTTTTTACCATCTCTGTTGGAAAGCAGAAGCACCAGACCGTTCAGACAGGTGTCCGTCACCTCAGAGATGTTGGTGGCACACCTGCCAATGGCCTGAATGGTAGCTGCTGCAAATGCCTTGTCCTGGCTCTTCACATAGGTCTAAAACAGATGAGATAATGTTTACATAGAAGCAATAGTTGGAGTATGAAGTTCAGTTTAACAAGGAAATGATACCATCTGTAAATGGCAATCAGTAAAAAAAAAAAAAAAAAAAAACAAACACACACACACCTGAAATTCCCTCAGAATAGTGGAGATGTTGGCTTCATTGGCCAGGTTGGTTAGAATCTCAAGCTGATGATTAAAAAGGAGATTTTTTAATGTCTATAAATGTAGATCATGGGTTATAGGATAAAAAGGACAAAATGGGTAAGCTGTTACCTTTAGTGTTTTAATGTGTGTTGCATCTGTGGATCTCACGTAGAAACTTTTCATGAACGGCTCAAACATCCCCTGTTTAGAGACAAGTCATGTTTTTAATCTGCATTAATACAAGTGTAATGAAGCTCGTTCCACTGTCTACAATTACCTTCCTCTGAATTGACATGGTGGCAATGTTCTGAAGCACAATGTACTGCACCTCTCTGTGCAAAGGAAAAAGGAAATTACACATTAGGATACTGATTGAAACTGACGGATGAAACTCAAAACAACCAAGAGGCAGAGATACGCTGAGAGCAAAACATTACAGCGTTACCTGTGACTTCTCAGGAGCCGAACCAGCGACTTGGTGACGATGCTGACCTCATGCTTAGGGGCCAAATGCCAGTAGAGTTGAGCGACAGACATCACAACCTACAAATACAGTCACAAATCAGGATTATTAAGTCAGATTTTAAGTGAAATAAGAATTCTCATTTTTGATCATTCTCAAAACAAATGAGCTGCTTAGTTTTGAGTCTTGTGTTTGTTTTAATATTCATTCACTGAGTCTGTATCCCAGTTCCACCTGTGAAACCTTATGGGTTACTATTTCCAGATTTTAGCTTTTTAATACTTGGCACATTTTGCATATGTTTTAAAATCATTTCTCCACCAACAGTGTATTGCCACCTGTCTACTAATGCTAAAATAAAACCAATTTCCTTCCCATGCTCTACAAAGGCACTCATGACAACTCCTTATAAAAGGTAATTTTTCAGCTGAGCTTTAAATAGCACCAAGACGTGTGTCCATCGTTGCAGGCAGAATGAAAGGGTTCAGGCAGCAATGAAGATGGAGGATGTCACTGTGTTGTGGCAAGTAAAGACACAGCATGTCACATTTTAATCAACACTTTCATTTGGGAGCATTTTTCCTCCCGCTGCTTCACAGCGACAGAGACCTTGAGACTCCTGGGTGATGGAGATCTGAACTCCCCGTGTATTTTTTGTGTGTGTGTGTGGGGGGGTGTTCATCTTCTTTTCTTCAGGCTTGTGGCTGCACTACAGCAGGTATGCTTGTGTATCTTTTACTATAGTATATGTGTTATATTTATGTAGATGACGTGTGTGTCTTGGAACTCATTAATGCTGGAGAATTATTTTAGGCAGTAGCAGTATATGAAGAGCTGAAGTCATAGACATCTCAAGTGCTACCAAAAATATCAACTTGCATTTCACTTAACAATAATAACAATTAATTTGGTAATTGCTCTCTGGTGGTGTCTTCATCTTGAGATAGCTGGTTCTTTTAGTGCTTCAGCATGCAGCCCACTCACAGCAGTGTTCCTGCTCTGCAGTAGAGGTTTGGTGTTCCGGAGCAGCAGTCTGTGATCTGGATCCATGATGTAAGGCTTGCTCTCAGTCTGGCCTTTTTTCTCCTCAGAGTCAGAGTCGTAGAAGGCTTTCTCATTGTTCTCATCAAAAACAGCATCCTGTAGTGACAATAAAATGAAAAATATACCACTGCTGGATTGAACACTTAAGAGGTCTATATTTTAACATACAATCTACTATTCACATATTCCTGCCTAAACATAGTTCACACAAAACTGATTCTGACATAAGGTCTTTTCATGTATGTACTTTCAATGTGGGTTATGTCCTTGTTTTAATAAGCATTTTACTTTAACCTTCTATTACACAACTTCATTTGGTTTCACACATTGGTGTTTTAATATAGATATTTAGGTTGTGAAAGGCTGATTGTGTGGAAGCTGACAGAATTACAAAGTACATGCAATTATAGAATAAAAGAGTGAAGTACAGTCTTCATACTGTAAAATCCAAGCCCCTTCCTTTGATTTTTTGGTTATTAATTTAATGAGTATTTAAGTATTTGATTTACCAAACCACATACCAGTGAGGTTTTAAATGTCTATCAGTGTTCTCATATGTGCATGTGTAAGTTTAACATGATTTTAGTATCAGTATAATACATAACTAAAGCTGATGAAGTGTCTCAACTGTAATTACAAATGTCTGTAAAATGACTTTAGTTGTTTTCCTATTTCTAGTATATCTACATGTGTTGTTTGCATAATCAGCAAGAGCAAACAACAATTTTCTGTCAAAATGACCATAAAAGGAAAAGAAATGTGCACTGAACATGTATCACTTGAGGTTTCAAAGAAGACAAGCATCTCACCTCCTTCCAGGGACTGGTGAACTGTGTCCTGGCGTAACGTGTCAACATTGAGATGATGACCACCTGCCCCCACTCCTCAACATCCACCAGCAGGTTACACAGCTTTCGATAGTTTTTATGTATGAGGTCGATGCGATCTGGACACACCTCCTCAAACGCCATCACCACACTGCCTGCCACCAGCTACAGAACAAAGTAGTTGAACATAGAGAAGGATGTATTTTAACAAAAGTTGTAAGGATATGTAGGAGTTTCTTCAAACAAACAGAACAAATACTCCATCTCTTACACAAGACATAATATAGTCTCATGAGAAATAACACTTAACTGATATGACCCCTGGTCTAAAGCAGTTGGATGAAAAAAACTGCCAATTTACAGCTTTGATTACAATACACACTGTTCAGCCTCTACGTAGTTAGTTGATAATTAAATGGAAAATGTTTTTATTTTAGGTTTTTGCTAATTTATTTGACGCAACCATGTGAAAGAAATCCATCAATGAGTGTGTTTCTCAATTCTTTGCCCATCAATTATATTGTTTCTCAGGTACAAAACTCATTTTATGTTCAATTGAAAGGGAAAGGAGGACAAGGAGGAAGGAGCGCCTGAGAGAGCCAATAATCAACTCTGTTTTATTGGTTGGAGGAAAAAACCCATTTGGCTGTAGCATGCAGTCCCCCCACCACCACTGCCGCCATCACCCAAATGCCTGCTGGCTCACTGACTGACTGAGAGGCAGCGTGAGTGACATAGCAGTGTATTAATATGCAAACAGCATTATCATGGGCAGGCGAGGGTGAAGAAGAAGAGAAAGGGAGCCGAATCTGGTCTTCCCAATTAAAGCTTTCTGGCCCCTGGTGGCCCTGTGGGAACCCTGTGCATTTACTCATCAGCGTTGTCATGAGCCTGCATTGATTGTGTGTGCATGGGTCTGTGTATATGAAATGTGCATGTGCACTAGCTGCTGTCTGTGGATTTTCTGGACCGTGAATCCAGCCTTTGTGTCATTCAAAAAAGAATAAATCACTACAGGATCAAATAACTACATTATATATCATCACACTGATGCATGAAAAAATATTCAGTGAGTGTCTAAGAGAAAACCACTGTGTGTCTGAACACTAATGACACACTACAGGAGAAGGTAGACAGTTTCTATATTAATGTAAGAAATTACATTTGAGACATGGTACTTTAATGTGAAGTCTATTATTAGTTTTCGAATTGAATGATCTGAAGCACAAACCCTGAGGACCAAAGATGTGTAAATGTCTGACTTGTACATCTGTTACAATTCTGTAACAGCACCAGGAGTTTTGATGTGTCCAAGCATCATAATTAATAAATGCATTTCTAAGTTAATAACTTATTTTTAAAATCAGTTCTCAGGAGAAAATAATATTCCAAGAGAAACAGTGTGAAATCTATCTTTAAAAACAGTTACACTGTATATGTGATCTTTTGTTGCAGAAGTAGCACAGGTTTTGTCTTCTGAAATGATCTGTGTATTTTTTGCTATATCTAGTAGTAAACTTGATCTTCATGGGTTTGGCAGTGTGTGATATCATCTTAGACTTTTATGTTAGACGAAAGTATTAATTGTCAAAATAATAAGATTTGTGGGTAATGAAAATTATCGTTAGTAGCAGCCTTAGATTAACGTTAATATATTTGTAGTTAAAACTGTTCAAAGCAGTCACTTAGTTTATATACTTAGATCAGGAAGAGGTGCACATGTGTCATCCCTGACTGCCTTTTCCCCCAGGCTTCTGCTGTCTCTGAGACTATTACAGGCACCACTGTGTCTGAGTATGAGGATCCTGTGAGGTTTTGTGCATTCTCTCCCAACTTCCCCCATTAGACACAGCTCCAAGGTAAACTACATGCACCATCAACAAAACTGACACCCCAATCTATGGAGTTCATACACCTCCTCCCCCTCCTCGGCCATATTATCTACCCTGCGTGACAAGCCGGTAATGGAAAAATCACACTAAGCAAATGGTTCTTCTAATAACAATAAATTTCCTATAAAATTATGAAGGGCCCAAAACGTTTCCTTGCATCTATTTTGCTATGAATTCTAATTAGGGTGCCAGAGAGGCAGAGAGTGCTGGGTCATCACGCCAGAGACAACGTGCGCCTTTTTGATTGATGGCCTGGTGTGGGGTCGGCCTATCCTCCCTTCAGTCGCTCCTCTCCTCTTCTCTCCCTTTCTCTTAAATTAATGGGCATCTCACCTAGCCCGTAATCATAGTACCCTCCGCCCCCTGCCCCTCCTTTCTGTTCTCATTTCAATTTTGCAGAAGGTGCAGGAGGGGGACGCTGGGTGGGATCGATCATTTATCTTGTAATGGCTGGATAATAGATCCATCACAGTAAAACAGCTGCACAAACTCCTATGTTGTCTCTGTCATCAGGCCTTCCCATTTTCTCCTTAAACCATCCTGCCTATAAGCAGGGCCCCATGTGTCACAAGCATTTAACCAAACAGCACATCTGTAAAGGTAAACGTCAGGAGGCCTGGACAATGCCACAGACTGGAACAATAACCAAATGTTTCCTTTTTAGACAGGCAGCAAAGTGACATCAGCGAATTAGCATCCAGCTAACTGAATCACTGATTTGCAGTTAATGGTGAATCTGCTTTATGTACATTAAATGTCACTGCTTTTCACCTGAACAGAAAAAGTGGCAAAAGATCTTATTTACTGCCAGTGTTTTGAGATTTTACAAGATAAATTGTAATTAACATGGACATATTCCTGTTGGTACAAATCAAGATGTCATCACAAATTAAGCTGCAAGTAAGACTCCTATTATACCAGCCTTATGACAATTACACTATCCAAAGTCAAACAGGCTAGGTAGGCTAAAATTAAACTAATTAAACTAAAGCTAAGCTGCGCATAGACGTGACTGCCAAATGTGTACCAAACCAAAGGAAAATGCTTTCACAGACTTTTAATAGTTTACAGATTCCTCACTGTCAACAAAATACTGCATCCAAATCCATAATCCTCTATGTTTCAGAGGTCAGCTGTTATTCCACATGTAATAAAATACAACAGTGAGCTACACAGATACATCAAGTGGCATCTTTCTAGATTACTATAAATATGGCTACTAGTATTTACTGGTCAACTCCATTTATAGTGTGTATCTGTCATAACTTCATCCCCAACTTCTCAACTAATAGAGGAAAGTTGAAAACACTGGGAAATAGAGTAACAATGTCTGTTTCAGTCTTTTTGTTCAACTAACGTTGCACAATTTGGTGTTGCGAGTATTCAGTTTAGCTATCAAGGAAAATGTACAGATCATTAACCATTAGAAATTTATATATTTTCAAGTAAAACATAAAACTTGAACTTGTACAAAAAAAATACAAAAGGCTTTCATAAAAAAAACAAAGCAACTTTCATTTTACTTGTTTTAGGCAATAGCTCACTGTGCCCAGTGTGACTGAATTCACAATATCCCCAGATAGACTGGATATTTACATTTTCGCCTTTTTCAATTATACATTTGCACTGGCTGACACTGGGATTATGATTAATTGAGTTTCTCTAAAACAGACTGGCATAGCCAAGCCCATTTTCTTTGTTACCACCTTCCTGTCTATGTGGTTCTCATAAGCATATGGCATACATTTAAGATGCTGATATGTTCTCCCCCATAACAAGCCGGTAGCGCTCGTAGCGAGTATTGTTCACTTTGTTGTGGCACATCTGACACAAAAGGGCTGAACTCAAAGAAATCTAGCATCGGCCAGTACAGGTAAGATGGCTAGTAGACCATTGTTTTGGCACATACTCTTGTCCTAGCATCACAAAAATGCATGGTTTGCCAGCTTTTAAGTATCCACTATGCTGAGGTTTTTCACTATTCATCAGTGGCTGATGGCGCTTGTGTGTCTGTGTGATGATAGTGCCCTCTCTCTCTGTCCCCAACATCACAATGTGGGTTCCAACAGGGAGAAGTCATCTGTCTTCGTTAGCGTCTGGGGCTAAATATGCTATGCATCTGGTACTGGGCTTTCCATCCCCCTTGGCCTAAGCTGCTTTGTTTTGTTTGTATAATGATAGGTGTATGCTATGAATACATAATTATAACAAACTGTGCATGACCTGCGCATGGAGACACAACATACTCTGCATTCTGTAGCCAACATCTACATATTTGAAATTGGCATTTAAACACCTTAGTATTCAGTGTGACCTCTTCAAATTAATGTGCTGCCAACTGACTTCTAATGGGCTGCCTGCATTGTGTCTGTGACTGGCCTAAACATAGAATTTTAGTATCCACTCCATTTACCATCCATTTTGGGGAAAAAAAGAGAAGTTGGCCTTTGAGAAAATTAAGCTGACACTAGCATCAGTGCGAAAATTCCTTCCAAATGGACACTTAACAAGGAGCATCTGAAGATGTGTGGCTTTAAGTGGGTGTTAACAAACCATGGCATTGCTGAATGAGCTGTGGGATACTGAGCTAAAAGAAGAACTGTTTGACTGGGGCGCCCTCCAGTGGTTGGTTTTCATAAACATGGGGAAAAAGGTGCTACACAGTGTCACTTACTGTGCTTTTGTCTTTCAATAGTTTTTCAATCACTTCAATCAGCTGCTCCTTTTGGTCTGGATCGAGGCTGAAGGCAAACACATTTAAAGACATTTGAAGAAAAGGGTTGCCTAAGGAACAATGATTATTCACATTGGACATGTCATAACTTTACAAACTAAATAATGTGCTCAGAATTAGGAATAGGTATTTGACACCTGGATTTAAAACCTGGATTTTTGTCACATGTGAGTCACATGCATGTCTTTTTGCATCCTGTTTCTAGACTAGAGTGTTCAGATTCTTAAATAAGAAAACAGTTGCATATAAGCCTGTGTTGCCTACTTTCCCCACACAGAAAATTGCAGTCAATAAGGCAAGTCAAAGAATCAGGCCAATAACTAGAATCAATAAGGGCATTGATATTAATAAAATATAATTCCTAACCCAACTCAAAATGCAGAAAAGCTCTTATGCGTCTACAGTGGCTTGTCTTCAGGGCTGTATTATACACTGTCTCCATGAAACCAAAGTGATGTGTTGTGGCTTACTGTGAGGAATTTAACTGTCTTGATAAAGATTTACACTCACTGGGTGACTAAAAGTGTTCCATCTTATTCAGTCTAATAAAGACCTTTCACTTAGATCTAACCCTATATTAAATACGCATCTCACATGGTCAGATTTACATCTTTCACTTTCTGATACAGTCTAAAAGGACATAGCTGATAAGAGCACAATAACTGCTGGGCAAAACACCTTATATCAACATTACTAAACAGTGAGCTGTTCAGTCACTGCCCAGAAAAAGCTGGTTAGAGAGTCAGTCAAGAAAAAGTGCAGCCAAACCTACAGATACTATATACTGCTAAAAACAAAAGTATATTGTTTATTAGCCAAAAACTGCTGTACAGCACAACTGTACCTGTAAAGCTTCTGAATAGCATGTGCAGATGTCTTCCTGACATATGGAGACAGGTCAGCAGCAGCCTCCTTGATGGCTAACATCATAATTGGAACAATTATAGGTACACGGATGCTGGATAAAACTCTTAGAGCACTGGCACGGATAAACTGGTTTGGATCCTGCCACAAAGAGATGAAACTATCGTCAGCCAGTGTGCAAGAGAATGCTTGATACAATATAATATTGCAACTTTATCAGGTTAGTCATTATAAAAAAAGAAAGAGCCAAAGAGATGATACCTTGAGGGCCCGTTGGAAGGTGCTGATGGAGAGCAAAGCCAGATCCTGCTGCTCTTCTGCATATCTCACCAGATACACATATACAAGCTTCTTCAGCTGCAAAAGAGAGTTCAATCAAACAGTAAACAAGATACAAAAGGGGGATACATGCCACACACAGGGAAAACTATCTAGGAAACCAACTGTATTCTAAAAGATAGTCAGGTTTATTTAGAAACAAAAAGCACCATAATCCAGCACTCAACGGGAAGAGGTTTCTTTCAAATAGGTTATTCTGAGGGAAATCTAGTTTATTATTTCAAGGGGTGGAAAAAAGTAGTAATGAAAGCTTTCCTGTCCTGATGTATCAGTAAGTGCACACTCCAGCCAGTGTTGTTTCAGGCAGAACAAGGTTACGTATTTTTGTTCAGAAACTGTCAGTGAATTATTTGCCACCGTCCTGTGATTCAGTGTCTCCCTCTTTTCTCGCACAAAGGCCTGAGATAATATTTGTACTGCTTTCTGACAAGTTAAAAGGGTGGTCAAAGGTTGCTCCTCTGCTGATTCACTTTAGCTATTCAGGGAAAGTCTGCAAATTTATAAATAACGGAAGTGGATTGAAGATGGTTAAGAAAAAATGACATTTAGACACTATTATTTCATTCTTACACTGATTTAAGATGAGGGTCAGACATAAGGTGCCTTTTAATTCAAGTACAATTGCCCAGAACTTGTCCAGTAATCAGTATCATGCTTTCTAATGCAGTGAGTATTGACGTTCAGCAGCAAACCACCGTTCTCCATCATCACTCTGGTCATTACTGTTGGAATTAATGGCATTAGTCGCGATAAAAGGAGACACAACCAATCTGCCCTCAAGCGTCTAGATGCGGGGCCACAAAGCTCTCATTAAAATGCACTTCAAAGTAAATATGGGTCCCGAATATAAAACTACTCAAATGAATGCATCATAAGTGTTCCTGCAATGAAGTGCAGAGCTAATTACAGGAAATACAGTGCACTGATGAAAATCACGTAACACTGTCAATAACCTGCGTGCTCTTGCGCTTTTTTCCAATTAGTGCCGATCAATGTCAGCTAACAGAAGCTTGCACCTTTGAGGGACAGTGACAAGGAAACAGGAGGACATGCCATTTGTAGTGAAGTATACTATAGGAGAATGAAGAGGAAAAGAAACCGAGCAAAAAAACATAGACCCAGACCTCACACTACCTTAGCAGCTGGTGTGTATGAGGTGGGAGAGACAAGACGTGACTATGGGCTCTCCTCTGCCAATTATGTCCACCCACCTGCTCCCCCTTCCCTGCCATGAGCTGCTTCGGCTGCATGCCTTGCACACAGTGCTTGGCTTCAGGCCCCCCGCTCACATGCTGCCCCTCACGCTACCCGATTATTCTGCTGCTGCTAATCAATATTCACAGGCTCTGGGTATGGAAACCCCTTTTTGAGCTGTTGTTGCAATCGTCTGCAAAGACTGGTTCACACATTACATGTTTTAGAGACATAAGAAAAACTGATTAAAATGAATGAAGATCGTGAACAGCAGCGTCATAGGATACAGAAGTTCAGGTTATTACGTAAACGCAGTTCTACAATGTCTATGTGGCTTAGAAGGTACAGTAGCTCTTTATATATAGGAAAACCACCAAATGATGTCATCAGGGTTATTTACAGCTGACACCAAATAGATTGTTAGGTTTAAAAGACACAGTCTTACCATTCAAAAGGTTGTTTGTCACTGGTCTTCTTAGCCTCTGACATTTACACACACTTTTGGTGATTAAATCACCCACATTATGTCAGTTCACACCGCAGATTAGAATACATCTCCATATCTGCCTTAAATGACTACTTGGGAGTCACACTCCCTATTTCTATATGCAAATATGCATAAATAATTTCTGTTTCCAAAGACCACATGTGGCCAGATTTAAAGAACACAACATAGACTGGGTCTATGGTTTGGTGTTCCAGGTAAACAAATCTCCCAATATTTGACACATTGTAATATACTGTATTTCTATGGGCAATGCTGTGATCAAAAGCCATGGTATTTGGAGACTTCCACAGCTCACACAGGAAATATCAGCTGAGCAGGTAGGCCTTCAGTGTGAGCCAGGACACATTTCTGCTCACGGTCTTAAAGGAACATCATCATATGCGGCCCAGAGCACTACCAAATGTGATCTGAGTGATCAGACCTCAGTATGTCCTCAATGCGTTCACACCTGGCATTAGAGCTATCCATTGTCATCGAACAAAGGCAAATGCATGAGCTGGGTGTGAACATAGTTTGAATTATGAGTGATGGAGCACATTTTTGTCTCAAAAGTCTATTAAAAAGAAATCCACCTAACCCATGCTGATTTAGTTTTGACCATTTTCTAATGGTCTTGTGACTTTACTAAAGTGTGATACTTGCTCAAGTAGTAATTCATGCGCAACGTTTCTCAAAATGTTTTCTCTGATGGAAAATAAGAGAGTATGAAGACGAGACAAAAGAAAACACAGTGAGCTGACTAATGTTCCATTTCCTCATTAATGTCACACAAAACTCTCACATGATGTGTCACATTTGTATTAACAATCAACTAATGACGACAATTATCTCTTACCTCAATGTTCTTACTAGCAACATTTTTCACAACAGCAGGGAATAACTCAGATGCATTTTTTCCTTTGGCAATCAGCTGCAAAAAAAAAAAAAAAAAGAAAAAAAAGAAAAAAGACGATTATTCAAACTAATCACAGATTATAGAAAATTAAATATTTCTTTATTGGACTGAATAACTGGATTTGAAAACTGGTGCAGTATGTGAATCTCCATCATGCACTCACCCCAACAACCCTTTTCATGGCCTCCAATTTGTGTGACTCCTTGTTGCTCTCCAGCATCTCCTTCAGGTCTTCATTCCTGAGGCCAGAAAACACTATTAGCTTCAACTTTGCAAAAGACAAACACTGCTGACTCATTTCCAGACATTAGAGCTTGACCAAAGGTACTGTGAAAACTACATGCCTTCAACATCTGTGACAGTCTCACAGATTACAGGATGACATATTAGCTTATAGGAACAAACAGGAGTCACTGACACACAATGTTCTCTTTGCAGACTCAACCATCACACTAATCTCTGCAAAACTGCATTTCACTCACATGATACAACAATGCTGACTATTTGCTAAATGCTAATGTCAACACACAATGTCATTGTAAAGCAGGATGTTTGTTGCACACAGAGGGTCATGTCAAGATGGAAAAACATGCGAGAGAATGTACAACCAGTGCAGCCAATGCTGGTTCAGTGTTCAGTGAAGAGAATTATTATATTAACTGTTATGTAAAAATTCTATGTAATGTAATTTAGGTAGTTGGTTACATTTATTTTTGAACATATAATAAGATTTGATTTAAAAATTCGGAATATGTACGTGATCTAGAAAAAAATTCATGGTATTGAGATTGATTTAAATTATCAATGATCCTCTCAATAGTCAAGGGTTACATGGTTTTCCTGTATATAAAAATGAAAAGCAGTCTGTCCTGAGACACATAAACATCAATGAAAACTGAAGTTACAGACTATCTCTGCACTAGTACAGTTGGGTGACCAGTACCCGGCTTTCTCTGCATCCTTGGGGTTACTGTTGGTGTTGGTAAGGGCCTGCTCCTCCTGACTGAGCTCAGTTTTCAGAGTAAGTTGTAAGTTTTCAGCAGATGCCAGCGCTGTTCTCACAGCTCCCACAGAGAATCCAACTTCCATACCAGCTTTGATCCACAGACACACTTGAGCTCCACAGATGTCCACTCAGGGTATGTGTGTTCTGTCTAAAGAGCCTACAGTTCACGCTGATGGGGGCTCCCGTGACTCCACAGAAAACAGAGCAGTGTAATTACTTTCCTTTAGGCTGTTTATGCTGTTCTCTTGGCTTTGTTTGCAGTTGTCTTCTCGTCTTGTTCGTGTTCATAACTATCAAAGCTGTAAACGGACAAAACAGTACAGGCTCCACTGACTTGTTGCCTGTCATTCACTATTCCCTTCCTCTTCTCTCGGGCAAAAATGTCACAAGATGCCCTGTCAGCTCCTTAATGACCAGTCATAGTCATGCTGGAGGGTAGTGCCTGTTCACTCTGGTCCAACCTCTCTTCTGCTCCCGTAGTCCACATTCCCATGACCATATCAGCTCATGAGCTCACGTTCCACTCCTGTTAACTTGTTCTCGTTCTGGTCCTTCACTTATAGTACAGAGTTTCCCCTGGGAAGCCAACTATCTCACCTGCCCTCTGGCTGCATGTGTGGCTCTGACTCTGTGTGACTTCCCTCTAGGGGAAAAAGGAGGGCCTTATCTACACTGGTGGGTAAACACTGAGCAACTTTTCATCACCTCCACTACACAATAATTCCACTTTAGCTCGACACCACTGAAAGTACACAGGCTGCCACTTATATCTGACAAGGCCAAGTGGACAAGCCCAAATGAAAGATAAAAGCACCCTAGTGAATGGCAGGAAGCACCTTTTAAGTTGTTTATGTTATGTGACAATTTGGTTGAGGCAAAATGTGTCTCCTACATTTTTCTTTGATTGGTATGCCTGACTAACAACTCCAATCCCTTCCACATGCCTAAACATACATCCTCTCACTATTAGAGGCTGGTCTGTTCTCATTTTAATGTATCAATACAAAAAACACTACAAAATTTCACAAGTACACATAAGACATCTTAACATATGTACAATGTGACTACTACTGTTTCTTTTTTTATTATTAGAGTGTACGTTGGTGAAACAGAATAACTTAAAAGAACCAATGGTAGGGTGTACGGTTTAGTGGCATGTAGCCCCTGCCTTTCCAAGTGTGACACATGATGGCTTTGACTGTAAAATAAGTGCAAAATGCCCTTGGTAGTGGGTAGTTTGGCATTTTTGTGCAGGATGTATATCTCCTACTAATTTAAATCCACAGTAGTATTACAGATATCTAAAAACAGCTAGGCCTATGTTCTGGACTTGTTTACTTATATAAACTGTTTCCAGCAGTGTTAAAATTCTGAGAAATCAAGTTTATTAACCATAACAATAAATTTCATTTGGTCCCCATCTGAATGACTTCACATGCCCTATATCAAACTAATATTAATATCAAATGTTACTCTTTTTCACCATAATGATAAGACATAAATATATAAGTCACTAAATGCAGTGGAAATGAAAGGGAAAGCTACTTCATCAAGTTAGCACTTAGTGAAAAACTTTGAGTCATGCAGTTATCATGCAGTGTATATCAGTTTCATTATAAAACTTAACAACAGAAATGGGAGATCTGCAATGCATGAAAATTCACTGTCTCCTATTGCTCTGGGTTGAGAGATGTTACGGTACAGAAAATGTGTAGCACACCATTAAAGGTTCATTGCATAAGCTGTTAGCGGCATCTAGAGGTGAAGTTGCAGATTGCGACCAGTTGAATAGATCTAACCTCACCGTCCCCCCATGACCACTGAAGACAGGAAAAGACCTCCTTAGAGTCAGTTTTGTTCAACAACCTGCTATACGCTCAAAAATTGTAAGGGACAGTAATGCACCTTAATGCCACCTGCGATAAATGAAAAAGGACAGGAAAAGGAAGTCCATATTCTAAGTTAGTGTAGAAACATGTCTACACAACATAGAATACACCATGATGTATGTCTCTGCCTCTGTCATTATAAATGACTCATTCTAAACTAAAGAAGAGAAAACATTACAGGTGATCATAGACTAATGAAAACATAATTCTAATTATTATATTCCATGTTTGCAATTAAATCCCACACACTGGTCTAATATGTCCTATATACAGTATTCCAATAGACTGCTTTCAGTCTCTCTTATCTTCACCTGAAAGACAAAAATTTGGCCCGTCTGGCTGATTATGATATTTGTTCCATTCAGTGCTGAGATTGATTAAAATATTATTTACTTATGGCAGTTCCCTAATGAATATTTAGCACAAATCAACCACACGTGTATCCATCTCATTTAATGTCATGTTGTTGTGAGTGAACACAAGATAAATCTGATTATAGGGACATGATTTGCCATTATTTCAACTCTGTTTCAATGCAATCGTTAGAATTTGATCAGGCAATACCAGACTGCAGGAGATCACATCATGGTACCACACTTAGACTAAAAGACAGATTTTTTTTTTAATCTTCCATTTATGTTCAGCTCCTAATCTGAATTTGTTTTTTTCTCACTTCACACAAATTAAATGCTAATGACAACCTTTCAGGACTCTCCATTTCCAGGGGATTGATGGACAGATGGCTGATGAGAGATTAGTGCTTCCATGTGGTAGTCAAATATATCAGCTATTAGTTAGTTTAAATTTAGGATAAAATAATTGAATTTATAAGAAAATGGCATTACAATTATAGAGATGACAGAGGGCATTACAGCTGGATTTTATACAGACAAGGCATGCATTCTTTTATCCATTTTTGGCATTTCTTCTTGAGACATGGGTACATTTTGATATTGGCACAAATTTGTTATTCATTGCCAAGGATGAAAACAAAATCTCATAGCAGGAGGCAATTGAACAACCTCAACAGGGATATCTCTGCAATTATATAACAGCAATAGGCTGCAATTTAAAGGCCCAAATTCACAAGTATTTAGGTTGATATAATTGCAAAAAAGAAGTGGTGCCAGGCACAACAAACCCCGCCCCTTGCATGTATAGTAGCTTATTTTGGCATCAGTCCAGCTGATGTCATCATGTCTATGTATGTGGGGATGTCAGCATATCAACTGCCTCTAAATACGTGCCAAGTTTGAAGTAAACTGAAACAAAAGTGATGTTTTTTTAGACATTTGAAATTTCACCCATTATAAGTAACTGAAAAAAAAGATGTATAAAATTTATAAAAAAAAAAAAAAAAAAAAAATTAACCTTTGACCTACTTTTCCCAAAATGTAATCACATCTATGCTGGGTAATCTATAAACCCAGTTTGGTATGAATTCAACCAATAGTTTTACTGCTAGAGTGTTAACAGTCAAACAAACAAACAAATCAAATCAAAAACAATACTAACCATGTTTTCTATTATATGGTGATATTTTGTCTTCTCTGTTCTGTGTATGCAGCAACAAACAATGATGGGTTAAATAAAATATTTCTGACTATTTGGATTTAGGGACACTGAGGAGATTGAGGTGCTATGTAAAACATGCAAAATGAAAGTGAGCATATTTTTTACACTAGTTTAAGCTGTATGCTTGTATGTATGTTATATATGTGTATGTTAAAAAGCATACACATATCATATCATTATTCAAGTTGCCTGCAATAAACCAGGTTAATATAATCTGTATTATCTAATGATGGTTTTAGCCTAAATGTTTTTGCTAAGCCTCTTCAGCACCACAGTAACTTAATGGAAATAATTTGCTGGAAATTAACACAAAGTGTGATTTGAACATTTACATTCTTCATTCATTCAGCTTCTGTTTGGTAGTATAGAAAAGACTTCTCTGACTTGGTTAGCTCTCCAGATTTTATTTTACAGGTGTGACAGTTGTGTCGAATTAAGCTGATCTTGCAAAGGCCTGTGTCAAGACAGTGAATGATTCATGCAGAGCTCACACAGTATTTCAAAAAACCTGTCTAAAATAACAACAGGCCAACCAGCTCTGGTTCGATCAGGCATGTCATGAACACTCACAGAATATTTATGTTCTTGATAAAATATTAGGACCAACATACCTTCATCATTGAAGGTTTGAGATCATATGCTATGCCATAATGATATGCTTCAGAAAATACAATAAAGCATGCAGAAATGGCACTTTATTGAGTTTAAACATTCTATAATCACATGTACTGGAACCTTACAGGATCTAACACACAGTTGACACCACTTCCTGGCAAGAAGTAAGGAATGCAGCACATTGTTGTGTAGTGTGTGAGACAGCGGATCTTTCCCATTTACTTCAAGTGCATACTCTTGTCTTTATTATTAAGTCCTGGAGCTTTCTCATGACTTTTCTACATACCAGATGTTCCCTGGATGGATATGAAACATATAAATGAATACAAAGCTCAAGTTTAAAACCTTATCTTTAACAAAATAACTACAAATAACAAATAAAGACAACTAAACCACTCCCTCACAGTGAAATCTCTCATTAGTTGCAGATAGTAAATAGGGTCTCACAGTCGACTCCATATCTAACTTGGACTTGGCATAGATCTTTTAGTGAGCGGAGAGAAGCATTTCACTCTGCAGAACATTACAGGAATGTGGCTGCATTTTTTACACATGACAAGAGAAACTTCCAATGGCAAAATGAAAGTTGTTTTTAATTTATAAAAATTGTTTTAGTTATTCCACAAAAACTGAACAAAGTTTGGGTTAATTATTGTTGACAGATGAAGAGAGAAATGTGCCAGAGAGATAATTACACTGCCATAGGACAATTATTAAATGTACAGGCTCAAACATTGTGAATCGTGTCAAATGGACATATGCAAACAGAGGCATCATTCACAGCCTTGTATTTGGCCAAGAGGTAACCAAACAATTGACCTACTCTTGCCAACTGGGCAGACTGTCATGTGAGACAGCTTAAGAGGTTCACATTAGCATCTTAAACAATATTAAATGTTTTAGAAGAAAATCAACTATATGGGAAAGAGCCATCTACTTTTCATGGAAGAAAATGAGCTGCTGCAATGTAATCTATTCAGACCATACCCTAGAATAAAGAAAAGCAAGGAAAAGATGAAAAACACATCTTGCACTAACTAGGACACAAAACATAAATGAGTAACTCTTTCTTCCACAGTTATGACATTACACCTGTAGAGCTGGTGACGTATTTCAAACAATGAGCATTAAAACACATTTTACAAGCATATATAAAATGCAAAGGCTGGTTATACTGGTGGCTGGCTGCCCTCTAGTGTCAGGCTGCTGAGATTAAACTAAAAATGTCACAGCACCCATGTTCAATTCAGTTATTTGCTTTTTAAGATATGTGTTAATAGGTCAGTATCAGGTATGACAAGTATAGAGCCTTTTCCCAGGCCAGCCAGGCCATGTTAAACGATTTACTACAATAAAGTGAATTGACAGGATAATCTGACTGTAATTTACAACATAAATATACTGTGGTATTTCAATGGAAGCAGTAAACCTACTGTAAGTAAATGACTCCATTTTACATAGTGAAAGTACTTTGCAGCTGCTTATCAATAGTGTATGGAAATATGAAACGTGCAATAGTTTATCCTGGCTTTATTAAACAAGCAAGACTATGAACTTAAATTGTTTTTGCTCTCGGGACTATATGAACTGGTTAAATTAGTGATGCTGATGATCTGAGTACTTGATATTCACTAGTTACATGAATCCCTATCTTCATAAAAGTACTTCTTTTTATGCAAATGCTATTTAATACCATATAAGCAGCTGTAGTTGTTTCTCGATGGGAAACATTAGCACACAGTACATGCTTAAAAGCCGTCTAAAGCTGAGGGGTTTTTGTACTTAAGATAGAAAATGGCTAGCTGTCAGTCGCCATCACTGCCTAGCTTGTTGATGTTGCAGACGGGGGACTTGGTCCGTTTAAAGTTAGCTACACTGAGACTTAGCCGCACTAAGTTTACTGTAGCTGTCTGACGTTCTTATAAGAAACAGAGTTGATACCAAAAGTAATATTTAGTGGCTTACTTTTTGAAGTCAGCACTGAAAAGTCCGAAGGCAGCTCCGGCGCTGGAGGAGGTCGGGACACTCTCCGTCCCCGCTTCCACCGCAGTCTCCGCTCCTCCTTGGTCGTTGTACAGTGCTCCCGTCGACATGCTTAGCACTAAAACAGCTCCCTGGCAGAAATAATTTTCTGTCTAACCAACGAGCTAAAAAAAAAAAAATCAAAATTTTTAGGAAAAAGTCCGCGTTGC
Source organism: Apogon hyalosoma (assembly GCA_037367295.1). Taxonomy (NCBI): domain Eukaryota; kingdom Metazoa; phylum Chordata; class Actinopteri; order Kurtiformes; family Apogonidae; genus Apogon; species Apogon hyalosoma. The sequence goes on along the minus strand of JAPQRP010000005.1, from coordinate 34,052,177 downwards.
GCTGTATGCACTGTTCCTCCAAACCCAAACTTCTCCGAGATTTTAACCAACTTTTTACACGCAGAAGCGGAAGTGTGAGTTGGACAAGTTGGTATCACATGACACGGCTTCGGCACCAGAGGGGACATAGAGGCAAAATACATAGAAGAGACAGCTAGGCGTTTTTAATGCTGTTTGACAACGTGCCGGGTACTTCGCGTTTACAATAATTAGATCTATGTTAGAACCACCTAGGGCCCGCTTGTTGCCAAGGTAGCAGCGGTACAACGGTTATCAAAGACGAGGAAACTGAGATAAAAATGTACATTCAACAAATATCTTACTGCTCAGTTTTATATTAAAGCAATAGTAGTGACTGCAACAAAACCCCACCTCTTCTCTATGTTATTAAAGTTAAAAATGAGGGAAAAAACATTCAAAATAAATCGATGTTACCAACTTTTAAGATATGGTTTATTCTAACAACATCGTACGTAACAGTGAACTTGCTATACACCGTAATAGCTTTTTTTTTTTTTTTTACGTCTCCACGCATGCTTATGATAAAGTTAATGTTCAGACACAGCTGTTTTCCGCAGGTTAGGACGTGACGTTTCTTTACTTCCGTGTGGCATCTCCTTGTGTGACATTTGATCCTCCGCTGTTATCCAGTCAGTCCCGATAGTGTCTCTGGTCACAGTCCAGTCAACTCTTTACCCCACCTCCGGCTGGGTCATCTCTAACGGCTGTCACATACCGAGCCTTTCGTCGAGTAGCTAGTTTTAACTTTGGTGACAGCTTGTAGTTTACACACGGCATTCATTTGAACGTTTAAAGCTACCTTCTCGGTACAATGTCAGATTTCGACAGTAACCCGTTCGCGGACCCGGACGTGAGCAATCCATTCCAGGTAAGGTTAGCTCGCTGTTAGCCGCATTAGCGTTAGCTTCTGTATTATATCATATTAAGAACAGGTTGATGTTGACCATAGAAGTCACTTTATGGCTGTTGTATCAAGCAGCTTTAAGAACGTACGTCACTATAATACCTATAATAACAGCTGACAACACGTTCAGTCACTTGTTAGTCGAGTATTGCTGTTATTGTGGCTTAATGTTGCCTTTTTTTTTTTTTTTTTTGGATTGACAGCTTGTAAAGGAGAGGGGCAGTGTTATTGTTGCTAGCTTGATTAGCCTTCCTGGTGATAAAGCTGGTGTTATCTCTATCTGTGACTTCAGCAGGTTGATTACATGGTGTTCTTTAAAATGTTATCAACATGGAATTACCTCAGTTTTAATTACCCACCTGTTTCACACCCTTCCCTGTACACACATTACCCTATGTGACTACAGGGGTTTTTTTTTGTGACTGAGTAGAGTCAAACTGTTTTAAGTATATTTCAGCTCAATGCCCAGGTGGACTTTTGCACATCAAATGAGTTTTTCAGCAAAAAAGTTGAGTTAGACTGTATTCCTCTAACTTTATCAAAGTTTAGATTTTGATAAACAGCACGTAGCTTGAGGTTTAGGATTCAAGGTAAGGTTTCAGCATGGAAACTTTTAAAGTAAATCTTTAAAACAACCTGTCTTTCTGTGACTTTCTTTAGTTGTAAGAAGATGAAAGAACATTGTTTTTTCCTGTGTGTAATGTCTCCTCCCAGTCATGGTTTCATTATATTGTTTGCTTTACATAGGCATTTCTACAAAGACTAGTTACAGTGTCTCATCATGGTGAAAGCATGCATTTGGTCATGTGCTTTTCACTCCCTTAGTGGATTCCTCCCTTTTCAAGACTGCTGTGTGTATTTCTTTTTGGTAGTTCTTCTCAGTTCACCTGGACTGGTTTAGCTCTTTTGAAAACGTTTCATCTCTCATCCAAGAGACTTCTTCAGTTCTAATAAGTGGTGGGGGAAACTAGACTTATAAACCCCCACCACTTATTAGAACAGAAGAAGTCTCTTGGATGAGAGACGAAACGTTTTCAAGAGCTAAACCAGTCCAGTTGAACTGAGAAGAACTACCAAGAAGAATGATGACCTGGGCAAATGAGAACCTACACAGACTGTGTGTGTTTCATTTCCTCTCCACTACATCTCATATGTAGCAAAAATGAGTTTTAGAGAACCTACTATTTAGCATTTTTGTAACTGATTATATTGTAATTTTAGATTAAAACTTTATTGATTTTTGTTTGTCCACTGAGAAAAGTAATAATTTTGTTAAGATGGCAAACAAACAAAGCAAACCACATATTATCTTGTGCATATGGGCATATCTGCAGTAAATATTATCCTTGATTCAGAAGCTTTTATTCATTACAGAAATGTACCTTAAGATCATTCTGCCATCTTTCTCTATCACTGTGTGATGTTGAAGGATGCTGATGGCACAGTTAGGCCATGCAGCCACATGATAAGTGAATTATTCATGGGGCCCCATTAACATACTGACATGACTAGTGAGTTCCTGCTGTCCTGCCATTTTCTGTCATTTGTTGGCTCACACTTTTGCCTGAGGAGAGATGGAGCTTTGTATCCATCTCTGAGCTATTTTCAATAGTTCATGAAATCATATGGTGCTGTCACGGTGACATGTGGTGCAAGAATCCCTGCTGGCTTCATTCCTGCTAAATTTCATTTCTCCCAGTTATACATCAGATTGTTCATTGTGTTTTGTCCAAGTTTTCTGGATGTAGGCTAATTACAGAAAGTAAGGATATAATAAGACATGGATATGAAATTGTATCATCTCAGTGCCTTTATGTTACACATTGCGTGTCTGTCAAATACAGCACAGAAAAAAATGTGTAGGCACTTGGATAAACTGTCTTCAGCCAGTCAGATTTAAGCACCTGCTCATGTAGAACTATGCATGTATTAGTTTCAGCCACTACAGCTCTCTGGCACGTACACATTTTCTACTTTGACAGAATATCCATAACCTTTAAATTAGTTTGCACAATTAGCTTTCACACAGCCCTGCAACAGGTGGACCTAGTCATTTGATTTTTTACCCTCATAGATCTTCACAGCTTTACAGTGAGTGAATATGCATCAGTTTGTTTGGCTGCTCAATAGGGCAATATTAAACTTTAAACACAACATTCCTTGAAATATTCATGGCCCTGGTCTGGTGACAAGTTACAGGCTGTGTGTGTGGCAGTGAAAGAGATGCTCGTAGAAATTTAAGAGTCAGCGAGACAACAGGAGGACTGCACTGAGACTGGATAAGGATAGAACGTCAGGAAAACCCAGATTGGATGTAATCATCGGTGGCAGTTTGAATGAAAGTAGTGCATGACTGACCACAGCTGATGGTAAGCTTATTATTTTTGCATGCAGTTAGAGGCAAAAGACATGAAACTGTGTACATTTAAAGTTTGACATGTTGTAATAATAGTGGACACAAAACAACTACAGAGTTGCACATAAATGTTATAGCCCACCCTTAAAATGTAGTGCACACAGGCTTTTTTTGTTTCTGAATGTTTGAGATGTGACTTTTGTGTTTACATAGTACATTGTAAAACTGTTCTTCACTAGTCTGTTTGTTGAAGTTTGTTTAAATGTGCTGGTCTTGCAAGTCAGGAATGTGGTTAGAAGGATCGTAGAGTGTTTTAGCACAGCATAGCAGAAAAACTCAGTCTCCATTATAATTCATTTAATTTCTTCTGTGAGAACAGTCAGGGGCATGTGCCCCCCTTTGTGAAATGTATGTACTCTGATGGGCTATTTATAACGGTCTTCCCGTGAAGATTATTGGAATCATCCCGTCTTTGCACATATTGAATTATAGGCCTGTTGAATAAAGACGGCTTTTGGCCTTGCAGTGGCAGAATAATGGAGGGTTTTTACACTCACATATGCCATTTTTCTCTTACTGTAGAGATTTCCACTGCTGTCTTTGGCAAAAATACAAGGACAGACTTTGATATTGTAATGTACAAAATATCTATACAGTGCTTACAGATATTAAGTTCTTGTTCTGCAGTTTATAGTTTACAAGTGTATGTTTTATATGAGATGTGTTTTTTGTGTTTTTTCAGGATCCATCAGTAACTCAAGCGAGACAAGCTGCTCCTCCAGGGCTAGAGGAGTACAATCCCTTCACAGATGCCAAACCAGTGAGTACATCTGCATTTAATACAGAGTTAGTGGGCTCAAATACACTAATCAGGTAAAAAAAAAAAAAGACATGATTTGCATAATATCAGGATTAATCAGATCAAACTTGATATTCTAGACGTATACACACTGAGCTCCTTGAAGTGGCACTTTATTTATGGAAACAGGCAATATGCTGTCCTTCTTTATACCACACAAATTGTATTCAGTGCATCCTTTTCTTGAAATTGTCCCTCAACTAACTGTAACTATTTGTTCTCTCTCTGTATATATGTGGCACAGCACTGAAGAAAACTGCTCATTTTGTTTTTGCATGGTTGTTATTGTAGAAGAAGTTACTACTGTAAAAGCTATTCATCATTACTTCCTCTTTTTTTCCCCATTATGCACAAACTGTTTAAGTTTTGTAGATTTTTGCAGTGTCACACCAGTGTAGAGTCTCATGGTGTGAGTTGAGAAATGCTTAAATGTCAGCTGGTTTAAGAATAAATGTCTAAATGTCTCCTCCAAAGACGTCTGCAGGTATGGCCGCCAAACCTGCAGCCCCCACCTTCAGCACACAGCCTGCCATCATGAAACCAACAGAAGAGCCTCCAGCCTATTCACAGCCTCAGGCACAGGTATTTCTGACCGCTACACACAGCACACACATATACATATAAATGCTAAGATTTTGACACCTCATTTGGTTTATTTCAGCATTTTCAACAGAGTATGACTGTACAGACACCAAAAAATACATAAACATTGAGTCTCCGTTTCATGCTGAGACTGGGGACAGAAACTCAGCCCCCCAGGAGGTTGACTGAGGTTTCTAGCAGAGGAATACACCGACTTGGAGAAAAATAAATGCAGCCACAAAAAATAACTTGTGACTGTGCATCTCATTTACAGTCAGGCTCCTGGGAACATGTTTCTGTGATGTCTCTCCTCCTGCTGGTGTTGCCCCTGTAGCGAATCTGGATTTCTTCCAAATGTACAAAGAGAGAATTTCTGAATACACCACAGTGCCAGAGTGACAAAAGCACCTTTGAGCTGCCAAGATAGTCAGTCTGTTTGATAGAAAACACACACTCCTCTACTTCTACCATCTTGCTGATATCTGTGTTTTCTGTGCGTGACTAGGAGCCGTCACGAGCAGCAACAGAGCTGTTGAAGAGGCAGGAGGAGCTGGAGAGGAAGGCTGCAGAGCTGGACCGCCGGGAGAGAGAAATGCAGTCACTCAGTGCTTCAGGAGGTCAGAGCCAGGACTTAACAGATCAGCGCTGACAAAAGTTTTGATTACACTGGTTCTACATCCACAGACAAAACTGTGCGTATTTCAGCTGGAGGTGTAGATCTTCAATTGCAGCAGGCACCCAGTATAACATTACTTCATAGATCTGTGCAAAACATATATTCATCACAAGGTGCTATGGTTTTCTCTGACTACTTTCATTACACAAATAACTAGCCAGAACAAGTAGAGGATGCATTCACTTTAGATGGCCAACAGCTGGCTTTTATAAAGTATAGGTCAAAGTCAAGTTTATTTATGTAGCACATTTACAACAATGCCAAGTGCTGTATAAGGATGTCGGAATAAATAAAACTATTAAAAAATGTATAGATATAGAAGATAAGATCTACTAAAACTGATAAAACAGATACACAATAGGATAAATAGTATCAAAAAATCCAACCAGAAGATAAAACAAATAAAAGTGACACACTTGTATTAAAAGCCAGTGCAAATAGGTGCGTCTTTAAAAGAGATTTGAAATGTTCAATGGACTGTGAACATGTGACATGCTACTGAAAAGGCTGTCACCTTTTGTCTTCAGACAGGTATTTGGTACATTTAAAATCAGGCAATTTGAGGACTGTGTTTCTCTAGCCAGAATGTGCACAGTTAAGAGCTCTGAAAAGTAAGGGGATGCCAAACCATTCAGGCACTTAAAAACATGCAATAAAATGTTAAAGTGGATTCTGTAGGTGACAGGACGCCAGTGAAGGGAAGCCAGTACGGGGGTGATGTGGTCTCGTCTTCTGGTTCCAGACAGTAGACGGGTATAGGTCATTAGTATTGCAGAACACCCCTTTTTTTGTTGTCAAGGAACATATTTAGCTGTATTTCTTAAAACTATCTATATATGTGTGTGTGTGTGTGTATATATATATATATATATATATATATATATAAACTCCCTACCTTTATTTGTATTGTCCTCTTTCAGGCAGGAAGAACAACTGGCCCCCACTCCCAGAAAAGTTCCCTGTGGGCCCCTGTTTCTATCATGACATTACAGTGGACATTCCTGTAGAGTTTCAGAAGACAGTCAAGATTATGTACTACCTCTGGATGTGTAAGTGTGTTTCTTTTATTCCTTTTTTTTTTTCAGATATTGATCAGCAGTATTGAGGAATGTTGAGGTGTTAATCCAACACAAGGAAGTAAAGTACAGATGAGATGTAATCTGTGCACAGTCATCAATCATCTAGAGGAAGGTTTATCCAGATAAGCTTCTTATAGTCATCACCGAAAACTCAGCTGAGCCTCCTGATGGCTTGTAGATCTCAAGTCATCTATCTTAAATTCCATTCATACATCTAAATCCCCTAGGTAAATGGCCAGTAAACACAGTTCAACCTACAGTGACCACATGTCAGATCCTGTTTCCTTACTTGAGGAATTTTGTCGATTCTTTCTCAGAAGCAGCTGTTTTTGTCTTATTACACATAAATCGAGTTGAGATAAAACCACCATTTTTACAATTTTTGTTTATCTTCATAACTAGTCTAACTCTGTGTCCTGTGATGTTCTGGAAAAATATGCTAAACTCTGCATTCTTAAGGCACTATTCATGTTTCTGCTGTCTTTGACTTTCTTTCTCTGGATTAAATGAAATAATTGGACTGGCTCCGGCTGGTATTTTGCAGTCTCTGCTGAAGTGCAGATCTGCAGATGAAGCTGTTTTTTAGTTTTCAAAGTCTAGGGACAGTATTATTGTTTTCAGTTCTCTGAACAGGAGATGCTCACTAGAAATAGAATCACTACCTTTTAAAGCCACAAAACAACTCCAGAAATGTTATTAATTAGCTCACATAGTATAAAGTTGTATTTCTTTGATGTATGACCCTCTAGCCCACCCTCCCCTGAACAGCAGGTCCTTCACAGTTTATTCTTACTAGTAACCGTTTGCATCTATGATACAAAGAATGAATGGCCTCCAAAGAGAACCACATGATAAGACTGGGCACATGGTGCAGTCATGTGGTTAGACGAAGCGACTTAGTCAGATGATTGCTAAAAGATTCTAGTTGATGAAGCCTTCAAAGGCAACATGTTTCCCTCACTCATGCTACTTTATTGTCAGATTAATGTCTAATAAAAGCAGAAATTTGACTGTTTTTGTCTTAAAGAACAAGCAATGAATGTTGTACAAGCTGTAGTTAGTAGCTCTGCTTTGCCAAACAGCAGACTGATGTAATATTTCACACTGTGGTATTAGACAGTAGAGCAGGCCCTCTGTACACGTACTCGCTATTAGGACCCCGAGAACAAACTGTAATGATGAATTATTAAATTAGTGCGTGTGTTCCTGTTCTCAGTCCTGCACAGTCTTACATGTTGAAATATTAAACGTCAGTGTTTCGTCCTTTTCCATCCTGAACTCAGTCTGACTTGGAAGGACACTGGACACTGCCATCCTTCAGCCTGTCTTTAGTCCTCTGATATATTCAGTGGCGTGCCAAAGCTGTCACACTGTCCCACTTTCACTAAAGCTCACAACTGTTTTCCTCTTTCTGCTTCTGTCACATTCCTCCTTTTAGTTCATACCGGGACGCTGCTCGCTAACATGGTCGGCTGCCTGGCCTGGTTCTGTGTGGACGCGTCACGTGGGGTGGACTTTGGCCTGGCCATCCTCTGGTTCATGCTCTTCACACCCTGTTCTTTTGTATGTTGGTACAGACCACTTTATGGAGCCTTCAGGTATAGAACACAGCACTCATGTTTAATGTTTTGGCTATTTATGCTCTTTGTGTTATTCATAATAATGTCCATTTCTTCTTTCTGCAGGAGTGACAGCTCATTCAGGTTTTTCATTTTCTTCTTTGTGTACATCTGTCAGTTTGGCATTTATGTTATCCAGTGCATTGGCATCGCTGGCTGGGGCACCAGGTGAGACAGTGGGACAAAAACATGCATTTACTATATTTACTGTATATGTTTTGAATAGTTTTATGAAAAGCAAATAAACTGAAGTCAAATGATAATTAAGCATTTAGTGTTTCTTGGATCTGTAAAGGTGGAATAAATAACAAGGAGTTTTATTTGCCTGAAAGAATAATAGTTGATAACATAAATAAAGATATGTGGTATGTATTGTATTTGGCTTTGAACTGAAGTTATTGTTGCACTCATGTGAAGGACTTTGGATCCTGTTTTGTCCTTTTTTCTTCATTGGTTTCCATCTTTTTCCCTCAGTGGCTGGATCTCAGCTTTGACAGGCTTGAATACCAACATCCCAGTTGGCATTATCATGATCTTCATTGCTGCCCTCTTTACCTCACTGGCCGCCATGTCACTTATCATGTTTAAAAAGGTAAACCTGCAGTAAACCAGCAAATAACTCACATGTCTCAAGTCGTTCTGTGCTTAACTTGTCTTTTTCCAATAGGTCCATGCAATGTACCGTACCACTGGGGCCAGCTTTGAGAAGGCACAGCAGGAGTTCGCCACAGGCGTCATGTCCAACAAGACAGTTCAGACGGCAGCTGCAACTGCCGCCTCCAGGGCTGCACAAGATGCCTTCAAGGAACAGGTCTGATTGGCAGAAAAAACCCTGCTCAGCCTTTTGTCTAGGCCTCAACCCCATCCTTACCCCTCACCTGTGACTTCCAGCCTCCACTGAGCTAAGTGCCCTGTTTGAACCCACAGAGTGTCTCCACAGCCTCCTGACTGCTGGGTTGATGTGTGGGCACTGCAGTTAACACATTGCTTTTGCCCACCCAGTCACCCAGTGCGATATTAGGTGCTGGGAACATTCAAACAGGGCCGTGGCTCCTTCCTACCCACACACTTCTGTCCTACTCTGCTCCGGCAACATTGTGCACTCTCATCTCTGACTCTGGGACCCCACTCTGGCGCTGCACTCCTACCACTCAACCACAGCGTGCTCTGCTTCATTTTCTGTGTGAGTGTGGCCAACTACATGAATGTTTGTCTCTCTTTAAACATTAGTGCCTCCTTAAGGCTTATGTGTTCTCTGTAGACAGTTTTATGTAGCTGAACAAACTTCACAGTTCTCCGTGCACCCCATAGGCATTGGCCTCCCGTATGACTGAGCATTACTCCATCATTTATTAACTTTAATCACTAGTTTCTAAGTTATTACTCGACAAATGAACATCATCATTCTCTGGTTTGTAGATTTCATATGTACTCCTCAAGCATTTGCTGTTGTCCTGGAAAACATGTATATCTTAACGCTGCTGCCCCCTGGTGGAGTGATATTGTGTTGCTGAAGATGAATGCTGTGCATTCCAGATCACTGCCTTGCCGTCTGCTTCTTTTCCTTTCCACAGATTAGGATTATTGAAATTGTGTGGTTATATTTCCTTAAAGTGATAGTTTAGCCAATATTCTATTCATTGTGTTTTCAAATACAGAGCCCTGTAAGTTTTCACTATCCACAGAGTTTGGTCAGAGGTGTTTATACACAACACAGTGTCCAGATTGATGAAATGTGGGGATGTACATAATGCTGCAAAAGTGGTACGGAAAGTTGATTTTCCTCACTATTAACAATTTTAACTTATAAAAGACTTTTTAGCCTTCTGTTCTATTCAGCATACAGGGACTATGTGTTTGATACCCAAACTTTGCTTGTCCTTTGGGTAGATTATCACTTTTAACACGTCGTGTCTAAATATGTTTCTTTGATTCTTTTGCCTCTAATAATCCACATATCTGTAGTGAAGTCATGCCAAGTTGCACTTTAATCTGGTCCTTACATTCTTTTTTTAGTACTGCACTGGATGTTTATAATTCCCTCATGCTGTCCTGCTCATTAGACTCTTAGAACAAGTCATACACTTCATATATATAAATGCACCAGCTGAGTTCAGTACATATTTTTACATGATGCCTATCTCTTTGTGTCATTCACTTAAGATACAGATGAAATGAATGACGCTGTCAACATCAGACCCACTATTCTGTATATACAGCTGCATGTTTATACAGTTGATGATTTCAAAGAGCAAAGTCTTAATTCAGCTCCAGCTTTTCTTCTTTGTGTCCTGGAGATTTACCTCAACTTTACTCAGGATGTACTCTTGCATGATGAGATAAAAATATTACTCTACAAGGTTGTACAGTACAAAAACAACTGGTCTGTTTTTAAAATATATGCTGTTAGTCAATCTATTGCAATAAAAGTGACTTATAAAACTACAAATAGGCCAGTAATGCTTATTTTTAATCTTCTGAATGCCGATAATTGCTTGCATATTATTCAACATTGGGACTGACTATGACTGAACTCCAGCAACACCACAATCAGATGCACTATTAAAATTATGCTTGGTGTTTTTAATCTCCATACTTGGTGATCAGGACTTTAAAACTTATTGTCCTTCCGAGATGTCCTTGAATGTGTCTTTTCTATAAATTGTATGATACTTGTGTGCCTCAGTGGGAGCCGACTGAATGTGTCTGATTACACTGTTATGGTTTTCATGATTAAACCAGTTAAGCCTTTAAATGTATAGGTTATGTAGGTGTATAAAAAGCTTGAACTGGTCCTTTAAGTCTTATCCATGTGCAGGGCAGAGTCTGGGATCCTTCTGATTTACTGTCGATTTTCTTTTTAATGGAATCTGTTGTGGCCTCCTGAAGATGCCTTTATTGTTAGCTACTTTTTTCCTGTTTTACTTCCTGCTGGCTTCATTTGAGCCAAAAGTGTGCGGATACGCAACATGAGACTTTCTTCTCACTGAAAAAGAATCAGTCTGGGTGGCTCTTAGAAGACGATTTGCTGTTTTGACTTCTGTAATAAATGATAAATGTGAAAAAGGCACTGCGATGTGAACTGTGTGATGTACTTTAGATGGACTGTGCTTTAACCTTTGCTTTCTAATCAACGTGGTAGAAACACTGAGGATGAAACAGACCCTTTCATAGGCATCTCATGAAATAATTGAAACAATAGTAAGGGATGTTTGTATATTTTGTACAATTTCCAGATGGTCAGCTATTGCTCTAAGTTTCAGTGTAATTTTTAGATCCACTCTGGTTTCACCTTCAATCGCATGTTGGCTAGTTTGAGTTTTGTATATTTATTGTATCAATTAAATAAAAGTTCTTCTGTATGTGTTTGTTTTTTCTGGAAATGTGTGCATTTATGTGGCGCTAACCTGCTGTTCACCCAGGAAAATGTCTTTTGGTGTATGTAGAGGTGCATTAGCAGGTAAACACCAGTGGGGGTCAGCAGTTCTCAAACATAAGGAGGGTCTTATTTTCAGGGTCTCTGGGATGACATTCACAGCAGGCGGAGTTGGCATAAATCTAATCTTTTCTCTCAGTTTTGTGTTTTTCGTGACAGCTCGAACAGCATAAATCGTATGGAATCTAATCTGGTCAGATGTGATCCACCCACTTCCATATGTGGTTCTGAATTAGAAACAGCTCTGACCTCACATCAGAGTTCATGTCTTTTACATCACTATATACTGAGAGTCATCCTATGAAGTCATTGAAATGAGCTCAACTTTCATCATATATAGCAATAAATACAGCAGTAAAATGAATCCACCTTAGAGTATATAACAAGAAATCACTGACAGGGACACACGCTGTGCAAAAATCACTGACATTTGTTCTGAAAAGCAAACTTTAACTTGTAGTGGAGTATTTTTACTAGATGTACTAGTACTTTTACTGAGGTAACAGTCTAGACACCATTAACTCCACTGCTTTTGTGCATGCGGTTCAGTTCAGGACTGTGACCGGTTCATGCTGTAATCTGATATTGGCCACATTTTTGGAAAATAATGACAACAGAAAAACAAAAAGATCAAATCTGAGAAGTAAATTTGAATTGAGCTCTAATGTTGGCAGGGTGAACGTAACCTTTGTGTCTAATCATCACAAAGTAGGAATGTACTTTTTGAGTCTTTAGTTGCTTAGCTTTATCCTTGATTGTGAAGACTTGTGTGATACTTGAAAGACTAATCACCAAGAGCAGAGGTGTCAAACATGCGGCCCACGGGCAAAAACCAGCCTCTCAAAGGGTCCAGTCCAGCCATGGGATGAATTTGCAAAGTGCAAAAATTACATGGAAGATATGAAAAATCAAAGGTGTCGAACTCATTTTAGTTCAGGGGCAACATACAGACCAATGTGATGTGAAGTAAAATAATACCATAATAACCAATAATGACTCCAAATACCCTTCTTGATTTAATGTGGGAAAAAATAATATTACATTATACCTATAAATAATGACAAATCCAAATTTTTTCTCTTGAGAGAAAAACATTAAATTATGAAAATATTTATACTTACAAACTATCCTTTAACAAAAAATGTGAATAACCTGAACAGATATGAATAACCTGAAATGTCCAAAGAATAGTAAGTACATATTTTAACAACACTCTGCCTGTTACTAAATGTTTTGTGCCTTTGTAGATGTATAAATGATCATTTGGGGCATAATATTCTTAAAATTGCACTTATTTTTCTAGAAAATTAAATTTTTTTCAAGTTATTCTCATATTTTCTCATGGATTGTTTGTAAATGTAAATAGTTTCATATTTCAATGCATTTTTTTTTTTGTACTAAAACAAAGAAAAGTTTGGAGTTGTCATTATTTATAGGCTATTATGCTATTATTTTACTCATCCAGCCCACTTTTGATCAAACTGGCCTGAACTCATGTGTCTGACACCTCTAAGAGGTTTGTATCTGTTTTAATTTGTTTATAGTTTTGATGAGACAAAGTAAAAGTGACACTAAAGCTACGTTCTAAGTCAGTGGTTTCAGGAAAAAGTAGATTTAAAGCTATTTTTTTCACTCCGTAAATGTAAAAGTCGCTTTATTCCTTTCACTAGACCAATAATGGACTTGTTAAATAAGCAGTATAAAATATACACACTATTAAAGACCAAGCGCTGAGTCCTTGGTCTCTGCTCAAATAAACCCATGTGAAATCAAGTAAAGCAACGCTCACACAAAAGAGGAAACTGGTAGCAGACTGAATTCAGTGCCAACGGGGGAAGGGTCACAAAGGAGGACTAACAGCCTCTCTCAGGCTCAAGGGCTCCTCTCCACTAATGCCTCCTCATACATTCTGGAGGTGTGTGTGAAAACAGCTCCAGCCGTCACCCTGCCTGTTCACTGTGTGCACAGGCAGCTGCAGGTCCTCCTCTCAGCTGCTCCTCTTACAGCTGCCTCAGTTCTTTCAGCTCAGATGCTTCAAGTACTGATGTAGGTGAAAACCTGCAGCACTGCGAAACAGAGGAAATGGTGCTGGGTAGAGGCGGGTATGTGAGTGTGGGTGTTAACTGACCCAGTAAACTGTGGCGGGCAAGATACTTCACTACTGACTTTACAGCAGCGGGAGATGAAGTTATGAAGAAATGCAGTTTGGTAACAGGGACAATGTACATGATGTGAACTGATCATTTCCATGGCAATTTACAGCCTTTGAAGTATTTGAAGAGAAGCTTATGTCACATTTATTGTATTTAGTTACTTTTTCTGTGGTTAATGACCATTGATGGGTGCATATGTAATTGATTTCTTGCTTTTCTTTTTTTTTTTTTTTTTGTTTTGTTTTTTTTTTTAATTCAAATTTTGAGACAAACTAAACTTAAATAAGTGGGCTTATATATTATTGCAACATTTTTCATTCTCTAATTGCTGCTTATTTTCATTTTCATTTAAAACCTTCAGAATACATGAAGTGGCATTGACCTCTGCAGCAGAAACAGCTTCACAGACACAGAGGATGACAAAGTCTGTCTGGCTTTTGCGTGTCAGAATAATGCAGTGACTGACATTCAACCATCATGATTTTAACATTACAGCCAAGGGTTTCCTTACTTATCGGACCTTAAGGCAACATCAGAAGAACCAGAATCTGAAGAACCAGAGATGGTTTTACTTTGTGGAACTATACTTTTTACAAGTGTGGTTCGACTACTATTAAAAAATTGGAAATATGTTTTGTTTTCATCAGACCAATCTGTGTATCTGTTCTTTGAGCTATTCTCTAAAAACTTTAAAAACATAATCCAGAATTCAGCAAAAATGCATTATTTTTAATCAAATAACAACAAAAAAAGACAAAGTGTTATATAACTCCACTGAGGGAAAACCTTGAGGTCAACCCTCTCCTTGCACTTTTGTTTTGTGAATTTCACTACAGACAAAATAGTTCTGTGAGTTTCCAAAATGTTTGATGTTTTACTTAATTTCATGGCTTTCCCAGGTTTGTCATGACTCTAGGAGCGCAATAATACAGGCACTCGACAAAATGTATGTGAAAGTTGTTACGTCTACATGGGCCCTTAAAAAACACAACACTCATAAGCACCGAGGGAAGGAATGTCAGCTTTGGTTTTGCATCTGGTATTCACCAGCCAGACACCTGCTGTCCAGGACTACAACAGTTTCTCTGCACATTTATACTTATGACTGATTATGAGTACCTGATATCCAATATAGTTAAGTTTAGTTCAAGACATTCAGGTTCAAAACAATAAAACTAATGAGTTTGCAATCAAGCAACAGTAAAATGAAAATTAAAAAATGTTCCTTTATTTCTATGGCCAAAACCTTTGGCTTTAGTAAATTTTGTAATTGAACTACCAGCAAGACCCTGTAAAAAGTAATTAAACAACTTTCCAATTAATGTATAACAACTAAAAGTTGATGATTGAGCTGAATATTGATAAGTTCTGCTCTACAGTTGTATTTAGAGGTCAAATAGTGCCATATTGAACATTCATCTTGTACAAGATTAAAGACTGGAGCCTCATTTTTGGAATATAAATCTGCTGAGTTATTGCCTGTCACTATGTAAAATACATTCTTTCTTAGTCAGGTGTAAAAGGAAGCAAAACTCAGTCTGTATTTCCTCATTCGTGTCCTCTATGACTGCTTCTATGAAAGGAAAATAGGGCAAAACGAAAAGCTTCTGGCACTGAAACAGGCAAGAATTTCTGCTTCACTCTTCAGATTGCATGATTTGTCATGTGCCTAATCTGGAAGTCATCAAGCGCTGTGTTTAGTTTGAGTGCTCTGGTGTAGAGAGGGAGCCACAGGGTTGTGCCAGAGGCTTCTCTGTAGTCCACATGGAGGGAGGAACATCTGGGAAGGGACTCGCCGTTACGTGATCACACACACTCACTCACTCACTCACTCACTTACTCACAGGTAGTTCACTAAGTTACAGCAACTGGTTTGACAGCTGTGGAAAAGAAGCACAAACAAATGTTGAAAATAGGAAATGTATGATGGTTGATTTTTAAAAATGAGCCACACACAGAAGTGCACACACACGGAGAGTTGAGTTCTGCATCAGTGGAAAAACTGATCACCCACTGGCTGGAAAACGTATCCACCCCCACCTCAAGACCCAAACCGAGGTCTCAGCACCAAGCTGGCTTCTCCACTTGCTTCATCTCCCTCTCCTTTTTCGCTGCATACAAACTGAAACCAAAACCATATTTTTCCCTTCTCTTTATTTTTTGTTTGGCAGAAACAAACTGGAATAGACAGGACACTATCTATGACAAGACAGACCCCAGTTCTCTGGCTGGAGGACTCTCCCTGAAACCAGACATTACTAATAATAACAGCAATACTTCATACACGTGTCCTCGCCGTTCAGTCCATGTATTTGTGCACAGATACAAGGAATTCTGCTAAATGAGGACCAGACAGAGACCCTTCACAGGTCGTCTTTTAGCTTAGGCTAGGATTAAGCTCACTTCATATTAAGATTCTTAAAAAATAAAGAACAAACAAAATGCACCACACAGCTCGATTTGCTTGTTCTTGTGCAGTCCGTGTGAAGAATCATTTCCGTCGATACATTTCAAGGGTCTGCAAACACATTAGTCATTAAAAGACAGTACATTCTGTAAGCTTTAAAGGACATCCACTCTGAACTAAGCCGTTTATTCTGTGAGTAGTTTATTCTGACTGAGTAGTGGTTCCCTTGTTGAGTTATTACTCACACGTGGCAAAAGGAGGAAAGATCCAGGTTTGCTGGTTGGGATCTGGTGAAAAACAAAAACACCAGTGTTTTAAGGCAAGAGTGACTTCATCAGCCCAGCCTGGATCACGCTGACCATCATTCTGCAACTCTATGTACAATATAATATATAATCACACTTATTTACAGAACATGTGGTGACAGACAAAGCCTCTCTGGGCATCCACATGCTTAACATGAATACAATAACACAGACACAGCACCTGTAGTGGCAGAAAGACAAGGACACACTGAAAAAAAACAATTGGCACTTGGAGATTTCTCCCACAAACACAAAACAGGAACAAAAATAGTCAGTCTTAGTGGTAAACAACTCAGGTGCCTCATGGAAAAAGGCAGAAGGGCAGGTGTCAATCTATCCCTCCCTCTCTCGCTATCTTCTTCACCTTTTCTTTTCCACACAGGACGACACTAGGCGAGCCCTCAGAGGAGGCAGATCAAGCTCTTGCCCTCCTCAATCTCCTCCTGAACCTTGTCGCTGGAGGTGGCGATTTCGGCCTGAGCGGAGAAGACGGCGCAGATGAAGGTGAGCACTGTGCCCCCCATGGCAGTGTAGAAAGCCCAGCCCATGGAGCAGAGGCCAGCCCGATACGGAGCCGCGTCAGGACCACAGTACAGCTGAACCTTGTCTGAACCCCAGCCAGCAGGGTACAGCATGAGCCCGAGGATCAGAAACAGACCTGGAAACAGGGAAACAAGGAAAACCATTGTTAAGAGGCGTGATAATATCTTTTTATAAATACAGTTTTCACAGAGAACAGTTGAGATGCTCCAGGGCTCATAACATACTAGTGATTTTAAGATTCACTGTAGAGTTTTGTAAACAAACATTCAGTGATACTAAAAATACAGTGTATCCCTAAACTCTAAAAAGCATTTTAAAAATGTGTGGTATTTACTGATATTGAGTGGTAAAACTGCAGATTGCAACCAACTGAATACTCTCCAGTGATGTAAGTCTTGAGCCATATAAGCCTTTGTTCACCCAGGTCACCCACCGTATTGGTGTTTCCCGGCCCAAAAGCATTGTAAGTCAGTGGTTACAAAAAACACGAAAATCTCCGCAGTAATATTATATTATATAGTATTTGATTTGTCAGAGAAGGTAAAGATAAATCCTTTTGGAACCCAGTGCTATAAAACAAGAAAGAAGATGAAGTTGATTCAGAGCTACATTAGGAACATAGCAGTTCAACATGGCAAACCTGGTGAAAAGTTCTGCTGTGGATGTAAACCACTCAGCCTGAAGTAACAGAAACACCTCTCTCATTTTGTCCCCTGAACAGGGACAGTCCACGACAATACACTGACCTATAGACAGAGTCAGGAGGAAAGAAGTTGGTGCCAATTTATAGCTGAAGCTTATTTTCACCTGTAGTCCCTGGACAGGTTGATGTTATTCAAAATAAAAAGATGAAAATATGGCAGCATGTAATCATGAGAACTGTTATTATTATTATTATTACTATTATTATTATTTCATTGCCAATAAAAATCTATCTGAAGCATCAAAGGCATCATGTATGTGATATATTAAGCTTTCCAATTTGTTATGTCATTTTATTGAAAATGTTCGACTAATGTTAACTGCGGAGTGTCAGTGACAATAAAATAAAACAGCCTCTTAAACTGAATACAATTGCCTGAATGTGAGTATTATAAGCATTTGATACCAATAAACATGAACGAAACAGGTATCACAGATCTTGTCATTTTTAGATATTTTAATGTGAAATATTACTTATTATAGATGTAAACACACCACCCTTGCATTCTCCAGCTTGTTATTGATGACTGCTGCTTCATTTTGGTAATTGTTCCTATTATTTGCTACAAAACATTTCCTGTCAAAATGCCATCCTTCCATGATTCAACACATCCCATCAGGACTGAAAAACGTTACACTAGCTAGAAATTATTTCCTGATGACTGTCTGAAGATGATCACAAAAAGACGTCCACTATGGCAACTGCCAATGTCGGAAAGAGAGACATAAATCTGAAACTTGTCAGGTCAGAAAGTGTGGAGAACAACAGGAAAAGGTAGCTGAAGACCTTTCCAAATGACCCAGTCATGCTCTGCTTCTCCGACATCCTGCTTCTCAGTGGAAGGACAAGGTCACTTCCTGAGATACTGTGACCTACTTCCACTACTTTGCTGAGTGGGGTTCAACATCTTTAACTATTCCTGACACACGTGCACTTTGAACAAGGGTGATTCTGTCAAACATATACAGTTCATCCACTAAAACAAAAGCTTCATGTAATTTAATCTCATTAGGTCTCCCAGGGAAGTGGACCGATGACAGGCCTGCCACCAATCAAATCTCAGAAGGAAACATTTTCAATAACAACATTACAGATAATGAGTGCACCATTAAATAAAGGGGAGTTCCAGCCTTAATGTCTTCATCCAACAAGCTTCCCTTTAACAGGCAGGTCCTGCACCTTCATAAAAACCAGTACCACTCTCCTTTCATTTTCTCCTAATCTCTCTCTCTCTCTCTTTCTCTTTCTACTTCCTGTCTTTCTCCTCCCATTCTTTCGCTCTTAAAGCACCCGATATTGTATTAAACAAGGAAATGAAAACTAGGTCATAAATTCTTTCCACATGTTGCTGCACTGCCCTGACGTCCAGACCGGCTCCACTGATGGATTGAAGGTATGGTTTTAATTCTCAGCCCCTTCTAAGACCCCCCCTCCACACACATACACACACATGAAGCTGGACCTTCTAACCTAATATCCCACTGCACTCCACCCTTCCAGCCTCACTATTCCCTCTGCTCTGGCTCTTGTCTGTGTTAACCTCCAAACTGTCAATTCTCCACCATCAATCCACCTCTGATAGGTGCCTCCCCACCTCCCACTGTAACCTCTGATCCCACTGCCTCCACCCTGTAACACAGCACAGCAGGGCTACGATCTGCTCCAAGAAATCTGGCCTCGCTTCATCTTCTTTCCAGGAAGAAAAAATTAAAAAGGCAGATTGGGTCAACCTCTGGGAACCACACGAAGACAAAAGAGGGCAAAAGAAAATACTGGCATGACAAGGGCAATTAAAGCAGACATGCACATGGAGAGGAATTCTCTCTATTAACTCACACTGCATTGAGTTAGAAACTGATGGGAGGACAAACATCAAGTATCTTAGCTTAGATTCAGTAGTAACTCAGATCACATATTAGCATTAATATTTTCTATGTGTACTACAGGTTGGCTGATAGTGGATTTATATATAGCAAACCCAATAAACAACAAATCCCGCCCCTTGCACGTATTGTAGCTTATTTTGGCATTGATCCAGCTGATGTCATTATGTCTACGTGTGTGCTGATATCAACATTGCCTCTATATATGTGCCAAGTCTGAAGTCAATTGAAACAAAATTTATGTTTTTATAGACATGTGAAATTTTGCCCATTATAAGTAAATGGGGAAAAAAAAAGATTTTTAAAAATTCATAAAAAATGTGAACTTCAACCTACTTTTCCCAAAATGTAATGACATCTATTCTGGGTCACTGGCAATCTATTAACCCAATTTGGTATGAATTCAACCAATAGTTTTGCTGCTAAAGTGTTA
>JAPQRP010000005.1:34009003-34019492 GCA_037367295.1 Apogon hyalosoma | reverse complement strand
GGCTGGGATAGGCTCCAGCGACCCCCGTGACCCTAGTGAGGATAAAGCGGGCTCAGAAAATGGATGGATGGAAATAGTGTTAAAAATATGATATTCTTCTGAGACCCAGGAAAGTGACAGTTTTGGCTTTTTTACATTAAACAATTGCCTTGATTAGAAAAAGTGTGGTGCAACAGTTTTCAGATACATTTTAACGTTTTTTTTTTATGAAAAGTCCTTTGCAGTGGACAGTGTTTTTGTTTTTTAAGTAAATATGTAAAACTCTTGTCCCCTACAGAGGACAAAAATGCATTGCTGGGTGTCAAGAGCATATAACACTAACAAAACCTTTAACTTCTGAAATATTTCATATGATACAAATGTATTTCCTGGGCTTTTTTATGTTAGAGTTTTTAATGCATAAATGTCCCATATTACACTATTCACAACACCAAAGTGATGTAGTAGGGCTACCCGAACAAATCGAGGGAATCTGAACTCTGAGAAACTCAATGAATGCATTTAGCTGAAGTGTATGCAAACTTCGAGCTTTATCTTGTTTATCCCTTGGAGGTGCCAATGCTTATCAGACCCAAACACATACAATCTTACAGATTAATGGAAGGCCAGCAGGGCTGCTGAAGCCAGAGCGAAGATGCTCTGGGAGATTTCTCTTGGCAGCTCCGACATAGCACAGGCCCCTCACATCAAAGACCAGAGGATCAGACGAGACCGAGGAGAAAAGATCCTCAACAGTCCTAATCACAGCAACACACATCTGCACACATGTATACTGTAGACACATGCCAGCCAAAGGAATCATTCACACACATTCGACAAAGACCCTGATAGAGAATCTGGCCGAGGACTGCTGGTCATTCATCTTTCCTGTTACACAGCTTCAGTGGTGTCATGTAGATCTGAAGAAGGAGGACGGAGCAGGGCTTGAAGCAAAGCAGGTTGAAAACTGATAACGGGAAGATAAAGGTTTTGGTAAGAGGCACGGTTAATAATTTTGCTACAGTGCAAAAGAAAGAAGAAAAAGTAGCTTGGAGTAAAACTTAAAATCTGTAGTTTTCTTTTGAAGTCTCTTACTTCTATAAAAGGATGACAAAATTGACACTACTTGAAAACATTTGTCTTTAGTTTTAAGTTATTTAAGTCCTTTTTATTTTCCTAGAGACTTTGTTTAAGAGATCTGTCTTATCTGGTTTGACATGAGCTAAGTTTTAAAGGAAAAAGTGACAGTGATATTTCCATCAGCTACGACTGGTCATCAAATCAGACCACAAATCAGACTGTGCTATCCCTGAACAGTTCTGAAGAAGTAGATACAATTTTCAAAACTCGTGCAAGTTGACAATTTATTATTTTTTCCCCTAATTTTTAATGTAAAGCTGCAGTGTACAATAGTTTTTTGGCATCAATTATCTTTCAGCATATTGTAAATTAACATCGATACCCCATCACTAAAACCTGAAAAATGCGCTTTATAACGGTAAAATTATAGGGTGTAAAGTGTCAAATTTACAAGCAAGTAAAGCACAACTGGAACAGAGTGAGCACAGTATGGAGCGTGAAGTTTAAACACTTATCTTGATAATGTAAAACAAATTGCAGGAGTAAGATAACCATAACATATACCACTTTTGTGTTGATACATATGTGACCTGGATATTGTGCCAAAGCAGTATAAAGCAGCCTGGACTAAGTCAGGAAGGAACTGATTTCATACTACAGAAACCAAATGCTTTATTTTGGCTTGTGTCAACACATGAATCCCGGACATGCCTTGGATATCTCAATGAGGTTTTTATCTTCACGTGTTTTCAAGCTGCGCCTGCACACGTTACGTCAGTCCACACACCAGCAGCCACCCTGAAGAGGCTAAGCAGGGTTCACTCGTTAAAAGCCCCCGTGGAAAGAGATGCCAGCAAACAGTAGACATATGGAAAAAGATGGAGGCAAGGGATGGACAGATGGAATGTTTGGCTCTGATTGTAGATTATGGGGTTTCCAGTTGCGGAAAGTAATGAGACAGCTCAGTGTATGGTGAAATCCGGGTTGCAAAATAAATACGTAGACAAGTAGAGAATACCTGAATGCAACATCTGTATGTAGACTGTATATCCTTCACTTTCAATCTTTCAGAGAAGTCTCAGAAGATCCCGGGATGTCTTCGCTGTTATACGTTTGCTTCTCCGTGCAATCAGAGAAGCTCAGTTTGAATCCCGCAGAGGGAGCAGCTACGACCATCTGGCCACTTCAAGGCCACGAATGCATAAGGCCCATCAACAGGCACATGGAGACAGATGTTTAACATGCACAGGGGAAAGGCCTGCTTCTACTGAGCATATATATTTTCTAACCCACAGTTCAGTCTGGGCGAGGCTGGTAAATTTTAATCCTTGCGCTGAAATAATACCTGAATTTCACTGAATTTCAATAAAAGAAATGTCTTGACTATGTTAATTTCAACAACAAAAGTATAAACAACTCTTTTCAGCTTTCAGGACCTTTCTGATCTTTTACATTTTTGCTGATGGACTAAACATCATCCATACATTTATTTAACATGACAGTTGAGGTCAAAAGACGAATAAATTTCTCCTGCATGGTCACAGTCCATCGTTTCATCCATTGTTCTCTTGTCAGTTGTGGTTGTAGTTCATGATATCATAGTGTGGGAGTAATATCTCTGCGGCATATTCACTAATTTATGAACTTACTGGGGAGTACCGCTGGAGCATAAACACACGGATGTTTGAAGGTGAGGAAATCCCAACACTGAGCTCCAGGGGAAGCAAGACAGGAGCGTGGGAAACAAAGATGGAGAGGAAAGGAATAATAGGGTAGAAACCCGCCTGTTTTACAGGCACAGAGGCTCACAGTCAACAGGGAGCACACCTGCAGGAGCAGTGGAGTTGTTGAGGACTCATAACACCTTCCATAGCAGAGAAGAGAGTGGTGTGTGGGGAAAAATCAATTCCAACTATTCTAGGAGACATTTTTAGTACTTACGTAGGAGATGCCAGAACACATGAACACATCTGGACTTAGGAACAAAAACACACACACACCTCTATTTGATCTTGGTTTGAGTGGTCAACGGTTTCCCTTTGGAAACATCTGTTTATACACTCTCAGTAACTGGGTGTCAGTCTGGTTTGGGTGGTGAGGTCGAGCACCACTCATTTTGGTAGGAGGGGCCGGATAATTCCTCAGCTGTGCATCTGGAAAGAGAGGTGGAGGTCAACAGTCCCTCATCTTCTCATATTGACCATAACACCCCTTGCAGTGGCGGGCCCATGCCATGAAGGTTAAGAAGGTGATGGAAAACAAAGGCCATCTGACATATCACAGTGTGGGTTCAAAGTGGGTGGTCGACAGGGCCGCCATGGACCAGGTTGGTTTCACTGGATAGCCATCTTGTGAAAGGATTGTTTTGTGCTGTTTGTCACCAAAGAAGTTTTTTTCTTATCTTGTAGCTGCTTGAGTCCATCTGTGCAGCATCTCTGAACTAGTAGATACAATATCAGCCCATGCTGTTTGAGCAGGGGATTAAAGAGGCCGAGGAACAGCTACAAAACACAGATAAGTTTCACCCCAGTGCTAGAGGGTTCTTACAGAGCGATAACAGCACGGCAACAATCACTCCTGCTGATTATGTGCTGAAACCACAACTACAAATACAGACTTGCATGACCTCTACCAGCAGGCCTGACTCTCAGTGTTAAACTTGAGTAGAAAATGCAAAAAGGAAAACAACTTCCTTTTACAATTACAGTTTCATACTCTTAATCACCATCAGGGAGGTTATGTGACCACTAATATTGACGGTGACAGAAAGCAAAAAATTCCAACAGAGGGAATTTTCTACCACTTTGGACTGAAAGTATTTATCAGAAGGCACCAGTTTCATTTCTTTCTTCTCAACACAATATTTTCTACTGTATATTTCAAGTGGGAAGATGTGAAACCTATTTTTTGTTTGAAGGCAACATCAGTGCATGGCAGTAGAGCTGTGCCTCCACCACGCTGGACTGGTGTCTGTTGTCAAGAAAGGATCTATCTTAATACGATAACAGTAACAAGTGTCCCAAACTGGCAACAAGGAGGGAACATAATTTATTGTTAGTTCATGGTTTGACAATGATGTCGAACAAGAGGAAGAGTAGACTGATGGATTTGGCAAAGGTCTGCCCTCTCTAAAGACCCTCAGTACTTTTATGGTGTCTCTTGAAACACACTTGAGCTGATGGCTTCCTGCTTAAAACTTTCATGAATTCAGATACAGTCACAGATCAACTTCAAGCTCTTGTTGCAAATTATCAGGATAAACCACCTGCAAGCATTTTAGACACAGACAAAACTGTACGTGCGAAAAGCTGAAAATATTCAACATATCCTTTTGACATTACGGACCACATTCTTCACACCTACTTGTTCGGACTGCTTAGGCCTCAGCGCTGATGGACTGGCAGTTTGAAGAGTCCCAGCACTTCTCCTGTGTTTCCGACTGTTAGAGCTGCAGAGTTTGGGGGCCCTGAGGCCTAACACTGTCTCCATTATGCTTAACCGTTTCCAGCCCCACCTTAGCCCTGCCAATAGCCCCGGGGGTCCATAAATGCAGGGGGTTGCAGGAGAGAAAGTCCTTCCACTTCAAATCCCCATGCTTCTGTTTTCCAGGCCAGACTCAGGAAACCAGTAGGTCTCACTCGGCTGAGCTGGGTGGATGGTATTTGGCCTTCTCCTCTGGAGGGTTAAAAGCATTGTTCTCTCTGTGTTTTGTGCTTGGGATGAGTGCAGTTTAATCCTAACTTCCCTGTGGCTCTGACCTGCTGCTCCCAACCAAGTTTCCCACTATAGCACAAAACAATACAAACTCCCCTGCAAGTTGAGACCTCGCTGGTTGCTTTATCCACTCACCCCTGAGGGCAGAGCCATGTAGCTGCGTGGGCACTCCAAGCTCAACCTGATACTGCGCTCAAAGTCAAAAGTAAGCACCGGTGAGGAATGATGGGGGGGTAGCACACTGGCAATGGACTCCCTCTCGCTCAAGTTTCAGACAAAAGAAGTATCAAACAAATCATCCCCGTATCGCCTTTTGGCAAAACAGGACAACGGCATATATAGGAGGCAACGAGACGAGAAATGGAGACAAATGATGGGCTCCAAGGACACACAGGGGACAGAAAAGAAATGGTGGGAAACTGAGAAATGATGAAGCGTGCTGTTTGGTTTCAGGGGAGTAAAGTGAGATGTGGAAGTGCTTTCACTTGCAGACAAAGGGATGAGTGTTAAGGAGTCATGCCTTTCTTATAAAATCTGTCCATGTCACATTAGACCAAAATACAGCAGATATAGACACCACCACAGTATCCCGCAGACACAA
Source organism: Apogon hyalosoma (assembly GCA_037367295.1). Lineage (NCBI taxonomy): Eukaryota > Metazoa > Chordata > Actinopteri > Kurtiformes > Apogonidae > Apogon > Apogon hyalosoma. The sequence continues at coordinate 34,014,118 of JAPQRP010000005.1, read as the reverse complement.
TGGCTGAAATCTGTTGGAATTCGAGCTACCGTGGCCAAGATACGTAAAAACAGACGTGTCTTATATTTCAAGTCTAAATGAGCAAAGACATTCTGGTTAAAAGATGAGAACACATGAAGGGAAACAAAACCGACATTTTTTTTTTTTTTTTAACCTCATGGAGGTCCAGTCAAAAACAAGCATGAGATAACAGGAAGAGGGGCCACTGACAAGAAGTCGATCTATTTCAGGAGCAATGTGACAAACTATTATTCTGTTTATTATCACAGCGGGGGGTTTTCCACTTTGAAATGACCTTCACAGGTGGTCCCAGCTCAATATCACCAGCTCCATTGTTTTCCTTCATATTGAAAAAACATGCCGCCCCCATACACCCCTCACTTCCTACATCGTCCAGATAAATATACAAGATTCAACATAGCAGACAATAGGTGACTGAAAGATGATGCTAGCGATACTGCTCAGTGACCTCTCTGAAAACAGATTCATGCTGTTCATGATGGTGAACATTAATATGATGATGAGGAAAGTTGGAAACATACATTTCAGAGACAAAAGACAAGGTACATTATTTACAAGTGCTATTTTTGAAGTATTTTCCAGAAATGATTTAAAACTCTACTGTTTTGTGTCATGCTGAGAAATGTTAAAGTTTGTGAATAACAGAAAAAATAAAGATTAGAAAAAAACATTTGTATAAATTGTGTCAGTAATAAAGATAACCTTTCTGAAAGCGTAACGGTATCTCTACACTTTATGCTGGTAAAACTTTTTGTTACTTTGCTTTTATGTACTTTTGTTTTTGTCATCTTTTTCTACAACAACAAATCTTTTCTACACATTCAAAAGTGTAAAGATAGATATCATGACTGCACATAACTACTCAGGCCTCTACAGATTTTAGAAATATGTAAATGTGAGAAGACTGAAGGGAGCCTCCATTTCTCGTTTCAGATAGAGTATGAAACCATGCACTGAGGAACTGTTGATTGCTGGTTTTAGGGACTGATTTTACATAACACCTGGCCGGAACAATAGGAGCCATGGGAACAGCTGGTATATCCACTAATAATAAACAGGTGCCAGGAACCTCAACGCAAGAAAAGCAGGAAGCCATGTTTGTATTTGTTTTGTTAGTCTGCCCAACTCCAAAGAGTCATAGGTGTATGGAGACACTCAGTCCCTGCATGTCAGAGTGTAGAGCTGTTGTATATACAGACATGATAACACTAACCTCTTGTGTGGACTCTTGCAGCTGGAGCACAGACAGTTTCGTCAGATTTACTTGCTGCTGAAAATCTTCTCTCTTGCTCTTTACAACCTGCGGACAGAGCGGCAACAATGTCACCGATGAGAAGACGATGAGTCCAAACGACAAAACCAGACCATCTCCAGAGAACAACAGTTTAGTCATTGTTGGCTTTTCCCCTTTGGTATTTTCCATCTCAACCTAAGACTGAGGAGCAGCTGCACCTGGAGAAATAAGCCTTAAACTGTTTCACATGGTCATAAAAAAGTGAAAACTACTGCTGCATCCCTCATTTGACAGTGACCCCTCTGGTAGTATTACATAATGTTTAGCATAACATAACACATTGTGGGTGCATGACATAATCCAAAGCAGATCAGTACATGGTAGGAGAAAATAAAAAATACTCTATTATAGACTGACGCCAAATCAGCATCATAGCTGTTGTGTTGATGATGAAACTCTAATAGAACCTTATGTTAAATGGTTCAGTGTCTTTGACTGATGGGGCTTTAAGAGGATCAAATCACAGGAATGAAAAATAATAATCATGATTATGTTTTCTAAAATTTACAATCACATAAAAATGAATATATGCACTGTGGGAGTAAATATACTTCCTATTTTCCTTTTCTATGGAGCTTTTATATAGAGCTGGAATCCAGTGTTAATGTGAATCACCATCACCTACCATGTTTGACTGTCAACTAGAGTTAACGCTCTATTTCATGCGCAAAAGTGACAACAAACTGATGTTATTAGCAAATTGTAGTTGGTTACATTCTCTAAATTCACTGCTAGATGTCATTAAATATTACAATTTGAACCTAAATAAACTGAAAACTCATGACACTGTGTTGTTGTGCTTAGAGAAATCTAATCTTAGAACAAATACATTCGTCAATGTTGTCACTATAGTCCAATTTAACTTGTGATACAGTCAAATTACCACCTAGATGATGGTTGGAACAGTAACGTTTTTCTTTAAACAAATGATATTTGTTGTGTGCGCTCTCAAAGGTTAAAGCTGCACATAATATTTCCATATAAACAATGGATAAGGAATAATATCAACACTAACTGTTTGATGAGTAAATAAGTTGCACAAGTTGCTCATATTTCCCACAATATGTCAGCATTTATAGCTTATTATATTGCCGCTAGCAGGCCTATATTCAATGTATTTTAAGCTTAAATATTGGAACAAAAAAAACTTTCTGACAATAAAGAGGCAACCCACTTCTACTCTAGCAATGCCTCTACTAAACACTAATCACTAATAAAATCACTGCAGTACTGTATAAATACAGTCTGTGACCAAAAAAAAAATCAATCATCCTCTTAGAGCTAGTCACCAAAAATCAATATTACAAGTCACATTTATCAAATAGGTATGGTCCTTGTGTCAGCAGCACATTCAGGATATGCTGCCCCCTTCAACGATACACAAGGCTGTAGATAATTAACTAATGGCTGACTGACTTCCCTTTCAGTCAGCACTACTGAGACCTTCTAATGGATAATGTCAGTTAACGGTCACTTCAACAGTCTGGGTCTACAGTCACAACATTAGCAGAACTTTCCACTGACACTGCTTAAAACCACCTCTCTGAGAACATGTGGACCAGTTAAATAGATGATGGCTGATAATGAAGAGCACCGTTTAACCAAAAGTATCCGTAGCCCCAGTGAGTCCAAGTGTATTTTGGCCGTTTTTAAATACTTTTGAATTTGCCTTTATATTTCTCATAAACAAAACTGTTTACCGTGCTGTGTTTGGTAACTTTTTTTTTTCAGCACAACCTGACCTGTGTAATTTTACACTTCATTAATTTTCATCTGACATGCTGTATTAACACCCTGAACCTAAAATCACATATATAACATGAAATCCAAGTAGGAAACAGACTCTTTACTGTTTTTCATTCAAAAACATGTTGAACAAACCATTTTTATAACTTAGTATGAACATGTAAACTGAAGACTTTAGCAAAAAACAAAGTTATATTCAAATTTTTTTTTTTTTTTTTTAAGGAAAACTACACAATGAGTTACAAAACAATCTCATGTCACAAGATTATCACACATTAGACTGGTTGATATAATGCGCTTTCCACCAAATACTGTGACATGTTTCTTTTTTTCCATGGAAGCACTTCCTGTAGAAGCCTGTTTTTACCGACTCTTCCTTGATGGCCAGGTTGTCACTGGAAATGAGAACTGGTTCTCAATTGACCTACCTGGTTAAATAAAGGTTAAATAAATAAATCCTGCACCAAACGTGATGACAATATTGCCAAAATGTATGTTTTTCTTGTGTATCATAAATCTGGTTTTACTTGGCCTTTCAACACCTTTGACTTCAGAGTATTGCTTTGACATTTGCACTTTCCACACAAGCTGAAAAGAAGACTCAGAGAGGCTCTGTCTTGCTGCTACGTCATCTTAAATCAGTTGTGTTTTGGACACGAGGGCACATCCAGGCACTCCTAAGGGTTAACGTAAGATTCCTCTTAATGCTCAATACAGCAGCTTCAGGAGCCGCTATCTGTTTTTTCAACTGCAGGGCACCAACACCACTGACAAATAACCTAAATAAAGGCTGTACTAACAACATATTGACAGCAAAAGGTGCAGACAAAACCTCTATGCTTTGTTTTTATATTAAAGTGACAGACTGCTGTAATCAGGTTTGGCACTGATTATCTGGAGCGTAAAAACAAGCAACATTGTGCAACCAAAACCCTGCAATAACCCCAAGATAACAGATGATTCCCACAGAGCTTCAGTAGGATAACACTGACTGTTACTGTACTAATAAATACCATACCAATCACACAGCGGGTCTCCAAATCAATGCTGTCTCACTGAATTTAATTTTCATCCATAACACGCACTACAATTCCATTCGACAGTGTTGTGCTGAGCAGTTACAGCTGACCTACGGCAAACTGTTTCCACACGACTTCTCCTTTTTCTCAGGCTGAGATCTGGAGATAGAGGAGGTTAGATGGAATCGACTATTGCAATTTGACAGATAACTGCCATGAAATTCATAATAACAGAGTCAACGGCAAGAACAACATAACTGTAACTTGTGAATGAAGACTGATGCAGTTATGGTGCATGATATTGTGTGAGTTAAGGCAGTGTTACATTCTGCTGTTTGGTGCAGAGTTGTTGGAACCCCTCCACAGCTGGGGGTAGGCTATTATGTGGGGACCAGGGGACGTCTGTAGGTATGTTCACTGCAGCCAGACCCACCACAAAAGGGTCTTTCTTATAGTATTACTGGGCCTTGGGAACAGGGGAGATGGATGGAAAGGAAGTATGTGGGTTGTCAACATTTGAGCGCTGCTTTTGCTGCATATGCAGGAGCCACAACTGGCAAGGTGTGAATACAGTTTAGCCAAACTCAAGGTAATCGTATCGGATCGAGTTGCAATATGTTTTTCATTAAAGCGGCAGTCAAGAAAGAAAAGATGAAGACTTATTAAGCACATCTTCAATTGCTGCATGTCTCTGTTTTCTATTCATTCCTTCAATCATCCCCACTTCTCCACCCTCTGTCTCTCTGGGTAGTAATAAGAGGCATGTGAGGCTGAGCAAAGAGCACTCTCATTAAAATAACCAGCGGAGGAGCCCCATCCCTCAGGCTAACATACACAACACAGGTGTTAGGAGGCAGCCAAAGCCCGGCTCCCCTCACCCACTGACACCGTTCAGTAAAATACTGCACCGTGCACAGCAAACTATTGAAAACAGTCACTAAACAAAGTATTTACAGCAGGAAAGTCTTGAGGAAAAACAATTTACTAAAGGGCAAGAACAAAAAACACTCTCCTCAGACTACTGTGAGTCAAGTG
>JAPQRP010000005.1:33937734-34008291 GCA_037367295.1 Apogon hyalosoma | reverse complement strand
TCTTGCCCTTTAGTAAATTGTTTTTCCTCAAGACTTTCCTGCTGTAAATACTTTGTTTAGTGACTGTTTTCAATAGTATATTATATATATATATATATAACAATATAAGCTGTTCTAAATTAAATAAGAGGATTTCTGAAAGATAAAAGTCATACCAGAAAAGAAGGAAGAAAGAAAACCCAAATAAAAGCCCCTTGTTAGCTTAGCCCTCCTAAGCTTACAGCTGCTCTTTAGCTAATGCTACTCTGAATGTTAGCTGATAGAACGTCAAAAATGTCTAATGTAACACTGAACAAAACCTCTAAGAAATAAAGGAGGACATAAATAGCACTAATGCAAGATAAAATGAGTGCTGAACAGTACAATTTGCCAAATGTAAAAAGACATTTGGGGTTACTCTGACAAGGGACTAGCATAAAGTACAGGAAGAAAACAACTATAGTAATCACCACAAACAGTCACATTTCATTTAAAATAACACATGTAATAATAATAACCTAGTAGGAACTTAGATACAGAGCTTTGCTAGCTTTCCTAGATACTCTTTAACCCTGTTTTACATGACATATAACACAATAAAGGCACTAAATATCTTCACGTGACTAACTCATACATTTCCTTTTTTTTCCTTTTTTTTTTTTTAAAGGTGTGGACCTTACCTGTCTGGTCTACAGAGGAGCTGAACAGTGAAAACTGTGTTTGCTATTGTTCACCTTGCAGGAACATCTGTTTTTGGAGTTTACAGAAACACAATATAGGCCGTCACTGTAAACTGGGTTATAGAAGGCCCTTAATCTCAAGATTTGAGGTGAATGGGTATTACAGCTGCTGTCTATTCATACAATACCAAATAAACTTGAGTAACAGTGACCTCATCATTGATCATTGTACACAGCTCTGTGTGTCTGTGTGTGTGTTTCCTCAGTGTCATTGGAACATTTTTACAGGACCCACAGAAGTGTTGCTGCATCAGCACCACAGAAACCGCTCAGTGGCAGCACAGTGGATTCAGTATCGTACATGTGGGACCAAAAGACTAATATTTTTCAGTTCTGTTAAACCAAATGCCAACAGATCCTGAAACTGTCGTTCAGAATGTGAAGAACGTATGAGACAATGGAGAAACACAAAAATGGTATAAAGGCAATTATTGTTGTGGAGAATAATAAGTGTTGCCTGTTCCTGCTCAGCTGGGCAGCTGTATTACATTTACCACACATTATTTTAGGAGCCAGTGCTGAGACAGAAGGGCTTTGAAAGCTTTGCCAGGAGCTCTTCAAAGAGGAGAGGAAAAACTGTTGGGTTTCTGGTGCCTGTTCAGCTTCCGCTTTGGGTTCGGGTGCGAGCTGATTGTTGGTGGCGACTTAAAGACAAAAAGGAGGCTGTTTTAAAGCCACGATGAGTCTCATGAAAATAGTTTATGATTTGCTAATGTGCATGTTCAACATCAGACTGTCAATTTCAAACAACAAACACAGAGACTGTATTTGGATTGTTTTCAAAAGGCATCATTTATCCTTCACTATGACTCTATAATGTGATTATCGGTTCATGGATATCGATCATATGCAGTCTTTCCCCCTTTTTCAATGACATCACAGTGCTAACGTCCAGATCTATCTCCTCACTTAGCCCTTAATTTGCTTTGACATAAACATACACCCCTTTCCACTTCCACAAAAACACTTAACACTGCAGCACAAGCTGGCCATTACATTAAAAAAAAAAAAATCACCCCATCTGTAAAGTAAAAACACAAGGTGTGTTTTACTCCTGCAGGCGTATGCTGATTACACACTCTGCACTAATGCAATGATTATCCACACTCTATCCAATTTCCTTTTGTGTGTGCCTGCATGTATACGTGTGTGTATGTGTGTGCCCGGCCTGTAAACCACAGACCGCACACAGCACACAGAGATGACATCACCTTACAGTGATTAGTCTGTTAGCTCAAACTGAAATGCAACAGATGGCTGCAGAGCATCATTCAACAAGACTGCTTTATAAGTTTTATTAAAGTGTCTAAAAGGGAAAACACCAGACACAGAAGAATAGAGGAAGTAGACAGCAGCAAAGAATAACTTTTTACTGGTTCTTAGTTTATATGTCGCTTGTTTTCTTTATTTAAGATGTGATGAAGTCATCTCTGCGGTCTCTCTGTATGGTGTAGGCAGGTGGATTAAGTGCTCTCTAAAACGGATAGCAGGGTAATTTCTCCGAATTGGACTAAAGCCAAGCCTCTCTCAGACACGATGACAGACATAATGGACGCAGGGGTTTCACGTGAGCTCACACACACACACACACACACACACACACACGCACACGCACGCACACACACACACACACACACACACACAAAAACACACACAAACACAGACTGGCCACCCCAGGATTTCACTTTTGCAGCAGCCTCTATCATGTTTGCCAAACTGCGTTAGCCTGTTTAACAGACACAGAGGTATCATCTTCCCTGTTTCACCTCTGAACCTGTGAACCTGTGGTGATAAAGATTCCCACTGAGTCACAGGCCATTGATCACAAGGAATCTAATGGTTCTGCAGTAACAAGGCCATAACGCTTCCTTTAATGGGCCCAACTATCCTAAAAGAAGAGGATAAGATAGTGTGTATATCATCTGGTGACTGCAAGCCTGCAACTTAATGGCCTGAATTAGGCCATGTGCTAACATACTCAACAAATGTCAAAAAGGAAAAACAAGCTGTCAGGATATTAAATATTTGCAGCCGGGTGTTTCTTCCTAAAAGAGTGAGAGTGAAAAAACAAAACAGTCAAAATCAGTGAGGCAAAACTAATGCATCCTGACTTTTTGTCCAAAAATATTTCTGTAGGTCAAACAAAAAGAAACACTACAGCCTACATTTCCACAAATGCAATGCCTGCAGTTTGCAGACTTTGTATTCTCTGAGTCAATATGACATTGCATTAGTCAAATTTCTGAAAAATAACATTTCATTTTATTTCTCCAGTTTTCATTTATAGCGCAGTAAATGCCTGTATTGTGCAATCTGCAAAAATAAAACAATCACTTGATGCACATAAGTAATAATTAAAGCTCCACTTCCTCCAACTACTCTTCAACATGACAGCATTTCAGTATTTCCACTGTTGAAATACTTCCGCTCTCTCAAAGCTTGGTTAATAATCGGTGAAAGTGGACAATCACCCATGGGCCCCCGACCATCAGGGGCCCCGACGCCTCAGTTTTACTGCGTACAATTCCTTTGACATGTTGTCTAGAATCATACAGACATGTGAATGTGGATTATGAGACTAAATGAGCCATAAGTAAATTTTGCTGTCTAATCAATTTAACTAAATAAATGACCCAGAAAAGATGGGGCAAAAAATAATGAAGTTTGGCGTGTCGTACGCTTTGTGCACTTTAGTTGATGGTCACTTAAAGGCAACAGGATACATATCCAACACACAGAGTATCAGGGGATCAATACAAACCTACTTGGACGGCAAAAACAGGAAACGGGATGAATTTAGAAGTCACAGGAGTGTGGACATGATGTCATGTAGAGTGTAATTCATCCAGTCCTTCAAATAAATGGACGGATGGAGAATAGAAGCAGCTTGGCAAAGACAGAACAAGAAGTTAAAGGATGGAGGCTACAAAGGCAGCTCCAGACGCCGGCCCCTGAGAGATGGATCACAGATGTCTGACCCAGAGGTCGCTTCAGTTAATTGTAAGACAAAAGCCTTACCTTCTCCCTCTCCCTGTCTCTTGTTTGACTCTCTGCTCTGTCCCTTTTAATCTTTTTCTCTTTAAAACTTATTTCCCTCTATGCCTACTCCCTCCACTATTATTACCCTCTGTGACTTTCTTTTCTCGTGCCTGTGTTTACTCCCCTTCTCGGTGTAATCCCCGCTGTCCTCATATGGCAAATACCACTTAGCTGCCGCGGACCGCCCCAAATGACAACAGCAAACAAAGAAATGCCTCCATTCTCAGCATTCTTTTTTTTCCCCCAAAAGCTGACCTAAAGCAAGTATGTTATTTAGAGGGTGTATTTGGAGATAAACGATGAGTCAAAGAAAAGAGGAAAAAAAAAAACATAATCAAATGACGACAGAAAGATGGAAAAATGAAACAGTAGCGATCTTCCTAGCTTAAAAAATATAACCACTTTGACTGCAGCAAAAGCTTCAAAACCACACCGAACTACAGTTGCAGGGGATGCTTTTCTTACAAAAATAAATGAAGTTCAGTCAGAGGAAAAGCTACAGGAGGGAGAGTTGCCTCTGAGGTGAACCTGAAACTGCTTCAGTGTTTATTTAACCGGAGCCATGTCGGAGCTGATCATACCTGAGATTGAATCAAACAGGATGCATCTGTTGACAAGCCTGTGGCTCTGGGGAAACTAGCCTGGCAAATTCCGCTTAAAATTCAATTAAGCTTGTTCATATCAGCCGGGTATAATGGCCGGAGCTTTGGGGTGTATTGTTTGATCTTATTTAGAGTCGGAGCATTGAATAAAGTCTGATTGTGCCCTTTTTGTTATATAAAAGCTTTTATTTTAACAGAAAGATATGGCATCAGGTTAACTTCCTTAGTGTGTGTCTGTGTGGTCCCACAGGTGCTGTAATAGTATCCCAGGCCAGGCTAAAGGAGAAGTCACCTTCACCTGGACAGTATGCACCCTACAAATCAACTCACAGCTGCACAGACCATTAGGCAGACCTCAGTTTGGTGGCCACTCACTTTAGACGTGCGCTCAGAAGTCTACCAAAGAAACAAGAGAGCAGTTACAATTGATGTAACTACAGTAAGAAGAAACAGGATTAGGTCAAACCAGTGACCTGCCCTATATTTAGCATGACTCATCTCTATTAACACTGGGAAGGCATGCTGCAGAGGGGACGGAGCCAACACTATGGCCGGCGGTGCTGCTGCTGTGCTTTGGCTACCAGGCTGCAGTGGTGATAATGACCAGTGATGGTGTGCCAGCCCAAAACCAAATCGGGTTTCCATGGTGCGGGCGTAACCAGGCCCTAAACACAGTGAATCAGGTCTCTGGTTGTGAGTGTAACAATTTTTACATCTTCACTGTACCTAATAGTAAAAGCTGGTAGAAGTGACTCAGCTTAAAGAATATGGCAGTGTGAAAACAGATAAAATGTACTGAAAATGAAATGTGGAAGGTTTTTGTCACAACAGGAGTGATTATTTTAACATAAGACGCAACATTAGGATGAAGAAACACATTAATTAAAGGATCCAACTCTGAAGTGTTTCGGCTCTGGCAAATTCTTCTAATATGTTGAGTGATTTTGGGTGAAATCTACACACTTTATAAGTTTTGGGACTTTGGAAGACTAAAGTATTTGGACAAAAGGGTGGAAGAGTGTTTGCTCCTGGAGGATTCTGCTGGGTTTCTGTAAATTGGCTTCAGAGTCTGGTTTCAACCGGCTCTATATGTAAAGTGTCATGAGATAACTTCTGTTATGATTTGGCGCTACATAAATACAATTTGATTTGATTTGAGCTCAGGAAGCATGAGGGATTATGGGTAAGTTAATGCTAATTGCTTACTTACTGACATGTTATAACAGCAGACTTAGACTTAACAATTAAAATTTGCATTATAAAATGACTTGTCAGCAGTGGTGTAGTGGTCCCTGGATAAGTAAGTATACTCTCAATTTTTATTATTTCTGTCAAGGAACAGCGGATGTTATGTTTTCATCAGGGTTTGTCTGTTAGCAAGATAACGAAAAAAGTTATGGATGGATTTGGATGAAATTGTCAAGATTTGTTGATACTGGCACAAGGAACAAATTATTATATTTTGGTGGTGATGGGGGAGTGCTGCACACGTGCGTGTTTCAGTCAGTAGGTCGGGGGTGAGGCGGACCACCACTTGCAGCTCAGGAGGTAGAGCAGGATGTCCAATAACCGAAGGGTTGACAGTTTCAATCCCGCTCTGTCCCAGTCATGTGCTGTTGTGTCCTTGGGCAAGACACTTCACCCTCCTTGCCTCCAGTGCTGCTACTCACACTGGTGTATGGATGTGTATGAATGTTCGGTGGTGGTCGGAGGGGCTGTAGGTGCAAAATGGCAGCCACACTTCTGTCAGTCTGCCCCAGGGCAGCTGTGGCTAAAGATGTAGTTTACCACCACCAGAGGGAGAATGTGTGAGTGAATGAATAATCGATCCACTGTACGCGCTTTGAGTATGCATAAATAGAAAAAGCGCTATATAAATCTAATCCGTTATTATTATTATTATTATTATTATTATTAATTTGGCTCGCAGATACTACTGAATGGTATGCATCAGGGGGATTTAGAAGTGGGTATACGCAATGATAACTGAAAAATAAGTGGACAAGCTGTGTACCCTGGACTACACCACTGCTTGTCAGTCTTCTAAGTGTAATTAATTAACTGACTACAGCTGAATTTCAGGATTAAAATATATTTTAATCAATCAATGAAAGTTGTGGCAGTTCAGCTCAGCAGGTTAGGTAGCTGTCAGTCACATCTCAAAGCTTGACAAAGCAGCCATTAGAGTATATGATATACCTATTTTATAAGTCCAGAAAATATTCACCCTGAAAATCTTATGAATGGAGGAATAATTCAAAGATCGACCACAAGTAGATTTATAAAAGGGTCCACATAAAATGAATTAAACCAGAATTACAAAAAAAAAAGCCTAAATAAGTATGGAGAGAGAAATTCAATGTGACTCTTTGTAATATGGGCGTCATACTCTTTCAGATGCTCCTTCTGCCCCTTATGAAAGCCAAACATTTAATCATGATACAAAAGGCAGACAGAAGTCTAAAGACTATTTTTATCCTCATTCATTTACTTAATATATGTGACATTTCAGAGCTTTAGTTTCTCATATTTATGAATGTCTTGCTTGTCTTTGTTTTATGTCACGATTAACACAGTAGTACAGTAATGGTATAATAGAACAGTTTACTAGAATGAGCTCTTTATCTTAACTGAAGCTCTTGCTTGAATAGGTCTTTGTATTTACAGCCTTCTGTATTTTAAATAAACAGAGAGCTAATCAGAACATGAAAGCAAATTATGAACTCCAACCGTGACAGAAATATAATTGTGCAATCTGTTATCTCTTTCACTCTGCTCTGAGGTTTTTCCATGACACAAGCCACACTAAACATATGATTGAGCCTTATCTCAGATACACGCAGGCTGCCTATTGTGGGCAGTCATAACCTCTGATCATTTGAATACAGCTGTAAGGCTGAAACGAGACTCCCTCCACTTCCAACTTAATCAATACACAGTCATATCTGCCACAACATTAACTGATAAAGAAAAAGGACGGATGGTGCAATGCCACCTCAAAGACAAAATGCACATGATCAGCAGAGTTTAACAGTTCCTCGGGGACTTGATAAAACACCGGAGGCCATGCAGCTGCAGAGCCCACCGTCTGTCTGCCGTGCATTCCCCTGAGACTGACCCCCCGCTCGTCACAAAGGAACAAAACCCGCTGCTGAATTTTTCTCCTCATTTCACCCGACAGGAGGGTCCTGCCCCCCTGCCTCATTCTCTCTCCACAAGTCATTCACTTCTTTCGATGTCTCTTTCTCTTAAGGGGAGGGTGGCGTTCCACACAAGCCCACAGCTAACCCTCTATTGACAAAGAGGACAAGTAGGGTGAGGGCTTTGTTATTTTGAAGACCCCACCCTGCTAGTTTCCCAGTAAACAGCAGGCAGGAGAGTTACTGGAAGCAGATGTACCCCCAGGAGAGGCTCATCTCCTGGAGCCACAGGGGACAGGGAGAATCGGACTAAAAAGAGTGACCAGGGGAGAGAAGAATAGCAGGAGAGAAGAGGGTGATTAGCTGCAGTGCTGCCTAATCTAATCAGTTTGCATGACTGCCCCACTGTGTAGCACAGAGGTGGGGGTATACTGTATGTAGACAGCAAAGATAAGTATCATTCAGACAGTTCAAATGCTTTTTCAGTGAGGAGGTCATGGCGTAAAGGCTGCTGGACATTGTCGCCTTTCACACTGATGTTTTCCGACAGGTCGTAAAACAACTGTAACTCACTGCAGGTGCCCGGAAAAGTCAGGGAGGTTGATCCTGAACAGAAATACACCAAGGTGATCAAGAAACATAACAAAATTTGAGCTATCATTAAAATATGGAGCCATAGTAGGTGTTAAGTTAAAAGTTACTTTCCATCAGACCAGTCAAATGCATTGTTGTCCTATTAAATAAAACTACTGTTGCTTTCTTTGTTACTGGTGAGGCCAAGGCACACGACCGGCATTACCTGTAAATTAAAAAAGAAAAAATACCTGTGAGTGAAGGTAAGGCTGTTTTTTCTGATGTTGTAAAACTACTTAAAGTACAGCAACTGAATTAATCTGAGTAAGTCACACATCAGCTTTATCTTGAAAAATAACAACTCTAAGCTTGACATAAATGTAAAACATGCCAGAGCCAGTTCTTCATGCTGTGCAGACTATGAGACAGACTTTTCCAGAACCGGTCAAACTGCTCATCTCTGAACTGGCTCTATAAAATACGAAACAAACTCGGACACACGGCTGCTTTTAATTCACTCAGAACATGACTTCAAGAAGCCTGGAATGGAAAAGCTTATAACGTAATGTGACCCAGTTTAGATTGGTCTGAATTTTAAGACTGTCCTCTTAAGGATTACGTCAGTTTTATAGCCAAATAAACAATCTTTAGAGAAACAAGTCGTATATATATAAAAAATAAAAAATAAAATAAACAAAAAAAAAAAACTTTGTAATATGTTGGTTTCATTAGAATACTTCCTGGATGCTTCTGTTGAAAGTTTTATGGACCACATTTACTGAGACACAAAGGGATATTGTGGGGTGAAATAATGACCCCAAAACAGCACTGATTGTCAAAAACAGATGTTGCTAGAGAAGTGAATGTTTTAACTCCATGTACAAGTGCAACAGATGCAAATAAAACAGGCTTGTTATCAGGGCAATCCGCACTGGAAGATATCCAGAGCGGGGCCTCTGCGTAGAAAACTGTATTCCAGATGTTAGTCTCTGCTAGACGGAGTCATCGGGTTTAACCTCTGACACAGGAGCAGCCGTTCAATTAGAGGATTTCACACTCTGGTCATGGTGACACTATGGTCTTGTCTTTGGTTTCAAGCAAATACTGATAGTGCTCAGGTCTGATTTCCATCAACAGACCATCCAGTGATATTAACACTCATACAGATGCGTAGGACCTCATTAAGGATCCAGAGGCATGGAGGGGATGTAGATCAAATACTCCACTCAAAATAGTCCTCATTTAAAGAGAAATAAACTGACCGATCCCATAAACTATGACCAGGATCTTGGACTAATGACAAAAACGCTGCCATCAAAGCTCAGGGAAGCACGAAAGGCAGATGATGTGGTCTGTATAAACGGGTAGGCAGTTAAACTTGTGTTGTGTTTTTTTTTTTTTTCAAGTATGCATCATCTGTACCGGGCAAAAAGTAGGCGGGTGATGTTCTCTACATGCTACTCATGTACTGAGGCAAATTGAAGAAAAAAAAAAAAACATGAAAGGACTTTCCTCAAGAAACTGCACTACCAGGCTGCCAGGGGAGAGAAATGTATGTATTTTTGCTTTTTTTTGTGGCCAAAACAGAGGAAGGGAGCATTCTGTGGGGTCGTAATGACTGACGGCCAAGCTTTTTTTAATGGGCCAAACACGGAGCCCTGAGGGACCACGTGCACTGGCAAACAAGTTCAAACCACTGGCAACCAAGCTCCAGTGGACTTCGACCGATCCGCATGTTTAGCAGTCACTCATTTAGTGATGACCTAAGCATCATTAAACATCTGAAGCTTGGTTGTGGCCATTTAAAAAAAGTGAAATTACAAAGAAATGGCTCAAGCTAATTACAGAACATAGTTACGACCGAGACCACACAGTGGCTGCACTGCTGTAACTTCACAGCTGGTGACAAAGTGACAACAATAAACGGAAGTACAACTACTTAGCATATTTGTAATGAGAAATGTACAAATCAAGAAAGCGAGAGTTGCTGTGATCGTGTCCGTTAGTAAAGTAGCTGCGAAATCCAACTCCATGTGGAGACATATGGCTCTAATATTTCCAACCACAATAAACCAGTGTCAGAGGCTTGAAATAACAATAACACATCTCATATGATCACAGTATCTGTTCAAACTGCCTTAAAGAGCATCACATGGAAAAAGAAATCACTGCTGTTGGAAAAGTAGGGCTTTCCAGGTATAACATATGAGGCTGTTTGTGTCTCCGGTTACACAGTGGACTTCAAATATAGAGGTCTCTGCCCTCAGGAGCTCTGTCTCTATCACCAACAAACACTGGTTTACAGGTGGGACCTGTTCTCAGGTTTACTGTTGAAACACAACACGAAACAACAGGACAAGAATCTGTGTCACACTTTGTCAACACTATACTGACCAACTACTTGTTCTGTGAAGTTACAATAGTTTGGCAACATTAGACCTATGATATATCCACTGATACAAAAGACAGAGCGGTCCGGATCGGGTGTTTGGGTTAAGTGATGCGTTTGATGATGGTGATATTGTATTTAGTAATTATGAATCTATCTATGCTTTAATATTTTTAATATTAAAGCTATATTTTTATACTTGTATATGGCTTATATATTTGACTTTAATTTTGATTGGATCTTTTAAACTTTATACTTGTATTCTGAGACCACTGTATAATAATTCCTATATACCTGAATGTGTACAAAGGGCAAATAAATCTATCTATCTATCTATCTATCTATCTTACACATTTCTTTCTTCATGTGCTACATTGAATGAATGATAAAACAAACCTTGACTATATGAGTTGAAGGAGGAAAGTGTCTTATCAGAGGTGAAAAGACACATGAAAAAGCATAAAACTAGACACAGTGGCTCACAAAACCTCTTCGCTGAGGCTGTCATCAATAAAATCAGGGTCAGTAAAGCATCAGTCTGCTCAGCTTCCTACCATGAGTTTCCCCTCAGAGCTCTATGAAGGAAAAAAAATGACAACTACTGCTTCAATGTAAAAAAAAACAAACAAAAAAACAAAAAAAAAAACAAAAAACATTCACATGCCACTTTCTCTGCTGAGATTAGTTCCAAGTCCTGCTCTATCAGTCGTGATCTGCATGTGCTGTTGTGGTCGGAACAGTCTTTTTGGAGGTGATCCTTCAGTTGGTTGGAAATCGAGGACTGACTTACGTGTAAACTTTCTGCCTGTGCGAATCTGAAGCGACGCCTCTGAAAATCCTGCCCGTTTCTCAGGGTGTTTTTCCGTCTTGTCTTCTCTGCTGAGGTTTGGGTAAGTTCAGATGTCGGGAGTTGCGTCCTGGCTCGGTTTTTTTCCTCAGTGTCTGTTCATCCTCCACGTTTTCTCCGGGACCACAGAAGAATGAATGGCTCACTCTCTCTCTGCCACAGTCTGTGTGCGCTGGGATGGGATGGGATGGGAGTGACGGATCCAGTAGGTCCCTCCCCCCCAAAAATCACTGCCTCTCTGCTGCAGCTCATACTTACTACTGGATAAATTATTTATGCATTATCCACAATGAGAGTGACTTAAGGCCGTGAAACTTGTTCTATACTTAAGATGAAGCAAAATAAACTAAGATAAAAAATAAAATTAAAATGAAATTAAATAAAACGAAATAAAGTAAAGTAAAATAAAATAAAGCAATATAAAATAAAATAAAATAAAAGTTGCATCGTGCATGCATCATAGGAGACACTTTAACCTCATGGCTCTGATACTGTCTGGAAAAAAGCAACCAGTATGGATTTTCATTTGGTCAGAGTTGTCTTTTTACATAAAAATTTGTACAGGGCAAATGAGAAAAGAAAAAACATGATAAGATAAGATAAGATATACTTTACTGATCCCCCAAGGGGGGATATTCAAATGTTCGGCAGCACAAGACAATAGGCATCAAATACAATAGAACAATTACAAAGATTGAAAAAAATATATTAAAAAATTTGCTGAAGTGACTAAAAATGACAACAAATAGTAATAATATGAATAAATAAATTGATATGATCGTATGATTCATTCCTATTTTCTTGTTTTCATAGAAACATTTGAGAGAAAAATTAATGACTGTATCCCATTGTCTTTGTTTGTTATTGACATATTTGAAGTTTTGTATTTCTTTATACAATGAAAAAGAAAGCTCAAAATACAGTAAACTGTGCAAAACAAGAGGTTTATAAAAGTATTTTACCCAAATAAGCATAAATAACATGAAAATGACCAAGGAAGATATAAATGGAAAAAAAAAAGTGAATTTCATGTCATCTTTCATGTGGCTGTCAGTTCATAAAGTCTCATCAAGTCTAAGTGTTGACAACTGATAAGCTATGAATGGTATTTGAAGCTGAATCCTTTACATTGAAATTATGACATACATATAGGACCACAACTGAAATCTTATAATAATACATATGTTAATATGGGCCTTTTAGGTAAAGCATTACTGCATGTGAAGCAGCTGAAAGAGATAATATTTTTGCCATCTACTCATGTTACCCCACACATACACACACAGCCACTATAGACAAGCCATCCATACAGTATTACATGGACATTATAGTCTGCGTGTCACATTCTCTCTAAATCGGAGTCTTAACCTTTTAGTGGGAGTCTAACAGCTGATCCCACAGCTATAGAGACCAAATGTAGATTGCTCACATTCTAAAGGCTCAATCTATTCATGTCTATATACTGCACAGCAGAAAGCCATACTTAGCATTATTTCCAGACATATGTCTTATATGCATGCAGCATGTCCCCTTCCTGTCTCCAGTCATTTATTGTTGCCGATTTCAATGGGTTCTCTTCATACAAAACAGTGTGAGGATGTGTGGAAGGACAGGAACAGCGCGACACAACAACTTTTGTATATTCATGTATGCTTTACATGACAGACGACAGTGTGAATGGACTATTTTGAGACTGTTGTGACTGGGAAGGGGGACAACTGGTGCCAGGATTTTGGTGCCCTCCTTTATGTGCCTTTTTGTCAGTCAAATGAGCCTTGAATGGAGTGAAAACATAAGGGAAGTCTCATGACTTAGTTAGGGGGTTTCTGGCTAAACAACTCTGCAGTTATCATCAATAATAATGGCCCTTGTGTTATCCGTCCAGTCCTTGGGATCATTGTTAGTCTGACTGACCTTCAGCTCCACATTGGAATGAAAAGCACTGCAGTCTGATCGGAAATACAATTACCTACAATACAATTCCTCCAATTAACTCAGTCTGAGATACAGGTCACTACAGTGTCACACATTTCATGTCATGCATACAAAATCCAGCACGGAAGCTTATTTTAATGATTAGACTGAGGAATCTTCCACTCTGCTTCAGAATACAAATGAGTAAAATGAAATAAACTACTCTTAAGTAAAAATAATTAATGAAAGAAATTACAATGAGCATTCCCACCAAAGCTATTTTTTTGGTAAATACTTTTAAAGTACAACTGGATTTGGTGGCACCCCCCCAAAAAAAAAAGTTTTTCATTAACATAACAATTAAGTGTCCAATCTCATCTCCATGACATAGAGAACTTGTCAAGTGTCCAAGCTTAATCACCATCTGAGAATGACAATCTCTCCATGCTCTCTGGTGGCCTGTCTGCTCTGAGGGACTATTTTTTTCCCTCTTTTGTTAGGTGTGATGAGCTGTTGGATTTACCCCCTTCAAGGCTCAAAGTTTAACACATTCCTCGCTGCACTGGTCAGTATGATTTTAATCTGTTTTCACAGACAGGGAGCAGAGAGACAGATGCAATTCTGTGTGGAATTCCAGTTCCATTTGGACTTCACTGCAAGCAGCAGAGTGTGGAGACCTTCAATGTCTCCTTGTGGACATACCAAAGTGGAACCAAGGGTGGAGGGTTTTGTGTCCCACATGTGCTCACCATCCAAACATCTCAGCCATATCTTTGCACTGTCATATCTTCAGGGGCATCACATTTGAGAGGCAGTCTGATGGCACACATAGCTCTGTCACAGCTGAAAAAACACAGGGTCGGGGCTATGTCAGATTCAGCCAATCACTATGTTGATCTGGAAAAGGCAAATCAGACTGGAGTGTGTTTGTCACTCTGTGAAGCAGACTTCACAGGGCCGAGTCAAAGTGCAGGATTAAGTGTGAAAGACACACCAAAACCACTTTGAAAACTATGAGGAGGAGACGAGTTGTGACACCGCCGAGGCTGGCTGCTCATAATGACAAGGGGGGGGAGATGGAATAACTTGTCAAGAGGAATTCACCACAGAGAGGGTATGAGAAGTGCAAAAGTGGTCTGCTGTTGAGCTGAGACACTCACAGGCCTTGGTTTTAGATAAATGGCAAGTACTGGCAACATCTAATTAAATTAACTATCCCATCATCCTGAAATGCAGAGTTTTGATTGTAGAGTAAACTAACAGAACAAGCGAGTGACAAATTTATAGCCTCAGCAATGTAAGAAACACTTTCTTAGAAATATAAAATAATCATGTGGTATTCTCGTAGCCGTCCATTACCAAAATCCCTGTTTAAATTCCATTTGACAGCAGCTTTGCAAGACTTTTTTTTTCCTTTTTGTAAAAAAAAAGAAAGTATACACTTTAGCACAGCGAGTATAGTGACTTTCTTTCTCCACAATGGAGAGCAAAAAAAATACACAAAAATCTGTTTTTTGGTACATGCCGTTTAAAATTTTAACATGTTAGTGGCAGTACATGGTTGCCTTGGGCAGCCCATATGGGTCGACTGTCTCCAGATAAATAATTAATTGAAATTTGGCTTAAAATTCCCCATAAGCTCCTCAATAATTAAACATGAACATTCATTCTCAGCTTTGGAAAGAAAAAACAAAACCAAATCAAGTTAGTTGACCAGTTTGTCCAGGTCTTTCAACTACATGTTATTCCTGAGAGTTCAATATGGGCACGGACATGATTGGTTAAAAAATCTAGATGCAGATTTCTACAAACTCTACATCCTTCCCAGCTTCATTCCCCAATCATAGGAACTAACAGAGCATAAGTCTTGTTAAAGCATGAGTTTGGTTTGTCTATTCTGAGACTTGTAGTTAAAGGGAAATTAATTTTGATCCATTCTTAAACATAACAGTGACAATCAACCTTAATACTTTGTGAATGCCACCTGCCATAAAACACAATAAAAATGAAAAGTCCATTCTAAGCCACTGTAAAAACATGATGGTGCAACATTGTAGACTATGTGACCAGTTCCAACTTCTATATATAAACATATTTTCTGTTTCCATAAATATTATATTCTAATTCTGCAGATACATGCATCTCTAAATTCCTGCGCCTTACACACTGAATTCTTAAAGTGGTCCTGGGAGATATCTAAAAAAAAACAAACCCACTGGAAGTTCAAAAATACACTGGAAAGGTACTGAGACATGTTGGTAGCATATATTTCAGTTAAAACACAATTTTTCTAACATTTGAGTTGATATGGCATCTTCTGAGGTATCTGAAGCCTCATACTGTCTAAATTTTAGTATTGGTTAATGCATATAATCTGTTTAGTTTTTTTAAACTAGTTTTGCATACACTGTCTCTGCTGTTCAGATTGTAATCAGATCATTAAATTTGAGGTGGTTAGTCTGATTTGTGCCAAAAACACTCACAAGAAGTGACTAAAGTGCTGGTGTCAAATAGCCCTGCAGCTCTACTGTTTCGCCTGGTAACAAGCATTTGTTTGTTTATCTTGCTGAACTGCCAATCAATTCACATTGGCAGGTTAAGGGTCACAGCCCACATTGGCCGGTGCCGCCCACCCTCGGCAGGGAGTCTTTCCTGTGGTCCTCTGCATGCTGCTGGCAGTAGAAGGTCAACCCCCGGGGATTAAAGGTCAAAGAGGATGTATGTATTAAGAAAATTAGTTTCTCCCACTGAGACTCCAAATATGCAAATGGCCCTATGGAGTTTCATGTTTTTCAGTACAAGCAGAGTGTTTATGTTATGTATAACGGGTTGACTGAATGTAAGAGGTGCTCATAAAATCTATCACCATAGAGAAATAACTGCAAAGTACCTCCACGAGAACAGTACATTCATAGTTTCATGAATGACTGGCATGTGGAGGTTATTGCTGAAGTCATAACATTAGGGACACCTGAAGTAGACAAGAAATTCCTCACATTTTCTACAACTGAACAGAAATACAGAGCAAAACTATTTGGCACCGACTCATCAACTTTAAGACAACAGTTGAGGAAAGAGGAACTAAAAAGTGCTTGTAGTTTGCAGAATACTTGACAACCTACATGAAAATTGGTCTCATTCTATTAAGATTTTGTTTTTTCTGATAAAAAAACATAGTAATAATGTATATGTATTGTATGAATCAAGATTTGACCAGAAGTGACTTTCAAATACTTGCATATAATCTAAAATCAACATCATCTGTGTTAGTTCAGTGTAATCTGTGAAAGACACCATTGTTTGGTGCGTACAATCATTTTCTAAAGTAAATACAGCCTGTGGTTCCTGTACGGCTCTGTGTTCGACACATACAAGTGGGGTCTGCGGTCTTCTCACCAGTGGATAAATGAAGTGAAAATACCTGAAACAGCAGGGAGATGGTCTTTACAAATCAGCAACATCTGTAGCCAACAGATTTTACATAATGGCTTTAACTAAACCTCTTAAAAGCATGTCAGAGACACGAGACAGATCAATATAGTAAATAGTGCAACATCTGTCAGTGAATTTCTAATTCTCCTCCATTGGCTCATAGAAAAAAAGAACAAATTTGGTTTAGTTTTAAAACAGAATACACATTTTCTATGAAAGCAACAAAATGGAATATACTTCTCTTAAAAAAAAACCCCAAAAAACAGATAACCTGCTGTTGAAAAATGTACAAATCTCTTGAAATTCATGATAACATTTGTAAACAAAGTGGTAAACCTTCAATGAGCTGATCATTATTGTACAATCATCATTATTGTAATCTAAGCCCAAGGTCCCCAGGCTCCTTCAGGGCCTGGGTCACATTTGGGGTCATCGTTTGGGAAGTTTATCGGTAAGGCACTCTTCTGGTGGTGGTTGAGCCTGTCAAGGAGATACTCCACTACTGTAGGGAACTGAGTCGACACCTCATTCCTCTCTTCTGGATCATTTTCTACGTCAAACAGCATCACGGATTTCAGTGGATCCACGTCGGAGGTTCTGGTTTCAGAGCTGCTGTTGCGGCCGGGCCGGGGGAACCAAATGTCACAACCTGCAGGAAACAAGATGAAGGACATTAGCAGAGATAAAAAGTGAATGTGACTATGTGCTTGTGCAATTTCCTGCTTTCTACCTAGACTAAACATGCTATTATGGGTGACAGAAGATACAGACCCGGGTAGCCGGTTAGGAGCTTCCACTTTGAGAATCGAATGGCTGCATGAATGGACACATTGAAGCCAGACTTAGCCCAGGAGTCTCCGCTGTCCACCTGAGCCAAAGTTAACTTCTTCTCCCTGCCAGGACCTGCCGAGAGCAGATGACAGAGCTGATCATGGAGGTCATCCATTGGAAAAAACAAAGCAAGAACTGCTGATTAAGATGATATTGGAGCAGCAATGGACACAAAACGTCCTCTGTGGATGTAAATCATACAAGTAGGTGGACTGGGGTTGGATTACTACACATACGTGGGACTCATCGTATCCAGTGAAGGTGTGAAAATAAATACAGCAGTAAGAAAGCCTGCTGTCTGTACTGTAAAATCAACAGTGTAACTGCAGGAAGTGAGTGGCTCAAAAATGACTAAAAACAAACTAATTAAAAACAATCGGGCCATTAAAAGTGAAATGTTTCAAGTGGATGAATTTCCTCAAACTCATGGAACTTTGGGAGTGGAGGAATTTGACAAATATGGTGGTAATGTGGTCAACTCAGCACCCAGTCTCCCATTACTGCCAAGCACAATGAATAATTTGCCATTGCTGCAGTTGGGCAGATCTGAATACAGGTCACACACACCAATTGGCATGATTTTATCAGTTTCATAAGGCAAAAGAAAATAATTCATTTTGGCGGTGTTCAGAAATCATTGTAGCCTCATGCCACGAGCTATTTCTGCTCCTACCGAAAATGTCTCCCAGAAGTGAAGTGAACACACATGTCTACATTTTAAAAAAGAAGATCTGGCCTTGAGAGTATTTTCAGGTTCATGCTGTGGTTGACCCCAACAATATGGTCTTGATTAGACAGATTTGCAAGTAATTTCTCTCTCCTAACACTGTCAAAAAAGTATTTCCTCACATTCTTTGCATATAGACAACTCCCCCTCCATGTCTTTGCAGGCTCTGCCCATGTTCCCATCGGAGCCCGTTTTATAGGGCTGATTCCACCACAGCGACATGACTGGAGAATTAAAACATTTCCGATCTCAGCGTTTTTGCAACCACATGATAAAATCTTCAACATTGACTTCGTCACTGATCATTGCTCAAACGACATGTGGGTTTTAATTGCTCTCAATGCAGAGCAATCCTTGAACCAAACTCATCACAGCTTCATTTAAAGCAAGACTTGCAAAGTGAAGATCTGCATTGCTATCAGGTGTGAGCGATGTTATGTAAGCAAGTGGGATGATAAACGGTTTGGACTCAGGAAACATCGGGCCTAAATTCATTTTGAGGTTCTTCTGGTCTTTTCTTTTTAAAGAAAAAGGGGCCTCATCCCCATGGAGGACACACAAAGTACACGTCTATTAATAACATTCATTCTTTGTATGAGCACAAGACGGGAGCACCTCAAAGCGGGCCTTGCTCATCTGGATCCACAGCAGGATATTTCACAAAAGCGCTCAAAAAGAGGAGGGAGGAGAGGGGGGCAGGGACAGAGGGATGAGACACTGGAAGAGCCCAGAAATTGCTAGAAGTAGAGCAGAGATGGAGTATGGAGGGGAAATTTGGGGGTGATTTAAGGCTTGGGACCAGTCCAGGGTTTCCCTCTGCAAGCGAGAAAGTTCAGAGACCCCTCTGTGACCCATTTAGATGGGATCCCTCTTCTCACACAGAGTGAGAGCAAAGAAAAGGGACTCAGAAAAGGGACTTGAAAGGACAAAGTATGCAAAAGGGCCAAGGTCTTATTCATGAGCTAAATAGATGGGAAAGGTCCAAAGAAGAAAATGGAACCAAAAGATTCGGGAAGAAATGTGTAGAGCAGGGTCTGAAAGAGAGGCTGGGTTAATAAGGAAAAAGGGGAAGGGAAGAGAAAGAAAAGAGGAACCTCACTCGGTCTGGAATGCAGCAGAGGAGGCTGCATGTCACTGTGGTGGCTGACAATAAAGATTCAGACATAAAACATGATTGTGAAAGCTTGTGAAGCAGCAGTGTTGTTCTTCACTGGGCCCTCTTATCATTCAAATGATTTAGATGGTAATGACCAACAGGAAAGTTAGAGGATAATTTCAGCACCACTGGCTTCAACTGCATAAACAGGCTGGTCTCAAAAGTACTTTAAATCACTGATGGGCCTTTACACTGGCTTATTAAAATATTTGAGTCCTTTTAGGTCAGACTGCTCACTCATTAGCTTAAAGTGGGAAAATGCTGCTTGACATTTTCATTATTTGATTTCTTTATAACTAGGTTATCTTCAAGGGTTCAAAATGTCTCGATCTGCATGTGCTTGTATCTCATGGGATAGTTGTGTTGGAGTCTGTGCTGTGCCGAGAGCTGGGTGTTTGTCAGTGTTAGCCGACTACACTTCTAAACTAACAGTAGCTAGTGATCGACACTTTTGCTGCTGTAGAAGAGCAAAACAGAGGCACTGAAGTTGAGAGTATGCAAAGAAAAAAAACAAGTCCGCTAAATGGATAATCACAGGATGTTTTCATGGATGGTCAACATAACTATATTAGCATGCATCAGTCTTCATAATGAACCTCTAACGCTGCACTAATCAACATACAGTACATGAATAACAACTGGTGAAGGAGGTCTGGTGTTAAATTTACTGTTAAGATGCTTCTGAGAGGAAAAACTTCAGTTAGATCACTGTTTTGGTTAAAGTCCTTTATTGTTCTGGTTCTCAATGCATATCAACTACTCAATCGACTGTATTTACAGCAACAACAGAGTGGCTGTTTTCAGTGAGTAAGCTTTGTTCAACTCACAGTTACCACCCACCCAATGCCAAATACCAGATAAACAAAGATAGTAACTAGCAGTCACGGTGCCCGCTGACACCTAACATTCCTCACAAATCTTACTTCAGTAAAAACATGTACATAATATGAGTAAAATCTATGTATGTAAATCAAAAGTAGTCACTGTGGTCCCTTTCAGTGATTAACTATTATATTTTTGCATTCAATTTACTGCTGTAAATGCATAATATGGAGCTCATTTGAACTATTTTATGCATACTTTGTGTAGGTTAATCTACAGCAATGCATCCTATTCTGTAAGATCATTATATGTCATGTGAGAACCATGTAGAAAATACTATGAATGAGCACTTCATCCTTCAGTTTATAACTAGTATAACATCAAAAATAATCCAATAAGGAGATGCATAATTTTCAAAGGAGAGGATGGGACTAAAAAGATCTCTAATCTGACAAAAAAGCTGTCAGACAAATTAGTAAAATATAGAACATTTGCCTCTGATGTAGGGGAGAGGAAGGATAAAATGGAAATACTCAAGTAAAGTACTTGATTAAAAGTACTTAGTTACATATTGCTACTAAATTTTTTAATTTAAAGTAATTTTAAATTTAATGTATACCTTTACTGTAGATCAAAAAGGTACACATCTGGTCTTATGAGGGTCCATTATGTACCCATTATGGTACATCTGTGAAACATTTGAGAACAAAAATGTACTCCTGCTCTACCTCAACTGGGTAACCAAGGTGCAGCATCCTTCTCAAAGTCAGAAATAGTGGCCTCAGATCAGAGCCCCGAGACCTCCTCAGAGATGGAAGTGGTTTGGTATACCCGATATTAAGTGGTTTAGACAAGAATGAGACCACTCTGCTGCATCTCACAGCCCCCAAAATAAAGGAGTCCTGCAGTCACAAGACCCATTTCCTGGAAACCTCCATGAAAGCACACACCCAGTGTTCAAATGTCAACCATCTCAGATTTCAACACTGGTGACTGATTGTAGTTTCAACAATGACTGATTATAATTTCAACCTTATCAGCATTCCTCATAAACAAAATAACATTTGTTGGAAGCACAGTAATGACAAAGACTCATATGAGTTTAGGAGAAACAATAAATGCAGATTATGTTAGTGTACTTTGTATCCTTAACTGTTTATCACAGAAAATCACTATGATTGTCTTAATGTAGAAATTACATTTATCCACAAAAATAAACATTTCCCCAACATGCGCGCCCATTTTATAACCCTTTGACTGAAACCTGAACTGAGGACGCCCACTGATAAAAAGCTAGACAATGAACAAACTCACCTTCTGCCAGATTTCCCATAAACACCCATAATGAACTTGATGTCAATGTCCAATAAACTAATGAGACTTTGGTAACATGTTACATAACATGTCTGTATCTTAGGTCTGAGACTGTTCTGGAGGCAGATGGATTCACAATGTTTGGTGTTTGTGTACAATGAGCTCTTGATTCGTGTGGCGGTGAGAATTACAATATTATGACTGCACAGGATTAGGATCCACTAAAGTTAATGAAGATAATGGATGAAGTTAAAAAATGAAAAGAAAACTAATCTTGCTTTATGGCAAATTTGGTGAATTTAAGATGTGAAGTATTCTCAGTTTATTGGCAGGATCTGAGGCAGTGAATATGTTCTGCTGTGAAGTAGATTTTTTTTTCATGCAACAAATGTTCCAAACTCAGATTTCTAAACGGAGCATTTGTATATATTCAAACAGAAAAGAGCATTTTGACTTCACCTTTGTCCAAATCCACAAACCAATCAGTTTTCCATTGTGTTCTGTTGAGTATGGATCCCAACCCACAATCAAAGAATTGTGTGAACTTACAAGGAGCTATGTCGTTGTACAGAGGGTCAATGTTGTGCAGGAGCTCCAGTCGGGGAGAGGCATGCCCTTTACTGTAAGATAAAAGCATAACCAGTGTTACACTTTCACATAAAGACAGACGACCAACACATACACCGTGATGTGCCTCATGCACTGTAAACTCCTCTGGGATCTGTAAATCTAAACCAGCTGGCTGTTGTTCACCAGGCAGTCATATGCTCAGACCACACTCCACCACAGAGAAAACGCACCGCTGTCCCTGACCACAGTGTCTGATAACACAACTAAAATAACTCTCACTCTCTTCTGCCTGCCTACTGTTCTGGGCCTTCATTTGGTTTTTATTTCACCAGCCAAACTGTCGGGCTGCTGTTTTCTGTAACAGGCCAGCCAATTAAAACAAAATGAAACAGTAAAGCAGAGAAAACAAACAGCAGTTTGTGCCCTGTGTTGTGTAGCTCACACAGCAACGCCTGCAACCAGCGGTCAGCTGACGTGCGTCAGCCAATAGAGTCAAGTGGAAGCCATGAGTAGTAGTTTGCGGTTCAGGCTAAGCCTTGATTTTCTGTTGGGGCTCTGCTGCAGCCCTCAATTTCACCTCCTTCACTATGTCCACATTTAGTTTACAAATATAATGTGTCAGTCAAACGGGACTCAGTGACAGCTTGTGATGACCTGTATGTAAGCGAACATGGAAAGTGTATCTGTGGTCTGCCAACAGTTTTCATATGACTGATTAAATCACTAATAACTCAATTGCAAAGTTCTCCAAAACATAACTCAAAAATTCAACTAGACATGATTCAATTTTTGTATAATGTATAAAAGAATTACAAGCAATAACATCACAGGTATGTTACCACATAAAAGGATCTAAACCAAAACTAATTAGCTTATCCAATAGCGAGTTCTCAGGGCAGAGATGAGGATGGAGAGAGGATAAAAGGGAAAAAAGGATGGAAGGGCTACAGATTTGTGTGAGAATGACTGATGGAATTTCCTTCTCTTTGAGCTCCCATTGCCACAGTAACAAAGGGCTTATTGAAGGAGCAGGGGCTCCTACAAGAAAAAGAAGCTGGGTCAGGGAGACAGGCAGAGGCAGTTGGAGTGAAAGCGCATGGGGGAAGGATTGGAAAGAGGCACACAGAGAGGGCAGCCTGTCAAACTCCAGAGCTGCTATCGCTCATGCTGCAAGCGCAGGTCACATGCTAACCTACAACCCAACAAACACCTCTGTCCTCCACCTCCTTTAAGTCCCTCCTCCACTCACCTGATTGCGTTCCACACATTGAATCCATCCAGTGGTTTTGTGGAGTTTGTGCTTCCACCTGCGAGTCCAACCAGTGTGGGCAACCAATCAGAAATGTGGATGAGCTCGCGGCTGACTGTCCCCGGGCGCTTTAACAGCGGACTGGTGACGAATCCAACTCCCCGGACCCCTCCTTCCCACAGTGACCATTTCCGCCCTCGCAAAGGCCAGTTACTGCCACCGGACAGGGTCTGACCACCATTATCTGTCAATCATCCACAGGGATACATGAGGCGAGTGGACAAAGATAACACAAACAGTAGATCTAAGTTTTTCGTGTTACCTTAGGTGACAAAATATGGATAATTTCACCCAGCCACACATTTATATGATCTGACTTGACCAAACAATGGTGCTATTTTGGTTCTTAAAATGTTTTAGAGCCACACAATTAATCAAATCACAGTTATCGCAAAATCACCCTGTGCAACTGTATAATCACAAAAGACTGCAGATCCAAATTTAACATTAATGGCTGAATATTGGCTTAATTCTGTGAACTTACCTGTACAAAAAAAAAAAAAAAAAGACGACATTCAATGATGGTAGTGGCCAAAGTTTATTTGTTGTGTTATATTCAAGTTGTTTCACTGTACGTATGACTGAACTACACATTTAAAAGGAAGAGAAAGAGGAAAAAAGTCTTTAAAATTGTTATAATTATCCTTGTTTCCTTGGCAAAAAAAAGAGAAAATAAACAGGGGTATCCACATTGGCTATAGGTCAACTGGTTATGCTGTTCTAGTAGATGCACCTCCACACATTAGACCATCCTGTATAAACAACACTTTAACTCAATGAAAAAGTATTCACTATTAATGGTCATTTCAACCAACTGACTGTATTTAAAAGAAAAGAAAAACACATTTGTCTTTGACTACTTCTGCTGTATTCATTTATAGACTGTAGAAACTATACTAAAATTATATAAGAAAACTATAGACCCACCACATGCCAAGGGCAATTTTTCTACAGCTAACTTCCAGGAAACTACCTAAACCACACCACCTGGATGTGAAAACCACAGCACCCCTTGGGAACTTTTTGTGCCTAACGTACGTAGATGGTGGAATGGACTTGAGGACGACTAATGTTTGAGCCTGACATCACTAGTTTATAAAGTGTTCTTCCATGCAGTTAAATAAAAACAACAAAAAGGATTATTCTGCGCTGCATCATTGAACTAAATACTGAAACATAAGTGATTCAAAACGTTAAAACAATACAGCAGTGTCATCCGTTTCACTCCCACGCTACAGAAATATTCCGACTTAACAACCGTCACACAAAAGAACACACAGGCCCTGAGACGCGGTTGTCATCATCCCGTTGAGCCAGTCCAGTATAAACACACTTGACCAATCACGTCCACTCAGGGCTCCCTTTCGGCTTGCGTAGTGTCATGCAAGTCCAGGAAGTAGACTGTGCCGAGACCTGAACTGTTCTGGAAAAGACCGTCTGCTACTCCTTAATGCTTTTTCAAGCTGCTCTGGCACTAATGGGCCAAGCTCCCTCTCTTTCCCAGCTCCCCTCCTGTTTCCCTGAAGCTCACTCACTCCTTCATTTACTTACAGTAAAGCCCCAGTGAGACAGTCCTAAGCAGAACATTTCATCATAAAGGAATCTCAGGGTCCTGTGAGTTCAGGGCTCATTTACTTCCTGTTTAGACTGACAAATATGGGTCAATGATTACAATCCAACCATGGTAACCAGGAATTATGAACCTGATATATGACTCATAAAGCCATTAATAGACTATCTGCAGATTACAATTTACAGGAAGACAGTAGCTGATATTCAAGTCAATCAAGTTCATATCCTCATAGCAGAGCTAGGAAGTATCAAAGTACAGGTACTTCATTAGTTATCACAAATATCTGCATTTCTTCTCCTAGGTTGTTACTTACGTTTTTATGCATTCCATGGAAATTATCCACTATTTTTATTTTGCAACATTCTGCACTTTCTACATTAGGTTCGGGATTGGACAATAACACATAAACAAGAATCAATAGCAACTTGAATTTGCGAGGTTGTCGAGTTCTGCCACTACATTAGAGTCCTGTGATCTTGATGCAGGAGATCAATCTCCCAACTGAAGTGGGTGGTACTTTCACTGGAGGATAACTCAACTAATTAAATGGAAGTCTATATATGACTTCCTATCAGTGCTCAATAGTAACTATACTGATATCTGTAACCATTTCCATTTTATCAGCCATCAAAATATGGCGCATTATAAGGGAAGGCAAATTTTTAATATTTGAAAAATTCATTAAAAAAAATCACAAGTCAGTAATCTGTGAACAAAAGGAAGCTACATATAAAATTTTGAAATGAATCCGACCAGTAGTTTCACCTGAGAACATGTTTGAAGAAATTGCTAATGAAGATGATAACAAAGACAACGAAGAAGACGAAGGACACAACACCTTCACCTTCACCTTCAGGCTCGTGGCCTATCAGTTGGTGAGCTAAAAAACACAAGCCTATCACCGTCAGTACGTAACAGGAGACAAGACAGAAATGACATAACCAGAGAAAAACATATGACTCTAGCTGCTCAACAGTCCTGCATCTTCAGTGTTGTGTTTTCATTTGGCTGAAGGTCTGGACATCAGGCAGGTCAGTTCAGCATCTGGACTCCTCTACTACGAAGCCATTCCAATCGTAATACATGCAGTAAGTGATTTAACATCGCCTTCCTGAAAAATGCAAAGGCCTCCGCTGAAAAAGACATCATCTGGGTGGAGGCATATGTTGCTCTAAAACCTCCACCTGCCTTTTAGCATTGATGGTGCCCTCCCAGATGTATGAGCTGCCTATTCTATAAACACTCATTTAGCTCCATACCATCACAGATGCAGGCTTTTGAAACGACAACTGATAATTCTAAGTCTGATGGTCCCACTTTAGTCCAGAGGTATAAAATATTCAAAGTCTTCCGATTTTACGTTGAAGAACATTAGGCCTACTCTATTCAATTTGTGATGCAGTTTTTGGTAGATTGGTGAATTTCAGCCCATCTTTACTTCTGAGAAAGTCTTAATAGAAGGCTCAGGCACAACTTTACCTACTTCCAAGGTGCACGGAGAAGTTGAAAAATTATCTGTAGGTCAAGAACTCAAGCAGGACTTGTCATGTAGAAGCCAAAAAGCGTTGGTCAGTATCTACAGTAGTGTTTCTCAAACTGTGTGTGTGTGTGGGGGGAGGGGGGGTCGGCTTGCCATGGGCAGCATGGGATCTTTCCTGGGTGTTTTTTTTTTCTTCAGGTTAGAACATGTGGCAGTTGGAACTAATGTTTTAGCATTGGAGCACTCTGGAGTCAGTTTAGGGATATACAACAAACCAATCTACTGCCATGGTGATCTGTCACTATAGACAAAGAGATTAGGTTTGGAGAATGGACAAGGATTGGACTGGAAAAGAAACACGTGCAATGTTTTTGTTTTTGCACAGTTTGCACTTTAATGTTCTGAGACGTGCAATGTAAACAGGCTCGTTGCAGCCACTGATATTGTTAAAATGTTCATCTTTGTTACCAAAATTTGGCTGTTGGTCTAAAAAAAGTAGCTTTACTGTCACAGTTGTAAGAGAACTGCGCATTTCCTGTTTATTTGGAAAAATATTGTCTCAGGGAGTAGTCTTGGTGAGTTTATTTGTATTGTTCAAGCAAAAATCTAAGTTATTCTTAATTTGAACAAAAAATTATTCAAGAAAAAGCAAAAAGTATTGTTATGATATTGGAAAAAAACATTGAGAACCACTGGTCTACAGTGAAATAAATTTCTTCTACATGACACTTCTACATGACGCCTCACTAAGATGTCCCATCATGTTACTGATTTATTGCCAGTTAACCTAATGTTAACCTAAAATGTTCCTCCAGCTCGTACTCCTTACTTTTCACTTTGTTATCGCCATCCATGCCTTTTGTAGATATGTTTCTGCCATCCGCTTCAAAAATAGCTGATGTTTTTCTGAAAGCGGCACATTTTCTCAGTTAAAACATTTGATATGTTTTCTGTTTTCTATGTTCTATTGTGAATAAAATATGGTTTCATGACATTTACAAGTCATTGCATTCTGTTTTAATTTCCCTTTAACAAAATGTCCCCTTTTTATTTTTTTTAAATTGTGGCTGTATGTTAATTTAATGTTGTTCACTGGCTTTGGGAACATTAAATCAAAGTAAAGAAAATGAGTGCAATGTGAGTTCTTATTCAGCATGATGAAAACAACATTGTACGACATAATAAGACAAAAATAATAAACATAAAAGATGGAAGAAAAGGAGAGAGTGCAGAGGAACAAGCCTAATGTTAAAAATATTTTGCAGACTGAAAAAAAAAAATAATGTTCACTATTTTCTGTGTGTTATTAATTTGATTCAAGGTTATACTTTATCTTACTTTTTTTCTTCTTTGAAGTCATTTCAAAGGCTCTCCTTGTTCATTTTTACTTGAATCGATACTTGTACTTTTCTCTAATCCTTTTCTACACATGGATCTGTTCTTTTTGAGTAAAGCATGTGTGTACTTTTGTCACCTCAGCCTTACAGGTATTACATAATCACATCAATTTACACAGAAGCAGGAAGTATTGGGATCCCGTCAGCAGAGATGGCGTCTGCCCGGCATATGGCTGAATCTCCAAAGTCAGATCCAGCCAAATGTGTGGAAGAACAATGAAACAGCCCACCTACCGCAGCCCACCACAGGCATAAAAAACCTCACACTTTACTTTCACAGCATTGTTCCTGTCTCCTAATTACCCTTTAAAACCCAAACCCTCTAAAAATAACCCTCAGTGTTCAAAGGACCTACCTACTTCAGATGCAAATCATTACAAGTTCCACATATGGAAAGAAAACCATGGGTCAACACATGTTTAGATGATGCTGTGCAGCCTGTATTCGCAGCATGGTTTAAGTGGTTTTACCCTCATTGGGGCCATATGATACTCTTCATCAGCTTGTCTGTATGATGAATATTTTCCTTTTAAAACAAAAAGGAAATTAAGCAATAACAGGACATAATGAGAAATCAGGGACCCGCATGAGGAACCCAGCCAGATTAGGGTTCCTAATTTCATTTTTGTCAACCTCCACATACTGTATGCTGCTATGATCCAGATTCAAAGACAAGGAACTACAGCCCTCTAGTGGACCCACAGAGTCCTGCAATAGTATTTCAGTGTAAGACTCTGAATCTAGAAATGCAACTGAGGCACTAAAAGCACCAAACATACATGGATGTCACATTAAACAAGCTGTGAATAGTAAAGATACAATGCATCGTCTGACCCTTCGGTAGATGGATTCAGTGTTTATATAATGTTAGTGGTGTCACCTGAACTCTTCTCCACTCTGGAAAACTGGCTTTGAAGCTCACAGACAATGTGGCTTTCTGTCTGCAGACATAAAATGTAATTGCTCTTTACTTAACGCCCACTGATTCGGTTTCCATTCTGGCACACTATAAAAGAATCCACTGGGGGAATAAAAAAAAAAAGAAGAAGATGATGTGGAAAATATACAAGCACTCTGAGGCTTTTTACCTGATTAAATTATCTGTATATAAAACTTTCTCCTGGATTCTTCTTCATCTCATGGACTCACTACATCTTCATAAACATGCTCTTAGATTATTATTTTTATTGTTATTTCACTGTTGTCACTTTATTTCACTGTTGCTGCTGCTCATGCTGCTTATGCACCATCACTTTAACTGTTACTGCTGCTGCATACTGTGAAATTTTGTACATATTAATAATTTATTTTATCATCCTCTATGTTTTACTTTTTTTTTCTTTGCATTTTTTTATGGTAATTTTATTCTACCATACTTACCATTTATATATTCTATTTTAGACTTTATTCTTTATCTTTTAATGCTACAAACCAAGACCTGGGAAACTACATTTCATTCTATCATGTACCATTAATCAAATAACAATAAAACTGAGTGTGAGTTATTGACCCTGATAAACAAAAGCCATTGAGTTGGATTAGTTTTAGTATTAATGCGTCAGTTATGTTTCTACATCACTGTTACTGTTACACTGAACATCATGCCTTTATGTTTACATAAGTGACACAAATCTGTGGATCGTTTTGCTCAGTAAACATGCCCACAATCATATAATAAAACCTTCCTAAACGAGAAAATCATAGAGACAACACAGCTGTTATGTAATCCATGAGTCTGAGCTCCAGCCTGAACCTGAGTCAACACCTACTGTAAAATTAAGCAAAGGATATGAACCATGGTAGAAAATCCAGGCCTTGATAAGCCTGGTGTTTATTTGCAGAAGATTATCAGGACTGAGAGGGTTTTCATGGGAAACATGGATATCTGTTTGCACAATTACTTTCCATCAAGAGCTTTCAGTTTGTTTGTTAATTAAACAAATACTGTTACTATCACTGTGAAGATGAGCCAATCTCAGACGTAGAGCTGTAACCATTAGTTGATTAATCAAGACAAAACGGTGACGACTGGATGCTATTCTTTCTTATATCTGTGTGCATCACACTGGACTATGCTCTGTCCAAATCTGTCAATAAACGTACCTGTTGAGAAAATCAGCACTGTGTTGTCCCAGAGTCCACTCTGCTGCAGAGCCAGTGTGATGTTGCCCACTGCCTCGTCCATGGCAGACACCATGCCGGCATAAAGTCGACGATGGTGGTCTTTGATGAAACTGTAGGGGGTCAAGTATCGATCTGGGACCTGCAGGGGCGCGTGGACAGCTTGCAGTGCCATATATAGAAACAGGGGCTGAAAGACAACAAATAACACACACAGGGTTATGAGTAAATGCTGTAAGTGAAAAAACTCTGAACAGCCAATAGTGAATGACAGACACATGATTTACACATATATTTCAAAGTGATATTGTCTAAGACAGGCCCACTGATGGGCACTGACCATCTTAGAGTCACACCATTATTTTTCCTAAGACATAAAAACTAGTGGTCAAGCAGACTTTGCTCAGATTAACCCTTCATTTGTCAAGCAGACAGAGCCCAAAGGCACTTGTGGCAGCAGCAATTTCAGGTCCTTCTTTTAAAATGTACCTTGGCTCCATGTCTGTGTGTGCTACAACTTTGGCAAATTATTTTAGTGAAACCTTGTTAGACAATAGCACCCCCTAGGTTTGCTGTGTGCTTTTCAACCAAAGTAAATGGACCCAAAGATCAATTTATGACAACATTTAACTAAGATTTCATTCATTATTTATACTAAAACAGCAGACTGTACATAGAGATTGTGGTCAGAGAGAACAAAACATTCGGTCACCTTTTTGTGTAAGGTTTACTTGATAATGGCGTAGCTTGTTTAACTGTAGGTAAATGCAAGGCAGCTGTTGTATAAAACAATCAAATACATTTAGTCAAATAGTAACAGTGTTTTATATATTCCACACAGGACACAGGAAAATACAAAAAAAGTAAAATTCTTGAGGTGAACACCAGATGTCCTCCTTGTTCATGGCATGTAATGTCTTTCACTTTTTCACTCACCCCAGGTTTACTTAACTATACATTGTCACAGTGTGTATATGTGTGGTAGGAGTGTGAATCTTCACTGGCCTCACTATTCCATTATGATTCACCTGTCAGTGATTCAGGATGCATCTTAATGGTCCAATCCTCAATTTTCTACAATGCCACACATACTTTTCCAGCAGGTAGTGCTAAGAGTCTTCACACAGGTAAATCTTACCATCTAATTAAGATTTATTATTTTTTTTTAATCTGGCTACAAGAGTCTGTATTATCAACAGCCGCGTTCTCCCATAGCAGCATCTGTGTGAACCACCTCAGTCTGTGACCATGACAAAACCCAAACCCATCTGTAGACAGTGCATTATCAGTACAGGTGGAATCATTAAAAATACAGCAAAGACTCAATGATATCCTACAATAAACTTTACAAACAACATTCTGTTACCCAGTGTGAGCAATGGTTTAATATCAGTTTATGTACACTGCAGACCCTGGATTATTTATTTACTGCATTAATGATGCATTTTAGAATTGATACATTTCCACACCTCCAATGTGCGTGCATGTATTTCACCTTAGTAGGTGTGTGTTTGTTGATGATGCTGGTGGCCCTTTGACTGAACAGCTCAGTGGAATAATCTCCTTTGTAAGCGGTGGCGACCTCTTCTCCATCTCTCAGATCCAGTGCACAGCGAGTCAGGTTCAGAGCAGAGATGGGAACACAGCGGACATGAGTGAAATAATCCTCACTGCCTGTCAGGTAACCTGAGGCACAGAGAGGGAGAATGCACAAGTAAAAGACCTAAATGATCCAGATTGTTGTTAGAAATTATCAAAGACTTTCATTCATTCAACATTTATTTCATCTTGGAATACACTGAGGTAGAGGCCTGAACTGCAGCATAGCAAGGAAATTATACAAAACAGTGCTGTATGAACAATAAATTCAGTAAGCAATAAAACCTAGAGAAAAGCTGAAAAATAACAATAAATGTTAGTAAATGGTGGTGATACAAACACAATGAAGTAACTGAATTACCTAAACAGAACAGATGAAATTTTATATTTATATGTGCGTCTATGACTGCGTGAAAAGGACTTACAAAACAGTCATGGACTACAACTGGGATTTTAACAGTATCATTATTGTTACACAGCAAAAGATTCTTTAACAAGGCCTGTTTGTGTACATGTTCATACCAAAGTATGTGTCAAAGCCTCTGCGCGTGGGCAGGCAGTCTTTCTTGTACATGCCCAGGTGCCACTTTCCAACCATGTGCGTAGCGTAGCCGGCTTCCTTCATCAGCTGGGGCAGCATTTTCTGATCCAGAGGCACACAGTACGGCTGACAGGGCCAGATGATCTGGTGCTGCATACCTGTGTGGATCTGAGGGAAAAAGACAAGATGAGCATGTAGTATTAGGAAATAAGTATGCACTGTGTTGAAAAAGGCACAAAGCTAGTTGTAAAAAAAAAAAAAAAACCCAGCAAATAGAGAAGTAACTAAAACACATCCTCTGCTGTGACAGTGACACAACTGAAGCCCTCAAATAACAGCCTTAAACTTGAGAATGCAGTGAGATTAATTTTACAGACAGTGCAATAGGAGTCACAATTTAAGGGAGATTGATCATTTTTGCATATCATTTAGTGAAAAAAAAATCTGAAATGACATGTTTTTTTGCTGGAGTTTGTGCTAAATAAATGTGTTCCTTAGATGTGGAAATGTGATTCGTAGGGTGTAGACTGTCTCTGCAGCTCCACAGTGCTTCATTTATAACGGTATCATTATATTTCACATGAAAAACATTCAGCTCATTTGATTTAGACATTGCACTTGATCATACTGCGATTTCAGTAATATTTATATGATCAGTTGTTCAGTCCAACACTCAAACCTCCAGTTTACATTTGTTTCCTTAACACGGCAGTTAAAGTGTAATTAAACTGAACTAATGCAATTGCAACTAATGTCAGTTTAAGTTTATCGTCCATAACAGCAGCCCTCCCCAGCTCTGACTGACCCCCCTCCAGGACTACACTGAGTCGGAGGAGGCAGGGTCAGTGTGTGGCTCTCACCTGGTATCTCCCAGTCATCAGCTGGTTTCTGGACGGTGTACACAGAGGCTGAACGTAGTAATTATCCAGGCGGACGCCGCTGGCAGACAGTTTGTCCAGGTTTGGTGTCCTGATCTCTGAGCCGTGGAAGCCCACATCGTACCAACCAAAGTCGTCAGCCAAAATGAACACTATATGAGGCTGCCGAGCCCCTAAAACCGCACAAAAACTCCAGATAAAAACAGCAGATAGAAACCCGCCTTTTGGCAAAGCCATCACTGATGTATGAGCTCAAAGTTCAGCGAATCATGAGGCATAAAACGAGGAAGTTAGAGCTCCGGACGGTGGGACGGAATAACTGTGTAACACTGCAGTCAACCGCATTATCCGCGAACTACAGGGATTAAAATTAGTACAGAAAAAGGAATGATAAAACTATTCCACAGTTTTAAATTAGCACCCAACAGCACTTCCGGGAAGTCTACAGATTGAAAACACTGCCTCGGCGGCGGCAGCCAATCAGGTGACTGGAAAATCTACCACCACGTGATTTATACGGAAGCTCCGAGAGGATATATTCATTATGAAGTGTAAACAACTGGTAGTTAACAATACACGTAATATTTAGTAACCCTGTTAATACCATCTGTAATTTTTTTGTTATTTGACTTGAATATTGAGGGTACAAACAACATGAAACAAGTTTAATATTTTGATTTTTAAACGTGTTTTTAAGTTTTCCATACGCACCTTGGAGATTAAAGTATATTGGCCCTGATCTTCTCATCCTGTCCACATCCACTGTGGACTGATGCATCAGTTTCAGTTTGGTCACTGGAATGTTGTTTTAAAACCTATTTTTAAATGCAATTTTAAAGTATGTTTTAAAACCTGTAAATATCCATTCGGCAAACACAAAATTGCACAAAAAGCACAAATAGTAGGGAAAAAAAAGGCCAAAAACAACAAACATAAGGCAGTGAGTAGATTTAATTATCAAGGTATTAATGTACATCATATTCATTTTTTACAGTATTAGTAAAAAACAGATTTATATAAAAAAATATACAGGTTTTCAAAGGATTTGACTTTTGACTATTGTTCTTTTTGGCTATTGTTTATATGTTTTACATGCGTCACAGCCCCAAAATTAAAAACATTCAAAACTAAACATAAAAAGCACCTTCATTTCACCCTTTCTGTCAGGAAATAATTATTATTTTAAACATTCCTCACAAAAGGGTCAAATGCTGAAATGTAAACCACTGACCTCCATTCACAGTCATGGAATTACAAAAAAATCAATTACTTTTATAACACTTTAAGACATTGTGGTCAAAACAAACAAAACTTTATGTGCAGTAGGCCTCTCATTTCAACTTCCTCTTTGTCAAGGAGGAAAAGGAAATTTTGTGACAGATGTGGAATAGTCTGAGACAGATTGACACATACAGTTCAGAATATGAACATCATAAGATTTCATTTTTCTCCTTCATTAAAGCCTTAGACCTCATCATAAGTCACAAAATTCCTACAATTATTCTTTTGTTAAAGTTCTTCATTGGCCGATAACAGGTCTGTCCTTATGCCTTGCTCTTTGCTTTCTTCTGGAGGCGGGTCCTTGTGGGCTCAGTGAGGACTAAAGGCTCCTGGATGACCACAGCGGGGTATTTCCTGCCCAGCAGCTCTACCTCCACCTTCTGGCCCACAGAGCTCAGCTCCACAGGTAGGTAGGCAAATGCCAGGCTCTGCTGGGCGGTGTAGCTGTAGGCTCCGGAAGTTGTGTTGCCGACCACCTGAGGAAACACATAGCTTCAAAAATTACATCAACCATAAAACAGTCACCACTCTGGGACTTTGGCGTGTATTCAGGGCTGCTCACCTTGCCATTGCACCATATAGTTTCATTTCCTTCAGGATCTATATCGTCTGTATCGACTGTGATGTAGGAAAGCTTCCTTTTCAGACCCTTGGCTTTGATCTCCTGAAGAGCTGCTTTTCCAATGAAGTCTCCAGGCTGGAAAAACACAGATGCAATGTCATTCAGGTTATTAATTTATACTAAACAAGTGAAGAGATAATATTACTGACAAACAACGAACTCACACTTTAAATGCACAAAATAATGTATTGACTGAAAGCAAAGATAAAGACAACTTGTTACCTTGTTCAGTTTGATGAAATAGTCCAATCCAGCCTCCAGAGGATTGGTATCACAGTTCATCTGTGAAGAAGAAACAGGTCATTTAAAAAAAGCTTCATTCT
This sequence comes from Apogon hyalosoma, assembly GCA_037367295.1. Classification (NCBI taxonomy): domain Eukaryota; kingdom Metazoa; phylum Chordata; class Actinopteri; order Kurtiformes; family Apogonidae; genus Apogon; species Apogon hyalosoma. Next base: position 33,973,092 of record JAPQRP010000005.1, on the reverse strand, counting down.
TTATGTCTTTCTTAACGTTTGTTGCTTCACTGTGTGATTTTACCTCGGCTCCCCAGCCTCTGAAGCCCTTTTCCAGCCTGAGGGAGGACATGGCATAGGTTCCAAAATTGTCAATGCCCTCATCTTTTCCTGCTTCCATGATGGCCTGGTACACAGGGGCCATGTTCTTCTGGTCAATGTAAAGCTCCCAACCAAGCTCACCTTAACATGCACAAGAAAAAACAGGTATAGTTTCACCATGGAGTATGTATCAAGACCCCCTTTTGCAGTTCTCATCCTCTAAAGATATACTTATTTTATTGAGTATATGAGTGGTTGGCTTAGTTAACAAAAAATGACTTTATGAGTATTTGTATTTTTTCAAAAGTCAAAAATTTATTTATTAATTTACATTTTCTGTCTAATTTCAAAGTTCTAAAATGTATGCACCATGACGCACTGTAATACAAACGGAACCGGAATGTATCATTGCTTATTTTGGCAGATCACCTTTAATCATGAAAATTTTCATCAGCTGCTCAAAACCCACTAAACAATAGATAATTGTTTTTCTTTATTATTGTTATTTTTATTGTAAAAAATAAAATACCGGTACTAAAGGTTCCAACCTGCAGATTATGACACTTTGAGGGCATTCATGCAAATAAAGAACCTATTTATTGTTATTTTATGTTACTTTATTCAATTTGTACCATAACAAAAAGATTTTTAGATAATAGAATGTGTAAAAAGCAAACAGAATGGGGTATTAAAGTGTGTTTGTTACCTGTGTAGGAGATCCTGATGGCCCGGACAGGGAGTCCAGCTAACTGGATTGACTTACAGTGGAGAAATTTGAATCCAGCATCACTCATATCCTCATCTGTCAGTTTCTGAAGAACTTTACGGGAGTTCGGTCCAGCAATACCCAGCACGCCTATGTCATCTGTTACATTGCTGATGTCCACTTCATATCCACCATTTACAGCTTCTGTCTCGATCCACCTGAGTTGATTTCAAATCAAGCGTTTCAGAATGAAAACATTTCTACCCAAACATTAAAGTGATTTGCATAAGCAACAAATACAGTGTATGCCATTTTTTATTCTGTTAATAATTTCACATTTTCCCGACACAGACAAATTACAGCCGTGTTTCATAAAAAAAAGTGACCTCTCTAAACTCTGCAGTTTGCTCTCTTTGCCACTAGAGTTCGCTTTGTTGCATAACTGTGGTCAAGAGCAGGATTCTGAGGGTACAGAAAGGAATGTTAAAATGTTCTGTATCCTGATTGGAGCAGCTGGAGGGGCGTTGTGTTAACAGCTGTTAAATGTTTTAGATTACTGCCGTATATGAAACAGATTATGACGCAGTTTTACTCAGCACAACTTGAGACTCAATCCTGGCAAGTGTGTAAGGAAATGACTCTCCACTAATACTTGTGTATATATCAATTGCCCTCATTGATTCTGATAATAAATCTGAAACTGACTTTTCTTATCAATGTAGTGTTTAAACAGTGACATAATGCCTCTGAAGCCACAGTATTTAAACTACAGCTACCATTATTCAATGCAGCTATATTGCAGCACATGAGTCATTGACTGAAAGTCCATGTAGAAGCCATATTTTGTTACAAACAAAAACACAAAATACCCATTAATATCCTTAGTAACTTTATGTTGCACTTGCTTTTCAGTCTAATTCACTGTGAAGTAGGAATGACATAGCGGATATGTCATCAGCTGGATGTATTTTACCTGAGGTCATGTAGCTCTGACCCTGAGCCTGTGATGAGCAGGAACTCTCCTGGTGTCAGCTGTGTGATTGTGACCTCTGCAAAGACTCTCCCAGTGGGTGTCAACATGTGGCTGATATTAGTGTGGCCCACCTGAAAGCACACAGGTCAAAGGACACTAAGTCAGGGAGAAAATTACATATGCATTTAATTGGGGTTGATCAATATATTTTGCGGGTCTTTTTTTTGTTTGTTTGTTTTTTGATTTATAGTCAAGGTGGCATATTTATGTAGACATGAAAAATTTGAAGTCAAACAATATATTGAAGGAAAGCTTTTTATCATATTAGCACATTATCTTGTGCAGACTGGTACGGACAACATTTCTCAACTTAGATGAAAATTGTTAATAATTGAGCTGTTTTATTATTAACAAAATAACTCATTTATTAACAAGTTTTATAAGGTAAAGTAAAAAGTCGACTCATCAAACATCAGACTGGTGCAAAAAGAGGTGTTTGTCAGCATGCTGCAGGGTGGTAACTGCAGACAAGATGCAGCTGTAACAAAACACATTTTTACATTTATTTGTTTTATCAGATATAAGCTAAAATTATTTAAACATGTAAGTATTAAGAAAACAACGTACAGCCACATTAGCAACTGTGTGACATTACTATGGAAAGTGATAAAAAGCTAATGCTAATATCAGCATGAGAAAGTACACAGCGACAATGCTAACATGCAAGCTAAAGCAGCTAGCATGGTGTTTGGTTCCCTTTGGATAAATTTAAAGGTAAAGGCTATAAAGTCACATTTCACCTTGTACTGTGTTTACAGTAAACCTATCAGAAGCAGTAAAAAGATATTTCAGTGCAAATAAAAGTGGCGTCTCATGAACTGACTGATAACATTATAGCTTAGTTCATTTTTAGCTAGGCTATATTTGCATCTACACTGAATTTAGCCTTTTTTTGTCAACTTGTCTCATAGAATGTATGTTAGAAGAGCTTCAGTGACATCACCCAGTGGTTTTCAAACTGCAATTCCAAAGCCTGAAGTTTGCATTTTGTGTGTCATCATGTTGGGTTTTTTGGACAGGAAGTGACCATATTTGGACAAAAGGGTGGAGCTGGGTGATGGATGAGCTAATGTTAAACGCTTACCGACATAGAAAAGCAGTAAATTGGATGAAATATTAGTGTAGCAAAGTTGGTCACATTAGTAGAACCAATTGACCACAACAATAGTTGAGTTGTTTGTCAGGAAAAGTATGTTTTAAAAGATGCTGAGAACGTGTAATTCAGCATACAAGGGAGCTGTCAATCAAAGCCAGACACAGATGAAATAAAAGGCTGCCGGAGTGGTAAAATTCTAATAGTGGATTACTTTAAAGATGGCCCTTCAGAACAATCATTATAGGGCCCAAGAAAAACAAAACTGACTATAAGAATATAATAAAATGACAGACTTAGTATTTTTAGAGACACAATATACTTCCACACTGGTTCACTTTGGAGCTGCTGCCCTTTCCCTTTGACTTTACTCAAGCTCCACAGCAACAGAAAGCTAACATTTCACATAGATGATAATGTATCATTCAAGTGCTCTACCTTGGGCATGGTGTTAGCAAACAGGCGGTCCAGCAGCTTGTGTGAGTCCTTCCCCTTTACTATGAACTTGCCAAAAGGCGTCAGGTCGATCACCCCCACCTTTTCCATCACCAGTTTGCACTCTCTGCCAACTGGTCCGAACCAGTTTGTGCGTTGGAAACTGGGCCTGAGCACAGCATGAGAACAATGACAGGTTTATATTTCTGTGTCATTATTTTAATGAGCAGCAATGTTTAACACAGTGTTTCTTTTATTGGCTTTATTACATAATGTTAAACTGGTGTGGTGCTGCCAATGTGCTGAATGCATAGTTTTCTGGCTGTAACATTTGTGCAGAGAGCTGGTTATGTCACAGCTATAAATCAAGGACGCAACAACTGCAGCAGTTGTGCCTGTTGCCATTATTGACAGTTGTCTGTATGTGCTACAGAACGTCAACAGCTGTCCTTTTTTTAATCTCAACTTTAATACAACTCAGGGCTGTGAGGAGTTTTGCATGTATGTGCAAATCAAACTCCGGAGACACTGCCGACATACGTTTACTCTGACAATCATGTATGTGCGGTTCACCAGTGTTCACAAATGTTTTTTCCTGTACATAATAATAACTTCTATGTATGTGTATTTGTGTATGGTGCACTCGGAAAGAAATATAGCTGTGCTGTGTAGTTGTTTTGTTTGTCCACTGCCACTATCTCAGCATAGCTCCATGTTTTCTTTTTCTGTCAGTGATGACAGGGTATTGTATAATAGGGAAAGAGATGTGGTATGGCTCAAATACAAGAATGCTAATGTCAGCCTGATTAGAAGACTCCAACAGCAGTTAGAAATAAATTAAAAGTACTAACTAAACAAAATAACAAGAGTAAGGGGCTATTTTGTACAAATGTTTACTTCTCACAACAGCAGCCACTAAATTATCTGCATTGTTGTTATTGTTGTGTTGATCATGAGTCTAGAATTACTAACTATAGTCATAGTTCAAGCAAAATCCGTACATCATATATGAAAACACCAAATTATATGTAAAAGGACTTCCAGTGATCACCAAATAAACCAGCTGATTTACTAATGAAATAAATCCTCTGTCTGAATGCCTTACTTGTATCCAATATCATCTCCAGGTTTGTAGAACCAGTGAGGCTGCTCCCAGCCGGCATGAAAGCCCATGGATCCTTTGCCCTTCAGCAGTTCATAAACCCCGCTCGTCCGGCTGGTTGGTCGGCCTTCAAAACGCTCCTCCTTGGGGTAACCCACTGTGGACATTGATGTGCTCATGTAGAATATCAGTAACATCATGAACAGTTGAAAGCTTTGTTCATTCATTATCTGGTTATCTTCTATTGTTCTTACCCACGTTGTTGAAGCCATATGATTCTCTAGCTTTGGCACACATGTAAGGCACATCTGTCCATTTGCCGTAGCGGTTCGGGTCACATTCAATCAGGTCGTAGGGAGGCTCACCATTCCTAATCCAGTCACTCAGGAACCTACCGATACCACCTGCATGAATGACTCCATACCTGTAATACATCAATACATCAAATCCAAAAATATAATGCAGTCACTGTGAAATACCACCTACTGAGTGATTAAAATATTTCCTGTAATTAAAAAAATGGAAATCAGTTACAATACATTTTAGCCAGGGGCAACATAAACATCAACACATGAACATCAACAATCCATAAATACAGACCAGGTAAAAAACAAAGGTGGATAAAAATCTAGTGTCTGTCCTATGGTATAGATGCCAGTTATGCATAATGTACATTTCTACAGTGTTAATTAAATAAATTCATGAATGAAATCTTATCATTTTCAATACCTTGTTGAAGGGATGCACAGAGGTGTCAGCTGAAAAACTGCGTCGGTTGACATTAGAATATTCAATATCATGAATGGAAGTGGCTGATATTGAACTTTGTGTTATATTAAGGTTTTTTTCATACATTTGTACAATTGCTTATGCAGTTACTTCAGTTGAATGTATTTTTACCCTGACCCCACAAAGGGGAGGCAAGGTGTATTGTTTTTGGTTCCGTTTGTTTGTTTGTTAACACTCTAGCAGCAAAACTATTGGTTGAATTCATACCAAATTGGGTTTCTAGATTGCCAGTGACCCAGAATAGATGTGATTACATTTTGGGAAAACTAGGTCAAAGTTCAATTTTTTTATTTATTTTTTTTTTCAAATCTCCCCCCCCCATTTACTTATAATGGGTAAAATTTCAAATGTCTATAAAAACAATTTTGTTTAAATTTACTTGGCACATATGTAGAGGCAATTGATATGCTGACATCAGCACATGTATAGACATGATGACATCAGCTGGATCCATGCTAAACTAAGCTACAATACGTGCGAGAGGTGGGGTTTGTTGAGCCTGGCACCACTTGTTATACATATAATGATGATTTCTTTGTTTCACTAGAAAAATAGAGGTGGTAAATAACAACAAAAACAGAATTAACACAATCAGTAACATTGGTATCAGTCAAATTGTCATTTTAAACTGTACTGGTCTGGAGTTTTGCAATCAGAGCATCCCTGTTGCTCTGAATTTGTCTTAAAGTAATTAAAGCTCTGTTAGAAATTAATGCTTTCTATTTACTGATAAGATGGAGGGTTTCTGATTTGAGATGTTTACTGGACATACTGAGTTTGTTAAATGGACTGCACTTATGTAGAGCTTTTCCACCTTCGTGGTGCTCAAAGCACTTTACAAAGCCTCACATTCACCCATTCAAGTACACACTCATACACCGGTAGGCGGCGGCTGCCATGCAAGGTGCTGCCAGACCTACTGGGTTCAATGTCTCGCCTAAGGACACGTTAACATGTGGACAGTCGGAGCCAGGATTCGAACCACTGATCCTTCAGTCATTGGACGACCCGCTCTACCAACTGAGCCACAGCCGCCTTGTTGTAGTGACTTGGGCTGACAGGAGCGGATCAAAATTTGGTTTCCTATTTATTCATGTCTAACTCTACTCATCAAACAGACAATCAGAAGAAATAATCTCCTTTAATACAAGTCTGCTTCAAAGAAAGGCCTGATACCTTCCACAGTTGAGGAAATAAATAATTAACAAAACCCATACATTTCCACATACATACCCAAATCCAATGGCAGTCCAGTAGTTGCGAACTCCTTGGTGTGGTCCGACCATGGGCAGCAGGTCAGGGGTGTATGTGATCGGTCCAGACACAATGTTGATGATATCAGCATTCTTCAACACAGGGACCATCTCCATCGCCATCTCTACGTGCTCCATTATCCTATCAAGGTCTGACTCAAACAGTTCCTTACCAAAACCTGCAACAAACACACAGATCCAAAAAGACAAGACAGAAGAAAGTCATGACTGTTTTGCTGCAAAATGTTGCAAATTATGCAGATACATTTTGTGTTTCTATGTCTGCAGACCAACCTGGAGGCACTCCATCTCTGACCCAGGAGTCCTGCAGTACCATCTTCTCCATCTTCTCATAGGGACCGAATAACAGGCCATCTCTCTCCTGGCGTAGGTAGTAGGAGCCCTCCAGGTCTCTGATAACAGCCAGCTCCTTCTGCAGAGCCTTCACCTCTGGCACTGTGGCGGTCACTACGTACTGGTGATGCACTGGGATGGTGGGGTGTTTGAACCCAATCATTTCACCTACTTCTCTAGCCCAGAAACCTGAGAAAATGACAGATTTGTTGCTCATATGATGTTTGCATTTAAGATGAACAGCATATAGAGTACATCATGTTCAGTACATGATGAAGCAGCGAAAGAACTGCCAGACTTATTATTTTATTATTGAAAAGCTCCTGTGTTTCATTGGGCCATTGATATAAACTTTATGCCTCCTGGTAGACAAAGTTTAATGAACAAATGTGTGTTAGTAAGAAACCACACCTCCCGAAATGCCAGTCATGTTGTAGAAATAGTGAATCATTTGTTCCTTGTCCCCTGAACAGATTTTCCATTAAGTGTCATGCAAATACCTTTATAATCAGTTGAATATTGTGCAGCACAGCACAAAATACAGGCCATTCATTACAGTAAAAATTCACTTGATTTCATTCTCATTCATATGTAGTGTAAAGTATTGAAAAATATTCAACAGGATTTATGGACTAGTTCAGTTAAGGGCCGTTTTATGTCTTTTTCTTTTTGTCTTTCATAACTTTGGGGAAAACTTCTGCGCCTTTAGCAGAGGATAAAAAAAAAAAAAAAAATCAGCCCCTGAGATTTTTCTTTACATTTAGAAGCAAAACCATTTAGAAAACCAGCATAAAATATAGTAACCTCAACATACACACAGTATGTTAAGAGAATACTGCACTATTGAGTTAGTCTCAACCATAGGAAATGAGAACTATTTTTAAAATAGAACAATTTGCAGTGGACCAAATGTATGTCTAAGAGTTATAAATGTATGCGTATGAAGTGTAAAGTGTGTACCACTGGCACATAAACACCTGCAGCATGTTCGGCTCCATTTCTGTGAGCCACACTAAAGGAAAAACTGAAAAGTCTCCACAGATATCAGACATCACGGTCATCTATAGTACATTACATAACAGAATATCACGCAGTAACTTCCAAGTCACAGGAGTTCCTCTGTTTGGTGCAGAGCATTATCTCTATGAAGACCTAAAAGCCCTCAGGCTTGCAATATAACAATGACAAAATATTCTTGTTAAAATGAGTTTCCCTAGAGTCTTTTTATTACACCTAGAAATTCATCATAACCTCAGACACTTTGTACCCTAACAGCTTAAGCTGAAACATACAGTATAATGGGTTTGGTGATATGATATATATGCATGCATCATCTCATTGCACTTTTCTAATCAACCTACCAAAGGTCTGCATCTTCAAAACTACAAGTAGTTAGTTTATGTTCCCAGCATTTCTACTATAACGTACCAAAGGTTTGCTCTGAACTGGGAGAAACACATTCTAAATATGCTGCTCCTTCTGGGAACAATCTGTAAAATGACCTGAAACCTAAAGAGCTGGTTTCATTGGACATTTTCACAGTGAAACTTCTGCCTGTACATGCTTTGATTGATTTCCAATTGTATTTTGAGAACTTTCTGATGGAACATTTGTTCATATTATGCTGTTTAATGATTTTGTAGTTTATTTACTGGTATGTGTGACATTTAAGTATGTATGCATGTTCTTCTGTCATGTTTTGTAAACCCTGTCAACTATACCCTGCTGGACGCTCTTGCAAGAGGGATTTTTAACCTCAACAAGCAGTTACTTCTTAAATAAAGGTTAAATTGGTTTTGAGTCTGTCAAAGGGCTTTTTAAATATATCTGAGTACAGACTTGTGGCAGCTCAGTGACCTGCTGTGTGAAACCACAACCAGCTGGAGCACTGAAACCTGTCGATGTGTGCTGCTATCTTCAGCTACACTACTTAGACCAATCTCTCAAACATCTCAAAAACTCCTTAATACAATTAATTGAACATTTAATAGAGTCAATTTTGCAATGTGCATTTAAAATTATCACAAGCCGTGTAATTGCACGTAAGTACATTAACATATTTATTCAGTACGTGCTCCATATGTGAACTTTATCCTGTGGTGGGGGATGGGAAGTTATGCATATACTCAACATTCAGATAAGGTCCCAGGCAGTTTAGGTAATAGCTGGGCAGAAGAGGAGTTTGTTTACCAGACGCCTGTACACAGGGCTGATTCACTGGGTTACCCTGAAATAGTACACTAATGAATGGAGTGCACAACCTCACATAAATAAAACCTTTGAAATAAACTCTGCTATTTCCACAGCGACAGGCACTAGATGTTCTACTGTGTGTGAATTTGGAGATGGACTAATCACTCTTAGTTTAGAAGTTAACTATGACTGCTGGCTCAGTGGTCAAAACATTTGTGACCTAAATGTGTCAAATGGATCCTGTGGAACATTCCAGGAAACATGATCCTTTTCCTTGAATTTGGGATATCATTGGTCAGAAGCGTTAACTTCATTGGGAACAGGAGTTTGTACCTCCAGACTGCACCACAGCTGCGACAGAAAAGAATTCAGAAAAACAAGATATGGAGGTGGATAGAAGAAATGGTGAGTGTCAACAAAAGGAGAGAAAGGAGATGAAAGTAGGTGGAGAGAGTATAATTGATGATGGCTGGTGGTTTGCAAGCTGGACAAAATAGCTGTTTGTGGGTTTTAAGCACACAATGCATTAAAAAAAGACTGAAGCTGCTGCTGAGCCTTCTTTGCCCTGTAGAAATTTCATGGCTGAAATCTGAAACAAATGCTTTCCCATGTCGGTTATGTGACATCTGTTGCACATGTTTTTTTTTTGTTGTTTTTTTTTTAAATCAGAAAAGAACCAGCCAGCACACATACAAAACTGGCAAGCAGCCTCACATAAGCTTTGTACACACTCGTAGGATTATTTGCAAATGTCAAGATTTACCCATGAGTGGAAAATTTTTGGGGGACAGGAATGCCTGCAAAAATGGGTCAAGCTAATCTGTGAACTCATGACCATCAGTTTAACATTAAGGTCTGTCAATTCAAAAGAAGCATCTGCAGCAAAAAAAAAGGAAGGTCTGGCAGAAGGCGTGCATTTGCTGCTGCTTTAAGATTGGATGAGATCTAAACTGCTGGCCTGTTTGGATTGGCTGCTGGACACAGTGAGGGCAAAAGGCCAGCAGGACCCACAACATAACTGGTTTCATCTGGAGTACAAAATGTGCACATTCAGGAGAGAAAAAACACAGAGCCACATAAGGTGAATGCAACAGTAAAAAGCTTGCTCTGAAAATTCTCTGTGGTGCCATTTACATCTTAGCACCTACAGATGCACTATAACATCTGCTTGGAGGACCTCTCAAAGCAGTATTTTATCATGCATGTGTGTCCAGATACTGATTCCCCAAGTTTAAAATCTGCTTTCTGGATGACTGCCACTACAAAAAAAGCAATGTGTTCCCTGCATTACTGAAGCACTAAAAATGTTACATAATGTGCTATAAAATGAGAGGGAAGAAAAGGACAAAACTAAGCAAATTCCAGAACCTGAACCTTTTCTTGACAAGCAAGAACAGCAGGCAGAATGGAGATGTTGCCAACAAAAACCCCCCTCAACTGGTATGGCCCAGTTTAGGTCAAAATCTCTTTTCAGTGAACTCTGCAAGCAATGATGTGTGTGATCAAAGGTCTCCTACTGTAGTGTCAACAGAGAAACCCATTTCATACACTAGTGACAACAGAAAGGGCCTTCACTGTGGTGCTATTTGTGAAATCTTTTTTTGCATCAAAATCATGTCTTAATCACAAGACATAGTTGTGATTAAATTAGTCAAAATTAGGCAAAGAACATTTCTGTATTTCTGGGAATACTGAGATGGACCTCAGCCTACGGGACCTCAGAGTGGACCTCCAAAAGATACTGTAACTAGAGCAAACTTTGATGCAAAAACTGAACTTTTAAACCCTGTCATAAGCTAAAACAGGAGCTGAAGTTAACACACATAAACCATTAACTCTGAATGACAAACCTGCTGAATTAACAATGCGATTTGCACGGATGGTTCCGTGAGGTGTCTCAACGTCCCATTTGCCGTCAGAGGTTGGTTTTAGGCCGCTCACCGGGGCTGGGTTGTAGATTTGGGCACCATACATACGAGCCCCAGCAGCCAGAGCCATCGTCAGAGAGTACGGGTCAATGTGACCGTCTCCTGGGGTGTACAGACCTGCCAGCACCTACATATAGAGCAAATATAACAGCTTGATTTACACCACTTGAATTTGTCAATCCCGATTGTTAGATAATTGCCATTTTGCAATTATTGGAGCACAACAACTTTTTTTTTTGTATTATCATGAAATTTGTTTCCATTCACCTGTATAAAGATGAATAAAAAATGGCATATTCCCATTCTTATTTCCACATCACTTTCCATATCAGTACTTTCTATGTGTAGTTCAGGAACAGGCTTTGTATTTGTCAGTTATTAACATCAAATCTGTCCTGTGCAAATTTCTTTACAAACACAAACAATAAAGCAACTTTTGTTATGTGTTTCAGTGTTTACTGCCAACTGATGGCTCCTCTTCTTTATTACATGCACTGTATGTGCATAAATAAACTCAACAGGCTCATCTATACCATAAAATGAACAGAAAAAGATAATTATATTCTTATTTGCAATGACAACTCATTGGCCACTGAAATGTCATAGTCATGACAACCCCAACAGTTGTTAACCAAGTAAATGTGCCAATATTAATGATATCCTATGATTTAACTTGGAATCACCATATAATGAAAAAATACCTCTCAGGATTATTACTATTTTTCATATCATGAGAATCAGTGTGCTCTGAAAAATGGCAAGTCAAACTGAATTAAATCTGTTTTTTCTTTTATGTAAATCTGAAATTTTGCAAATTAAAATTAAAAATCAGCAATGTCGTGGTCTTATGGGATAGATATACATACAATATGTACTCTATCTACAAATACAAAATTTACTTGTGCCACTATCAGGGATCATTATTTTCAACAGATTTTAATGTCAGTGAATGTTCTTTTTCATATTAACAATGAAACAAACTATGCAGGAATGTGTGTTACATTGTGTGGCTTTGTACTGACCTTGTCCATGTTGAGGAGAGGGAAAAGTTCATGTACTTTCTCTGGCCCGATAAGGTACTGTTCTGTCACATGCCAGTGAGTCCGGGTCATCTGGTACTTCATCTCATCCACCCGAGCTGCAGTTGAAGCAATACGGACACTGCCTGGGTTGTGAAAACCCACAGCCTGCACAAAAAAGCAGTACTTTTGAAACATAATGCACACAAAGACGCATATCAGTGATACTTAAAATGAGACAGAAACGTCACCTGTCCAGTCTCAGCCTCCAGGCTCTCATACAGTTTGATGCTGTCATAGTGGACCTGCTTGATGTTAATGCCCGGATGGTAATATGTTGTCAAACCAGCCTGAAATTACAAAGAAAAAACGCATTAAAATAATAATATTAACACAAGTCATCATCTGGATTATATTAAGGAAAAGGTCTAAATTACTCCAACGTTCACCTACTAACCCCTCGAGTCCACCCAGTGCATGCTGGGATAGGTTCTAGCCATGTGGATGAACTACAGCAAGTAAGCGTAAGAGTAACCCCACATCTGACACGTCAAAGGCGTATTTATAGGATTTGCAGTGTAGTGCATGACAGTGAATGAGCTGTAGTGTAAAATGTTAACTGGGTCAAGACCTTAAATGCCTTGAAAACTTAGCAGAGACAGCTGCCCTGGATGGGACTGCAATCACTGGAAACACCTTGACATAATGAGACCTTCCAGGAAAACGATAACCACAGTCAGAAATAGTAGAGCTAAACTAACTAAACAAGTGGTATGTTTTTAATAAGCAGTAGCACGTGTTGCTATAAAGACAATCCCACCTTTACCAGTGTTGATTTATACATTATACTGTAAATGTGAACTGTTATGAAGTTTTCAATTTTCTGGATCAGTTCTTAGCAGATGACAGGTGTGATGGACATACAGCATGCCAGGTGGACCCAGCAGTCAGCTCAGACTTTTCCAGCAGCACCACATCCTTCATTCCGGCTTTGGCCAGGTGGTAGGCCAGACTGACCCCCACGCATCCACCACCAATGATCACAGTGTCTGCAGTGTCCTTCCATCGCTTTCCCAAAACTGTGGATGTGTCACTGGATGGGGGGAAAAGGAGAGACGTGGTCAACTCAGTGATGTTGCATGATGATCCAAAGGACACTATGCATTTCCAGTGGACATTTGCCAACACCTCTGTTGTCCAACAGTTTCTGCAAACTGCATCTCACAAAGTTCTGTTGCATGACTCAGATCTATGTGCAGCTTTTACGCACAGGAGCGCAGTAAATGTTTGCAAGCAAATCGTGTGCAATAAAAGTCTATATAAGTTGTGTATCGTCTTCACAGTAAACCACCTCACCTTTCTTCAGCTTGTTTTCTTGAAGTGCAGCTAATGGATCTCAGAGGAACACGAGCAATTCCACGGCACGCGGATAAGTCTCTCCGCAGACAAATGTTGATCAGACTCAATAGTCGAGACATAATAGACGTAATGTCATTAAAAACAGTATATACTTAACTTAAAGCATAACCCTCTGACTCCAGCCCGGTACAGTTCTGCATAGTTACAAATATCCCACTTCTGGAGTGACGGGACGTGGACACGCCCACAGGTCGAAAACTGAGTCAGTTTGAGCAGGACGAAACTTAACCCAACTCAACCCGCAGATGAATTAACGCTTTATGTGCCGACACAGCGAATGTGGGTCACAGCCAGCTCCAAAAAAGACTGAATGGCTGGTACTGTTTTTGAAGCATATATGTATATGAGGCATAAACACACCAGTATTTAGATCAATGTTAACACTACTGTGTGTCTGAAAGAGACTGAAAGGTACAGGTGTGTACACTGTTAGAATTCATCTGAACTGTGTAGTAAATCCATCCAATGAACTGTTTTATTCTCACACAAACATGGACACATTATCTCTGTGTGGTCCTTGAGCCTTTTATTGCAACACAGTGCTTCTAAACTACCTGGAACAGCTGCAGCAGGTTTGAAGTGGACAGTTATCAACTTATATAACTTATACAAACATGGTAAATACAAGAAATATATATATATGCATGTGTGTGAAGAAATGCATGTGCAGGTGTCTGGTTTCACAAAAAGGCTGATTGTATTATTCAGGTGAGTAAATAACTTTAGTCTTTAGAAAATGACAAGTAGAGCGGTTTCATTATGCAGGATTGTGTGGTTGTCTGTGGAGGAGAGAAAGAGAGGAGGAAAAACTCTAATCAAACAGGATCAAATCTTTCCCATTTTATGAAGGTTTGGGCAAATTCATTGTATGCTTTATTTTTCAGGTCCATATCCAAACACCTGCTGTCACTTTTGTAGGTGAAAAGTGACCTTTTAGAGAAACCCCTAAGGCTCATGTTAACTACAGTGTTCAGCTCTGATTTTTCACTTGGATCTATTATGTACTTTATTTGTTTCATTGTTTTTTGTTTGGCTGTTGACAACATTTTTAAAAATGTGTCTGATATCAGATTTCATTGTGAACAGGCCACAGTCCTGACTGAAGTGCAAAAGTAGTGGAGTCAGAAGTGTTCAGATCTTGCACTCAAACACACAGTGAAGATAGATCACTACAGGCAAAAGATGATCCTTCAAAACCTTGAGCTAAAATATCCTCCTGCCACCCAGGATAGTACAAGTTTTGGTTTTTATACATTAAGTTATTGTCTTGATCGGAAACAGCATCATGCAGCAGTTTTTACAGTTTCAGATACATTTTTTATTATTACTTTTTTAATGGAATGTGCTGTGCAGTGAAGAGCATTTTTATTTTTTGTTTTTAAGTAAAGTTGTAAAATTCTTGTCCCCTACAAAGAAAAAATGCATTGCTGCATCTCAGTTGGATGTAAATATTATCAATATGCATCATGTAGAAAAAGGTTTTTGTCATTGTATATGATGTGGAGTCATTTCACTGCTACATTCACGTATATATTGCATTGATATTATTTTACAGCTTGTGAAGGACTCCTCCAGGCAGAGTTGTCACATATCTTCATTTAAAGTTGTGTAAAAGCTGCATACATTCTTATCTGAGCAGTGAGACTGAGGTCACATTGAAAAAATCAAACCTGTGTCAGATTCAGGATCACATGTAGAAGTAGTCCAGACCAGATTTCAAATGATTTGTGTTGTACAGACTGTCATTACTTTTTTGGACACTTTCATGTGCAGTGTGAACACAGCCTTTGACTGCTAATCGGTTCAGAAGTGTAACTGTACTCAGACTTTATCTGTACAATTTATAACCACTGTTAACTTTCCAGTTCTGTCAGTAATACAAACCAATCCACACACACTTCCCTCTGTCCAGTTGTAGAATTGCTCCAAGGGTCAGATGTCTCCTGCTGACAATTGCTGTTTCTGTTGGTGGTAATTATTGCAAAAATGATTAGAATGAGCTTGGCCTGACATCTTTGGGAGTTCACAGTGTTTGATATGAGAGTAATATACAACCTATGCATCATAGCCAATGTATTCCCCTTGAGCAGGAACACTCTGCTTTTCTCAAGGGTCACTTTTGCAAAATGACAAGAGGCCTGCTGCCAGATGATTAAAGTTATTATTTTTTAGATTTCTGCTGCAACTGCATGTTAGTTGTAAATTCTTTGGACTTAAAAGAAAAAAATCCCAGTTTGAATCCATTTGTTTTCATTGTGACTAAACTGTGGACCTGCTTTGACTCACAGGCCTAAATATTTAGCATTAAAACATTGTGCTTATCATGTTTTTGTGTTTTTTTCACCTTTAACTTCATGATGAACTTTTATTCTCATCATCAACACTGAAAACGGTCACTGTGTGTGCAAATACACCTTGTCAATCCTTGCTGGTCCCCAAGTTTGTCTTTTAGTGTTCTGCATTTGAGGCCACTCTTCTTGCCTGCTTTTATACTCTAACATACCAGCGGTTGCCTGGATGTGATAATCTTGTCTGGATTGCCAGAGGTCATTGCTATGGTGATCTGAACTGTGAGGGGTGTGTTTGTGCCGAGTCCCACTGCTTCGAGACAGGGGATGAATCGTATATCTCTCTATATTCTACTGATATATTGCTATGGTATGAGCTTTTGGAGTACAGCAGATGGGGCATCACAACAGTTTAAGAGTTCAGTGACGAGACCGAACAGTCAAATGGTTTCTTCTGTGAGTGTTTTTGCTTTAATCTGAGTTAATCAACAGCAGTGGCTTGATGGCTGAGGCTTCAGCTTGGTTACTGTTTCACCTCTGCACTTTTTTCAGGCTTACTTTGCACATTTTGTAAATAAAAAAAATACTGGTCTTTTTGATTCTGTGATACATATGAAATTTCAATGTTGTGTATTTTTCTCTACACGTGCAGCTTCATAACATGTTACCCTGAAAGCATCACAGGCAGTTCATCACAAACACTGGTCTTATTCCTACTGAATGTATGTTGCTTTTGCTTTAGAACAAACGATTAAATGGCTTTTTTAAACACAGAAATCAAAAGAAGTTGGATCTTTGCTTGTTACACACTCGGTTTACTTTGATAAATGCACAGTGAACAGAATCTCCTTTAGATTTGTCAAAAAAACAGGGGAACTTGGCACAACTTATGAACTCAAAGGACAGACTGGGCTCAAACTAATGCAGTTGTTATTGGAAAACACCGTTCAAGTCAAACAAACCTTCATATTGTCCTTGCTCAAATTATCCTCACTTTTGCACCAACAGTTATCAGATTATCACCTAAAATACTTCACAACTACTTCAACTCTATTTTTTTTTTTTTTTTGTTTCTGCAGACAATGGGGTCTTGTTTCAGTGTGTAAAGTGGTAGCAGAGGGGAATGAGATGAGCTATGCAAGAAGCAGGCGGTTCTTATAGTGACATCAGGAACACCGCACCCCTCTCAGATTATAAATGCAGCATGGATACGTGCACAAAGCCCTTTCCAAACTAAGAAGCACTCTGTAGCTGAGAAGAGGGCCGGTCACTGCTGCAGAAACCATGGCACCAGCTGGAACAAAGAGGGTAAGCGCACATCAGAGATAAACATGCCCTGAGTTTGATAAAGAAAACATGCTTAACTTTTTGCATACTTAATGTGCTGCAACTATTTGCACCCTATCTGAGTGGTTTTTGCACTGCGCCATTCACCCACTGCCTTGTTGCGTCTTGTTTGCGCATTTTACGCAGGGTATTTTGGAGCGTCTGGATGCAGGGGAGGTGGTCATCGGGGACGGGGGTTTTGTCTTCGCCCTCGAGAAGAGAGGCTACGTCAAAGCAGGGCCATGGACACCTGAGGCTGCTGCAGAGAACCCCGAAGCCGGTAAAGTTCCACATACCTGCCCCCCACTTACATCAGTCTTGTTTCTAACCTGTAACTCTGGGTTTGTCCAAATCTAAGATCCGGTCGACTTATTGCTCTTGTTCCAGTTCGGCAGCTCCACAGGGAGTTCCTGAGGGCAGGCTCCAATGTCATGCAGACATTTACTTTCTACGCAAGCGATGATAAACTGGAGAACAGAGGCCACACTCAGCGCTTCACTGTGAGTAGAGTCTGTAATATGGGTGACTGCAGCTGCTCAAACATCTCACGCGTGACATGAAGAGAGTCTGGCAGCACTTCACCACAGAGGGCGTCACACCAAAGAACTGACTTCACCTCACATGAAGAGTTCAGCCATCACTTTCATGCATTCTCTTTTTGTTCTTTCTTGAACTGCAGGGTCAGCAGATAAATGAAGCAGCTTGTGACCTGGCCCGGGAGGTGGCCAATGAAGGTGATGCTTTGGTGGCAGGGGGAGTCTCCCAGACCCCCTCTTACCTCAGCTGCAAGAGTGAGGATGAAGTCAAGGCCACCTTTAAGAAACAGCTGGATGTCTTTGTCAAGAAAGATGTTGACTTCTTGATTGCAGAGGTGGGCAATATAGAAAACCTATAGTCAATATGCTTTATTGGTATAAATGAAAAGTGATTAAAGTTGCAAGGGAAAATGTGTGTTACAGGTTGTGTTAATAATTTCATTTAGAAATCCACCTTCAGAACTTAAATTTCATTAAAACTCCACATCCTTAACTTTCTGACTCTCGAAATGTGTTTCTTGGTAACTAAAATCTGTATGACCAGAGTCTCAAACACTTTACTCTGTTTGAGTCTGTTGGTGCTATGGCCTCACTTTCAATAACTCCATCTAGAAATATCCTCCTGAGACCCAGCAATGCAGTTTTGTCCTCTGTCAGAGACAAAGGTTTGACAGTTTTACTTAAAAAATGCTGTCCATTGCAAAGGACATTAATTAAAATAAGTAAATATATCTGAAAAAAATGTTGTATTATGCCATTTCCAATCAAGGCAATTGTTTAATGTAAAAAAGCTAAAATTGTCACTTTCCTGGGTCTCAGGGGGATATCCCTGCCAATAAGGTGCATATTTGTAGCTACAAAGACAACATTTTATTGTTGAAATATGTGGTTTGATTCTGAGATGGTGACTTCTTGTCTGTGGTTTCTGTTGGTGTGCTTGCAGTACTTTGAACATGTGGAAGAGGCCGAGTGGGCAGTCCAGGTTTTGAAGACGACTGGCAAACCTGTCGCTGCATCTCTATGCATCGGACCAGAGGGAGACCTGAACGGAGTCAGCCCCGGAGACTGTGCAGTCAGACTGGTTAAAGCTGGTATGACCGTCAATCCCTGAATCCCATACCGTATGTGGGAACATCAGGAGTTCCTTTACCTAAATGACTGCACAAACTCTGAGGAGTGATGCTAAAATTAGACTTGGTACATCACTCAATTTTAAACAACCTTTAGTGCACAATAAGCTCCAAATCCCAGGGTACACTTCCCTTTATGTAATTCATGTTTTTATTGGCTCCAGGCAGACTTTTTTTTGGGGGGGGTTGTAAAGAGTTTAAACTCAATTTTGGATGACTCCTGACAATGGGATGTAAAATCACTTTCAGACTTGCTATGTGTATGAACTAGAAAATGTCTGCCTGGCACCATCCAGTGGTAGGATGGAAAAAGGCACCTGCTCAGACAGCCTTGTGGAGCGTATTCATGGTTCCTTAACAACCTCATGCCACATATTGCAAATCTACATGGAAACAATTTGAGGAACAATGAACTATCTTTTTAATGGATTTTTTTTTTTTTAAATGTGTGAATGCCTTGACTTTTGCTCCTACCAAATACCTCTTATTACAAAAACACAAGCTAGCAAACATACTTTTAAGCCAAATGTCCAAAATTATTCTCTAAATATTGTAGTGTTACACAGTAGCTGTAAAATCCCATTGTATCTACTTGGCTGAGACCCCCTGATGTTTGTCTTTGTAGGAGCCCAGATTGTTGGCATTAACTGCCACTTTGACCCTGAAACCTGTGTGAAGACTGTGAAGATGATGAAGATGGGCGTGGAGAAGGCTGGGCTGAAGGCTCACTACATGTGCCAGCCTCTGGCTTATCACACTCCTGACTGTAACCGCCAAGGTTTCATTGATCTTCCAGAGTTCCCTTTTGGTATGTATTTTCTCAGATACTTAATTTAGTCCAAATATTGAGATGAAAATAAAGAAAGAGGGTACACTTGATGCTTTTTTTTGGTTTACAGGTCTGGAGCCAAGAATTCTGACCCGATGGGACATGCAGAAGTATGCCCGTGATGCCTACAATGTTGGAATTCGTTTCATTGGCGGCTGCTGTGGATTTGAGCCCTATCACATCCGTGCCCTGGCTGAGGAGCTGGCCACTGAGAGGGGTTTCCTGCCCGCTGGCTCAGAAAAACATGGCCTTTGGGGCAGTGGTCTGGAGATGCACACAAAGCCCTGGGTCAGAGCTAGGTAAGAGTTTCCTTTTTTTCATCAATTTTTTTTCTTTTTTTTTTTTTTTTAAATATCTCAAGATTTCTAACTCTGTTTCTCAACACCACTCAATTTAGAGCCCGTCGTGACTACTGGGAGACGCTGAAGCCTGCGTCTGGCCGCCCCCTCTGCCCCTCCATGGCCACACCTGATGGTTGGGGTATCACCAAAGGCCACGCTGACCTGATGCAGCAGAAGGAGGCTACTAGCCAGGAACAGCTGAAGGCTCTCTTCGACAAGGCCAATAAGCACTAAGCCAAAGGGGTGGCGTGTGAGGAGACCTACTCACACATTCCCTGAAGTTTACATACCAAAAAAGATTAAAATGCTGTAATTTTGTCTTTTAGGACCATTTTATGCCAAGCCACATCATTGCCTGTATCAAATATCTGAACCATAAGAAGTTACTGAGTCAAGCAAAAAATGTAGGATACACTCCAAGTGCCAAATGTTGTCTTACAAAAGGTGATGTGAAGTAATAAATGTCTGATTTTAACCAAAACCAACAAGCGTCTTGTGTCTTTAACAAACTATAAGTTAATATTTGGTCATACATAAGCTACATGATGCTGAGCAGATGGAAAATGAATGAAATGATGCATACTTAAAGTCTGATTTAAGATGTGTATTTTAAGCACAAAGTATTACTGGGAAAAGGCATGTCCTCTGGAGCTTAATGTCATATCATATGATCCTTTGCAGTTTCTGTACAGTTAATGACTATTTGTACAGCACCTTTTAATGCCAATAAGCTGCCTGACAACAGTTTATGAAAACCACACAGTATGCAATAAAAAGAGATGGCAGGTCATAAAATTAAGACATTCGTAACATAGTAAAGGCTTAATTAAAAATGTTTCTTCAGAAAATGGAATTGATTCTGGGAGGCTGTTGCATAGTGAAGGGATCCTGACAGAAATCTCAAATGTATTTTCATCTGATCTGGCCTCAGGACAGGAGCAGCTTTTATTCAAGATTTGATATGCATGATTTCAGTAATGGAATTTCAGGCTAAAGTTACAATTTATTAAACTCATTCCATTCTGTAAGATCTTTGTCTTTGGGTAGTGTTGATAATACCAGAAACTGTGTGATGTCACATTGAACTAATCAAAAAGATATTATTTTAACTTTAGCTTCTCACAGTTCCCATTGTAAAATTTAGCCGTCCAAAGATTATCGGCCTATAAACTTGAACTGATCAAAAAAAAAGGTAATTGTAGACAAAACAGTATCTTTTTGACCTGTTACAGTTTGTATACAGATCTAGGGGAGTTCAGGATGCAGCTGTAACTGTTGAACTACATCTACAAATATTTGAAGGGCAGTTAAATCCATGCCAGGCTGCTGTTTCTGAACCTTTCCTCAGCCTTTAACACTACTGATCCTCATCTATCGGTGCAGAAGCTGGTTTATCAGTTTGGACAAGATGCCAACATAGTTGGATGGATACTGCCCCCCCCCAAACACACACTGTTTGGTTTATCTTTAACATCCACAGGGCTGTGTCCACTCTATTATATATCATAGACAGCAACGACTGATGCAGTAACTTCAGAAACCATCACAGATGACACATTTATTGTGAGTTTGTTGGAAAATGTGGAAACTAGTGCTTTCAAACCATTAAAATTTTTAATCAGATAAATCACAGAGTTGCTGTGGATTAATTTTGATTAATCACAATTAAATATCATTCATTTTAATCTATATTAATCATGTTTCATTTTGCATGAGTGAACAGACCCAAGAAAGAAGGGAATATTTATGTACTTAATGTGTTTATTTAACACCAACAGTTTCAACAAACAACTTGAAAACAACTGTTTCGTCTTTTTTTTGTACTCAAATGTCCCGTTGAGCAGGCCAACGTGCTGTTTAGTGTCTTCCATCTTTTGATGCCTGTCACTACCCAATCCACTGTCCATTTGCTTATGTGCGATAACTCTACTTGGACAAACTACCCAAAATGCATTGCCATCATTCAGAGTCATTCTGCACTGCTGATGGGATAATTGCAATAAAATTTTTAATCAGATGATGATGGATTAATCTGCATTAATGCATTAATTTTGACAGCCCTAGTGGAAACATTTCATTACCTCATCACTGACTACATCTTGAACTGGTTTCAGGAGTCCCATCTAGTTTTTAGTGTAAATGGATATGAGAGTTGATTTTAGACATCAGGACTCGAACCTTCCAACCACTGTAACTGATGGCAAGAACATTGAATTTGTGGAGTCATGAGCTTTAAATATTGCACTGCAATATTGTGTGAAGTGAGTCACCAGTGTGTTTTTTGTCTGAGGAAACCAGCTGTTTGAGGTTGAGAAATCACTGATGACTGTTTTACAGATCTTTTATCAAGTCAATTTGAAAGTTTTTTTTTTTTTTTTTTAATCTCCAAGTTTCCAGTGATCAACCCAAAACTACCTACTTAAAATGCTCAAGACAGTCAGGGTTTGCAGCAAGATCATAGGTACTTGACGGAAAAGTCTGAACTGTACAACAAACAAATGCTAGAGAAAGCGCAGTCCATCCTGTCTAACAGTCCACGCCCCTGCACTCAGAATTTCAGATTTTAGCCTCAGGTTCCTGCTACAAATATCCACACTAACCAAAACTAACAGATATAAAAACGTTTCCAATTACACTACTTAACACCAACAGTAACAGGTAATAGCTGCTCATCCACTCAGTTAAACATACCAGTTACCCATTGTTTTAACGTTCACATTTTATTTAGGACTATAGGACTAGGACTATATTTTTTAGATTGAGTTATGAGTCAGGTTGCTCTTAAATGTAAGCGGTGGATTGATTTTTGACTATGATGGTATACAGGAAAATGGCATGGGTGAGGTTCTCCAGGTCTGTTACTGTGAATGAAGACTTGACTTTGGGTTTATTTCTTATATATCCATCGGATCCATTCTCACATCTCATTGGCTGTGGGTGATTCAGACTTTGTGAATAGTAACATGACATGAGCGAGACAGATGTGTCCATAGAAAAGGAGTACTGCTGCCACCTAGTGGGCGCATACAACACATGAATAAACCTTAGGATAATACCATTCACTTTACACGAAGGCTCAATTGCTGATTTTGTAAGGTTCAGTCTACAGTCTTCTCTCGTTAATGTCAGAAAAGTGGGTTTACAGATAACCCTTTTACCCCTAAGCCTAAAATGGTCCGCCTGGACTTTTATTCTTATTATAAAAAAGTAAGAAAAAAAGCTGTGAGTAAGTCCTTTCAATATCTAGCAGTCATTTACAATTTACTGCATTATGATATGCTGTAATAACAGTTTAAAATGAAGAACAACACAAAAACGGAATTTAACTTTAGAGTTTTAGTAGTGAAAAAACACTCAAATTAAACAAGCTGGGACAGTTCACAGATTTCTACTGGGAATTGACTTCCTGTGTTTATATACAGTTGCATCTGAGTTAGGATACGTTTATAAACTTGGTATCAGGATCGGACAATCACACACACATTCGTATGCAGGCAGGCAACACAATCCTACTTTTTTTCCCTGTTAACTCTTAAACTACATTAGGCTGCTCTCAGACCTAAACACACAACATTAACTTTGTGTTAAATCCATCACTTTTCATGCTCTATAGTATTGTTCACTCTGTAACAATCCTTGAACTCCTTAACCTGGTTGAGTAGCTGTAACAACTCACTTTAAGACAGAACAGTCGGGTTACCACACAGCATCCGGCCTGCACGTTGTCGACGTACTTGCGTCATGGATTTGCCCACGTGCAGATGTTTATGCTCCGCGTGCACTCTGTACAGACAGACAGAGGACAGAAAGTGAACAAGACGTAATAACGTTTATTAAAACATTTAACTTTGAAGTAAGAAAGCATAGAGTTATACTCTCTGTTTCTTTGCAAAGTTACTGTTTTTCCCTCAAGTTGAACTAAAAATGAACGCTTGAATTATGAATGACACATTAAGTGAAGAGGAGAACTTAGGGGCTTTTTTGTAATATGTACAAATTACTTAAAGGTTTTAACTCATTCTTCCAGTGATATCCTCCTGCCCCCCAACACACACACACACACACACACACACACACACACACACACACACACACACACACACACACACACACACACACACACACGACTTTCACTGTTTTATTTAAAAAACAAAACAAACAAAAAACCTGTCCAGTGCAATTTATTGTTGCAGCTGTTTTCATTCAAGGAAATTTTTCTACAAAAAAAACCCAAAACAAAACAAAACGCAGAAATATGTCTACATTTAGGTATTCACCAAATTCACCAGTACCAGTACATTATAGCTGACTTCATGTGCCGGAAAAAAAAAAAAAAAAAAAAATCGCAAAACGCGTCGTCTTCACAGGTTTTGCAGATACAAACCTTTAAAGCATTTTTCAGTTTGTCGTAATACGTGTAGAAATACAAGGACGTATACTTCCATAGCAGATACATAAATATAGGTGAAACTGGAAGATGGGTTTTTACCAAGACATTTAACACATTAAAAGAAAGTAAAGTTAAAAAAAATAACAGTAGGAAACACATTTTCCATTATAAAATATAAGGCCATTATACTGCATAATACAGTACAACAATACATTCCGTATGTTGATGATTTTCGTTTTATTAGAAGAAAAAGCTGCGTTTTCAACACATCTCTCTCACGTACTGTTTCCGTCGCGGACCCTGAACGCACCGCTCGAGGGGGAAGGGTATACGGGCTAAATCCCACCCCGGATTTGACAACACGCACGCACCTTGACTGCTTGTAAACAGAAGCTCACACGTGACACCAGAGCCGAGCAGCGCCACCGCATTGTCTGAGAGCGGACAAAGAGCGACACGGGCCGCGTTTGGAAGCCGAGCGACGGCCAGGTGAAGGGGGCAGGCAGGTGTCATGACAACCGACATAACCCGACCGAGGAAGCAGACTTTCCCCTCCGCTGGCGCCGTTGTTCCCGAGCGTCTCTGTCCGCTCGGACTTCATGCTTGAATCCGATATTCGACAGTTTGTTCGGGTAACAACGTTAGCTTTGTTTTCGGCAGCTGTGGACCGCGGGTAAACAAAGCCGGGAAGCCTTTGTTTTACCACTTACTGTAGCTAGTCGATTTGTTGGCCGATTCTGACGCTCCTTGTCGGCCTTTAAAGCTAGCCGTCGTTAGCTAGCGGTAGCCTTTAGCCGGACATCGGTGGATGTTTTTTGTGGCTGGCGTTAGCTTAATCTTCTTGCCCTTTTTACTGGCTGAATGAGATGTCATTCACCATGGAGGATAACTTGGAGTCAGGATGGGTGTCCGTCCGACCCAGAGTCTTCGACGAAAAAGAGAGGCATAAATTTGTTTTTATCGTGGCCTGGAACGACATCGAGGGAAAGTTCGCCATAACCTGTCACAACAGGACGGTTCAGAGACGGACCACTTTTCTGGACCCGCTTCTGGACTGTAGCCCCGCTGGGACACTTCCTGTCCCCGGCGCCTCCGTGGCAGAAAAACACGCCAAAAGTGTTGTCATATCGAAGAAGGATGAGGTGTCCCAAGCGGGGAAAGTTAGACCACACTCCTTCCCCAAAGGAAAAGCGACAACAAAGACCCCGGTCGGAGACAAAAAGCACGCGAGAGCCGGTCGTTCGAAAACAGCTGATTGTGTGAGTCCCGCCATGGGGTCCTGGGACATCCTGACCCCCAAAGTAGTGGACATAGAAATCCTGGATCCCGTCGATGTTCCGGGGCTCCTTTCCCCTGATGATGCGGACCTGGGGGACGCAGAGATCGGCGGCCATGAGGACTTCAGCTGGGCCGGCCTGTTCTCCTTCCAGGACCTGAAGGCAGCCCACCTCCAGCTGTGCGCCGTCAACTCGGACCTGGAGCCGTGTTTACCGCTGTTTCCGGAGGAGCAGTCCGGTGTGTGGACGGTGCTGTTCGGCGCTCCCGGAGTGTCCCAGCGGGAGACGGACGCCCTGTGCTACCAGCTGCAGGTGTACCTGGGTCATGCCCTGGACACCTGCGGCTGGAAGATCCTCTCACAGGTGCTTTTCTCCGAGAGCGACGACACTGAGGAGTACTACGAGAGTCTGAGTGAGCTGAGGCAGAAGGGCTACGAGGATGCTCTGGACAGGGCCAAAAGACGCATGCAAGAGGTAAAGTCCAGTCTTTTAGTTGATTAGAATCTCATATATGATCAGTCATGTTTGGCGTATGAATGTGAAGCTTCTGGGATCTGATGCTGTGTGTTTTTTTTAATACCAGTCTAAAATTAAATGGGCAGGAAAACTTGCAGAGGAAAAGTACAACCGCAGAACATGCAGGCTTCAGAGCATAATTGAGCCTCATGGTCTGCTCATTCTCCTCCTCTTCCTTTGTCCCCCCCTCTGTGATCTACCATCTGTTGCTGCACAGTTCACAGGGCTGTAATATGATCCGGTCTGGCCAGACATTACACTGTAGTTGGCTGAAAAGTTGGAAGGGAGTTGCATAGAAACACCGAAGAACAATTAAAGGAGGAGTTACAGAAATGATGTGTCCAAGATTGTTTTTTTTTTTTTTTTTTTTTAAATCCCAGACAGACCCAAACAAAATGACATAAAACCTCAACAAATGCGTACAAAATCTGTCAGATGTGTTGTTAGTCACAATGCTTTAAGGAATGAGTGGTACTTCCACGTCAAGCATCCAACTTTGAAGAGTATCAGTCTGTGTTAGACATGAGACAAGACCTCAGGCAAAGTCTGTCATTGCCCTGGTTGTTTGGTTCGTTTGCCTGACACACAAAGCACCAACCGCTAAAAATATGCCCCAACCATGAAGAAACTATTTGACATAAGAGTTTTTAAAGGAGATGATTTTGTTGCACTTGCTGTGATTAAAGTGATAGATCAGATACACTTGACTTTACACAGTCTATAAAGTCTGCTGTATATTATTACTGTCTGTGGTTAGTGTCTTGTGAGTTTTCAAGTGAGGTCAAATGACATATCACACCATCAGAAGCAAAAATGTATCGTGACATGGGGTTGCATGCAGCATATCTGTCCCAGTTTGTCTAGCCCATTTACATATTTAGAAAATACAAAATTAAAAACACATCACAGTGTAACATAATCCAGATCAGATCCCCAAAAGTTTCAAGAAAATGTAGCCAAAGTGCACTGTCAACTATGACAGCTTTCACAGAGGTAATATTTACTACAGGTTAGTTTTATGAGATTGCACGTGTTTCCATTTTACAGGTCATTAGGGTCACTGCTGATAAACTTTGACTCCGGGTAGCATAATAAAAAAGAGAGTTGAAGAAGTCCGACAGGTTTAGAGCCTGTAGTCAAGATTTAATGACATGTTGGGATATGAAGAAAAAAAGAGCACAGATGTGTTGCTTTGTAAAAGACTTTTACCATATTTGTCCTGGGAGAAACAGCAGTGATTGTTTACTCTTCCATAGATCTCATCTGTTCTAGCTGGTGATATATAAAAACTGGACTGCAGACTGGGGATAAAAAAAAAAAATGATTTGGCTGGGAGAATACTACTTTAAGAATCTCTGGCTCTATAAATAGTGTCCATTAACAACAAAGCCATCTGAACGGACTCATCCCTTACTGGTGATGATGACGTCTGTGGTACTGTTGATCTGGTGGTGTTGGGTATGTGTGAAGCAGCTGGAGAATCACTGTTGTTATGCCCTTACCACTGCTTATCACCAGACACATTCTTAGCCCAATTTGTGATGATAACAGAGCCAAAAATGCAAAATGATTGACTAGTGGTTAACACCTCAGATGTAGAGCATTTATCTGTCAACAGTTAACTGGAGACACAACACTTTTTCCTCCTTAATGGTATGTTGTTAAACACATTTCGCGTAACACCCTAAGTTGGTACAACGGTGTGCACTCCAAGCTTGTAGTTACTCTTTAATTGCTTTGCTGGCCTCTCCATGGTCGTATTCCAGAGTAATTATAAACTAGGGTTAATGAAAATTTGTGAAACTCAGAGAATATCAGGGTCCGATCAAGCAGTAACACGTGGACTCAACAGTCTCTGTCATGTAAGCAGAGAAACTTATATGCATGTATTATACATATTTTAGTAGGTATTTTTAAGCACTTTAATGTATAACAAAATTTGGGAAGAAAATTTTTAGGTGAAAAATGTTAAATTACTGCTTGGTAACATGTGGACTTGAAATGGACATTGATTTTTTTTTTTTAAGCTTTACACAAACATTCAAAACGTAGTTCTTGACAGAAACTGATATCAAGTAGGACAAAACCTTTTGAATATTATGTTCAACTATGCTGAAAATACACTGAAAAGTCTCAGTTTTATTGTCATGAGAATGTGGTAACACATGGACAGGCTGCCATAGTAACATGTGGACAACTCTACCATTGTATGCATCACCAAAAATGTTGATGTTTTTTTTAAACCAACAAACCAGATATGATCACAAAGCTTTATTTAATGTATTTAATACTAACAGTGTTATTTACAATTTGTGGTGGTCCATACTGATATAGGTAAGTTTCAAATAAAGAGTAATTTCTTGGTAACAGTTCACAGTCCAGTTAAATGTGACAGATTGAATAAATTTTCAAATTTATTAGATATCATTTTAGCGTCAAATTCGAGCTATATTTTTTTTTATGTCTGAGGCATGGCTATGGTGTAAAAAGTACAATTAATAAAATATGTTGTAACTCTTTTTCTACATGTGGTATTTTAAAAAGGATAACAGTTCCATAAAATAGAGATCTTAAGCTTAAAAAAATCAGCCCACTTGATAAATGATGTGTGCAAACTGACTTTTTCATGTTGATGTTCACTTTCGCTTGATCAGACCCATCAGTATTTTGTACCTGGGGTCCATTGTGAGGATGATGATCGTGATAATGGTAGCAGGGCACAGTTAAACAGGACAATTAAAGCCTATTCACAAATGCTCTCATTTAATTTCCATTGATACAGATACATTTCGATCACTTCGTTCAAAGTATTTTGAAAGGGGAGATTGAAGCACCAAAGAATATTTTGTGATTACACATGGGAAGCATCATAGTTCAACATAGTGAGCACCATCCTTGTTAATATTAAAGTTACACAAGAAACTTTCAGATTGCACTGTAATGTAATTTTGTCTGCTTAAAAATTTGGTGACAGAACAATTTCTTCTATATTCATATCAACTTGGTTTTGTGTCTGTTTCTATTTGTCACAGTGAGAGTGACTCTATACAGCTGTGGGATTATTCTATTATTCTTTTCCTCAGTTGAATACCATTTTAGCTGAGGTGATTAACATTACAGAACGTTAAGAGGCTATACATATACATGGCTAACCATCATTTGTCTTTTGAAGCAGTAATAACCTGTGCAGGTGCATGTTGCCTCTGTCTGTTGCAGGTACTGTCTCCTTATGTTTACACACAGATTTTTAATTTAGATACACGTTTATCATGCAAAAAATATGCAAATATGCAAAAATATGGATAAAAGATCCATATTCTCTTCTTTATTCTAGATGAACTTTTAATAGGTCTATCAGGCTAATTCTTGTCTTTGAATTCAGTTGATTGCACTCTATAAAGTGCCAGTTGTGGGAAAGATAAGTGATATTTCCTTTTTCTGTATTATATAGTCCTAAACAGCTTTCAGCTCGAAAAGAGCTTTTAAATGGAGTGTCTGCTCAGATCGCAGGCATGTTCATCCTGTGAGGTGCTTCAATTAAAAGGCAGAGAAAAGTGCTCTAGCAAGACGGAGCAGATTTGGCACTGACAAACTGGAAGAGTTAGTCCTGATGACAGGGCTGCAGAGGTTCTACTGTAGCTCATATCAGTAGGAATGTCCTGTAATTATGTACTCCATTTCATTCAGTAGACATAACTGCTAAATTTAGCACAAGATCATTTATGTCTTGATTGCATCTTTTTATAAGCTTATATGAGAGAAATAAATACTTTAAATAACTAAAATAATAAGAAATAAATCCTTTTAATCTGGGTATTTCAGGTAAGTTTGACTGCTTTGGGTTTTTAGTGATGAAATGGTGAAATTTAAGAGAAGTGTGAAACTACTACTTCTTCTCAATAAAACAAAGAAGAGACAGGCAGGAGACTAAATCAGGGGTACCTAATCCAATATCAAAATAATTGTCAGTGACTGTTTTCGACCCTATTTGGTTAATCAATTAATTGACTAAATAGTGGAAATGGTGCAAGGCAGTACCTAGGCAGGAGTCAGCTCATTCAGCTCAGGGGGTTTCCTGGCTACTGGCAACGGCAGGGGCAGAGAGTCACTGTACGCTTGGCAAGTGGTTACCACGGAGACACAGACCCAAGGTAAACAGTAGGAGCAGTGTTAGAGCTGAATCGTGCAGTGTCTACCCTAGTCCCGAAGTAGAGGGCTTTGGAAAAGCAGCCTGAAGTTCATATAAGAGTCTCTATTCATATCTATAGCTCTGTGCAGAGAGAAGAGCACTTTATTCACCACGTTGGACTAAGGTTGGGTGGTGGCACATTTCAATATTATCTGAGGCAGAAGTGAAGGACATGTATTGTACTTTCTGAGTGAGAGCTGCTGGATTCTAAGGGCTGCGAGATGAATTGTATTTGTGTGTACAATAGCTGTTTTGATAGTGTTTATCTCTGGAACAATACATAGTCTGTGGATAGCAGAACATATGGTATGAATCAGCAACAGTTGGGGCTAATTTATTCGCATTGTATTACCCTTACACAAGTAATTTTATAGTATCATTACTGACAACAAACCACCAAGTCATCCACCCTGCCTGTGCTTAAACACATTTCACTCTTACTTTTATAAATAAAGTTTAAAGGACTATTTGTCTGGGATGGTCTGTACACAAATTAGTTCCAGCTACACCTACACAGTGGGTTAAGCTTTGCCACTGAATCAGCCGTTCAAGTAGGCACTTGTTTTTACAATAGTTCAATTTACCAGGCTATTTAGTTTTACATTTTATTCAAATTTTTAGTACTATATTATATTATATGTTCTTTTACAAATGGACATTCTCTCTGTATCAGTTTACTACTCCTCTAGCTGTTCTTTTTTTTTTTTCCTCCCTAGGTGTTGGACAGGCACAAAGCCATGGACAGCATGGTGGAGCTGCTGCAGGTGTACCCTGAGGAGGATGAGATCCACGGAGAGCTGCTGGAGGCAACAACTCAACTCTACCACTACCTGCTTCAGCCTTTCAGGGACATGAGGGAACTGGCCATGTTGCGCAGACAGCAGATTAAGGTGACAAATTCACTTACACACACAAGCACAGTTGCCAAATGCTTCAGGGCTTGATTTAAGAAGGGTTTACAACTCACTGTAGCTGTGTCCTGGGGCACAATTTGAGCTTGGTCACTCTGTATGTGGTGGTTTTAAATAGATGTAAGTGCGAGGAAATGAGTGTGTAGCCACTGTGTTATGAAGTCCCCCATAGAGTCCACTGTAAGCCTGTAATGGCATTAACATTAGATGCTGAGGCTACGCGTGGTGATGATGGTGTAGTAGCTGGTGTACGCGACCCTGTAGCTTTGCATCTGGGGGCAGTGGACGGCAGAGGATCAGCCGGAGAGGCTTTTTGGCCCCGCCCAGAGCGGCTTAACAAGCAGCATAAGTATTATTACAGCAGCCACTAAACCACTCGCACACATTCTGCAGCCTCAGCACACTCCTCTGTTTTCCATACTCTTTCGCTACCCCATCTTTGTTTTTTCCTTCATTAGAGGCTTGAAAGGGGAAGTAATCCTTACACTAATCACTCCTGTCTCATTGCCTTCAGTGTTCTACACATGCCTGTTTAGGTCAATAGGTCAGAGTTCTTTGAGCTCATAGTACAATTGTCCAGAAGCTCAATATAGGGAAATCACATTAATTTTAATAATTTCAAATAAAATGCATAGTAATAAAAAGTAGTAACAGTAAAGCTTTTTATTTCAGTGTTAATTTTTATTATTATGACCTTTATTTAATCAGGGGGAAAAAAAAGCTCATTGAGATTAAAAATCTCTTTTTCAAGAGTGTCCTGGCCAAGGCAGCAGCAGCAACAGGAGCAGAAGTTACACAAAATGTAAATCACAGCCATACAGCCATACAGCCACACTAATATACATTAACACAATGAAAGTCAGTACTAAAAACAAACTTAAAACTGATAAGAACATACATATAAAACATCACCATTATTTGAATAGGTACTAAAAGTATAACGTTTCTTAAAAGCATCTCAAAGCCAAACCCAATTCAAACAGTGTATTAAAAGAGACCAGTTCCTTCAGTTTAATCTCCTTCTGTAGGTTGTTCCAGGCAGTGGGAGCAGAATATATAAAAGCTTTCTTTCTCTGTTCTGTTCTGACTTTTGG
Source organism: Apogon hyalosoma (assembly GCA_037367295.1). Taxonomy (NCBI): domain Eukaryota; kingdom Metazoa; phylum Chordata; class Actinopteri; order Kurtiformes; family Apogonidae; genus Apogon; species Apogon hyalosoma. The sequence continues at coordinate 33,940,881 of JAPQRP010000005.1, read as the reverse complement.
AACCTGTAAAGATAACAGATCCAGGGACTGGAGACTGTAATTATTCAAGTCGTCCCATCAGATGTAGACCACCAAATAGGATGGAAGCAGACCTAGGATACATTTATAGATAAAAGAATACCAATGGTTCAGTCTGTGTGTAAAAAGATCTGTCCATCCAACTCGAGCGTATAAACAACAATGATGAGTTTGAGCTCGGAGGCTTGTGATAATTTTGTTTTTATAGTAAGTGTGGACATGGTAGTGGATGTAATTATTGAAGATGCTTCATAAGAGTACAATCTTAGCCCTGATCTGCTAACGTGGAACCACTGTTGCTGTGGTTTGCACACACAACGTTGAACTGTTCAGAGGAAGTTGGTTCCCAAATGGAGCCAAAAAAACAGTTGTGATACGAACTGTTATGGGTGTGTCATTTTCCAAGCACTGGAAAAATATCATGGAGAAAACAACAAGAATAGAGAAGTATGAGAAATCAGCAGAAAAAAAATAGTCTGCTGATGAAACCCAAGAGCTGGTGACAGTCTGGTCATCTCCTGAATTTAAGGAAAGGCTAAAGTAGGACAGCGTAAGCGGGCTGGTTTCACTTGAACACAGATATTTATATGAAACAAACTAAAACCAAAAGCTAATGAGTATTACCAAAACTCCAAAAAAGTGTTGGCGTAGATGGGGTACTGTGTTACTGTATTATGAACAGTGAATTGTGCACTTCCTCCATTGATTAGAATGGTTCTCAAAACTAGTGGATTTTGCTCCATAGAACTAAGTTTCCAAAATCCTGAATGGAACCAGACTCAATTTCACCAAAAGGCCTGTTTTTGCTTTTGGAACCACTGCCTGCAAAGGCACACGTTTCGCATAAACAACCCTGAAGTCCACCATGAGGGCACTTCATGAGGGCTGGATGTCTTTGATGTTAAAAAATACACAGAGGACACTGAACTTCAGGAACAAAACTCATCAGTGAGGGATTGCACTAAGTTTCACAGGACAGTGGAACCGGGTGTGAAGTCAGACTTGAGCTCGGTGTGTTTCTGTGTTAACACAGCATTGGCCACTGTTTAACTGGACATGTGCTGTCCCTGTTTTTCCCTTTATCTGTCTCTCCTCTCTCATAGACGCTCTCAGTCATTCTCCCACTGTTGTGTTGTGAGTATTTCTCTAAACTGCATTCTTTTCACAGCATGCTTATCCAGCATCATGTCACTAACCACAAGTGACTGTGTGGGTGTGATTACGGGGAGTGTATATTATGTCGGTATTTGGGCGGCTGCTGATCTGATTTTGGAAAATTTGAATCGTTCTGCTTTTTTTAGACGACAAAACAATGCCACTGAAACAGTAGAGATGGTGTATGTGATGGTAGAGATTTGCCTTCACTCTTAAAACAGACTAGTATGTTTGTGCTAGATACCACATCTAGCACAAACGTACTAGAGCATAAAAACTACCACAGTTTTTATGCTGTTGTGTATTCGTTCCTGCTGTTCCACATTTGTCCAGCAGTCACCGCCAAAGCATTCTGGACATAGCAGCGTGATTGTAAGGCTATTGTATTCCAAAATTACTAATATCTCCCAATATATTGGTCCTGTCAACTTCCCATGTTCGCTATGGTCTTCCTTGACCAAAAATACATAATTATGCCCAACTGCAGCAGTCAGCTCTCTCCAGATTTTGTGTGATTCCCAAGACACACATACACACACACACACACACACACACACACACACACACACACACACACAGACAGAGGCCACTTGGCTTTTATATTCTAGATTGTTTGATGTTTGATGAGGTTGTTTCTACTTTAATACTTGAGGTGTAACAGTCCCCCAAACCATTTTACCGAGAATCAAAATTCCGCGTAATGCCGGCATTTCCAGCTCTACCACCTGCTCCCCTCAGGGTGATCCAACGGTTGAAAACAAAACTGCATGCAAATGAATCCTTGATGCAGGCAGAGGCGGTTGGTTTCTCCCAAAGTGATGAGTCAGGGTGGAGAATTTTCTTTCCTGCAAAGAAAGGAAAGAATAGCCATGTGTGGGACTTGAGAAATTTACATACAGTTTGCATCCTCCTTGGTGCTGTGTCACAAAGGTGAGGTGAAAAAGACAACAGCAGCCCAGTATCAGTTGCTTGCTAGAATTACAGCTTGTTCTTACTTCAGTTGCAAGTGGGAATACACAGCATGTGACAGGCTGGTTGAAAGCCAGTATAATGCTACTGGCTAGTGTTTTTTCTATCATTGTGTGTTAATCAAAAGTTGAGATAAAATCATGTTAACCTGAGGTGTCAAAACAGTACCTCATACGATGAATCAGATCTGAAGTTTATGTAACAAGTAGCGTCTTCACTGGTGTTTTTTGAAGTTGTTGCATCTACAGACTACTAGTGAATATTCAGCTGTGTCTTAATGAAAATGTTATGTAAATCTTTTTACTTTCAAATTGTCAACATTTAAACTTGATAAAATAATTGGGTTTGAATGAATGAATGAATGAATGAATTAATTTATTTTGGTTTGTACATCAATCATTGCGCTCAGTACAACAATCATAATAAACCCAAAAAAAACCCAAAAAAAGAATAGGCTAAAAGCAAAAGCTTATTTTTTTTGCCCATCCTTTTCACCTGATATACTGCTTACATTAAATTAAATGTGTACAGCATTGAGCTTTCACAACATGAACAGAGAAAGAAAAAAAATCAACAAAAACATATCTACCATCTCAATTTAATATTCCTAAATAATTTTAAACTTAAGGTATTTTTTCTTTCTTCCCCTTTTTCTTTCCTTTCATCTAAATGTGTTACAAATTTTTAACCAAATTTCCAGGATTTTTTTTTTTTAAATTCGTTTCTACAGCTCTTTATACATGACCTGTCCATCTAATATGCCATTTATGTGTGATTCTTGTATTAATTTCGTGATCATTTCAGTCTCCTTACTAACCCACAAATATAATTATATCCCCGAATGCAGTTTCGGGGATATTATGTTTTTGGTCCGACTGCCATCGCCGGCTCCACTGCCGGCGAATATCCTTCATTTTAACGCAGTAATTTGAAAAATATTGGGTTTAGAAATTCCAAATTTTCCATATCAATGAATATCATGGAGAGGAAGAACTGATTTGATTT